>OZ020605.1:4228531-4828531 GCA_963971545.1 Philophylla caesio
TGCTAAATATGTTATCTACGGTTCTCTGTGAAATTAAAACTCTCAAAATTTAACAATCGCGTGCAATGTCTATTATCAACGCTCTTCAAGATGATAAGAGAATGCTAATTAAAAGCAATGAACTGCTGCATACTGAAATGAAAGTATAACAAAAACAATTGTCTAATGACGTCGTCGGCACGATGTTTTCGCTCAAAGCCGATGTTAATGAATTTCGTCGCTGTGCTGCTCACTGTATTTGTTTTAGCAACAATAACTCTAACGTCAAGTCATCTGAGAAATGCAATTCAACATTGACTGACAGCTGATCCTCTGCTCAGTCAACATCCACTGCTCGTACTACAGTTGGTACAACGTCTTCTTCTGCTGATACTGTGCTAGATGTCTCTGCTACCACTTTGAATGCGATGTCTGGTATTGCTTGTACTTATTCCAATGTAAATTTGCCGGCTGTGGTAGGGTGCGCTGATGTTATCAAATCAACTAAAACTGCAACTTATCCGCCTACATCTACTTTTAATCTAGTTAATACTGAACATGATAAAAACAATTGGACTAAAGTGCCTGGAAAGAATGTTAAAAAAAAGCCTGAATTGCGTGTTTTTGGATCTAGTGTTAACGCCGAACTTAAGGTTGCTGTGAAATTAAAATGGCTCCATCTTGCCTCTTTTTTGCCATCTGTCTCTACTGATGACATAATTATGTTGAAAAACATTCGGGTATTCAAAAAAATCTTTTGTCTTGCTTCAAACTTGTGAAAAAAGATGCTGCAACTGAGGCCCTCAAGCGTGTAAATTTTAAACTGGGTGTTTCCGAAGGGCTTTTTGACAAGTTGCTTATGCCTGAGATCTGGCCGGCTAATGTTACTGTTCGCCCTTTTCGTTTTTTACAAAGAAAAGAAAGTCCGCCAATACCGCTCTAGAAAATCATAAGTCTTCGAATGAATTAAAACTATATTTTCAAAACGTGTCTGGCATGCGAACTAAAGCAGACAAAGTTCGCCGATTAAGTTCTCATTTAGACTATGATATCTTCGTTATAATTGAAAGCTGGCTAACTCCAAATTTTTTTGACGCTGAGTTCTTTGATCCCGCGCTCTATAACGTATATCGAAAGGACAGAGATGGGGAAAAAACTGGATGTTCGAGAGGTGGTGGAGTGCTCATCGCAATACAACGTACACATTATTCTTCGCCTGTCCAACTAAAAATTCAGATTCTATATTTGATCAACTTTGCATCAGTGTGCGTTTCCCGCGTGGACTTTTATTTCTATGTGCTTCTTATATTCCTCCTACTAGCAGTTATACGACTTACAAAGCACATATCGATAACATTATCTCGCTAAGTTCTAGTATTGGAGATAATGAGCTTTGCGTTCTAGGAGACTTTAATCTTAGTAATATCTCATGGCGTTATTTAAATAGTTTGTCTTTTTTAACTCCAGTAAACATGTCTAAGGACAGTGAAATTCTTGTTACTGATAGCCTCTCAAATATCGGTCTATCTCAAGTTAATTCATTTGTTAACCAACACAATAGACTCTTAGATTTAATATTTTTAAACAATAATTTACACTTTCAATTAAGAATATGTAGTTCTCCGATCTCGGCAAAAAATATGCACCATTTTTCGTTAGTAATTAGTTTACCGTTTTATGAATTTTTTACTGCTCCACAAGTCGGTTCATGTTTTAAATTTAACTATAATCTATGCAATTTTACTGATCTGGATTCTATTATTCAAGAATATAATTGGTCTGAATCACTTTCGAAATTAGATACTGAGTTGGCGTCTGGGAAATTCATTGATGATTGGCAGAAGAGTTATATAACACCAATTTTTAAAAGTGGTAACAAGAATGATGTTGCTAATTATAGACCGATATCAAAACTAACTACAGTTGCAAAAATCTTCGAATGTGTTGTTAAGGAGAAATAATTATGCTCTGTAAGTAGCTTAATTTGTCCAAATCAGCATGGTTTTGTTAAGGGCAGGTCAACAATCTCTAATCTTGCAATTTTTACCGAAGACTGTATAACTGCTTTTCAAGAAGGCTACCAAGTTGACACAATTTACACTTATTTCTCAAAAGCGTTCGACAGAGTTTCCCATAATGTATTAGTGTCAAAATTATCTAGCATGGGCTTCCATTCTAAATTTCTTGAATGGATAAAATCTTATTTGTCTGACAGATATTGCGTGGTTGCATTTGAGGATGTTTACTCACTGCCTTTTATCGCTACGTCAGGCGTTCCTCAGGGTAGTGTTCTGGACCAATTCTCTTTATTTTATTTATAAATGACATTGGGTCCTGCTTCTCTTCATCTAAATACATTTTATATGCTGACGATCTTAAAATTTACACGGTCATTAGGAACAGGCATGACTCCAGTGCACTCCAAAATGAACTTCATGAACTGCATTCATGGTGTGTAAGGAATCAGTTACATCTTAATATAAAAAAATGTTCACATTGTATTTTCACTAGAAAGCTCATACCGCTTCCAACACGTTATGATATTTCTGGATCGTTACTTAATTGTGTAACTGAAGTTAAGGACTGATTGGATTTCCGATCCAAATATCTTCGAACCACCCTAATACGTGTTTTACCTCATTTGTGTTCATACACATTTGCTACGCACACCCACACACACACACACATGCACACTCATAAAAGATGCGTGTATGTTTTTAAAACAAGAAAGTCGAGTTTTTAAAATCGTTCTCTAAAAAAAGCAAAATTTAAGTGAAAATAGGAAGCCTTAAAGAGGGATTCGCCACACAACTTACCTGGGAAGTTCCTGGTGATCCGTTTTAAGCTCCAAGTGTGCGGGTGATACTGGTTTTCGACGGAAAACCAGAAAATTCGCGGAAAACCAAACATTCCTTTTGTTTTTTTTTCCTTTTCTACCCCTTCTTTTAGAAATCGCGCGAAAATAACTTTTGTGAAAATAAAAAAGTGAAACAAACAATACTGCTAAAAGGCAAACGTGCTGAAACAATTGTCAAATACAGCTGAGCTTCTCTTCCAAGAACAGGAACAGCTGTTAGCAAAGCGAAACTCAGTGACAGTTGCGAAAGCACTGTACTAGTGCAGTGACTACTAAACAGGCTTCTAAGCACTGGAACAATAGGGTGGGCCTTAAATACATAAAAATAATATTTTAAAAGAATATAAAAATAAAATATAAATATAATCGTAATATAAAAGCACAAATAACTAATAAAGTAATATACATCATACAATAACTAATAATAATAATAACGGAAAATAATATTAATAAAATTAATCGCAATAACCGAATAAAAGACTAAACGCGTATTATCAACATAAATTAAAATAACCCAATAAATTAAATAGCAATAATATTTATACATTAATAAATTAAAACACAACATATAATAACTAACAATACCAATAATAAAAGAAATAACAAATCAAATAGTAAACGCAAACATATAACTTATATTAAACTTAACGAAATAAAACCGAAAAACAATAATAAAAAAAAAAAAAAACAATAACAATAATAATAATAATAAATCTAATCGATAATAACAATAACTAATAACATAGATATATATAATCAGGATAGAAACAAATAAATAAGATACCCCAACGTGAACCCACACTATGAGTGTGACCAGATCGCCCCCTTCAGGGCGAAATATCGGGGAATCCGGAGGTCCCACTACATCGGGCATTACTATCAATGACAGCGTGTCTTTAATGAATCCTTTCGCGAAGCGTCCCCGGTTAATGCACAGGAACCAGAAGACGCCCCACAGGGGGCCCCGAGAGGTCTTAAAGCCACATTGAGCGCCGAGAAGATGGGCGGAAACACGCGGTCGCATTCCTCTCCGCCGGACATTAGCCGCGTTGAGTCACGCATCGTAAACAATCCAATAGATGCAAAAAACCCCATGAAGGAGCTGGGAGCAAAAATTAACTTGCTATTAAGCATGATCGGCGGGGGTAGAAGAACTATCCATCAACCAATGCGCGACCTTGTTGGAGAAATCGCCAAGCTGCACAGCCAGGCAGCGAACCAGCCCAACAAACGCAACCAAGGTAACACCAGCACAAGAGACCAGCATGTGCAAACAGAAAAAGAGGTGGAAAAGAGGGTTATGAACAAAACCGGCGCAGACGCAAAAAGGTCCAGCAAAGAAACCAAGGATACTGAAAAACAGGATAAAAACGAGCAGTGGACGTTGGTGAAAAATACGAGAAAAATCAGCAAGACGGCCAGGAAAATGTCTAGGCCTGATGCGGTTATTATCTCAAAAACGAGCGAAATGACATATGCGGATATCATCAGGCAAATGAAGCTACAACCGGATATGAAAGAACTAGGCGAGAGCGTCAACCGAATCACAACAACTGCTAAAGGAGATTTGCTTGTCCAACTTCGTGATAAATCTGGTCAAATGGCGAATGAATTTAAAGAACGAGCGTCAGCAGTGCTTAAAGATGCCGCAAATGTTAGGATCTTGAGCCACACAGTGAATGTCGAAATCCGCGACGAAGAAGACATTGCCAACGCAATAAAACAACAATTCCCAGAAGTGAATTACGGAAAACTGGTTGCAGTAAAGTCCTTGAAGACGACAAGAAATGGCACGCAAACTGCGACAGTAAGTGTGACAGTCCGAGACACGAAAATCCTGGTGGAGGCGGGACGAATCCGAGAGGGCTGGGTTAACTGTCGAATACGGGAGCAGGTCAGTCCCCTAAGATGTTTCCGATGTCTCGACTTTGGACATATCGCAAGGCACTGTAAATCAACGGAGGACCGTAGTGGCTCATGTTTGCGCTGCGGAGAGAAAGGTCACCTTGCCAAGCAGTGCAAGGCAGAACCCAAATGTGTCATCTGCAAATCAGAGACTGGCGTTCCGCAGAGTCACCCCACAGGAAGCTTTAGATGCCCGGCGTATAAAAAAGCAGTTAACCAACTAAAGAAATGATGAAATGCCTGCAAATAAATCTTAACCACTGCGAAGCGGCACAAGACCTCCTAAAACAGTTAGTCTTCGAGCAAAACATTGACGTCGCACTCATCAGCGAGCAATATAGAGCGCCGGTCACTGGAGGAAATTGGCTGCAGGACAAAAGAAAGAAAGCTGCAGTCTGGGCATGCGGGGCTGTCCCCTTCGAAGCCATTGGCAATAACCAAGAGGAGGGATTCATCTATGCAAAAATGGGGGGAATCCACCTCTATAGCTGCTACGCGCCCCCAAGCGAATCGCTTGAAAGCTTTAAGAATATGCTAAGACGCCTGGCATCCGACGCTGCCGGCAAAACACCAGTTATCATCGCCGGAGATTTCAACGCATGGGCAGTGGAATGGGGAAGCTCAAAAACAACCCCCAGAGGCCAAGCCCTACTTGAAGCCCTGACAAACCTAGACATCGTACTGCTAAATAATGGAAGCAAAAACACATACCAGAAAGGAACCGCTGGATCGATAATTGACTTGACGTTCTGCAGCACTGCGTTATTCAACAGAATTAAATGGGAAGTTTCTGAGAGCCTCACCTATAGTGACCACTTTGCGATATCCATCGAAATTAATCAACCGAGAAGCAACGCGCGAAAAACGAAAACTCTGAAAGTACAGAACATCGGATGGAGAAGGAAATTGTTGGACAACAGTATGATAGAATATATGACAGAGCTGCTGCCAGACGCGCTCGACGGTAGAAATGAGAATACCGACAAATGTGCTAGTAAACTCATGAGAATGGTCAGCAATATCTGCGACGCATCGATGCCACGGAAAAGAAGCGGAAACAGAAGAGCCCCAGTCTACTGGTGGAATGAAGAAATCGCTCAACTGCGCTCTGAGTCCCTTAAACTGCGGCGACAACATCAAAGGCAGAGAGTCAGGAACTCCCCTGAATACCTACGCCTCCAAACCGCATATAAGAGCAAGCGACGGGCTCTACAAAAAGCTATCCAGCAAAGCAAACGTCAGGCATTTTTAGAATTAATTAAGGACGTCGACGACAACCCCTGGCTATAACATTGTCCTCAACAAATTGAAAGGGAGCAAGGCCAAACCACCCGTGTGTCCTACAATAATGAAGCGCATAGTTCTTGGGCTCTTTCCACAGCAAGGCGTAGACCAAGCGCCGCAATCATTAGCGCTAGAAATTGCTGAAATCCCGCCAGTTACCAAGGAAGAACTGCTCGCTGCTACTGCCAAAATAAAAAGCAAAAAGTCACCTGGCATGGACGGTATTCCAAATGGGATTCTAAAGTATATTATTGAGAAGAAAACAGAACTCTTTTGTGGGTTATACACGAAGTGCATCCAAGAAGGCATCTTCCCAAAGAAATGGAAGCGACAACGGCTAGTCTTACTGCCCAAAGGCAACAAACCACCGGAAGAGCCATCATCATATAGGCCCCTGTGCATGCTGGACAGTGCAGGAAAAATACTCGAAGCAATAATCTGCGCGCGGATTCAAAAATCACGGAAGGTGATCAGGGACTTTCAAGGTGGCAATATGGCTTCCGGAAGAAGCGTTCAACTGTCGACGCAATATCGGCAGTCAGTGAGATAGCGCGAAAAGCCCTCGAAGGCAAGAGATGGTTTGAAGGAGCAAAGCAGTACTGTGCTGTAATCACGTTGGACGTAAAAAACGCTTTTAATTCTGCCAACTGGAGCCGAATAATAACTGCGATGAAGGCAATGAATATTCCGCAATATTTAATTCGAATAATTAATAGCTATTTCAGCGAAAGAGAGCTTTTCTACGACACCAACGAAGGACCAAAAAAGTATCATGTTACTGGAGGCGTGCCCCAGGGGTCAGTCCTTGGACCGCTCCTTTGGAATATTATGTATGATGGCATCCTGAGAATAGAAAAAGCAGAAGGAGTGTCTATTATAGGATACGCTGATGATATCGCGGTCGTAGTGGTCGGAAAACACTTAGTAGACGTGTCACGCATGTGCACCGACACCATAGCCTCCGCCAAAACATGGCTTCAAACAGCAGGATTAGAGTTAGCGGAACATAAGACTGAAGCGCTGCTAATGACCAGCCGGAAAAGAGTTGAAAACATCCAAATAAGAATAGGAGGCCACACTGTAGATTCCAGCCCAACCATCAAATATCTCGGTGTCATACTCGACCGTCGTCTGAGCTTCAAGGATCATCTTAATTATGCTAGCGAGAAGGCGAGAAAAGTCAGCACAGCTCTAGCAAGACTCATGCCAAATATAGGAGGTCCAAAACAACATAGAAGGAAACTGCTTGCGACGGTCAGTTCGTCCATCCTGATGTACGCAGCCCCAGTATGGGAAACCGCTACCTCTGTAACTTCATATATGAGAGCACCAGCTTCAATGCACAGACTATCGTCTTTAAGGGTGTGCTGCGCGTTCGGGACAGTGTCAGATGAAGCAGCAAATTTGCTAGCAGGAAGATGTCCGATGGACATAGCTGCCAGAGCGGCAGCAGAGATCAAGCGCAGTCCAAGCGAACGCAGCAAAATAATGCAACAAAGCATCGACGAGTGGCAGAAAAGGTGGGACTCGTCCTCGAAAGGTCGATGGACAAAGAAATTGATCCCAAATGTAGGCGAATGGACCAAAAGAAAACACGGAGATACTGATTTCTACCTCACGCAGTTCCTCACCGGGCATGGCTGTCTCCGCCAATACTTACATAAGTACAAACATGCCGATCATCCCCACTGCCTACATTGCGATGGGAAAACTGAAAACGCAGAGCACGTACTAATGGATTGCCACAGATTTGATTATGAACGCAACCACCTGAAACAATGTATAGGCGGTGCCGTGACCCCCGAGGGCTTACTGAAAGCCATGTTGGCTGAAGAAAATGTATGGAAAAAGTGCGCAGACATCATCACGGCGGTAATGAAACGGTTAAGAATAGACGAGCGAAACGCGAATCGCGCAAACTAAGAACGCACGCTGAGTGAAGACGAAGAATAACGTCCAGTGCCTGCCCTGCGAAGTAATATCGGAATTGATAGTCCCGCAGGGGCGCCACAGGCCCAGCGTACGAAGGAGGTTGGGTTTAGTCCGTAGGTGCCAGGAGGCAAATCGGGCATGCGGGCAGCACGGGCTGCTCGTATCTATGAAGATTCCTCCTCCCTGGTCGTAACCGAAAAAAAAAAAAAAAAAAAAAAAACACTCATATACGGGGCACGGTTGATGTCCTACCGTTTGTTAATGCCCCCCGCCGTACGGCGCTTGCGGAGGGGAAACTTGACGAAAGTTGACCGTGTGGCGGTTCTGGCCGACAGCGAAAAATTGCATTGACCACTCTTTGGAAGACTTCACAACCAAACGGAGCAGCTACCACCACGTCATCAGGTAACACTGTTAAAAACTCACATAAACACAAAATATAAACTCAAATTAGATTGTAACACTAATCACTGTGTTTTCATTATTTCCGTTTCGCTATATTTCTCGCTAAAAAAAATACGCTTCACATTGGAGCGTAACTTCCCATAAGTCGCCCCCATGTGAAGATTTGGTCCTTCGGAGCCGAGAAAATTAACAACATCACATATTTCATCACCGCCAATTTTGGATATCCCAATCCACAACACCATCTTTTTTTTTAAAAAAAATTTCGATCATCGCAACACTGGTTACCACTTCATAAGAACACAACAAAAATTGCCACAGCATTTTCACAGTACAGTGCCACATCGTCACAGCACAGAGTTTTATATCATCACAATCAAGTCCACCAACATATCTGCACAGAGTATTATACTGCCGCATCACCTGGCAAGAACACATACACACGATTATAAAATCAGAGCTGAGTTCACGGAAACAAGGTACGTGGTTATTTTTTCCAAGTGCACTTTAGTTTTTCAAAAAAAAAATTAAGTTAAACGACCGCGATCCGTAAATTGTGAAAAGAGCTAGTTTTGTGTTTGCCCTTCAATCAGGCGCACCGTGCAACCATTTTGTGCATTTGGCACACACATACATACATATATACACACTCGGCAGTGAACATTTTCTCGAACGTTTGTTGTTATTTTTTTATTTTTTTTCACCACATTCAATTATAAAGTTCTTTTTTCTCTTAATAATTTTTCCATAATTTCACTGAGAAAGTTTTGTGCAAACATTATAAAATTTTGGTCTAACATTTTCTTCACTGCGTTCCGAGTTCACATAACCTCAGATTATTTTTTTTTTCTCTTAATAATTTTTCCATAATTTCACTGAGAAAGTTTTGTGCAAACATTATAAAATTTCGGGCTAACATTTTCTTCACTGCGTTCGGAGTTTACATAACCTCTGAATTATTTCGTGTCACTTCGTTTACAATTAATCTGGTGAAACTATCCCAGCTCTATGTGGATCACATAATTTTAATTAAACTCACATTATACGAACAATTTCTCACTGCTGACGTAGCACTGATCACCGTACCGCAGAAAACATCCATACATATATTAAATATACATACATATATTATATAGACATACATATATTAAATATACATACGTCCATAGTCGATATTATTTTTGCTTTGTTGGGTGACGAGTGGATTTTTAAAGAAAACTGCAATAAGCACTGGAAATAAATAAAGATTGTATTCTGCATTAGAAGAAAATGATAATCGAGATCTTTGCTTTATCATTGGTTGGAATTTGCTTCTTGATTGGTTATCTGGAAGATAAAAGTTTTTGGTTAGTGTTTTTAAAACCACCTTAGCAATTACTATGGAATCTTTTATTCGTTTAGCGGAAGCTATAATCGAATACGATGCTGACTTCAGTAGCACGCCCACCTCTGCACAAAACAAGCATGGTCTTGCAATACAACAAGACGAATTAAAAGCCATGTGGGAAAAAGCTAAACTAGCATACGATATGCTAAGTAGTGCAGAGGGATTAGCTAAAGAAGACATAAGAGCAATTAGGAAAAAGCACAAAACTTGTTTTGCAAGTTATTTAAATTGCATGTCTGCAATGGCCACTCAGGCTGAAGCGGTTACAAACGCAGAAAAGGATGTATCAAGTCAGTCGATACGTGAACACAATATTCACCTTCCCCCGTGTGATACGGACGTGTTCAAAGGAGACTACTTGTCATGGCCTTCATTTCTTGATATGTTCACGGCCATTAACTAATGAAGGCTTCCAGACAGCTTGGAAAAATCTGTGTGAGAGGTATGAAAAAAAACGTATCCTTGTAAACACACAACTAAAAACACTTTTCAATTTACGTTCAATTGACAATGAGTGTGGTAGCTCAATAAAAATGTTGCAGCGAGATAAAAATAATTGTTTATCATCCCTGAGTAGTCATCAAATTGACATTTCTAATTGGGACGCAATTATTATATATCTCTGCTCAACGAAACTTCCAGAAAGCACACTGGCTCTATGGGAACAAACCATAGACCACAAAAATGACATACCAAAGTGGGAGGATATGGACAAGTTCCTCTCCAACAGGTTTCAAACATTAGAAACTTTATCAGGTTTGAAGGGGTCCAAATACTTTAGAGCGCCAAAACCTCAAGTTTCCAGACATCCTTCAGAAGCCCCCACTAAACGGCTTGGCGTCTTCCAAGCAAGCGTGACCAAGTTCACCTGCAAAATGTGCAAAACGAATGAGCACAAACTGCGCGGCTGCTCTCAGTTCCTTAAACTAACACCAGCGGAGAGAATCGAGTTTTTGAAGAAGAACAACGCTTGCCTGAACTGCCTGAGTTTTGGACATACTGTGTCAAAATGTACAAGTGCATTCAATTGCAACACATGTCACTCGCGACACCACACGCTCCTCCATATTCAGACAGCTCAGCCAAAGGCAAATATGCGTTGGACACCTCCAAGCTCCTCGGATGATACTCCATCGACGTCAAAGCAGGCCCAAGCACGACGAGATCTAAGTAATGTAAAACATAATGGCAACATTAACATTCAGTCCTGCTATGCGAATACCAATACAGGTGTTTTGCTGGGAACAGCCCGTGTAAACGTGCATCTGAATGGCACAGATTATTCAGCAAGAGCTCTCATTGATTCTGGTTCGGAGTGCTCCTTTATAACAGAAAGGCTCAAACGCAGAATCAACCTGCCATCAAAACGGATGCATGCCCAAGTTTCGGGCATTACAAATTCCATATCTGCGCAGGTCAAACAAGCATGCAAAATAGAACTGCGATCACCGGTTGACCCATTATTCCGGTTAAATACCACTGTGCTCGTTTTAGCACAACTCACTGGAAATCTTCCAACTACTCCCATTAGCGTCATTACTCAGCAAGCTTTTCCTGACTTGGTATTGACCGACAAAAGGTTCTTTGTTAACGAACCAGTGGACCTTGTGCTTGGAGGAGACATTTATCCAGAGATTATATTAAACGTTCTGAAGAAAAACGTGTTAAGTACTCTCTTAGCACAAGAAACAGTGTTCGGTTAGATATTGACCGGACGGACAAGCACTATTAATCCTACTCAAAATATAGCGTCATATTTCAGCGAAGTTTCCTTGGAAAAGCAGCTTGCGGCTTTCTGGGAAGTGGAAGATCTGCCAAAGAAGCGCCGCCCTAGTGAGGAGGACGAATATTGTGAGGAGCTCTACAAAAGTACGACTCAAAGAAACGCAGATGGGAAATATATAGTTTCGCTACCCTTCAGGCAGGATTTCCCAGCAATCATCTGCCTAGGTTCATCTCTCAAAAGGGCTTGCTCGCAATTCTACCGAAACGAGACGCGACTCGGAAAAAATCCAGCTCTGCAAACGGAATATAACAGGGTATTAGCAGAATACTATTCCTTAGGACATATGTCAAAAATAATTAAAAGCATACCTGCAGAGGCAAATGACAGCTACTTTTTACCGCATCACGCTGTCATCAAAGCAGAGAGCACCTCAACCAAAGTCCGCGTGGTTTTTAACGCCTCAAGTCCCACGGCTAATGGCACCAGCCTTAACGACGTCCTTTATCCCGGCCCAGTTCTCCAGGCTGATCTTCCAATTGTCATTCTACGTTGGAGATTATACAAATACGTATTTAACACCGACATCGAGAAAATGTATCGGCAGATTCTGGTCCGTGATAACGATACAAAATATCAGCGAATAGTATTCCGTTCCAACCCGAACGAACCGATTAGTCTTTACGAATTAAAGACCATCACTTTCGGGATTAACTGTGCTCCTTACCTGGCGATAAGGACACTACTAAAACTAGCTGAAGACGTTGAAACCTCGTACCCAGTAGCATCTCATATACTACGAAAGGGTATGTACGTCGATGACGTTTTAGCGGGAGGGCACAGCATCAAGGCTGCAACAAAAGCACGAGATGGAATAACTGAAGTCTTGCAATCAGCAGGTTTCCCATTACGAAAATGGACGGCTAATTGTGAGGACTTATTAAAAGATATTCATAAACCATATTTGCTCTCCGAAGACTTTTTGGAATTCGAAGAGACCAGCGCAGGGAAAGCGCTTGGCATAAGATGGAACGCACGAACAGATCAATTTTATTTTACTACCAGGCCATTGGAAGAACGCGACACACCCACAAAAAGGGCGATACTGTCGGATATTGCAAAACTGTTTGATCCTCTCGGATGGCTCGCGCCCATTATAATTGTGGCCAAGATGCTAATGCAGAATATTTGGCTAGAAGGCACAAACTGGGACGAGACCATATCCGCGACCACCTTATATCGCTGAAGAAATTTTATACACAATTACAAAGAAATTAACAATATACGAATACCACGGTGGGTAAACTTTTCACCAACAAATGAGGTAGAAGTCCACGGTTTCTGTGACGCATCAGAGAAGGCGTACGCAGCCGCAGTATACCTACGCGTTAAACAAAATACAACGATTGTAGTCAGCTTACTTTTGGCAAAAACCAAAGTAGCTCCAGTCAAAACCATTTCATTACCACGACTAGAACTCTGCGGAGCCGTGTTGCTCGCAGAAATCATAGAATCGATAACGGAAGGTTTAGATTTAGGAAATTTCAAGTTACACCTTTGGACAGATTCAACAATCGTACTCGCATGGATTTGTAAGCCACCCTGCTCGTGGTCAACCTTCGTCGCCCACAGGATAACAAAAATAGTGGAAAAAGTTGGTAACAAGAACTGGTTTCACATGGATTCAGGATCAAACCCCGACGACTTAGCCAGCAGAGGTCTGCCCGCACACGAATTGATTGACAATTCGTTGTGGTGGGAGAGACCTTCTTGGTTGCAAAAAGACCAAACAAAATGGCCTGCGCAAGAAAAAAATTACAACACAGTTATCGAAGAAAAGAAGGTACTCGTTCACGCAACAACTAAATTCAATAATTTTACAAATATTCTAGATAGATTTTCGGAACTACCTAGGGCTTTAAGAGTTGTCTCGTATATTATAAGGTTTTTTCACAGAACTCATCCAAAAACAAGAGCTTCGTTTCAAGCAAAGACTTTTCTAGTTGTACCGGATGAAATTAAAACAACGACTCAACTTTTGATAAAGATCTGTCAGAAACAATATTATCACGAGGAATACAAAAACCTGAAATCTGGAGAATCTGTTAGCTTGGAAAGTGAAGTTTTGTCTCTTAATCCCTTTATAGACAACGATGACTTAATGAGAAAGGGTGGTCGCCTCAGTGCTTCCCAAGGTTTAGCATATAATGAGCGCCATCCAGTAATCCTTCCATACGATTGTAGACTTTCTCGACTTTTGGTTAAGTTCATCCATGAGATTTCTCTGCATGGGGAAAATCAACTAATGTTGCGACTGATTCGTACGCAGTATTGGATCCCTAGAATCAAAAACATGATCCGATCTGTCATACACAATTGCAAAACTTGCACTATTTATAAAAAACGGGCACAAATCCAACTTATGGGAACCCTGCCAAAAGAGCGAACCACATACTCACGACCGTTCACGTGCACCGAAGTGGATTTTGCTGGACCCTTTGACATTAAAAGTTACCGCGGCCGTGGTTGTCGCATTTCAAAGGGCTACGTGTGTCTATTCGTTTGTTTTGCAACGAAAGCGGTCCATCTGGAAGCAACAAGTGACCTCAGTACCCCATCTTTTCTTGCAGCATTTGCTAGGTTTGTTAGTAGAAGAGGATGTCCTAAACATATGTATTCTGACAATGGTACGAACTTTGTTGGAGCTTCTCGATCGTTACGATCGGAATTCAAAGCCTTTATAGCAAACACTCGTGATCCAACAGTCTCCAAGTATAGTCATCAGATGATAACATGGCATTTCATCCCCCCGGCGGCTCCTCACATGGGAGGATTGTGGGAAGCGGGAGTTAAAAGTTTTAAAAGCCATTTTAGAAAAATTGCCTCATCCCACAAATATACCTTTGAAGAATTCTCCACGCTACTATGCCGCGTTGAGTCTTGTCTCAACTCGTGGCCGATAAGTCCCTCATCAAATGAGCCAAGTGATTTGGAGCCATTAACCCCTGGTCATTTTCTCGTAGGTGGACACATACTGGCCCCACCGGAAATAGATACAACTGAAAATCCGGCCTCTATAGTCAATAGATGGCAGAAACTTAAAGCTCTTCATCAAACTTTTTGCAGACGTTGGAAGTCCGAATATTTATCAGAGCTACAGAAGCGAATTACATAAGTGGAAACACTCAATGAAGAATTTGGAAGTCGGAGACTTAGTCGTTATCAAAGAGGAAAACCTAGCTCCAAACGAATGGAGATTAGGCAGAGTAACTAATCTGCATCCAGGTTCGGACAACAGAGTGCGTGTGGTACAACTCGCCACGGAGAAGGGACAGACAACAAGGCCGATAGCAAAATTGGTCCTTCTCCCTCCACATAAAGAAAGAAATGAAGATTCAACGGATCAATAAAACACAAACAAAAATATCCCACTTCCACGACAGCCATACAATATTTCTATCATTCCACTTCTTAAACCCTATAGGATTCCTCCTCAAGAATCGCAAATATTATAGGAATCGAACCTATAAAATTTCATCATTCCACTTCGTAACCCCTATAATATGCCACATCTGGTATCGCGAGTAGTGTAGAAATCGTACTCTATCATACAGCTGCTATTCACATTAATCAACATTTTACCAATGTTTCCTATTGTTGTACGTATAAACGAGTGTGTAAATATATTAACGCTGGAAACGAAAGAGGGACTAAACATTAACCTAAAGGTAAAAATTCAGAATAATGTATGTATGTAGATATTTAAAATCAGCCAACCTAGCTCTAAATAACCGACCATATCGCTAACTCTATACGAAAGCAATAAAAAATGCAGCAATTATCTTATACATATATATATAGAGAGATTAAAGATATATTTACTTAGGTGCGCCTCGAGGCTTGAGTCGACTTTATTTTGGAAAGATTCACATTCACGCTAGCACACATTTCTTGTCATATACATACCTGTCTACACCAAAGTATGTGATTGACTGGGTGATTAACTTAAAAAAAAAATGGCGATTCACTTTTAAAATTACATTAAAAGGATTGTAAAGCAGATACTTCCACAAATGATAGTGTCGAAGCGAGCGAAACGAGGGAAATTTAATTGCCTAAACATTTAAAACTAAAAGCCGAAAAATGGAGACTTTCAATATACTTTAGTTTATTTCCCAGTTACAAATTCATCTTGTAAATGACAATGCAGTTGGTTTCGACTTATCAGAAACAAAACAAAAGAAAATTACCAAAACAAAACGTAAGAGTTAATTAAGGTTTTTTTTAGCTAGAAAAAAAGAATTGCTCTCAAATAGTACAACGTGCTTGTACTAGTTTTAAGCAAGACCGTATTCACAATCCATCGCGGTTATCACCAATTACAGGCAGCATAATAATGTTAATCTGTTTTTCGTAGTGGTTAAGGGTATACTTACGTATGTATATATTGCGCATTTTTAATAAACATAAAATCCTTTCATTTCATATGTACATACATATGTATGTGTGTGTATGGTGGAGGATATGTATGTGTGTGGTATGTAAGTTACTCATACTGAGTTTAAAGAGGAAGATCGTTGCTGCCGAAAAAATCGGAGTTCATCTAATAAACAATAACCCTTGTCTAATTCCCTCACACCCCCTACTTTTCATCTTTATATAAAACAAAAACTCAAATGCAAAATAAGTTTGCGGTATAAACGAGCATATTGTTCTAGTTCATTCCATATATTGTAAAGAGTGAAATAACGAATACGAATTCATACCCATTTACGTATATCAAATGCAATCAACATACACATATTAAAAGAAAATCTGCATGAATGATATGTACATATGTGAGAGCCAAAATTTAATGGCAGATTGATTTTATACATTTAAGATCGGTCGTTCAAAAATCGATGTTCGAACACACGGCGGTAGGATATGAGTTGGTATTTATATTAAAAAGCGTATTAATTGTTACACCTTTGCTCGACCATTTCTTTTTAGTGCTGCAATCAAATTACCAAACAAACGAAAAGAAAACAAATAGCAAGCGAAATATGAAAACCTTTTTGATAACGATTTGTGAATTTTCAAAATTATATCATAACTACGGATTATATGTATCATGTATATGTATGTACATACATATGTTTTGTTTTATACATATGTATGTGTGTGCTTATGTATACATGCTCAAAAATACTTGCTTGCAAGTGAAAAGGGGAAAGGAAAAAGGTTTTATTAAATAAAATAAAAAAAAAAAAGAAATAAATTTTATTGTAAAAATGGAATTTGTGCAGCGAGCTCACTCTCATTTAAATTCATCACAATACGTAGAATCATTTTTACTTTTTTTGTAGAAAAATATAAAATATCTCGCCGAGTTTGTCAATTATTTCTGTTATAATGGAAAAAAAGAGTACTTTGGACATACAATTTGTCCAGAGATTCTTTAATTGTTTTTAAGTGTTGCTCCTTTTTTCTGGTATACGCTAATATCGTATGTAAGGTTAATGACTTGTCAATAAATGTACATTTATACATAAGCTTGTATTATGAAAAATATCTGTTTGCACATGTACTATGCATGTAGTATATATAATAAAGTTTTTTATAAATTTTGTTTTTTTAATTGTAATTTAATGTAAACAAACACATTTACATACAGATGTATGTTACTTGAACTTTTTACTATTCATGTTAATAAAAAAAATCATTTTTTGTTTTAAAGAAAATTAAATTTTTCAGACTTTTGATCCTGCATATTTTTATGCAAATTTTTTAATTTTAATGCTATGCTCAATATATGTTTTTGTTCTGCAAAGAAAAACATTCCTATGCGGCTGTCTGCGATTATTTTGTGTGCTTTATTTGCGATATTTTTGTACTTGGTCACTTAAAATATTCAATGTGATTTTTCTTTAAGGGGGCACATCGAATATTCCATTCTGAAATTTTGAGACATTCGTTTCGGAAATTAACTTTAAGAATTACAAATGATATTTGCTAAATGTATGAATATTTTGTTAGCATTTCAAAAACGGTAAGAGAAATAATGCCCGCGCATAGTTGCGAGCATTTCGCTGATTTCTGTCGTAATACGGGTAAATCCTTTTTTAATAGGGCTGTTGTTTCATGCAATAGCTGGAGTGTTTGTTGCTGGTATTTGGGAATTGAAATTTGCGTCATACATATGTTTGATGTTTGTTTTTTACTTACCTGCAACTCGAAGCTGCCTGTTGCTGTATACTTTCTCCTTCTGTGCAGACTTGATCTGGTAAATTTTTTGCCGGCGGTAGTTTTCTTATTTTTTCAACTACTTTTAAAGCAGGCGTCTTGGTGTTAATCAGGCCGGCGGCAACGGCATTGCGTTGTAAGTTTTTTGTGCCAGCTGCTGTGTTGGATCTTCGCAAACAAACTATTTTAGTACATTGTTTCTGTACATCAAAGTTTTAGCCACAGTTTTTTCCTAAAAGGATGATTGCCCACACAAGGAAAATATGCAAAACGTTGCGGATGAAATCAGCAGATGCACGTTTTTTCTTTTGCTCCTTCGTGAATGAAATGATGGCCATTCACGGAAGTCAGCAAAGTCTCCACACAAGTAATGTCGATGGTCTATCGATTGTAAATAATCGAATAGACTTTTTATGAGTACTTTAACCCGTGGCCGATTGACAAGAACTCGTCATAAATCAATGTACTTGTTAACATCGGTTCTGGTAAAGAATTATTTTTGGTAAAGATAGAAAAGTACCCTCTAACACAAATGATACCTGAATAGTATCATGCAATATCGTCGACCGTAGCGAGTATTTTTCACCAGAATGACTATGATTCGTTCAAAATTAGTTGTAAAAAACAAAAAAAAAAAAAAAAATGTTGAAGTAGGTTCGATTTAATTTCGCACGAGCTACTCATGCAGTGCATTCGAAACCTCCAAAGTGCTTATAAACATATATTACAATAAAAATGTTTGAGAAAAAAGAAAAAAAAAAAAGAAAAACTTGATTTTGTAGGAGGTATTTATTAATATTTGAATGCATTATGGTATCGAAAAATAACTAGCCATGATCACTAATAGAAAAGGGCGCCATCTGAGGGTTTCATCAACAAACTTTGTTTGTTTAGTTAGTATTTATCACATGAGCTACCCTGTCTTTATGCAAAATACAACTACACTGGCATTTCAACGTTTTGGGCGGCCAAACTGTTGGCAGAAGTCTCCAAAATATAACGCTGTTGAACTTAGAATGCAAGTCAACAAAACAAATTATCTGCAAAATTAAAATAACTCCAAATAATCTATTCACACGTCGCAAAGATCAATATATGTATAAATTCGATCGTCGTGCTGTGCGGACGTGTTTGTTCTTTTATTCGTCAAGTTCACTCAAACTTTTATATTTTCCATAGTGCCACAATTGTCTAAATGGTAAAAATTTATTAATCTGAGATAGTGACTCTTTCTTAGTTATCAAAGCTTTAAATATTGTATAAAATTAATCTAATAATGCCTTGCATATGTGGAAATAAGGTTGATCGTTGACAACCAAAAATACAATGCGCGAAGTGCAACGAAATTCGGTCGCCCCCCCCCTACGTCACCTGCTGTCTTGGTTGATTTGCAAAATGCTGCTTCTTCTAATACGAAATCTGACTCTCTTAAAGTTAAATCGGTTTCTCTGCAAAAACCAAGTGATAATATCATCAGTGAAGTTAAAAGCCAACATCAACAAATAACATTGGGCTCTTTGTACAACATAATTATCTCTCTCCGTGCTGGTAATGCCCAGATGCTCAATTCAATAACTGCTCTTCGTGATGAAAACAACAAACTTGTGCTGAAAGCTGATAACATGCACTCTGATCTAATTTCTATGCAGAATTCTCTACATCAAAAAAACGTTACAATTGATTTGCTCAGGGCTGAGGTTAAAGACCTGCGATCATGTGTAATTGCTGCTGTTGAGAAGCTTAGTAGTGCTAATCTTTCCAGTGCTACTAATTGCGCTCTCTTGCCCTCGTCGGCGACTTTCTCTGCCGGCTGCTCTGCGGCTTCCACTGCTTTTCCATCTGCTGCTTCTCCGCCTGTTTCTGCTTGTGAAGCTACGCCAATATCTATCTCCTATAGGGATGTTCTCGATAACACAAACAATGCTAAGTTACCTGCTGCTGGATCTGCTTCTGCTACCGACGCCAATCGTGCTGCTGTTACTTTTAGTGCCGCTCATACTAACGCAAGCAAGTCTAAGCTGACTGATGCTGTGCCCACATGTTCGGCTTTATAATCGTTTTCATCTCTTTCATCGCCCACCCAGGTGCCTGTGGCTGCTAATGTGAACAACATCACTACTGTGAAACCTATTTCGTCTGGTACTAGTACTACTCCTATCCGCACTGGATGGATGACTATTTCTAATAATAAGCGCATGAAGTTGAAACAACCGTTACTCATATGAGCTAACAATAGCAATGAATTAAGTGTCATCTCTAACCAAAAGTGGCTACATGTTTCGTCATTTTCGCCCAAAGTTACTGCTGCTGACATTATAAGTTTTGTTGCTAAACATGCTTGTGTAGATGCTAAATTTCTTACTTGCTTTATGTTAGTAAAGAAAGATGCTAACTTGAATGATTTAAAAAAAGTTAACTTTAAATTAGGTGTTTCTGAGTGCAGCTATGAAAAAGTGATAAATAATGCGGACATCTGGCCCGCAAATGTTAAAATTCGACCATTTCGTTTTTTTTCAAAAAGATCTCAAGTAACACAAACATTAATTATACTAGGAGTGCTGCTGATTTGAAGGTGTACTTCTGGCATTCGTACAAAGTCCGAACTATTTCGTACTTTCAGTTCTCAGCTTGACTTCGATGTTTTTGTTATTGTTGAAACATGGCTGAATTCAGACTTTCTTGATAATGAATTCTTCGACGGAAAACTTTATAATGTATACCGAAAAGACAGAGACGCTGCAAAAACCGGATGTCTAAGAGGTGGAGGCGTCTTGATTGCAGTGCGGCGAAGTTTGCGTACATTTTTAGTTGCGCTCGAGAATGATAATTCCCTTTTGGATCAAATCTGTGTATGTGTCACGGGCTCGTCGTTCAATGATTCATTGTTCATCATGGCTTCTTATATCCCTCCAAATAGTAAAGACGAACTTTATCGTGGGCATGCTGATAATGTCAGCTCTCTCGTTTTAAATAAACTTGGTGACAATCACCTTTGCGTTTTGGGGGACCTTAATTTATGCAATGTGTGTTGGTCGGGCAATTTTTTGAACTTTGGTCTCACCCCTAACAATATTACTGCCCCGCACGAGTCATACCTCAGTGATAGTCTTTTAAGTCTTAATCTTAAGCAAATTAATAACCATGTTAATAAGTTGGATATAATTCTTGACCTAATTTTTTTGAGTGACAATATAAACTGTAATATTGAAATTTGTTATTGTCCTATTTCTCAGTCTGATATGCATCATGTACCATTAATACTGAGATTTGAATTTTATAAATTTTTAAAAAACAAAATTGCTCCTACTAATCAAATTATTTTTAATTATAAGTATTGTGATTTCGCCAAGCTAAATAGCTCCTTTTCGATGCTGAACTGGGATGATTTACTTTCAGCGCCGGATGTCTCTAAATGCTAAAATTCGTTTAAATTAACGTTATTTGATTTATGTATGGAAATTGTGCCAATTTTTAAGAATAAGCCATATAAGTTACCATGGTATAATCGGAAGTTGAAAAAGTTAAAGAACCGTAGAAATAAATCCTTTAAGAAGTTTAAGCCAGATTTTCTTTGATAAATATCAGAAATATGTAAAGGATTTTAATTGCTTAGATAAGTTTCTTTATAAAAATTACATTCTGGGGGTTGAGTCAAATTTAAAATCAAATCCAAAAGCTTTTTGGCATTTCATAAAATCAAAGAAGTGTGGCTCTGGTATACCTTCGGTTGTCTCTCTCGATGATAAATTCGCTAGTTGCCCTAAGGAGATGGCGAACCTGTTCGGTGAATTTTTTAGTGCCAATTACGTTTGTGAAGATGGTAATTCTTGGCCTGATGTTAACCCCAATACAGCTACTGCTTTCAGCTGTGGGGCTCTGACACTGTCATTTGATGATGTGGCAACAGGTATTGCCAAGCTTAAACCGTCTACAAAGTCTGACGTTGATGGGTTTTCTGCTCATCTTTTCAAGAACTGTCCCGCTCTAGTTTTGCCTCTAAAGCGCATTTTTAATAAGTCTCTTGCGTCGGGTATCTTTATCGATGAATGGAAAATTACGTCTATTAACCCTATATTCAAAAGTGGGAATAAAAATAATGTTCGCAATTACAGGCCCATTTCAAAATTATCAACGGTATCGAAACTTTTTGAAACTATTGTCAAAGAAAAAATGTATTTCATCAGTAAAAGTGTGATCCTGCCAAACCAACATGGCTTTGTTTCCAATCGATCTACGGTGTCTAACTTAGCTGTATTTTGTGAATACTGTATTGCATCCTTTTCTGCTGGATTCCAAGTTGATTGCATATACACAGATTTTAGCAAAGCTTTCGACAGAGTTTCTCACTCGATTTTACTTCATAAATTAGCCTGTCTTGGTTTCCATTCTGTTTTTTTGAAGTGGATTAAATCCTACTTAACTGACAGACGCTGCGTTGTCTCAATTGATGGCATATCTTCGGATGCCTTCACTGCCTCATCTGGGGTTCCCCAGGGAAGCATTCTAGGACCTTTACTTTTTGTGTTATTTATAAATGATATTAGCTCATGTTTTTCTTTCGCTAATTTTCTACTCTATGCCGATGACTTGAAAGTATTTTCGATGATCAAAAACGAAAGTGATGCTAAGATGCTCCAGGTGGATATTAACAATCTTAATCTTTGGTGCATGAAATCTCGCCTTTCATTAAATATTAAAAAGTGCTTTAAAGTAACTTATGCGAAAATCCACAGTGCAGTATCGACGTACTATAGTATCGCGGAGTCGCCGCTAGAATCTGTCGTTGAGGCTAAAGATCTTGGTGTAATTTTTTCCTCTAATTTTTCCTTTAATAGACATATTAGTTATGTGATTTCTAAATCTTTCTCTGTCTTGGGTTTCGTGAGGCGGAACTGTGTAAAGTTCTCTGATCCCTATACCATTAAACTTTTATATACGTCTTTTGTTCGTCCCAATTTGGAATATGCTACATTTATTTGGAGGCCATTCCACAAAAATTTCATAATTAGATTGGAACGTGTTCAGAAGGTTTTTTTGAAATTCGCATTGCGCTCTTTAAAGTTTTCGGACCCTATACCATCGTATAGTAGCCGTTTACTTTTAATTAATCTGAAGTCCTTGGAAACGAGACGTTCTGTACTCTCCCTGACTTTTGCTTTTAGTATTATAAATGGTAGTATTGATTGTCCTTTTCTCTTAGGACGAATAAACTTCAACATTCCTCAGTATAATTTGCGCAACTTCTTGCCTTTCTATTGTGAGAACTGCAAAACTGAGCTTGCGCGCAATGCCCCTTTGGTACGTGCCTTAAATGAATTTAATCAGATCTCGAATTCTATCCTACTTGATTTCTCTTATTCTAAAAATGTATTTTTAAATATTTTGTATTCTTGCTTTTAGAGTAACTAATAGTCGTAGTGACTTATTTTTATTATGTAACTAGTCTGTAAGGAACCACTGTTTCATAGACGAATGTATGAATAAATAAATAAATAAATAAATAAATAAAAAAATATAAAATATATATAATATTACTATTTTAATTTGTCAGCCTATGCAGCCCTGCGCAAGGGCACCAGTGCTACCCATAATCGAGTTGACATAATAAATGGATGTACATTATGCCATATTTCCATAGAGTAAACGTACTCGCATATATAATGCCGAATTTACACTGGCTGAATCTCGCATTTGCATGAAGAGCAGTATTTTCTCCTTTCGACCACTCGCCACCCGGTAGCATATCAAAAAGGGATCTTTGTATGTTTCATATTTTCATATATATTTTCTCCTTTCGACCACTCGCCACCCGGTAGCATATCAAAAACGGATCTTTGTATGTTTCATATTTTCATATATATTTTCTCCTTTCGACCACTTGCCACCCGGTAGCATATCAAAAAGGGATCTTTGTATGTTTCATATTAAACACTTTTAGGAAAAATGACGCCATTTACCACGCTCCGCAAAAAAGCCGAACGAAACGCCCACCGCTTTCCCCAAGCTTGCCGACTCTGCGACGCCAGACACCCTATTCGGTTATGTCCAGTTTATCGTATGAAGACACCGGAAGAAAGGTTGCGCCTGCAAAAGCATGGGACGATGCCGGCGGTGTGGTGAAAAGCACCATTCCACATTTCACTTCGATGAGTCTAACGGCAAGCGCGAATCGTGGTGGGCCCGACCTCAAGAAAGTTCAGAGGAGGCAACCTACGACTCTAGCCAACATGCTGGCAGCACCAACAAACCCTGGAGTGTGCAGGTCGAGGAAGCGGAGGCAGACGGTACACTATCGCTTTATGCCTCTGACTCTGGAACGGAAACTAGGTCTTTCCGTCTGGATATAGAGCGTGGCGCACGTGAAGTGGAAACACCACTTCCTATCGCGAGTGGACCGAAAACACGGTCTTTCCGGCCACCCTTACAGCACGAGCGCACACGTCTAACGGGACCGGAAACGCGGCCTTTCCGACAACGTTACGAGGCACGCCAAAACCGAAGAGCGGAAACTAGGCCTTTCCGCCGACGTTTGAATAATATAATCCGATCCGAGGATAGACTGGTGACTCGGACTCGCCAGCTATCGCTCCCACAACACTTTTGAAACACAATAGTGGTCCCTACATTGCAGCCTACCACAGCTGTCGCGCCGACGGCTGTCGTTAAGATTGAGGCAAGAGGGCGTCTTCATTTGGTTCGCGCGCTTATCGACGCCTGCGCCCCAAACACGATCATCTCCGCGGACCTGGCCCAAGAGCTCGGACTGCATCAAACTCGCATAGGCGCACAAAAAGGCTGTTTCCTTTGCCTAAGGGGCAAGCACGGGCAGAACAAGCGGGTGACCACCAATGCCCTGAGTGTACGCGACTGTCATCGAGTCACCCCTACTACAAATGTGGATCCCACCGTTGCTATGCCTTACATACACATGCGCCTCGCGGACCCACAATTCTTCACCTCAGCACCAGTACGCTTGATCCTCGGTACCGATATATATGCAGACGTAATGCTACCCGGTACATTACCGTCATCATTGGGTTCCCTTGTAGCCCACAGCACGATTTGGTTGGGCATTGTCAGGGGCTTGTCGGGCCTCCATGTGATATACATTTTCTTTTTTTATATCCATGACTACATATAATATTGAAGTATCTGTAATAAAGTGCACTTGAAAATAACCATGCCTGTTTCATTTTCACATTCTGTCTCCCATTAAATTAGCAAAATTTAGTTATGACAACGTGACAGCTATGACTACAATCGAAGCGAAATAATTCAGAGATGGGGGACCCTAGCAGACGACAAGCTGAACAAGAGCCGGAACACATTTAAGGTTTTATTTTTTTTTATGCTGTACATGTACAAGGTGGTAGTTGCTTCGAGGGTACTTGTTGCAAGGGGGCCGGGATGTTTGGATTTCCGATCCAAATATCTTCGAACCACCCTAATACGCGTTTCACCTCATTTGTGTTCATACACATTTGCTACGCACACCCACACACACACACATGCACACTCATATACGGGGCACGGTTGATGTCCTACCGTTTGTTAATGCCCCCCGCCGTACGGTGCTTGCGGAGGGGAAACTTGACGAAAGTTGACCGTGTGGCGGTTCTGGCCGACAGCGAAAAATTGCATTGACCATTTTTTGGAAGACTTCACAACCAAACGGAGCAGCTACCACCACGTCATCAGGTAACACTGTTAAAAACTCACATAAACACAAAATATAAACTCAAATTAGATTGTAACACTAATCACTGTGTTTTCATTATTTCCGTTTCGCTATATTTCTCGCTAAAAAAAATACGCTTCACATTGGAGCGTAACTTCCCATAAGTCGCCCCCGTGTGAAGAAGGACCTTGATGTTTATTTCAACATAAAATTAAGCTTTTCCACGCATATAGACTATATAGTCAGCAAGTCTTACGCAATGTTGGCACTTGTTTGTCGTAATAGTGTTTCGTTTTCTGACCCGTACACCATAAAGATGCTTTACATTTCCCTAGTAAGATCTAGATTAGAATATGCCTCTTTTATTTGGAGACCATATCACAACTCTTACCTAATTCGCCTAGAGCGAATACAGAACAAATTTATCAAATTCGCCCTTCGTTCTTTAAATTTTAGTGAACCCAGTCTTTTATATGAATCACGCTGCCAACTTTTAAACTTAAAAACTCTTAATAACAGATATGCTTATCTTGATTGTTCTTTTATTACCAAGCTCTTGTGTGGTTTAGTCGACTGCCCTAACCTCTTAGAAAGAATAACTTTTAATGTTCCTATGCGTAGTCTACGCAGTGTTCCAGTCTTTTACCTCGGGTTTACAAAATCTAACTATGCAAAGTATGCTCCCTTAATGAGGACTCTTTCGGAACTAAATGATGTTCAAAACTACGAACCGTCCTTATCTTGTGGAGCAGTACATAGCTTATTGTATACTTACTTCAATTAGTCTTAAGTCATTTTGTCTTATAGTCAGTAAGAATTTTTTGTTCAATTGACTGAAATAAATAAATAAATAAATAAAAATCTGCCTCTGTGCAGCCGCACGGGCATTCGTCCTATTCGATCTCGACTCCCCCGTTCTAACCATTCGTGATGGGAACGGCTGGATAGTTAACGGATACTTCAAACTAGTCCACACAATCGAATTGACACGCTACGAAAAAATTTTACATCGCTTAGAGGACGACGCCACCAAAATAAATGAGACCGATGCCATAAAAAACGTTATCGCATATCAGCTGGGGAAAATTCGCTCTCAACTCGAGGAGCTAAGTGGCCCAAAGCTCAAAAGGTCCAGGCGTTCTATCAATTGGATCGGGTCTGCTTGGAAATGGATTGCCGGCTCACCTGTTGCATCGGACTGGGATGAAGTGTTGCGCAGCGAAAACGCCTTGGTTTCTAACAATAATTTACAGTACAAGGTAAACTCGGAAATTTTTAAGAAGACTCAGGAGTTATTGCAGACTTTCAACGGAATGGTAACGGTCACAAACGACATCTTGGGTCGCAACCACCTATGAATTTTTTCACAAGATTTAGAGCGCAAGGTAACGATTCTGAAGGAAGACGCCAGCGAGTTGGTTCGTGCCTGCCAGATGGCCAAGGCGGGGGTAGTGAACAGTTACCTGCTGAAAGAGGAAGAAATTAACCAACTAATAAGCGAAATCGAGGTCCTACCTTGCAGCAACGTCATCGAATATAGTGAACCGTCAATATATACGAATGGCACTCTTTTGATTTATGTGCTGTCCATGCCAAAAGTAGCAGAAACGAGATTCAACTACTTAATCACACGTGCAATCATAAAAAATGGTCAACGGGTGGAGCTGAACTATAAAACCATCCTGATGAACAAGCGACAAACCTATGGAGTCAGGGATAGCTGTCTTTACCTTTTAACCGCCTTGGTGTGCAAAAACGAAGCACTTGATTTGCTACGCGAAGAAGATTGCTTGCCTCGCTTACTCAAGGGAGGTCAAACGAGTTGCCGCTTTATAACCTGCACGGACTCAACAGTTGAAGTACTCAAAGATAACACCATATTTCTTGACAACTTCAATAGCAGCGTTTGGTCAGGTAAAGCTTATACTAACCTTAACGGTTCTTACATTCTACAGCTGGATAACGAGACGGTAGCAATCAATAATCAAACCTATTGGAGTACAAGAAGCTCGGGCGTACAAGTTCTTCCACCTGTATTGTCTACCGTAACGAGCAAGAGCCTGGCGCTGAATCTCAATCTCGTCCACGAAATGACATCTGCGAATATACGGCTATTGGAATACCTAAGGGACAAAACTAATTGGTTCGCGACGTCCGAAGCTCTTGGACTTACCTTGCTAATGGTATTCATTTTGCTCATATGGAGGAAGTTAACAACCAGGAAAAAATTCCCTGAACTGAAGTTGTCCATACTGCAGCAGAGTTCACGCAATCCACCCAAGGACGACGCCTCTTTGAATCCTGATCCGCGGGACGCGGATCTTTAGAGGGGGAAGAGTAAACGCGCACCTATTGGGCGCTTCCACGATTGCCCGTTACACGTGCCGCAGTGTCAGCACATTTCCATTTCACCATATAATGCAACTGGAGCCATTGCCACTTGCATCCAACAAATGTACCGTGGGAAATCAAGGCCAGGGCCGGTCTCAGACAACGAGTTGTAAACAAGTTATACAACCATTGCGCCGCTGCCAGGTAGCCGAGGTGAAATGTACTCAACGGACACAGCGGGCAGGCAGTCGAGTTCGGGACGGGCTACTTGATAGTTTAACTTAGTATTTAAAACTTTCTTAAATAAACTGTAATCGCATATCCTATAACTAGTGTTGTTTCTTTAGGGCAGCTGGCCCTTCATATTTTTTTAAGTGTAATCCTTAAAAAATCCTTAACTTGCATATTTAAATATAAAATATTAATTAAGGTAAATGAAAACATAATGGACTGGAAGGTAATTTGCGCATGCATATAAGTATGTAGTATTCAAAGAATCTCAAAATTTTTACACATAATGGTTCTAAATTTAAATAACAATACAATGGATAGAACATTAGTATATTAATATACTCTCTAATAATTATATTTAAAACTTCAAGTTTTTATTTGAAAAAAAAAAACAAGACAAAACATTTGAATTAA
This sequence comes from Philophylla caesio, assembly GCA_963971545.1. Classification (NCBI taxonomy): domain Eukaryota; kingdom Metazoa; phylum Arthropoda; class Insecta; order Diptera; family Tephritidae; genus Philophylla; species Philophylla caesio. Next base: position 4,256,883 of record OZ020605.1, read on the forward strand.
TTAAGCTAAATAAATATTTGTTGTTTTACCTCTAACATGCAGGAACAGCTTGTGAATATATTATGTCAGGATGTTGAAAGTTGGAACTACATTTTAGTCTAAATCGAAAGGAAAGGCAATTAGTTCTGAGTAAAGTATTTGAAATTCATCTTAATTGAACCACGTACCTACCTTTGTTTTACAAAGATGAAACCAATCGCAAGTTTACATGTGACCTGGAAAAAATATTGTTATATGTAATTAATACGAGTTTTCAATTAGATTACGCATGTTGGACATTTGCATCTGTGATTGGGAACTTGAATGGATATGGACACTGATGCATTCTTTGTTTACATTCAACAAATATTTCCACTACACTTCACTAGCACTTAAAAGTAATTCACTTTACCCACCCAATAGTGCTTCTGCAGTCATCTTTTCCGTAGAATTTTCCGCCGACTTGGGTGCGCAATACCTGCAAATTTCAATAAAATTAGTTAAATTATATGCACGTGTCGAAATTTCTATACATACCTTTGAAATACCCTTTCGGCGTTACTTCTGCTGAAATGAAAGTACAAAATATCAATATTTTAGTTAATAAAACTGAAAATAAATGCAACTTATCGCAAATCCAACGAAGTTTCACAACAAAGTCACCGTATTTTGCTATTTGTAAACATGGCTGAGCAGCGAAGTCTATTGCTAGCACTTCAAGCACACGCGATTTCTGGGCCCTAACATTCGAAATATTGCCGTTTCTTCCAACATTAGGAAACTAGCGAAATGTCAAAATGCGAGTGTGTTGGTAACAGCCGGAAAATTAGTGTTGGTATTTGTGAAATGATTTCGCCTTGGTTACCTCCGTCTTGTAGGGTAGGGTATGCTCCTACTAACCGAAGCGAGAAATAAAATAGCGATTACAAAGTGAGTGTGAGTGAATTCAGTGATGCATTTCAGGGCGAATTCAAAATCAGATTATACATGCGTTTCGTAGTTATGTTACTCGGTGAAACCGTATTATGCCCCCGTATAAACGTAGTATAAGATAAGTATAAGTTTTGTATCGCTTTGAAGAGATTTTATTAAGGACAGTGTAAAACACCTTAAACAATAAGCATCAAGTTCATTATAAATAGTTTGCAATGTTATATCTTTTTTAGTACATTCAACTGCCAGTTTCACTGGTCACAGTTCTACGCCGAGTCCGAACATATACTCGGAAGTTTGCCATTGCCGTGAATAGAAACAAATTTGCCTATGATTTGCATTTGATATGCTCCGGTTGAGATTCCAACCTTGGTAACTCGGTACCGAGTCACCGGTATGGCTACAGCGGCATATAAAGTATTTGAGTTATAGGACTAAAAACTGAGTGATGCTCTGAAAATCTGAGAAAAAAAAATAACAGATTGCTATAAAGAAATTTGCACCAATATTGATATACAAATATCATTGTTTTGCGATGCAATTGCCACATAAGTATATTAAACCTTTTTCATTTTGTTCTCCTCTGTAAGTGAACAATATGTGGCAACTCCACAAGACTACTTTTCAATTCATCACAACAACCAATGTTAGTAAAGTACAACGCAACCCTGTTTTTTGGCCACATTCTGCGAGCATCACCGTTTCTATCATTTTCTATATTGTTCTGAATTAAATTTTAAGTTTGTAATTAATCAAGTAAATATTTAATAAATAAATAAACACAAAACCAAATTGGTGACCCTCTAATTTGAGCAAAGGAAATTCAGAAGAAGTGTGGCATTCTACCAATTGCACACATACACAGACACGTTGCGTGTGCCTCCATTTTACGTATTGAACGAACACATACACACTTTACGCTAGAATGTCTTGGAACTTTTTCGAAGCAAACAAGTTGCACCAAAAACGGATGATCACGCAGTATGCCGATGAAAACGGTGGCGCGAATAGCAACGATGCTGTGGTGGATAGCGCCGGTACTTCACCAAAACCACAGACTCCACCAACTGAATCTGCCGATATAAGCAGTTTCGCTGTACGGGTACAAGTGCCTCATTTACATGGCTACTCCATAACCAACATAGAATCTTGGTTTACACGACTTGAAGCTTTCTTCCGCAACCATGCTTTTGGAAAAATGAATCAAGACCAGCGCGACCAGGCGAAATTTAACATAGCCGTAATGTATATGGACGAGCGGTTGCACGAACAAGCATTTGAAATTGTTCGCACACCCCCACCGCAAGACCGCTATAGTACACTTCGACGCACAATAATCAACAAATTCTCCGCATCGCCAATGGCAAAACTGGAACAGTTGACCACCGGGATACAATTGGGCGACAACAAACCGAGCCATATGCTCACCCAATTACAGCGCACCGACGTAACACGTGATCAGCAAGAGTTTTGGATACAGCGTCAGCCGGTTTCTGCGCGTGCAGTTATTGCAGGCGTTGCCAAAGGCAATCCGGATTAGATTTCGCTTTTTGTTATTTGGATGACATCTGCATCGCTTCGAAGACTCTGGAAAAGCACAAACGATACATACGCTTGGTATTCGAGCAACTTCGACGCCACCATTTAACAATTAACTCGTCTAAATGCGTCTTCGCTCAAAGGCAAATAATTTTTTTGGGTCACTTGATAACATCTGATGGGATTAAACCAATGCCGGAAAAAATTTAAGTTATCAAGAACTACCCTCTTCCAAAATTAGCGTGTGAACTAAAACGATTTCTGACGATGGTGAATTTTTATCCCTATCTGCTCGAGGGCCGAGAATTCACTGTTGCGACTGATCACAAGCCACTTACCTTTGCGTTTTCGCAAAGAAATGATAAAGCATCGCCAAGACAAGTCAGTCAGTTGGATTACATCGGTCAATTTTGCACCCGAATTGTTCATCTACCTGGCGCGGTAAATACAACAGCTGACACTCTCTCACGTATCAACTGTCTTCAAGCCAAAAACGCTACAATCGATTATGAGGTCATTGCTTAACAACAGTAGTCTTGTGAAGAGCTGCAAAAGTTTCTCGAATCAAGCTCAACATCTTTAAATCTCAAAACGATCCGACTTCCTCACACTCAAACAGCAATCACCTGCGACGTTTCTGGTGAGGTGGCTCGCCCATTCATACCACGGGTATGTCGTTCATCTGTAGTAGCAAAGTTGCATAACATCGCACATGGAGGAAAAAGGTCCACATCAAAATTAATCAAACAGAGATTCGTCTGGAACGATATGGACCACGATATTTCGAAATTCGTGCAACAGTGTGTGCAATGCCAACGCGCAAAAGTAAGTAGACACACTTATACGCCACTCTCCAGGTTTGCTCTTCCCTCGCAGAGGTTTGAACATATCAACATCGATTTAGTCGGACCGCTACCGCCTTCCAACGGTTTTAAGTATTGCCTCACGATCATTGATCGCTTACCAAGGTGGCCGGAAGTGATTCCAATTTGCGATATTAAAGCCGACACAGTCGCATTTGCGCTCATCGAGGGTTGGATTAAGCACTACGGTTTACCATTACGCATCACCACCGGGAAGGCAATTTGAGTCGCTACTCTTCAATGATTTATCACGCGGCTTGGGTATCGAACATCTTCGTACAACAGCCTACCACCCACAGGCGAACGGAATTATAGAAAGGTTCCACCGCACTTCGAAGGCATCAATTATGTGTACTTCAAACCCGACGAAGTGGTCTCTTGAACTGCCAATAAGACTGCGGTCTGCTTATAAGACTGACATAGATGCCTCCCGGAACTCGCCTTCGGCACGACACTCAGACTGCCTGGCGACATATTCGAGAGAGCTAAGCACTCTTCACCATCAGAATTCTTTCATCAACTCAAATATGCAATGCTAAAAGTTCAACCTACAGATACGGCGCATCATGAAAAATTAAGGATTTTCGTGCACCCTGCGCTTAGTCACGCAACTCATGTCTTCATACGAAATGACACCGTGAAACCAGAGAACTTATAAGAAATGAGAAGGAGCAAAATGACTTCGGCTTTCATTGTGAATAAAATTTGCGATTCTACTCGGGGGAACATACCTCAGCTCGGAGGTACACACCACGAGCAGACTCGCAGCCACCACAAGTCGGGGGTACACACCACAAAAACTTGCAGCCACAGCGGCTGCAAACAATATTTCCACCATAGCTCGAGGGTACATACCATAGCGAAAATGAGAAAAATATAAATTTCACAAATGTTCAGCGGGATGCTTGCGGAGGCAGGCGGCTGCATATGATCGACGAAGACGAAAACAAAACAAGAATTAGAGTTAGCCGAAAAACGAACGGTAAATGCAGCAACGAATAAGAAAAATGCTGGGAATATAAGAAAATAATTCTTTCGCCAATTCGGCACTTATTTCATGAAGAATGTTTATATGCATTATTTTAATTTTCAGCTAATACCTAATTCAATTATTTAAACAAATATGAGAATTAATAAGTAGTATAAACACCTATTTTAATATGAAATTATAATTTGCAGTTGCATATTTTTGATATCGAATTGCCGTCGGCATTTTGCATCTCGAAAATATATGTACATACATATGTACACATGTACATATAATATAGTCGATCAAACTAATGAATTCCTGAAATTAATCTTGAGCGCAAGCTAAAGCCAAACGCATGTTTATGTGAACACAAATACATATGTATGTACGTATGTGCGTACATACATACATATTAAAATACAAATGCACACTTGTTCACTTGCCCGCAACTATCCCTCTACTCCAAATGTTGGCTTCTGCTCGGACTTCTAACAATTCTGCTGCGTGACGAAAGCAATAAATCACCACCATAAATTAGAGTTGGGTAAAATAATTTTTTCTTTGTAGTAGGCCGAGGAAAACAAGTAGTAGTACAAAAAGGTACGTTTTTATCACTCAGAGACATATAACTGGGATAAAATCAATAATATTTAGATGCATAACAAATATTAAGTTAATATATTGGGTAATACCTTTTTTTAATAGCCTGAAAGCCAAAATGTATTATCAATTTGTTGCTCAAGGTAGTAGATTTCCTAATCCAACTAGAAATCGCGGTAAATGTGTTGCAAATGCAGTGATGACCAACACTGTTGGTCAAATGCGACAGAATTTGTGGACATATTTACATACATATACATATGTGCTCATACAAATGAACACAGCGCGTATGGAGGTGATGAAGATGTGCTGAGCCATTAACTTGGTAAGGTCGCTTTTGCGAAATTATCCCAAACGAATTGATATATTTTGAATAGTTTTTTAGTAAATAATGGTTCGTAATGATTAAATATTGGTGTATTAGATATGATTTTAGTAAAGGAATCTCGTATTAAGTGAGGAATGCCTAACGTATTTTAAATAATTCTTCAACTAGGTACTTATTTGTCCGACTGGGCCAAAAATGCGAACGCCCCTGTATTTGCAAAGCTGAAGACGAAAATGTTGAAATTTATAAATTTTTGCAAGATCGGGTAAAGTGTGCTTCGCTGGCAGATTTTAAGTTGTGCTTAAATTTATGAATGAATTGCTAGAAATACGCATGCGCACTTTATGAATGAAATAATTTAGGATTCATGGCGCCGGCGTGCTGGTCGATTTCTGTTGGTTAGCGGGAAGTGAGGAAAGAAGTGTGCGCATGTTGCGGGTATGTGAACAAGTGTGTATTTGTATTTTAATATGTATGTATGTACGCACATACATATGTATTTGTGTTCACATAAACATGCGTTTGGCTTTAGCTTGCGCTCAAGATTAATTTCAGGAATTCATTAGTTTGATCGACTATATTATATGTACATATGTACATATGTACATATATTTTCGAGATGCAAAATGCCGACGGCAATTCGATATCAAAAATATGCAACTGCAAATTATAATTTCATATTAAAATAGGTGTTTATACTACTTATTAATTCTCATATTTGTTTAAATAATTGAATTAGGTATTAGCTAAAAATTAAAATAATACATATAAACATTCTTCATGAAGCGAAAGAATTATTATCTTACATTCCCAGCATTTTTCTTATTCGTTGCTGCATTTACCGTTCGTTTTTCGGCTAACTCTAATTCTTGTTTTGTTTTCGTCTTCGTCGATCATATGCAGCCGCCTGCCTCCGCAAGCATCCCGCTGAACATTTGTGAAATTTATATTTTTCTCATTTTCGCTATGGTATGTATCCTCGAGCTATGGTGGAAATAGTCTTTGCAGCCGCTGTGGCTGCAAGTTTTTGTGGTGTGTACCCCCGACTTGTGGTGGCTGCGAGTCTGCTCGTGGTGTGTACCTCCGAGCTGAGGTATGTTCCCCCGAGTAGAATCGCAAATTTTATTCACAATAAAAGCCGGAGTCATTTTGCTCCTTCTCATTTCTTATAAGTTCTCTGGTGAAACCATCGCTCACACCACGATGGCCCATTCAAAATAAAGGAACGTAGCTGTAAATATTGCAAAGTAAGAATACGTAACAGAGCACTTAACATATCCATAAATCGCCTCAAACCAGCGTTTATTACCACCGATGATTGTCTAGATTCAACATCGCAGACGATCCAACGCCCAGAAGCAATTACAGAACACGCTGAAACCGCTGCAAACACCGATTGTCCTGCAAAACCATCGCTGACAACCAAAGCAACACGACGTGGACGCTTTATTGTGCCAGGAGCAGCAGTCTGCTTTTCAAATAAGCTTGGATTTCGTGCAGTACTTCCACTAAAGTTATTTTTCACGAGTATCACCTTGTATTTCTACCAACGTTTTTCAAAGGTATGTTTGGGAAATTGTTTGTTCTATTAGATACTTATTTTAATTTTTTTATACATCTTAGGGGACTTACTTTGGTACAACGTCAAACGCGTTATAATTTTTCATCGGCTTTGTTACCAATTCACTTTTTTAAAAACGCCAGTTTTCCAGTAGCAGTTTGTATTTTTCATATTTCATATTAATCTTAAAATTTGTAAATATGTCTCGAATGAGAAAGAAAATAAAGTAAAATGTTTACTATGCGCTCAGCGGCTACAACCTTTTGCGTCATTTGAATACAAAGCACCCAACACAGAAAATTTTACGGCAGGAACAATCACTTAAAAAGCAAAATAAAATTGATCGACAAATTGTCCCAATGATTCGAAAGAGTACCACCCAGGAGGATAAGGAATTTAAAAAACTTGTTCATATGTTAAATCCGAACTATAAGCTTCCCACAAGGAAGACAATTTCCTCTTCATTAACACCTAGTATTTTTAATGAAACGAGAGCAGAAGTGAAAAAACGTTTATTGAGAGCGATATGCCTTACAATGGATGGGTGGACATCTCGGACACAAGACAGCTTCATTAGTGTGACAGCTCACTTTATTGCTGAAGACAACAAGCATACATTTTTAGCGTCGAACTTGTTAACTTGCATTGACTATACAGAGCGGCATACTTTTAACCATATAAATATTATATAAATATTAAAATGTGATCTCTGCACAGCAATGAAATTTACAAAGAATTTTTAATGTTCCTTATTATACCCGAGCGTACTTGTACACAAGGGCGTTATAACTTTGTTCGCATAACGGTTATTTGTAACAGCAAAAAATAATCAAGATAGATATAGATATATATATACTAAAATGATCAGAATGCAAAGAGGAATCGATTTAGCCCTAACTGTCTGTCCTTCCGTCCGTCCGTGATTACAATAACTTGAGTAAAAATAGAGATATCTCAATGAAATTTGGTACATAGATTGCTCATTGGACATGGTAGGTTGGTATTGAAAATGGTCAATCGGTCAATCGGTCAATAACCACGCCCATTTCTCTTTTAACGGAAATTTTTGCCACGTATTTTTCTTGATATCGCTATTATTATCGTAGAAGATTTTTGAATTCGGATGATAACCACGCCCACCTTCCATATAACGAAAATTTTGGAAAATGCAAAAGCTTCATTTTTTGATATCTAATAAAACATATTTGATGCGATTTTTATTTCTGGGCATTAACATTCGGAATATTGCCGTTTCTTCTAACATTAGGAAACTAGCGAAATGTCAAAATGCGAGTGTGTTGGTAACAGCCGGAAAATTAGTGTTGGTATTTGTGAAATGATTTCGCCTTGGTTACCTCCGTCTTGTAGGGTAGGGTATGCTCCTACTAACCGATGAGAGAAATAAAATAGCGATTACAAAGTGAGTGTGAGTGAATTCAGTGATGCATATCAGGGCGAATTCAAAATCAGATTATACATGCGTTTCGTAGGTTTGTTACTCGGTGAAACCGTATTATGCCCCCGTATAAACGTAGTATAAGATAAGTATAAGTTTTTTATCGCTTTGAAGAGATTTTATTAAGGACAGTGTAAAACACCTTAAACAATAAGCATCAAGTTCATTATAAATAGTTTGCAATGTTATATCTTTTTTAGTACATTCAACTGCCAGTTTCACTGGTCACAGTTCTACGCCGAGTCCGAACATATACTCGGAAGTTTGCCATTGCCGTGAATAGAAACAAATTTGCCTATGATTTGCATTTGATATGCTCCGGTTGAGATTCCAACCTTGGTAACTCGGTACCGAGTCACCGGTATGGCTACAGCGGCATATAAAGTATTTGAGTTATAGGACTAAAAACTGAGTGATGCTTTGAAAATCTGAGAAAAAAAAATAACAGATTGCTATAAAGAAATTTGCACCAATATTGATATACAAATATCATTGTTTTGCGATGCAATTGCCACATAAGTATATTAAACCTTTTTCATTTTGTTCACCTCTGTAAGTGAACAATATGTGGCAACTCCACAAGACTACTTTTCAATTCATCACAACAACCAATGTTAGTAAAGTACAACGCAACCCTGTTTTTTGGCCACATTCTGCGAGCATCACCGTTTCTATCATTTTCTATATTGTTCTGAATTAAATTTTAAGTTTGTAATTAATCAAGTAAATATTTAATAAATAAATAAACACAAAACCAAATTGGTGACCCTCTAATTTGAGCAAAGGAAATTCAGAAGAAGTGTGGCATTCTACCAATTGCACACATACACAGACACGTTGCGTGTGCCTCCATTTTACGTATTGAACGAACACATACACACTTTACGCTAGAATGTCTTGGAACTTTTTCGAAGCAAACAAGTTGCACCAAAAACGGATCATCACGCAGTATGCCGACGAAAACGGTGGCGCGAATAGCAACGATGCTGTGGTGGATAGCGCCGGTACTTCACCAAAACCACAGACTCCACCAAATGAATCTGCCGATATAAGCAGTTTCGCTGTACGGGTACAAGTGCCTCATTTACATGGCTACTCCATAACCAACATAGAATCTTGGTTTACACGACTTGAAGCTTTCTTCCGCAACCATGCTTTTGGAAAAATGAATCAAGACCAGCGCGACCAGGCGAAATTTAACATAGCCGTAATGTATATGGACGAGCGGTTGCACGAACAAGCATTTGAAATTGTTCGCACACCCCCACCGCAAGACCGCTATAGTACACTTCGACGCACAATAATCAACAAATTCTCCGCATCGCCAATGGCAAAACTGGAACAGTTGACCACCGGGATACAATTGGGCGACAACAAACCGAGCCATATGCTCACCCAATTACAGCGCACCGACGTAACACGTGATCAGCAAGAGTTTTGGATACAGCGTCAGCCGGTTTCTGCGCGTGCAGTTATTGCAGGCGTTGCCAAAGGCAATCCGGATTAGATTCCGCTTTTTGTTATTTGGATGACATCTGCATCGCTTCGAAGACTCTGGAAAAGCACAAACGATACATACGCTTGGTATTCGAGCAACTTCGACGCCACCATTTAACAATTAACTCGTCTAAATGCGTCTTCGCTCAAAGGCAAATAATTTTTTTGGGTCACTTGATAACATCTGATGGGATTAAACTAATGCCGGAAAAAATTTAAGTTATCAAGAACTACCCTCTTCCAAAATTAGCGTGTGAACTAAAACGATTTCTGACGATGGTGAATTTCTATCCCTATCTGCTCGAGGGCCGAGAATTCACTGTTGCGACTGATCACAAGCCACTTACCTTTGCGTTTTCGCAAAGAAATGATAAAGCATCGCCATCCGTCAGTTGGATTACATCGGTCAATTTTGCACCCGAATTGTTCATCTACCTGGCGCGGTAAATACAACAGCTAACACTCTCTCACGTATCAACTGTCTTCAAGCCAAAAACGCTACAATCGATTATGAGGTCATTGCTTAACAACAGTAGTCTTGTGAAGAGCTGCAAAAGTTTCTCGAATCAAGCTCAACATCTTTAAATCTCAAAACGATCCGACTTCCTCACACTCAAACAGCAATCACCTGCGACGTTTCTGGTGAGGTGGCTCGCCCATTCATACCACGGGTATGTCGTTCATCTGTAGTAGCAAAGTTGCATAACATCGCACATGGAGGAAAAAGGTCCACATCAAAATTAATCAAACAGAGATTCGTCTGGAACGATATGGACCACGATATTTCGAAATTCGTGCAACAGTGTGTGCAATGCCAACGCGCAAAAGTAAGTAGACACACTTATACGCCACTCTCCAGGTTTGCTCTTCCCTCGCAGAGGTTTGAACATATCAACATCGATTTAGTCGGACCGCTACCGCCTTCCAACGGTTTTAAGTATTGCCTCACGATCATTGATCGCTTACCAAGGTGGCCGGAAGTGATTCCAATTTGTGATATTAAAGCCGACACAGTCGCATTTGCGCTCATCGAGGGTTGGATTAAGCACTACGGTTTACCATTACGCATCACCACCGGGAAGGCAATTTGAGTCGCTACTCTTCAATGATTTATCACGCGGCTTGGGTATCACACATCTTCGTACAACAGCCTACCACCCACAGGCGAACGGAATTATAGAAAGGTTCCACCGCACTTCGAAGGCATCAATTATGTGTACTTCAAACCCGACGAAGTGGCCTCTTGAACTGCCAATCATTCTTCTTGGATTGCGGTCTGCTTAAAATACTGACAAAGATGCCTCCCGGAACTCGTCTTCGGCACGACACTCAGACTGCCTGGCGACACATTCGAGAGAGCTAAGCACTCTTCACCATCAGAATTCTTTCAACAACTCAAATATGCCATGCAAAAAGTTCAACCTACAGATACGGCGCATCATGAAAAATGAAGGATTTTCGTGCACCCTGCGCTTTGTCACGCAACTCATGTCTTCATACGAAATGACACCGTGAAACCATCGCTCACACCACGATGGCCCATTCAAAATAGAGGAACGTAGCTGTAAATATTGCAAAGTAAGAATACGTAACAGAGCACTTAACATATCCATAAATCGCCTCAAACCAGCGTTTATTACCACCGATGATTGTCTAGATTCAACATCGCAGACGATCCAACGCCCCAGAAGCAATTACAGAACACGCTGAAACCGCTGCAAACACCGATTGTCCTGCAAAACCATCGCTGACAACCAAAGCAACACGACGTGGACGCTTTATTGTGCCAGGAGCAGCAGTCTGCTTTTCAAATAAGCTTGGATTTCGTGCAGTACTTCCACTAAAGTTATTTTTCACGAGTATCACCTTGTATTTCTACCAACGTTTTTCAAAGGTATGTTTGGGAAATTGTTTGTTCTATTAGATACTTATTTTAATTTTTTTATACATCTTAGGGGACTTACTTTGGTACAACGTCAAACGCGTTATAATTTTTCATCGGCTTTGTTACCAATTCACTTTTTTAAAAACGCCAGTTTTCCAGTAGCAGTTTGTATTTTTCATATTTCATATTAATCTTAAAATTTGTAAATATGTCTCGAATGAGAAAGAAAATAAAGTAAAATGTTTACTATGCGCTCAGCAGCTTTCTGTGAAAAACAAATCGTCCTACAACCTTTTGCGTCATTTGAATACAAAGCACCCAACACAGAAAATTTTACGGCAGGAACAATCACTTAAAAAGCAAAATAAAATTGATCGACAAATTGTCCCAATGATTTGAAAGAGTACCACCCAGGAGGATAAAGAATTTAAAAAACTTGTTCATATGTTAAATCCGAACTATAAGCTTCCCACAAGGAAGACAATTTCCTCTTCATTAACACCTAATATTTTTAATGAAACGAGAGCAGAAGTGAAAAAACGTTTATTGAGAGCATATGCGATATGCCTTACAATGGATGGGTGGACATCTCGGACACAAGACAGCTTCATTAGTGTGACAGCTCACTTTATTGCTGAAGACAACAAGCATACATTTTTAGCGTCGAACTTGTTAACTTGCATTGACTATACAGAGCGGCATACTTTTAACCATATAAATATTAAAATGTGATCTCTGCACAGCAATGAAATTTACAAAGAATTTTTAATGTTCCTTATTATACCCGAGCGTACTTGTACACAAGGGCATTATAACTTTGTTCGCATAACGGTTATTTGTAACAGCAAAAAATAATCAAGATAGATATAGATATATATATACTAAAATGATCAGAATGCAAAGAGGAATCGATTTAGCCCTGACTGTCTGTCCTTCCGTCCGTCCGTGATTACAATAACTTGAGTAAAAATAGAGATATCTCAATGAAATTTGGTACATAGATTGCTCATTGGACATGGTAGGTTGGTATTGAAAATGGTCAATCGGTCAATCGGTCAATAACCACGCCCATTTCTCTTTTAACGGAAATTTTTGCCACGTATTTTTCTTGATATCGCTATTATTATCGTAGAAGATTTTTGAATTCGGATGATAACCACGCCCACCTTCCATATAACGAAAATTTTGGAAAATGCAAAAGCTTCATTTTTTGATATCTAATAAAACATATTTGATGCGATTTTTATTTCTGGGCATTAACATTCGGAATATTGCCGTTTCTTCTAACATTAGGAAACTAGCGAAATGTCAAAATGCGAGTGTGTTGGTAACAGCCGGAAAATTAGTGTTGGTATTTGTGAAATGATTTCGCCTTGGTTACCTCCGTCTTGTAGGGTAGGGTATGCTCCTACTAACCGATGCGAGAAATAAAATAGCGATTACAAAGTGAGTGTGAGTGAATTCAGTGATGCATATCAGGGCGAATTCAAAATCAGATTATACATGCGTTTCGTAGGTTTGTTACTCGGTGAAACCGTATTATGCCCCCGTATAAACGTAGTATAAGATAAGTATAAGTTTTGTATCGCTTTGAAGAGATTTTATTAAGGACAGTGTAAAACACCTTAAACAATAAGCATCAAGTTCATTATAAATAGTTTGCAATGTTATATCTTTTTTAGTACATTCAACTGCCAGTTTCACTGGTCACAGTTCTACGCCGAGTCCGAACATATACTCGGAAGTTTGCCATTGCCGTGAATAGAAACAAATTTGCCTATGATTTGCATTTGATATGCTCCGGTTGAGATTCCAACCTTGGTAACTCGGTACCGAGTCACCGGTATGGCTACAGCGGCATATAAAGTATTTGAGTTATAGGACTAAAAACTGAGTGATGCTCTGAAAATCTGAGAAAAAAAAATAACAGATTGCTATAAAGAAATTTGCACCAATATTGATATACAAATATCATTGTTTTGCGATGCAATTGCCACATAAGTATATTAAACCTTTTTCATTTTGTTCTCCTCTGTAAGTGAACAATATGTGGCAACTCCACAAGACTACTTTTCAATTCATCACAACAACCAATGTTAGTAAAGTACAACGCAACCCTGTTTTTTGGCCACATTCTGCGAGCATCACCGTTTCTATCATTTTCTATATTGTTCTGAATTAAATTTTAAGTTTGTAATTAATCAAGTAAATATTTAATAAATAAATAAACACAAAACCAAATTGGTGACCCTCTAATTTGAGCAAAGGAAATTCAGAAGAAGTGTGGCATTCTACCAATTGCACACATACACAGACACGTTGCGTGTGCCTCCATTTTACGTATTGAACGAACACATACACACTTTACGCTAGAATGTCTTGGAACTTTTTCGAAGCAAACAAGTTGCACCAAAAACGGATCATCACGCAGTATGCCGATGAAAACGGTGGCGCGAATAGCAACGATGTTGTGGTGGATAGCGCCGGTACTTCACCAAAACCACAGACTCCACCAACTGAATCTGCCGATATAAGCAGTTTCGCTGTACGGGTACAAGTGCCTCATTTACATGGCTACGCCATAACCAACATAGAATCTTGGTTTACACGACTTGAAGCTTTCTTCCGCAACCATGCTTTTCGAAAAATGAATCAAGACCAGCGCGACCAGGCGAAATTTAACATAGCCGTAATGTATATGGACGAGCGGTTGCACGAACAAGCATTTGAAATTGTTCGCACACCCCCACCGCAAGACCGCTATAGTACACTTCGACGCACAATAATCAACAATTTCTCCGCATCGCCAATGGCAAGACTGGAACAGTTGACCACCGGGATACAATTGGGCGACAACAAACCGAGCCATATGCTCACCCAATTACAGCGCACCGACGTAACACGTGATCAGCAAGAGTTTTGGATACAGCGTCTGCCGGTTTCTGCGCGTGCAGTTATTGCAGGCGTTGCCAAAGGCAATCCGGATTAGATTTCGCTTTTTGTTATTTGGATGACATCTGCATCGCTTCGAAGACTCTGGAAAAGCACAAACGATACATACGCTTGGTATTCGAGCAACTTCGACGCCACCATTTAAAAATTAACTCGTCTAAATGCGTCTTCGCTCAAAGGTAAATAATTTTTTTGTGTCACTTGATAACATCTGATGGCATTAAACCAATGCCGGAAAAAATTTAAGTTATCAAGAACTACATTCTTCCAAAATTAGCGTGTGAACTAAAACGATTTCTGACGATGGTGAATTTTTATCCCTATCTGCTCGAGGGCCGAGAATTCACTGTTGCGACTGATCACAAGCCACTTACCTTTGCGTTTTCGCAAAGAAATGATAAAGCATCGCCAAGACAAGTCAGTCAGTTGGATTACATCGGTCAATTTTGCACCCGAATTGTTCATCTACCTGGCGCGGTAAATACAACAGCTGACACTCTCTCACGTATCAACTGTCTTCAAGCCAAAAACGCTACAATCGATTATGAGGTCATTGCTTAACAACAGTAGTCTTGTGAAGAGCTGCAAAAGTTTCTCGAATCAAGCTCAACATCTTTAAATCTCAAAACGATCCGACTTCCTCACACTCAAACAGCAATCACCTGCGACGTTTCTGGTGAGGTGGCTCGCCCATTCATACCACGGGTATGTCGTTCATCTGTAGTAGCAAAGTTGCATAACATCGCACATGGAGGAAAAAGGTCCACATCAAAATTAATCAAACAGAGATTCGTCTGGAACGATATGGACCACGATATTTCGAAATTCGTGCAACAGTGTGTGCAATGCCAACGCGCAAAAGTAAGTAGACACACTTATACGCCACTCTCCAGGTTTGCTCTTCCCTCGCAGAGGTTTGAACATATCAACATCGATTTAGTCGGACCGCTACCGCCTTCCAACGGTTTTAAGTATTGCCTCACGATCATTGATCGCTTACCAAGGTGGCCGGAAGTGATTCCAATTTGCGATATTAAAGCCGACACAGTCGCATTTGCGCTCATCGAGGGTTGGATTAAGCACTACGGTTTACCATTACGCATCACCACCGGGAAGGCAATTTGAGTCGCTACTCTTCAATGATTTATCACGCGGCTTGGGTATCACACATCTTCGTACAACAGCCTACCACCCACAGGCGAACGGAATTATAGAAAGGTTCCACCGCACTTCGAAGGCATCAATTATGTGTACTTCAAACCCGACGAAGTGGCCTCTTGAACTGCCAATCATTCTTCTTGGATTGCGGTCTGCTTAAAAGACTGACAAAGATGCCTCCCGGAACTCGTCTTCGGCACGACACTCAGACTGCCTGGCGACACATTCGAGAGAGCTAAGCACTCTTCACCATCAGAATTCTTTCAACAACTCAAATATGCCATGCTAAAAGTTCAACCTACAGATACGGCGCATCATGAAAAATGAAGGATTTTCGTGCACCCTGCGCTTTGTCACGCAACTCATGTCTTCATACGAAATGACACCGTGAAACCATCGCTCACACCACGATGGCCCATTCAAAATAGAGGAACGTAGCTGTAAATATTGCAAAGTAAGAATACGTAACAGAGCACTTAACATATATTCATAAATCGCCTCAAACCAGCGTTTATTACCACCGATGATTGTCTAGATTCAACATCGCAGACGATCCAACGCCCAGAAGCAATTACAGAACACGCTGAAACCGCTGCAAACACCGATTGTCCTGCAAAACCATCGCTGACAACCAAAGCAACACGACGTGGACGCTTTATTGTGCCAGGAGCAGCAGTCTGCTTTTCAAATAAGCTTGGATTTCGTGCAGTACTTCCACTAAAGTTATTTTTCACGAGTATCACCTTGTATTTCTACCAACGTTTTTCAAAGGTATGTTTGGGAAATTGTTTGTTCTATTAGATACTTATTTTAATTTTTTTATACATCTTAGGGGACTTACTTTGGTACAACGTCAAACGCGTTATAATTTTTCCTCGGCTTTGTTACCAATTCACTTTTTTAAAAACGCCAGTTTTCCAGTAGCAGTTTGTATTTTTCATATTTCATATTAATCTTAAAATTTGTAAATATGTCTCGAATGAGAAAGAAAATAAAGTAAAATGTTTACTATGCGCTCAGCAGCTTTCTGTGAAAAACAAATCGTCCTACAACCTTTTGCGTCATTTGAATACAAAGCACCCAACACAGAAAATTTTACGGCAGGAACAATCACTTAAAAAGCAAAATAAAATTGATCGACAAATTGTCCCAATGATTTGAAAGAGTACCACCCAGGAGGATAAAGAATTTAAAAAACTTGTTCATATGTTAAATCCGAACTATAAGCTTCCCACAAGGAAGACAATTTCCTCTTCATTAACACCTAGTATTTTTAATGAAACGAGAGCAGAAGTGAAAAAACGTTTATTGAGAGCATATGCGATATGCCTTACAATGGATGGGTGGACATCTCGGACACAAGACAGCTTCATTAGTGTGACAGCTCACTTTATTGCTGAAGACAACAAGCATACATTTTTAGCGTCGAACTTGTTAACTTGCATTGACTATACAGAGCGGCATACTTTTAACCATATAAATATTATATAAATATTAAAATGTGATCTCTGCACAGCAATGAAATTTACAAAGAATTTTTAATGTTCCTTATTATACCCGAGCGTACTTGTACACAAGGGCATTATAACTTTGTTCGCATAACGGTTATTTGTAACAGCAAAAAATAATCAAGATAGATATAGATATATATATACTAAAATGATCAGAATGCAAAGTGGAATCGATTTAGCCCTGACTGTCTGTCCTTCCGTCCGTCCGTGATTACAATAACTTGAGTAAAAATAGAGATATCTCAATGAAATTTGGTACATAGATTGCTCATTGGACATGGTAGGTTGGTATTGAAAATAATCAATCGGTCAATAACCACGCCCATTTCTCATATAACGGAAATTTTTGCGACGTCCACTTATGGCAAATTTTCTGTATCTCAATATATATGTATAAGTTATCATCACAAAATTTGGTGGACATATTTTTCTTGATATCGCTATTATTATCGTAGAAGATTTTTGAATTCGGCTAATAACCACGCCCACCTTCCATATAACGAAAATTTTGGAAAATGCAAAAGCTTCATTTTTTGATATCTAATAAAACATATTTGATGCGATTTTTATTTCTGGGCACTAACATTCGGAATATTGCCGTTTCTTCTAACATTAGGAAACTAGCGAAATGTCAAAATGCGAGTGTGTTGGTAACAGCCGGAAAATTAGTGTTGGTATTTGTGAAATGATTTCGCCTTGGTTACCTCCGTCTTGTAGGGTAAGGTATGCTCCTACTAACCGATGCGAGAAATAAAATAGCGATTACAAAGTGAGTGTGAGTGAATTCAGTGATGCATTTCAGGGCGAATTCAAAATCAGATTATACATGCGTTTCGTAGTTATGTTACTCGGTGAAACCGTATTATGCCCCCGTATAAACGTAGTATAAGATAAGTATAAGTTTTTTATCGCTTTGTAGAGATTTTATTAAGGACAGTGCAAAACACCTTAAACAATAAGCATCAAGTTCATTATAAATAGTTTGCAATGTTATATCTTTTTTAGTACATTCAACTGCCAGTTTCACTGGTCACAGTTCTACGCCGAGTCCGAACATATACTCGGAAGTTTGCCATTGCCGTGAATAGAAACAAATTTGCCTATGATTTGCATTTGATATGCTCCGGTTGAGATTCCAACCTTGGTAACTCGGTACCGAGTCACCGGTATGGCTACAGCGGCATATAAAGTATTTGAGTTATAGGACTAAAAACTGAGTGATGCTCTGAAAATCTGAGAAAAAAAAATAACAGATTGCTATAAAGAAATTTGCACCATTATTGATATACAAATATCATTGTTTTGCGATGCAATTGCCACATAAGTATATTAAACCTTTTTCATTTTGTTCACCTCTGTAAGTGAACAATATGTGGCAACTCCACAAGACTACTTTTCAATTCATCACAACAACCAATGTTAGTAAAGTACAACGCAACCGTGTTTTTTGGCCACATTCTGCGAGCATCACCGTTTCTATCATTTTCTATATTGTTCTGAATTAAATTTTAAGTTTGTAATTAATCAAGTAAATATTTAATAAATAAATAAACACAAAACCAAATTGGTGACCCTCTAATTTGAGCAAAGGAAATTCAGAAGAAGTGTGGCATTCTACCAATTGCACACATACACAGACACGTTGCGTGTGCCTCCATTTTACGTATTGAACGAACACATACACACTTTACGCTAGAATGTCTTGGAACTTTTTCGAAGCAAACAAGTTGCACCAAAAACGGATCATCACGCAGTATGCCGACGAAAACGGTGGCGCGAATAGCAACGATGCTGTGGTGGATAGCGCCGGTACTTCACCAAAACCACAGACTCCACCAAATGAATCTGCCGATATAAGCAGTTTCGCTGTACGGGTACAAGTCCTCAATTACATGGCTACTCCATAACCAACATAGAATCTTGGTTTACACGACTTGAAGCTTTCTTCCGCAACCATGCTTTTGGAAAAATTAATCAAGACCAGCGCGACAAGGCGAAATTTAACATAGCCGTAATGTATATGGACGAGCTGTTGCACGAACAAGCATTTGAAATTGTTCGCACACCCCCACCGCAAGACCGCTATAGTAGACTTCGACGCACAATAATCAACAAATTCTCCGCATCACCAATGGCAAGACTGGAACAGTTGACCACCGGGATACAATTGGGAGACAACAAACCGAGCCATATGCTGACCCAATTACAGCGCACCGACGTAACACGTGATCAGCAAGAGTTTTGGATACAGCGTCTGCCGGTTTCTTCGCGTGCAGTTATTGCAGGCGTTGCCAAAGGCAATCCGGAGATGACTTTAGTGCAACTCGCTTCGATCGCAGACGAAATTATCGATGCTGTTCGTATTAATTCTGTAGAAACTGTCTCCGCTTAACCACTAAATGTCTTACCACAACAACAAAAACAGTTATTTGACACTATCAGTCGCACTAGAAAATCGTGTTGGTCATCTTGAACGAACACTTACTCGCATTGAGTCAAAATTAGGACAAGAACGTCAGACTCGCAGAAGCCGCTCCATTACACCACACAGGGGACAGTCGCATACATCTGGCGATTCCGTTTGCTGGTATCATAAAAGGTACGGAGTAAACGCAAGAAGATGTAACAACCCTTGCGACTTCAACAGTGTATCATAAAACAATCATCAATCAACGCGGGATGTCGTCGCCAACTGTCAAACAATGCCGCTACAGCAACCAAGTACTTTAGAATTAAATCCGACATCGTCATCAAGTTTGCGAAGGACGGCAAACCACAAACAGAAAGCTGTTGAAAACATGGATATCAATTCAACGGGCACAAATAAACTTTTCATCACTGACTGTTCAACGACACGAAAATTTTAAATCGATACTGGGGCAGATGTGTCTATTATAAGCCACACAGCAGGACCACCGTCTCGTCGTAAAGACGAACCCCAGCTATACGCAGCCATTGACACGTATGGAAAGGTAAGACTTAATATTGATCTCGGGCTTGGACGTACCTTTCAATGGGAGTTTATCGCCGCAGACACTGGTGACAATATTATTGGTGCTGATTTTTTGCGTCATTTCAACCTTTTAGTAGACATAAAAAATTCCTCCATTATCGATGCTGACACAAAAATTAAAAGCCGTGCCTGCGTCATCAACATAAATATTGTACCGAGTTTATACAAAGGCATTACAACTATTTCTCCCAACACAATACCTTCCGACGTATCCACCACAGTGACACACTGTATCGAGACGCGGGACCAGCCCGTTTTTTCAAAACCTCGACGCCTTACACCAGACAAATATAAAGCAGCTAAAGATGAATTCGAGTACTTGATGAAGATTGGCGTATGCAGACCATCAAAGAGTCCATACGCCTCGCCTTTGCATATGGTTCGCAAAACAGACAATACTTGGCGTCCCTGTGGAGACTACAGGGCGCTCAATGCGCAAACAATCCCCGAGGAAAATGATATCCAAAAAACCGCAATAACTACGCCATTTGGGTTATTTGAATACCTGCGAATGCCGTTCGGTCTGCGTAACGCGGCACAAACGTTTCAGCGTTATATGGATGCAACACTACGACGATTAGATTTCGCTTTTTGTTATTTGGATGACATCTGCATCGCTTCGAAGACTCTGGAAAAGCACAAACGATACATACGCTTGGTATTCGAGCAACTTCGACGCCACCATTTAACAATTAACTCGTCTAAATGCGTCCTCGCTCAAAGGCAAATAATTTTTTTGTGTCACTTGATAACATCTGATGGCATTAAATCAATGCCGGAAAAAATTTAAGTTATCAAGAACTACCCTCTTCCAAAATTAGCGTGTGAACTAAAACGATTTCTGACGATGGTGAATTTTTATCCCTATCTGCTCGAGGGCCGAGAATTCACTGTTGCGACTGATCACAAGCCACTTACCTTTGCGTTTTCGCAAAGAAATGATAAAGCATCGCCATCCGTCAGTTGGATTACATCGGTCAATTTTGCACCCGAATTGTTCATCTACCTGGCGCGGTAAATACAACAGCTAACACTCTCTCACGTATCAACTGTCTTCAAGCCAAAAACGCTACAATCGATTATGAGGTCATTGCTTAACAACAGTAGTCTTGTGAAGAGCTGCAAAAGTTTCTCGAATCAAGCTCAACATCTTTAAATCTCAAAACGATCCGACTTCCTCACACTCAAACAGCAATCACCTGCGACGTTTCTGGTGAGGTGGCTCGCCCATTCATACCACGGGTATGTCGTTCATCTGTAGTAGCAAAGTTGCATAACATCGCACATGGAGGAAAAAGGTCCACATCAAAATTAATCAAACAGAGATTCGTCTGGAACGATATGGACCACGATATTTCGAAATTCGTGCAACAGTGTGTGCAATGCCAACGCGCAAAAGTAAGTAGACACACTTATACGCCACTCTCCAGATTTGATCTTCCCTCGCAGAGGTTTGAACATATCCACATCGATTTAGTCGGACCGCTACCGCCTTCCAACGGTTTTAAGTATTGCCTCACGATCATTGATCGCTTACCAAGGTGGCCGGAAGTGATTCCAATTTGCGATATTAGGCAATTTGAGTCGCTACTCTTCAATGATTTATCACGCGGCTTGGGTATCACACATCTTCGTACAACAGCCTACCACCCACAGGCGAGCGGAATTATAGAAAGTTTCCACCGCACCTTGAAGGCATCAATTATGTGTACTTCAAACCCGACGAAGTGGTCTCTTGAACTGCCAATCATTCTTCTTGGATTGCGGTCTGCTTATAAGACTGACATAGATGCCTCCCGGAACTCGTCTTCGGCACGACACTCAGACTGCCTGGCGACATATTCGAGAGAGCTAAGCACTCTTCACCATCAGAATTCTTTCAACAACTCAAATATGCCATGCTAAAAGTTCAACCTACAGAGACGGCGCATCATGAAAAATGAAGAATTTTCGTGCACCCTGCGCTTAGTCACGCAACTCATGTCTTCATACGAAATGACACCGTGAAACCATCGCTCACACCACGATGGCCCATTCAAAATAGAGGAACGTAGCTGTAAATATTGCAAAGTAAGAATACGTAACAGAGCACTTAACATATCCATAAATCGCCTCAAACCAGCGTTTATTACCACCGATGATTGTCTAGATTCAACATCGCAGACGATCCAACGCCCAGAAGCAATTACAGAACACGCTGAAACCGCTGCAAACACCGATTGTCCTGCAAAACCATCGCTGACAACCAAAGCAACAAGACGTGGACGCTTTATTGTGCCAGGAGCAGCAGTCTGCTTTTCAAATAAGCTTGGATTTCGTGCAGTACTTCCACTTATTTTTCACGAGTATCACCTTGTATTTCTACCAACGTTTTTCAAAGGTATGTTTGGGAAATTGTTTGTTCTATTAGATACTTATTTTAATTTTTTTATACATCTTAGGGGACTTACTTTGGTACAACGTCAAACGCGTTATAATTTTTCATCGGCTTTGTTACCAATTCACTTTTTTAAAAACGCTAGTTTTCCAGTAGCAGTTTGTATTTTTCATATTTCATATTAATCTTAAAATTTGTAAATTTGTCTCGAATGAGAAAGAAAATAAAGTAAAATGTTTACTATGCGCTCAGCAGCTTTCTGTGAAAAACAAATCGTCCTACAACCTTTTGCGTCATTTGAATACAAAGCACCCAACACAGAAAATTTTACGGCAGGAACAATCACTAAAAAAGCAAAATAAAATTGATCGACAAATTGTCCCAATGATTTTTAATGAAACGAGAGCAGAAGTGAAAAAACGTTTATTGAGAGCATATGCGATATGCCTTACAATGGATGGGTGGACATCTCGGGCACAAGACAGCTTCTTTAGTGTGACAGCTCACTTTATTGCTGAAGACAACAAGCATACATTTTTAGCGTCGAACTTGTTAACTTGCATTGCCTATACAGAGCGGCATACTTTTAACCATAATAACCACAATAAATATTAAAATGTGATCTCTTCACAGCAATGAAATTTACAAAGAATTTTTAATGTTCCTTATTATACCCGAGCGTACTTGTACACAAGGGCATTATAACTTTGTTCGCATAACGGTTATTTGTAACAGCAAAAAATAATCAAGATATATATAGATATATATATACTAAAATGATCAGAATGGAAAGAGGAATGGATTTAGCCCTGACTGTCTGTCCTTCCGTCCGTCCGTGATTACAATAACTTGAGTAAAAATAGAGATATCTCAATGAAATTTGGTACATAGATTGTTCATTGGACATGGTAGGTTGGTATTGAAAATGATCAATCGGTCAATCGGTCAATAACCACGCCCATTTCTCATATAACGGAAATTTTTGCGACGTCCACTTATGGCAAATTTTCTGTATCTCAATAACGGTGTAAGTTATCATCACAAAATTTGGTGGACATATTTTTCTTGATATCGCTATTATTATCGTAGAAGATTTTTGAAATCGGATAATAACCACGCCCACCAACCATATAACGAATATTTTGGAAAATACAAAAGCTTAATTTTTTGATATCTATTAAAACAAATTGAGTGAAATTCGGTATTTAATGCGATTTTGAACTAAGAAATTAGGTGTTTATGAAATTTTGAAAAATGGGCGATATCTCAATAACAATGTAAGGTATCGTCACATAATTTGGTGAACATATTGTCCTTGATATCACTAGCAGCATTGTCAAAAATTATTAAAATCGGACCATAACCACGCCAAACTTCAATATAACGGAAATTATGAAAAATGCAAAACCTTCGTTTTTCAGTATTTATTGGAACAAACTAAGTAAAGTTTAATACTAGCAGCGATTTGAAACAAAGAAACGGGGGTTTTTGTTTTAAATTATGGGCACCGCCCATGGAAAAATACATCGCGAGGGTATATAAAAATCAGTTTCGCCCGAATTTAGCTTTTCTCACTTGTTTTTTATTACGGGCGGTCTTCACCTGCATCCAATTATCGCTTGCTTTCTGCTTCTTGTCGTCGAAAGCGAGAGAAAGATTTGTTCACTGGGCATTTAGAAAGCATAATTTTTCATTTGCAACATTTAGAGCAAGAAAGTTCGTGTCATGCGTGCTATTCAAACTCCAAACCCACTCATATTGTCGGTATAAAGTAATTAATTTAAAAAGATCAGTAACGCGACTCTCGATGTTATCAATATATCTTATCAAAAAAATTTTTTGTGCCAGAAGGGCCTATGATATACGATGTTGCCACAATGAAAGATGCTACGAAATGCGATAACGGCTGTCAAACTACAAAAATGACAGTTGAAAGCAAGCGAGTGCTCGCTTACCGATCGGTTTGCGAGACGAAGTATACTTTCTACTTTTTGCGGTCTTCACGTGCGAAATGTCGCTTGCTTCCAGAAGTACATATGTGAGAATTGAAAGCAGTTGAAGACCGCAAGTTATAATACTGAATCCCTTTTAAGTGTTTATTAGCGACTTGGCGAATAATCTTTAGCTTTTCTTTGTTCAAATAAAAAACACTTGGAATCTTTTTTTAATGTTTTACAATATAGATAGGTATAACTTTATTAAGAGAGCGCGAATAACAACACTGCGTGTGCGAGAGGGAATAATAGCGAACTAGCTAACTCGGAGGACCAAGTTCACCTTTTTATACGTATATAGGTAAGTATATTCTTATTTCCGTTAGGATTTTTAGGCGAATTAGTAAGTTGTTAATTCACAATAGTGGTGAGAAAGAAAATGAATTACATGTTTTAGGTTAGTATTTCAGGTAAGTATTTTAAGATAAATAGTTAAGGTATTTAAGGACATTCATAATTTCAGGTTAATAATTATTTCATGATTAAATTATATAAAGAATTCATAAATTTATGATCTAAAATTCTATGAGGTCCATGTCCTCAACAGTGTTGTTAAAAAAGTGAAAAAATTAAACAGTTTTGATTATTTACATTTTATAATAATAAGAACTTTGGCGCTTACACTATATAGCTCAGTGTTTGGCCGAGCTTCTCATACCATTTGTGGTGTGCGTCTTTATATTATACCACAAATGGATGGACTTACAGTTTTGTGCCGACTCCAAACGGCAAATGTATTTAATGAGAAGGTTTTTCATGGCAGAAATACCCTCGGAGGTTTGCCATTGACTGCCGAGAGGTGGCCGCTATTAGAAAAATCGTTTTCTACGATTAAGATTTTGTTTGCTCTGACTAAGATTCGAACCTCGAACTCACCGGCATACCAAGTTATAGCACGCACCGCTACCAACTCGACCACATTTTAATGACTCATAAATTCTGGTAGTACAAGGTAAGTTTGGAACTATCCAGCCGAACCGCCAAGCTGCCCGAAAAGTGCTAAAAGGACGTGAACTAGCATACATGTGTACATGCAAACACATGCACTTTCGTACATACCCTGCAAAAAATGACTGACCGAGTCTCGAATTCTTGTCAAAATTTCCATTTGGTTCCTATATACATGATATAAATATATATGTACTTATGTACCAAGCAGGATCATTGCAAGGAAAGCAAAAATCCAGCTACATATATACGCTTAGCAAAAATTAAATTATAGCAAGTACTTACTTTGAGATTTCTAGCTATCAAGTTTTATTTATTTATTTATTTATTCATACTACCATGGGCGGAAATTATTTTTTTTTTCGACCTCCCCAGTAGTACCAACTTTGACATTTACTGTGTGTTTGCCAAAGTTAAGAGTCAAAAATCCAGCTACATAGGTATATACATACGCTTAGCAAAAATTTAATTATAGTAAGTACTTACTTTGAGAATTCTAGCTATCAATTCGATGGTTTATTAAGTTTTCTTTTTTTTTGTCAATAAATACAGCTTTTAAGCCGTCTGGCATATTAGCTGGGGGTTTGCTAAAGCGTGTGATTAAATTTGAGACACTCAACAGTTTCCACTGAGTCTGTCATCATAGAGGATTGAAAAAAAAACAATAGAAGGCATTAAGCTGAAAGCTCATTTACTCTATGCATTTCTTATTTCTTTCCTCCTTATCCTCTTCACATAGAAGATTCTTTCAGCGTAGCACCAAGACGAAAATTACTGACTATATCGTACCAGTCCTCAGTCACATGCTGGCCACACGGTCTCATCGTTTTTTTTAATAGCTGCTACAGCTTAAAAAAACTAAATTTTTGTTTAAACCAAGCACCCTTCTCCCCCGTAAAGTGCGGAGGAGGAAAGTAATACTTCGGTCGGTTAGTTACACAAAAAAAAAATATATGTATATTAAAAGATATAAATAAATTACCATTTTTTCAATAAACTACGCTGTTCAAAAGATTAAAAAAATTGGTGCAACCTACATCAATAACCTCTCCACCGAAAAGACGGGTTTTTGTGAAGAAAAATATGTATGTATATACATATATATAAAAAAACAAATTTTAATGATACATACCTATCTAGGTATAAGCAAAGGTTCTTAAAGTAAAACCAATTACCAAAAAAATAAAACAAAAAAACAAAAATAATATCCTGCAAGTTAATTAAGTGTGAAATTCTAATACCTAAACTTGTTATCTTGAACACTTTTACACATCCCATTTTCTGCATGTTTTTTTTATACAAGCTTCATATTGGAGCGGATTGGGACCCGCACAGCTTAAGTTCTTTACACACCTTGTTTTGTTCTTTTGCTATGGAAATTCGCCGCAGATATATATACATATATATAAATATATATGCATAAAAAAAGAAGTAAATAAAAGAGTATAAAATACCTAAACGATATACATATGTACATCGGTATGTACCGCTTCCCAGGTTTATATAGAGCTTAACTTATCTACAAACATACATAGAATACATGTGGGATATACCGAAGCTTTTCTTGCATTGATGTACTTTTAAGTACATAAATATATATAGACATTTAAATTTTACGATTGGTTTAAGAAACTTAAAATTAGTTCGGATGTTTTATATAAAATTGATTAATAATTTTTGGTAATTAATTGCTACCCAATTATTAGGCTTAAGAACGTAGGGAATATTGGTTTACTAGATATACATAACTGTTTGTTATATTTTTATGCACTAAAGTGTTATTAGACAACAGGTTTTGACTAAGAGTAATATTGTGCTTTAAAGATCACCATCTCTTGTTCTAGATTAAGTTTACTTTGAAAAAAAAAAAAAACTTTAATAAAATTTATATGCATGAATTCTTACATTAAATCAAGCTTTAATAAAATTTGGAACGGATGAGCATACGCACGCCATGAGTGGCTAAATATTACTTTTCCGTTTCCTCTTGGTAGGGAAAATTGAGTGGTTGGCAACGTAAGCGGATATTGGGGTTTTCGACAAATGGCAGCCAACGAAAACCATGGATGGGTGGGTAGTGAGCTAGCAGATCGACTCCATCTTATATTTGCTACATATCCGGAAGAGTTGAAAGAGCCCGCATTGAGAGTTCTGAAGAGTTTGTCATTTTATAGAATACCAGCCCACGTATATATCACAAAAAAAAAAACAAATGCCTGTTACCCGAAGTACAGAGAATATTCCCGCCATGTCTGCAGTGACTAAAGAGTTATGTGACTGTGCCATTTGTCAGGAAACAATGACTGAGAAGCACTACTGTGTAATTACTTTGTGCAACCACGTATATCACCGAGAATGTGTTGGAAAGTGGCTTGAAAAGAGCCATGAATGTCCATGTTGCAAAAGATTATGTCATGTTAAAGACTGCTTACCAATTAGTGTCAAGCAGCCGGAGCAAAGCCTTCAAAGTAAACAAGGTGCTAGCTTTAGAGGACGCGGGCAAAGAAGAGTAACTCGCAATAGACGACATAATACTCCCTCTAGTTCCCATTCTTTAATTGAAGGTGTGAATCCGCAGCAAGCAGTGTCAAAGCCTCGTTTACTAAGCGTATGCATGCCATACTAATACGCCACGTATGTAACTCAAATGTTCAAACTCGCGACTATAGCGCGGTACTGGATTCCGATCGAATATATATAACTATTCTCGTTACCAGGGTAGTCGTTATTCTATTAATAATACCCAAAACGTATTGAGCTTTCGTACAGATAAAGTGATTAATATAATCCGTTTCATCTTTGTAAAATAAAGGTAAGTATATACGTGGTTCAATTAAGATGAATTTCAAATATTTTACTCAGAACTTATTGTCTTTTCTTTCGATTTAGACTAAAATGCAGTTCCTGCTTCCATCATCCTGACATAACATCTTCACCAGCTGTTCCTGTATGTCAAAGGTAATAACAACAGAAATATTTATTTAGATTAATTAATTCAAATGTTTTGTAAAAATTCGATAGTTTTGTCTAGATTTTTTCAAGTAGAAAATTGTAGTTGTAAATATTAATTAGAGAGTGTATTAATATACTAATGTTCTATCCTTTGTATTGTTATTTAAATTTAGAACCATTATGTTGCAGTGTTTGAGGGCGCAGGGACCTCTCAATGTTTAAAGCAGGTTTGAGTATTCTCTTAGCTCTCCAGCCGCATTTGTCCGAGCATTAAAATGCACGATGATTCTCATCAATAAAACTCGCGTATTGAATCTTAGGATTAGAATGCTTTATTATGGCTCAACGCCGTCTTTTATATGCTTACAATCTAAATGCTTCTTTCTATGGGCAACCAATCAAATCATTGATTGCTATCCATTTCCCCTATTTGTATATTTCTTACATCTAATTGCTTACTTGTTATATCTAATATATCATAAGTGTCATGTGCACTGACCCACATCTGCTCGGTAACCTGACCTTGCGTTTCTAATAGCAAGCACCGAGGGTACCTTATGTGGTGCCGTACGATGAACCGTCGTGTGTGCGGTCACATGTGCTTTGCATGTGTCATCACTGCTTGTGATTATGCCACACACGATGACCATTGCAAACGCGCCGACTCAGCAATATGCAGCGCATGTGCTGAAGTGGTTGGGCACACTATAATGTGCAAAAATTTAGAGATTTTGTAAAAACTATATACACGTACCAAATACGAAATTTTTTGAAGTCGTTAGTCAAGTTTTATTTTTTCAAAAATGTTTGATAATTGCAAATGGAAATTGTTTAAAAAGAATGTTAAATTACCTTCCAGTCCAATATATTTTCATTTAAATAAATTAATATGAACACAAGCTGACGCAAACGTAGTTGGTCTCGTGGTCAGTTGTGTGGATAAAGAAAATCAGAAAGAAAATAATAGGATTAGAAATTTGTATTACAAAGTTTGGATTTGTATTTAACAATTTAGGAAATTCAACATAAAATGAACAATCGGTAAATATCTCGAACTAACGTTTTAATTTGGCGAAACGATGTTTCAGCTCCTGAGTCCTCTAATGGCAAAAAGTGGAATGGAAAAACGCCGTCTTTTGGACAAAAACCCAACCCACCGTTTTTCTCTAACTCGATAGGAAAAAACAGTTGGTTGGAAAACTCGAATAAGAACCGTTATGTGCTGAAAATCTTACAACAGCGTTGGAATAAATAACAGGGTGACAAGTATTGTCAAGTATATACAAAATTAGGGTGTTAGCCTAAACATACCGTCCCCTTTGCTTTGGTAAAGGACAATTTCTAAAAACCCGCGTTAGCTGAACCAACGTTTGCCTGAAACATATGAAAAATATTGCATGTTATTACGAGTAATTTTAACAGTTTAATCGAATAGTACACTTAATAGTCTTAAACTAAGTCCATCGGGCGGGCCGCTAGTTCAACCTCTTAAGAGAGCTGGCCCGTCCTGTGTGGTGGTTTACTAAACTATTTGGAAGAGATAATATTGGGAGGTCAGCTGATATGAAAGGCTGTTAGTTTAAGTAAAGTTTGCACATGTTTATTTTTCATATAATTTGGTGTATGTATGTATGTATATTTTTTTTTTGTTGGTTTGTTGATAGTGGTTTCTGACTCTACGACTATTGTTGGACTGCACCAAGAATATTATGGTGGCGTGCCGCTTTGCATCACGTGGGCGTAAAGATCCGCCCCCAATGTCAATCGAACGGGCGATGGTTTAAAGAACTGTGGGTCAGCTAGCTTCATGAATTGGAATGAAGCTGCAACTTTGGGGTCGATCTGACTGGCAGGAGTCATGCGGAGATGTGCCGCGAGCGTTGTGACCCGTTCCATAACTCCATGCTTTCCACGGAGAATGAGGGAACATCTGTTGTTTCTTCCCACGCCCATGCGTTCTAAATGTAAGTCCCTCATGAGATCTCCGTCGATGATCGTGTTTGGAGAACAGGGGTCGATGATGGCGCGAACTAAATGTAGGCGACCGCCAGCCTCTATCTTCACTATTGCCGTGGGCGCAAGTGGTTCGAATTCCCTCAAAATTGGTGCTGCCGTAGTATCGTGCGTTAGTCGGCCCGGTCTGAACCCCCAGGGCAGTTCGCGATGCACCGCGAATTCACGCTGTGGAGAGTGGCGTAGATAAGGAGCAGAGCGTGTCGAAACTCTTAGGGGCGGTCGGTAAGGACGTGTTCCCGAGCCACCCTTTTCTTGCATACTGTGTTGTGCCGGTCGGGAAGGACGTGATACCGAGCCTTGCGCGGTATGTAAGAACGCGTTACCGAGCCGCGCTGCTTGGACGGTCGAAGAGGACTTGTCTCCGAGCCGCGCCCAAGTCTTTCGTGCTGGAGTAGCGGACGGAAAGGACGAGTTTCCGAGCCGTCACTCGTCGCTGCAGTAGACCTTTGGACGTCGATTGCACTTTCAGCTAATTCCGCTTCTTCCACTTGTTCGGCCCAGGATTTAGTCCGTTCGTTGACGTGAATTGACAGTTCACCATCGGAGACTTCGTCTTCCTCTAACATCTGCGGGTCTGATCTATCTGGTTGTCTTTTGTCGCCCTCCGCTTCCAGATGTAGAGATGTGTGATGCTTCTCGCGGCATCGGTGGCATCGGTCTTTACTGCTACAATTTTCTAACCTTTGGAATGGCGATAAGCAGTTTGGGCAATACCGGTGAATTAATACGGCCCGTAGCTTTTCCTCGACCGACTTTGCGCGGTGCAGAAGGCAGAGCCGTATGCCGTGGTTTTTGCTGCACAGTTGCCAGGGAATAAAAAAATCCCCCGTGCGGTGCTCGGACCTCTTGCGGGCCATTGTGAAGGGGGTCATTTAACTGGAACGGAAAGAAAAATATATGCCTCTTAGTGAGGTGCATTTGTTAATGGTTGGGTGGCGAGCTGGTGGGAGAGGATGTTGCGGAACTGTTTATATTGGTTGTCGAACCAGCTTGACTATAAGTTTAGAGATCATTCCCTTTTCGGTGCGAATGCCTACCACCCGGTTGTGACTATCGGTGCCGCGGTGGACATTGACAACTCGTCCTAGTCGCCATTGATTGGGAGGCAGGTTGTCTTCGCGGATGACAACCAAGTCATCCGTCTGCATATCTGGCTGCTGTCGCTTCCATTTCGTACGTTTTTGAAGCTCGTTGAGATACTCCTTTTTCCATCGTTAACAGAATGAGTGATGGAGCGCCTTCATTTTCTGCCACCGGTTGAACACGGAAGCTGGACTTTCGGTGACTTCAACTTCTGGGGGCTAGAATGTGGCCGCCTACAAGAAAGTGTCCCGGAGTCAGTGGTTCTAAACTAGTTGGATCATTAGATGCAGGACTAAGCGGTCTAGAATTAAGACATGCTTCTATTCGACAAAGTAAAGTGGTGAATTCTTCAAATATGTATTTACAATCTATTGCTACCTTTCGAAAATAGGATTTGAAATTTTTTACCCCTGCCTCCCATAGGCAACCATCTATAGTGCCTTCGGATGGGAGTGAGGCCATAATTTGGTTTTGAACTCGCCTATTGTGCATTGTACACACCTTACAGTTGTGTATAATACATTTTATCATTATCTTGACCCATGGTATCCAGTATTGCGTTCGAGTAAGCCGCAACATTAGCTGGTTTTCTCCGTGCAGGGAAATCTCATGAATGAATGCGGTAACCAATCGCGAGAGATGGCAATTATATGGAAGCAGTACTGGATGCCGCTCATTGTAACTGAGATCTTGCGACACACCTAGGCGTCCTCCTGCTCTAAATATTCCGCTGGAATCGATTAAAGGATACAAAGCGAGAATTTCACTTTTAGGGGTAATTTTTTGCCCTGAGCTTAAACTTGAAAATTCGCTAGGGAAATGTTGTTGTTGGCAAAATGCGGTTACTCGCCGTGTCGTACCCTTGATTTCCTCTGCCGAAATCGGGGTAGACGTCGCGGTAAATTTTAATTTTCAGATGGGATGTGTACTTTGCAAGAATCGCAAGACATACGATAACACTCGCAAAGCTCTCGGGAGTGAGGAAAATCTATGGAGTATATCCGAAACCTCTACAGTGATTGTTGCGTGCACTTGTACGTGTTTTTCCTCTTCATCATCATCATTCAGATTTGCCATTTTGAAGCCAAGAAGGGCCCTGCTGTGACCCCACGACTACCAAAATCTGCGGGATATGAGGACGAATCGACGTGGTACCAATGATTCTGTCCAACCTTTTCAATAATTTTTGTCACTCTATGTGAAACGAATGTCGACCAGGAGCAAGGTGGTTTCCTGAGCCAGGCTAATACGATCGTGAAATCAGTCCAAAAATAGTAATTCAAAGATCGAAGATCCAAATTGTGTATGACCGATTACATGATCTCTGCCAAAAGTCCCGCACTGCATAATTCAAGGCGGGGAAGCGAGGTTGTTTTAACTGGGGCCACTCTTGTTTTGGCTAATAATAATTTTACGTAAACGCCGGTCTCTTTTTCAACGCGCACATAGATGGCCGCAGCGTACGCCTTCTCCGATGCATCGCAGAATCCATGAATTTCAACCTTTTCGGACGGGGAAAATTTAACCCAGCGAGCTATCTTGATGTGATCTATAGCCGAATATTCGTTCACAAACGCGTTCCGTCGATTTTAGGTTGTTGTGGGAACTTAGTCATCCCAATTGGTCCCTTCTAACCAAATATTTTGCATTAAAATTTTCGCAGTGATTATTATTGGCGCTAACCATCCTAATGGATCAAAAAGTTTGGCGATGTTTGACAAAATCTTGCGTTTTGTCACTATTTGAATCTGATCTAGCCCTTTCGCAGTGAAATAGAACTGATCCGTACATGCATTCCATCGGTTACCGAGAGTTTTAATACTGCTCGTGTCTTCAAAATCGAAAAGGTTTTGACTTAGCAGATGAGACGAAGGGATACCGCTCAAGACTTGTCTGCAATTAGCGGTCCACTTTTTGAGTGGGAAACCGGCTGACCATGATCTAATTTCTGGCTTGAATGGTGGATTCTATGTCGTTACCTTGAATTACTATTTGCAGCAAATTAAAAGCTATGAGTGTGTCGGAACCACGAAAATATATTGTTGATAGCACCTTCAATGTTG
This sequence comes from Philophylla caesio, assembly GCA_963971545.1. Taxonomy (NCBI): domain Eukaryota; kingdom Metazoa; phylum Arthropoda; class Insecta; order Diptera; family Tephritidae; genus Philophylla; species Philophylla caesio. The sequence goes on from OZ020605.1 coordinate 4,290,561, forward strand.
TGCCCGTTTCAAAGTAATTCAAGCAACTGCTAATATTTCCTATAGTTCACTCGGATCACGTAAGTTTTTTTTTCTTTGAAGTTGCTAGTTAGTGTTTATGCAGGCAACTACATTCTTGTGGTTGCTGTGTACATGATTAAAACAAATATAAAGGAAAAATTTAAAGAACGGCAGAATTTATTATTAAATAGTTTGTAATATTTAAGCTTTTATAATTGCAGGAGCGAAAATGGTCAAAATAACAACCAGGCAACAATTTGAGGTGGAAGTCCAACAACCGGAGCTAAATCTGTCACTTGCCCGTGGGGTGGGAATAGCAATTTTTCATTTTAAATGGAAATCGTTATAAATACGCTTTATATTTTTTCATATATTAGGTTCATTTATTATTTAAAATGAAATTTAAAATCAAAACCAATATGAAAATGTTCATTTAGAAACCACACAATTCATTTGTGTTATAAATATCTTGTTAAATAAATTAAATAATTGCAATAATGCAAGGTACATTTCAGTTTTTTAGTCTTTGTTTTTAATATTAGAGATGGGACTGCCAAATTAATTTTTGTGAGAAACAACTTTCTTAAACAATTATTCGTTCATTAACCAATAATTTTTACTCATAAAAATGATTTTTCCACATTTGACGATTTTAGTGAAGATCTTTTATCACTCACAACAATACCAGCTTTGCTAAAGATTCTTTCACTCTCAACTGAAGTCGCTGGAATGCAAAGGAATCGTTTACAGAAGTCTCTCAATAGATCGTTATCAGTTAGGCCCTAAAATTTAAAAAAAACATATTAGTTTTACAATAAGAATTATCAACTTAATACATTTACCTTCCAGTATTCAAGAGGATTACAATCTTCACGGATAAAATTTCTAGAGATAAAATATCCTCAAAAATATCGATAGTAAAAAAACATCGATGTTTCAAAAAAAAAAAATGGAAACATCGATACTATCGATAGTGCTCCGATGTTTTTGCATCTCTAGTGTGGATTCATTTTAAGGCAAAATTGAAGAAGCAAATGGCCCAGAATAAAAGAAATATGCAAACCACTGGCGGCGGACCTTCCTAAGACGTTAGTTTGTCCTCATTTGGAGCAGGCTGCGGCAGATTTGGTGCAAATAGGACGGGCGGTAAATCCACAGGACTTAACATTTGGTGCTGACTTGGCCGAAATTTTACAGGACCCACTAGATTCTGCACAACCCGAACAAACGCATGGACATGAATCACAGGATCTGCAAAATCGTGATGAGCAACTCCAACAAGACGAAAATTTGCAGCAAAATAGAGCGGAACAGCAACCAAAAAAAAAGACTGAGAGCTGAAGACATGAACAGAAATTTGCTACAAAAACAGACTGGGGCACAAGAGGAACTTTTATCGACCGTTCAAAACATTTTTTTTTTTTTTTTGTTGGAATCAGGCACGAAACAACGCGTGCAAATGCCTCACACCTAGTTCTTGCAAAGGCGGGGCATAAGCACAGAAAGTGTTCCGCCGTCTCTTCCTCTTCAAAACAGGATGGGCATATGAAGTTGTCATGTACGCCTATCATTGTTAGGTGTCTATGCCACGTGAAGTAAACGGTCAGCAGTCCAACAAGTTGCCTGCAGTCCCGCCTGTTAAGCGAGAGCAAGTGTTTTGATAGTCCTTCTGAGATTGAAGGTATCATGAGTTTTGTCCATCTGCAACCTCTCGACGCCTCCCAGTCATTGCTGAGCGAAGTATTCACCCAGTTTCTGATGGTGGCATCGATGGCCGAAGGTGGGAGTGCTATAGCTGGCTGCGGGCCAAGGAACACCTGATCCGAGCCAATTCTGGCCAAATGGTCAGATGTCTTATGGTTGCGCAGCTCCAAAGCAAGTACGGATTTTTTAGTTCTAAATTTATTATTTATTAATTCTTACTTTTAAAAGAAAAGTTCAGTTTTTAGCTTTTGTGGTTGCCTCGCAGTCCGGTCGCTGATCGAGAGAGAAGAACCGAAATGTCATGAAACAGTGTGCCGTTGTTACTAGAATACTATCTCCACAGGGTTGTGTTTCCGACAAACTCACTTGCCATCTAAGATTGCTAGTTCAGTCCCATTTAGTTCGCCACATCACTCCCCCTCTTCGGGAATGCGAAACCTTACTTTTCGTCCAGACCGGGTTCGATATTCTCTGGGCGCCAATAACAAGGTATGCGTCTCTGTATCATTAATTATGTGTGCCGCTTTCAGGCGATCAATGCTTACGTTCACTTGCTTCCCATGAACATCGACTTTAAATTACTTTTCATTTCGTTTTACAACCGGAAAGGGGCCTTCGTATGGTGTTTGAAGCGGTCGACGAACACTATCTGTTCTTATAAAGACTGCAGGTGTAGTAAATAAATCGGTCTCGATGAATGGAGATGGCCGTGCGTGGTTTGTCGTTTGTGAAGGCTTCAGCTCACGCATTTTATTACGCAGTTGCCTTATAAAATCATGTTCGGCAATCGTTTTACTGACTCTTGGACAAGTTTGCAAAAATTCACCGGAAAGACGAACTGAGCTTCCGTAGACCATCTTAGCTGGTGTAGGTTTTAACTCCTCTTTATAAGCCGTTCGATAACCCAATAATATTAAGGGAATGACATCAACCCTTTGTTCCGTCTCGTGCGATTTGATAGCTGCCTTTAGAGTTTTATGCCAATGCTCAATTATACCGTTCGCTGCAGGACGGTACGCGATGGTTCGAAGATGTTGAATGCCCAGAATATTGTTAAGCTCACGGAACAAGGAGGATTCGAATTGGCGTCCTTGGTCCGTTGTGACTCGCAGTGGGACACCAAACCTGCTGATCCAATTCGAATAAAAAGCTTGCGCTATTGACTCTGCAGTAATACTCTCTATAGGGTATGCTTCTGCCCATCGCGTGTAACGATCGATGCACGTAAGACAATAACGAAATCCTCTACTAGGCGGCAGCGGTCCGACGATGTCAATGTTGACGTGTTCAAAACGGCTACTTGCAAGAACGTACGTAGACAGCGGCGCTCTGTTGTGACGATGAACCTTTGATTTTTGGCAAGCTATACACGTTTTGGTCCATTGATGACAATTTCTGCGAAGGCTAGGCTTTTCAGCGACTAATTTGATCGTTTTAGCAGCACCGGCATGACACATGTTATGCATTAACAAAAAACCAGTTTTACGAAATGGTAGCGTGAGAAATGGCCGAATAGTACCTGTACTTACATCACAATAAATGTTGGAATGTATACCAGGAACGGATAATGGTTTTAAACTTAAGCCTGACGTGTTATTTTTTAAAAGTTGCTGTAGCTCGTCATCGTTGCGTTGACTCTCTGCTAATCGGCTGTAGTCGATGATGCAGAATCTGAGGGCATGTAGCGCTTCTACGCGTAATGGGGTATCGGCTACAATGTTGTCTTTCGCCGGTAGATAACGAATGTCTGTGGTGAACTGGCCCAAAAAATCGAGGTGTATTATTTGCCTTGGCGACGCCTTTTCCAGTTTTTGCTGAAATTCGAACTGAAGTGGCTTGTGGTCTGTAAATAAGCAAAAACTTCGACCTACAAGCATGTGCTGAAAATATTTTACAGCCTTGTAAGCGCCTAATAATTCGCGGTCGTACGTACTGTACCGTTGTTGTGCTGGTGTTAGACGCTCTGAATAAAAACCGAGTGGTAGCCAGTCATTACCCTTGCTGTTGAAGCACGGCACCGAGGGCAGTACTCGATGCGTCGACTGTCAGTGATAATGGTGCGCCTCGTTTCGGAAACACCAGCGAAGTTGCCTCTGCTAGTTCGTTTTTGCACTGCTGAAAACCACTAATAGCGTCATGCTTCCACACGATTTTGGTGGTATCATTCTTCTTATTTCCCTTAATCATTCTGGAAAGCACTCCTTCGTTTTCTGCAGCTTTTGGTAAGAAACGCCGGAAGTAGTTTAACATGCCCATAAACCGCCTAAGGTCGCATACCCGTTTTGGCAACTCAAAGTCTTTAAGAGCTGTCACCCTCTCTGCCGGGGGCTTAACTCCCTCTTTATTCACAATGTAGCCCTGAAATGATATTTCTGGCTTAACAAAAACACATTTCGTTGGATTTATAACCAATTTCTACTCACGCAGTCTCTCAAATACGGCGCGAAGATGTCGTCGATGCTGGTCTTCGTGTTTTGACGCCACTAGAATGTCATCTAAGTAACAACATGCAAAATCCAAGCCCCGCAAAGCATGGTCCATAAATCTTTGAAAGGTTTGACTTGCGTTACGGAGACCAAAACACATAAAAACAAATTCAAAAAGTCCAAAAGGTGTGGTTATTGCTGTTTTCGGAATGTCTGCTGGCTCAACCGGTATCTGATGGTAAGCGCGACGCAAATCAATCGTCGAAAAAACAGTGCACCCATGCAAGCTATGCGTAAAGTCGTGGAGATGCGGTATCGGGTACCGATCGGGTTCTGTAATGCTATTCAATCGCCTAAAATCCCCGCATGGCCTCCATTGGCCATTCTTTTTTTGCACCATATGGGCTTCGTTATGGGCGGCAAATACCAGCTTCAATTAGTGCTTGAATTTCTGCCTTGGCTACTCTTAGCTTGTCGGGTGCTAAACGTTTGGGTTTAGAAAAAACAGGTGGTCTTTTGGTTATTATGTGATGCGTGACTTCGTGCGATATGCTTTTAGGTGTTCCGCTTGCACGTGCAAGACATTTAAATTCAAGAAGTATGTCCTGAAAGGGCAAATCTCTGTTGATATACCATAACCGGCCGGTGTATGCGCTAAGCGTCTTGACGTTGCAACGTTGCGATGCGCGCGTTGTGCTATCTGTAAGTCTACGTTGATGCAAGTCGACTAACAGTTGAAAACGTGGTAAAAAATCGGCTCCTAATACGGGCTGCGAAACATCTGCAACGATAAAATTCCATTGAAATTTTCTTTTAAAACCCAAATCCAAAGAAATAATGCGTTCGCTGAATTTTTTTATAGATGTTTTATTTGCAGCGTACAAGAATATGTTCGCGTTTGGATATCTACGCTGCGCAGTTGTAGGGGTTATTACGCTCACCTCTGCCCCCGTGTCTATCAAAAATTGCATCTTGCTTACACGGTCAACAACTAAAAGACGACGGTTTTTTGCAGGTGCCCTGTCACGTAACGCCGTTTGTGCCAGTTTAACGAATGTGAGCATTTTGTTGCCTTTTCGCTGAATTTTTTATAGTACCAGCAAATGTTGTCGCCTTTGTTGGGTGTGTATGAACGTCTGCGTGATACCGATCGATGCATTTTCCTACCCCGTTGTTGTAGTTTCGCTCTAAGTTCGGCAACTTATTATGTTAACTCCGCCATTTTCCGAACCATGTCTGATTGACCTTCGTCGCAGCGCGATGCGACCGCGTGTACTTGCGGACCGTCGTTAACCTCAATAATTTTATCTGCCAACACGGCGACTTTATCGAGTGGTTCATTGCTAATTGATATGATGGAGCGCACGCTCTGCGGCAGCTTATTCTGCCAAATCGACTTTAGCATGCTATCGTTCATCTCGGTACCTGCTAGCTGGCGCATTTCACGTAGCAAATGTGACGGTCGCATGTCACCTAGTTCAAGATCCTGCAATAATTTCTTGATTCGTTTTTGTTCTGAATCTGCAAATTGCTCTAGGATACGCTTCTTTAATGTTTGGTACATATCACTAGACGGTGGACGTAATATCAGATCGCTAATTTGCGCGAGTACACCACTTTCAATAGCAGATACAACTGTGTGGTATTTCGACCTATCTCTGATTCCAGCTGCAACAAATTGCGACTCCACCTGCGCACAACTCGGGCTTCGCATGCCAAAAAGGTGGTATTTTCACGGTAACACGTGATACTTCCTTGCCATTTGCTGCTCCGGCCACGGTCGCTGGTAAAAACGGCATGGCTTGCATTGACATCTGCATGGGGCTTTCTTTCGATTCTCCTTCGTCCGACATGTTGATGGTCGGGGTCACCAATATATGGTTGCGCAGCTCCAAAACAAATACGGATTTTTTAGTTCTAAATTTATTATTTATTAATTCTTACTTTTAAAAGAAAAATTCAGTTTTTAGCTTTTGTGGTTGCCTCACAGTCCGGTCGCTGATCGAGAGAGAAGAGAGAGAGAAGAACCGAAATGTCATGAAAAAGTGTGCCGTCGTTACTAGAATACTATCTCCACAGGGTAGTGTTTCCGACAAACTCGCTTGCCATCTAAGATTGCTAGTTCAGTCCCATTTAGTTCGCCACAGTCTCATTACCAGGTACTCCGGAGTGACCAGGCACCCGGAGTAAAGCAAACTCATTATGTTTACCAACATAGTTTAATCGAGACTTGCATTGCCGAACTAGTTTGGAAGTAGTTAGAGCGCTGGCAAATGCCTTGAGTGCAGCTTGGCTGTCACTGCAGACACATATACTCCTCTCCCGCCACCTATTTTCCACCACGTAGTCCATGGCCTTGAGAATTGCAAATTTTTTGGTCTGGAAGACCGAGGCATGTTCCCCAAGAGAAAAGCGGAGCTTATCCTCATTATATTCTATAAAAACTTCAAATCCTGACCCAGAGTCAGTTTTGGAGCCATCAGTAAAGATTCGCCACGTGTAAGACCGGGCTCAGTGTTGGCATTAAACCAGCATTCAGCCTCAGGGAACTCAACGTTATAGAGTCTCATCAGCAAAGGAAACGGTGGCGTACCATCCTGTGGCATTGAAAAGACGCAAGTGTCTATATGTCTGCCGCCAGCAATTTCCGCCTCGCCCCACTCCGTTTTATGCCAATATCCGTTTCTTTTAAGTCTGCAGGTGGCCTTTAAGGCCTCCCAACGTATGAATAAACAAAGTGACGGTAAGTGCAGCAATGCGTCAAGAGCAGCACCAGGTGTTGTAGAGAATGCCCCTGTACAGCACACGACGATTTTTCTCTGAAGTTTAGCAAGCAGGTCCCCCACGCTATTAATTGAGAGTCTGCTCCACCATACCACTGAAGCATAGCTGATTATGGGTCTGATCATAGAGGTATATATCCAGAGGGTATCCTCTGGTGATAGACCGTTTTGCCGAAGACCCGTTTACACTGCCAGAAGGCTGCTAATGCTTTAGAGGTCTTGTGTTCAACGTGAGATATCCACGACAGTTTTGCATCCAGGATTACTCCTAGATACTTCACTTCGGGAGAAGTCTGAATTGTGACTACCTTAAGTGTGAGAGGAGTGAGGCCATCCAACCTTCTCCGCCTAGTGAAGAGAACAACACTAGTTTTGGTTGGGTTTGCGGATAGTCCATTATCGTCACACCAAGTGTCAATCTTATACAGTATTGTCTGCGCTTTCCTGCAAACAGCCGACAGAGATGGGCCTGTGACTAGACAGGCCACATCGTCCGCATAGGCCTGAGCGTAGATATTCGAGTCATCAAGAGTGACAAGAAGAGAGTCAATTACCAAGCACCAGAGTAGAGAGGAAAGCACACCGCCCTGAGGACAACCCTTATTTACTCCGCACTTTAGGTATTGATCCCCTTCTGCCTGAATCCTCAAAATCCGCTGCGCCAGCATTGAACGAATCCAATTTACCAGCGAAGGATCTACCCCATGCCGTAGAGCAGCAGTGCACATGCCATCGAAGGTGGCATTGTCAAAAGCACCCTCAGTGTCTACAAAGATGCCCAGGGCGAACTGTTTCCTATCGACGACCTCGCCAACTCTGGCAACCAGATTTTGCAAAGCCGTTTCACAGGATTTTCCCGCCTGATAGGCATGTTGATGCAAAGACAGAGGATGTGATGACAGCGCCTCCCCATGCTAATAGGTCTGTAGCTTCTGGGGCTAGCGTAGTCGTCCTTGCCAACCTTTGGTATAAAGGCGACATTTACCAGCCTCTAAGATTGTGAAGGTAAGATAGCCGAATTTAATTAATAGTTTTTCAGTATCCAGATATACCTAAGTGTGATTGAGTTTAATTTTTATTTTTGTAGATTTTAAGATAAACCTGAATATGTGATGAATTTAATTATTAGTTTTGCAGATTTTTAGATGAACCTGATTGTGAGACTGAATTTAATAAAATAAAATGAATTATGTGATTTAAAGAATATATTATTTCATTCGTTCAAACACTCCATTATTCTATGCCTTATATCTGAAGACAAATTAGTGTCTATATTTGCATTTAAATTTAAAACTGCAGCTTCTCTCAAGGTTACTGTAGGATCTTCTTCAAAATCTGCTTTTTAGTGTATACCAATATAGTATAAGGCGCAGCATGCATTTATGATAGATACAGCTTTATCGGGTTTATAGTGCAAGGTTCGTTCAGCAGAAAGGTATCTTAATACTAACTTCAGAACATCGTTCGTTCGCTCCATCACATTCCGGGCTTTGGCATGTTCTGTATTATATTTCCCTTGTGGCGATTGAGGCTCTGCAGATCGATAAAGAATTAAAAGTTGTGGTTCCAAAGGAAATCCAGAATCACCCAAAAGCCACGTATTTTGACCGAAATCTGCAGTAACCAATTGCTTCAATGTGCTGTTGTTCCAGATAAAGGCATCATGAGTAGAGCCAGGATGTCTGGCGTCAACGTACCTTATTCGCATTTGACAATCGCACACCTGTGTAAGATTATCGTTATGCCAACGAAAATTGTAAGTAATAAATAACGTACCAGCAAAAGATTTAAGCTAAAGTAGCCTTTCCATCGTAGGTTGTACCATTCCTAAGTTGAAGTCATTACCGTGAGACTTCTGGAAACTGCCTTCCGCAAAAAAACGTAGAGCTGCGCATACTTTTAAGAGTGGAGCAATATCTGTTGAGCGATGACTTAGCCTAAAATGGTCTTTCAAAGTATCCACCAAATATACCACAGCCTCTTTTGGGAGGCGGAAATAAGATTTAAACCTAAAAAACAAAAGTTGTACGGCAATTGCCTCAAATAATTTTTTTTAAATTACTTACACTGCAGACGGTAGCTCCAAAGGATTGGAGTTGTTCCTCAAGTGCCGCCTAATTGATACCTTGTTAGAGCATTCCTCTTCGTCGTCAAAAAAAAGTTCTACGGAACTTAACATCTTCATTTATTTTCTAGCCACTTTTAATTTGTATTTTTGCTACTGATTATTTTCATTCAACTTGAAGTTGCCGAACTGTCAAAATTCTGTTATCGATAATTCTATTCGTAATACCAATTTTTATTTCAGTGGCGTTGCCAGTTGACAACGCAACTGAAGTTTGGTTGCTTTCCATAATCGACCCATAAGTTTATTATTTTACCACTACTTTAATCTGTTGATATTAAAGCAGCTTTTGAAATTATTGAAGCCGAGGCTTTTAGTTCACAATTTTTTCAACAAAATATGAATGGAAGCATATTTAAACATTTCATCATATATTTTAAACGCAAATGGATGAAAAAGGTAAACTAAAATTACACTTTACTTATTCCTTTCAAAAGTAGCAATGATATCTTATGTTATTATATTATATTTAAGGAGCGTCCAGAAAATTTCTCTGTACATAAAGAGCCCACTACGACTAGCAGCGCTGCGGAAGCTTTCCACAGCCAGCTAAGGACGAAACTGCCGAAACGTGGAAACTTCTATAAATTTTTAAACGTTCTAAGCGACGTAGATGCATCAAAATCAATAGATTTCTTGAAGTCAATCGCAGGGGACACTGATCTATGTAAAGAGACACATAAATGGTTTAAAAATCGTACACGATTCATACATGAACGACTCACTGAAGAGGTGGTGCATCATACTGAACAAAGGGACCTCATATGTGTTATTTGCTGTGTAAAAGAGCGAGAAGTTTTGTTTATTCCATGTAATCATTGTAAATGTTCTCACGATTGTTTCGACCAAATTAAAGATAGGAGTGTGCGGTCTGGAGTTAAAGTACTATTCCCAATTTGTCGTGCCATTGTCGAAGACTCGATGTTAATTTATATGTAAAGTGTTGATGTTGTTCCAAGTAATATTTTTCAACCATTTTGGAAAAGTTTTTTTGTTCGATTTTGTTAAAATATATGTAAATAAGTACATACGCTCAGTGATTGCTCATACAAATTTGCCTCCGCGCCGACCCTTCCTCTCGAAAAGTTGTATTTTTTTCCAATTTAATGAATATCTCATGAGAAAGGAAAATGAAATTTGAGATTATGACTAACAATCAAACACCACCCGCGCGGCCCGAAGGTACCAGTTGCAACTTTGTTCCCGCTTACTATAAATTTCGATTTAGCAAAATTACACTATTCACACAAAATCACCAGCGCACTCAAACACTGGATTAACGCGAAAATGTACATATGTATATACATATCTTTGATTTTTAATTTGTATGTATTTATCAGTACGTATGTATGGGCAAACTTTAATTTAAACCACGTACCTTATGATTTCCTCGGTGTTTTGTTTAAGTTGTATGTAAATATAGTATGTGCTCTTGTATTTGTGTGCTGGCAAATTGATGTATGTGTCCCAAATCCTGTTGTATGTTATGATGATGTGCAAATGTCCAGAATTATATGGTGTGGCGTATTGTTGATGTGGAAGTGCATTCGTACCTATGTACATACTATGTGCATGCCTACGTACATATGTTCATACATACTAGAAGTCACCGTTGGCACATTCTTAAAATTTACTTACAGTCTATCACTCGACACAATCAAACGTATATTTGGAACGTCGCCTTTAATAAAGTACAAATTTGTTAAGTACAGTATACGTTGTTTTAATTTTCTTTGAAGGGCAACAAAAAACGCTTTGTGCCTCAATATAAAGGTCCTTCGAGCCGGATCTAAACACCGGCTTCGCGTTAGTTTTTTGATTTTTTATAATGAACGGTAGCAGGGAGCTTCAATCTCGTGATGGCGAATCGACACCCCCACAGACAATTGCGTCGAATAACATCCGCATTAAGGTTCGACAGCGGGAACTAATTTTGCAGCGCCTCGAAGGTTCTCGCGAGAACCTTGCGGAGCAAAATACGATGGCTGAAACGATGCTCAAGGTGAAGCTCGAGATGCTGCAGCGCCAACTGGACAACTTTGAAGAAGTCCAGTCACATCTAGAAGAACTCGATGAATCAGAGTTAGAAGGAATGCATCGTACAAATTGTGAAACAGCGTATTTCGTCGTAAAATCCGCCATTATGAATCGCCTTGCCCAGCTTCACGCCGCGGAATCGGAAACCTTGAGTAGCACTCGCATTCCAGTGTCAACGTCACAGCCAAGATTCCACCTACCAAAGCTACAATTACCAAAATTCTCTGGCCACCATGCCAACTGGCTAGATTTCTTCGACATGTTTTCCGTACTCGTGCATACCAACAACGAGCTATCAGAGATCGAAAGGTTCCAATATCTTTGGTCATGCTTAACTGACAAGACAGCGCGCCTTGTGCAGGCACTATAGGTAACAGCGATCAACTATCGAAAGGCTATCGAGCTACTTACAGCACGGTATGACAACAAACGCCGAATTTTCCAATCACACTTAAAGAGAATTTTTGACATCCAGCGTATTATGATGCCATCCGCATCCACAATACGCGAGTTTATCGATACAATCAATGGCAGTCTACGGGCCATGGAGTCGTTAACATCCAAGGCACAGATCGCAGATGGCATAGTTCTGTATATGGTTACCTCTAAGCTCGATGAGACTACTCAAACAAAGTGGGAGGACGAGGTTGCCACGAAATGGAGTACTACCAATTCGTCATTAAAACTGCCTTAATGGGATGATTTAGCTGGGTTTATCGAGCGCCTCTATCAGAGTTTTAACGTCATCGAGGCCAGATGAACCCTCCCATCACCTTACACAACGGCAAATAGGGCACCATTATCGCCATCAACACATCACCGATCACCGGCATCACATACCAGCTTAGTTTCAACCCAACTCAACAAGTGCAACCTGTGCGACGAGCAAACGACTCACAATGCATTTAACTGCAACAAATTTATGGCATTAGACCCAATGGAGCGTTTCTTGCTGGCCAAGCGAAAACATCTCTGTCTTAATTGCTTGGGCACGAATTACTCTTCAAGCAATTGTCCATCACACCGAAGATGTCAACACTGCAAAGTCAGCCATCATACGCTATTACATCGTAGCAAACCAGGACCTCAACGCCAGCCACGCTTCATAGTCACAATCACCACAGTGACGTCGTTCTCGCGACAGCTTTAGTACAGCTGAACAACATGAACAATACTAAGATCATGGCCTTGATTCAGCCTCTCAGTTGAATTTTATAACAGAGCATATGGCTCAGATAATCAGGCTTCCTCGCACTAAGGCAAATATAGAAATAAGCGGAATTGGAGCTGTCACTACAATGTCACATGAAATTGTAACGGCCAGGTTTGAATCATTGCATTCTGGTTTCTCTTCCGTACTAGAGGCGATTATATTGCCATCAATTTCGTCAACCCAGCCGCAACAGAGCATTAATATTAACGCTTGGGGTATTCCCAACAACATAAACCTTGCCGACAGGAGCTTTAATCACCCTGGACCCATTGATATTCTCATCGGAGCTAGCTTGTTTTTTGACATACTATCAGTGGGTCAGATAAAACTTAGCAAGCACTTGCCAACCCTACAAAAAACACAACTGGGTTGGGTCGTCGCTGGAGCCATAACAACATATTCATCGCCGTCATCCTCGTCGCTGCTTTCAGTATCATCATTAATAACATTATCGCCCTCGCCCTCGCCTTCGCCGCTAACATCGTCATCGCTAATATCATCGTCGTCGCTACCTCCACCGTTTCCATTACAAACATAAATTTTTACCTCGCTCATCGTTCATTCCCAACCAGCATTAGATACTCTCTTAGAGAATTTCTGGAAGTTGGAAGACAATTATCATCAAAAATTCCCAATACGTACCAATGGGGAACAAGAGTGCGAACATTATTTTACGCAAACAACAACACGTTGGCCAAAAACCAACAAATTCATTATGCGCCTTCCGTTTTCCACAAGCCCGAACAAACTAGGGCAATCGTACGACATTGCTCATCGTCGATTTATTTCAGTAGAGAAACGAATGCTGACAAATACTCCGATTGGGGCCGAATACAAGAACTTCATAAAGGAAAACATCAACTTACAGCACATGGTTGAAATTTCGCCAAGCGAATTGTCAGCGAAGGCAGGCACGTACGTTCCACACCACTGCGTTATCAAAGCGGACAGTTCGACCACAAAACTGCGAGTTGTGTTTGACGCCTCCTGCCGCACCGCGAATTGGATTGCCCTCAATCACATTCTTCATGTTGGTCCGACATTACAAGACAACATATTTACAATACTTCTTCGTTTTCGCACACATCGTTATGTGTTAATGGCCGACATAACGGAAATGTATCGGCAAATTATGGTCGATGAAAGAGATGCAAAATGGCAATGCATAGTATGGAGAAATTCTCCAAGCGAGCCGATGACCACATATCAGCTAAGGACAGTGACCTACGGTACCAGCTGCGCTCCCTTTTTGGCAGTGAGATGTCTCCAGCAACTGGCTTATGAAAACAGTTCCACCCACCCTGCAGGAGCTGCTGTCACGCTTCGAGACTTCTATGTCGACAATCTAATGACAGGGGGTCCTACAATTGAAGAAGTCAAGGCAATCAAGGGCGAGGTCATCGATTTACTCGCCAATGGAGGACTATCTCTTCGAAAATTTGCAGCAAACCATGAGAGCATCATCGAGGATGTACCAGAGATGGAAAGGGAACCAGTAATAGGTGTTGAAACCATGGAATACATCAAAACCCTAGGATTAAGGTGGTTACCTGCTACTGATTGTTTCTTTTTTTCATACACGCCGACCCAGAAACGCCTGCTGAAGGCCAGCAAGCGCTCGATACTCTCGCAAATAGCCAGCTTCTTTGACGCGCTGGGTCAAATAGTCCCTTGTAAAATAATGATGCAAGAACTATGGAAGCTGCGCCTAACCTGGGACGAAAGTGTACCTCTGACGATTGAAACACAATGGGCTGATATGTGTAACCAACTTACCCTCATCGAAAAATTCATCTGCGAAGGTTCGTATACTTTGATTCTAACACCCAATTACATGCATTTGCAGATGCGAGTACTAAGGCCTACGGGGCGTGCGTCTATGCCGTTTCTACTGATAATGGAGCCACACATTCATCGCTTATCGCTGCGAAGTCCAGAGTAGCGCCCACTAAGGAAGCCACCCTGCCCAACTTAGAGTTATGCGCCGCGCTAATGTTATCAGAATTAGTGGAAACGTTGGTAGCCACACTCACCATTAATGCATGCAACATATATTGCTGGTCTTATTCAACGATCGCCCTGTCATGGATACAAGGTGGTACAACGACCGAATTGGCCGACTCTTTGATGCTAATTTTTCGCTACCTTCAGCAACTATCTTTTCCTGATGAATACAAGGCGCTGCAAAAGGGGAGAGTTAGTCCGCAGTCTAGTTTAAACCTACTTTCGCCATTTCTACACAACCAGATAATTCTCGTTGGGGGGGAGAATCGCCAATTCATCGCTGCAGTTCGACGCTAAGCACCCCATTGTGCTACCGAAGTCACACCCGTTCGTTCGCACTATCATCGAAAATCTTCATCGTCGTCATTCGCACGCTGGGTGTCAAACTCTGTTAAATATCATAAGAGACAAATTCTGGATCATAAATGCTCGGAGCATAATAAGGCAAGTGATACACCGTTACATATTATGTTATCGCAACAAGCTACACCTTCAAGAACAACTCATGGGAGCGCTGCCACGGGAGCGAGTTGAGCCATCGCACCCATTTGCCGTAACGGGAATCGATTATTGTGGACCGTTCCTTATCACACATCGCGTGCGAGGTAAGGGCCCTGTCAAGCCATACATTGCCGTATTTATTTGTTTTACAACGAAGGCGGTGCATCTTGAACTACTTCCGGACTTGACAACCATGACGTTCATAGCTGCCTTAAAACGCTTTATCGCCCGTCGCGGTAGATGCCAGACGATTTTTTCTGATATTGTGACGAATTTTGTAGGAGCGAACCGTGAGCTCAAGGAATTGCTGGCATCGTTCAACTCCCAACCACACATAGCTGCAATCGAGAGATTCACGGTTGAGGAGGGGATAATTTGGAAGTTTATTCCCCCACGCTCACCTCACTTTGGGGGACTATGGGAAAGTGCAGTGAAGCAAGCCAAATTCTACCTACGTCGCACAGTTGGAACAACTGTTCTAAGCTTCGATGAACTACACATAGTGTGTTGCCAAACCGAAGCCATAATCAACAGCCGACCCCTCACACCATTGTCGAGCAGCCCAGGTGATCTTCGTGCCTTAACTCCAGCACATTTCTTGATAGGCCGAAGTCTCACAGCTATACCAGAGCCATCTTTATCACACATCAATATGGGAAGGCTGAAAAGGTTTCAAATTATTCAGGCATTACAGCAGCAGTTTTGGCAGCAATGGCAAGCTGAATAATTAAGGGAGCTGCAAGTGCGAACGAAATGGCGAATAGCCCGAGAAAACTTAAAAATTAACGACTTGGTGCTCGTAAGGGACGAGAATACCCCACCATTGAAGTGGCCATTGGGGCGTGTTATCGAAACAGTTGCAGGTAATGACGGAATGGTGCGAGTTGTCGTAATAAGGACTGCCAATGGAACCCATAAACGAGCAGTTGCTAAGGTTTGCAAGCTTCCGATCGAATCACAAACAGAACAGGAATAATTCGTTGAAAGCAATTATTTCAAGGGGGGAGGATGTTCGGGCACAAATGTTCACAACTACTAGTGTCTCACCCTTTATCATCGTTGCTATCGTCGCACCTTTTATCATCGCTGGGCGAACCGGTACGTCATCTTACAAACTCTTCGCATCTTCATTGTCATCACACATTCACTCATTTCGAAGGGAGTTTCCAATACACTCTTCCATCGCTCCACCATCACACTCTTGCGCGTGACGTCCACCTTATCTTCGAGCTACATACCAACAGTCAAAGGTAGAGCTCACGCCACTTAGAACCAACAACAACCACCCAACATGTCCCGCTAACAGCCGGAATAGAAAATGAATAACTGGTTACCTAAGCATATGCACGTACCTACGTACATACATATGCACATGCATACGTACATATGTACATGCATTCGTACCTACATACTATGTGCATGCCTACGTACATATGTTCATACAGACGGGCACACACATGCCGCGGCTAGAAACAGTTGCAGGCTGTAGAAACCCCACTGAGTAATGCTGAACGCGAGGTGGTCAGGCGAAACTGTTTGCGGATGTGGCAGAGGCGGTGGAGCGCTGCAGGTAAGGGACGCTGGACGAATAGACTTATTCCTTCCTTAGATAAATGGTTAGATAGGCCACACGGTGAAGTAGATTTCCACCTTACCCAAATATTGACAGGTCACGGTTGCTTTAAGTCCTATTTATACAAGTATAAACATGATGATGACCCTTACTGCACCTTCTGTGCAAATCAGGTTGTTGAAGACGCCGAACACTGTTTTTTCGTCTGTCCGCGGTTTGCAATTGAAAGGGATGACTCGGGCACGAAGTTGAGGAGATCGCTTTCGGTTAAAAACCTTGTAGATACTATGCTAGAATCTAAAGAAAATTGGTCCGTTGTTTGCAATATGGCGAACAAAATCATAACTAAACTGCGTCAAGCGGAGCAACTCCGCAGAAATTCATAGAAAGGCAATAGGCCGCTCCCCCTCCGCGAAGTAATACTTAACGGTAGTTCCACGGAGCGAGGGAAATGGAGCAGGGGTGGGTTTTTAGTGCGGTGAGTCGAAAGGCAAGTCCCACACTTCGGCTTTCAATGCTTTGTGCCACCTCTAGAAAAAAAAAAAAAAAAAAAAAAAAAATGCCGCGGCTAGAAGTCACCTTTGGCACATTCTACCCGCATTCTTAAAATTTACTTACAGTCTATCACTCGACACGATCAAACGTATATTTGGAACGTCGCCTTTAATAAGGCACAAATTTGTTAAGTACAGTATACGTTGTTTTAATTTTCGTCCAAGGGCAACAAAAAACGCTTTGTGCCTCAACAGTTTACATTTTTGAAATATGTGTAATAATTTTTAATTGAAACGGATGTAATTAGAAATATAAATCAATTATCTTTCAGTCCAATATATTTTTTTTTATTTAGTTTATCTTTTTGTTGAAATGTTCAACTTTAAAGAATTGCCTTAGTTCTAAGGGAAGTACTGATTTTTCAAAAATTTGTGTTAATTTTAAATAGAAATGCATATTATTAGTAAGAATAGTCAATTATCTTTCTGCTTATGTTACTTTCCTTTTTAATATTAACTGTTAAGAAATGACAACCTTTCATGACATACGTATCGATATGTATAATATCATTTATCCCTGTAGGAGTCTCTTTAAACATTAGTTTTGGTTTGTCATATTTTATTTCTTGACATACTTCACATTGATTAATTACAATTTGAATTAGTTCCAATAATTTCGGATAATAAATTTTATTTCTTATTTGGTTGTATGTTTCCTGAATACCTGAGTGGACGCTTTCTCTTACATGATATAAAGAGATTTGCTTCACTGCTTCAACTTCTGTCTCAATATCTTGTGCTCATTGATTATCATTTGAAAACATTTCAATAAGCTTTTCCTGCACTATATTGTATTTGCGTTCTGATATTTTTGAAAATATCCCTATCTTACCTTAATTATTTTTCCATGTAAGGTTTTGAATTCTTCTATTTTATTATTCGTTAAAATAATTTGAGTTTTATATTTATGTATAAACTATCTCTTCCCTAATATAAATATGGTCGTTTAGATTTTATTCGGCTGAATGCACTGTTGCCATTGTTTCATCATCCTCTATATTGTTAACTAAAAAATTTAAAATATGCTCATCTTTACCCTCCGTTTTTTCTAAAATAGTGTCCTCACTATTTTCTATTCTACTTAAAAAGTCAGCTACTTTATTTTCTTTACCTTTTTAGTATTCTATTTCAAATTGATATTCCCTTGTATTTGGAATGTAAATATTTGATTGGTTGGTGGTCTGTTAAAATTTTGAACTTCCTTCCATAGACGTATGGTCTAAAGTAATTGACACTCCACATTATTGCGAGAAACTCTTTGTCTGTCGCAGAATGGTTTCCTTCGTGGTTATTCAAAGTTTTTGAGGCATAACACACCTGTGACAAAACTGCATCTATCGCATAGTTTGATGCGTCCGTTGTCAAGGTGAATTGCTTCTCAAAATCTGGATAACGCAAAATTGGATGTGTAATTAATAATGTTTTGAGTTTTTCGAAAGCCTCGATGTATGTTGGCTCTTTAAGGTTAACTTTCACTCCTTTCTTCAAATATTTAGTAATAGGTTGGGCTACCTTAGCGTAATCTTTTACGAATTTTCGATAGTAACCAGTTACTCCTAAAAAACTTTTAATTTGTTTTTCCGTTTTAGGCAATTGTAAGTTTTCAATAACCTTAATTTTATTGGGGTTTGGTTTTATACCCTCTTTTGTTAAAATAGGTCCAAGAAACTCAGTTTCCTTTTTTAGAAAATTACATTTATCTACTTGAATTTTAAAATTTTTACTTTCAAGTATTTTAAAAATGTCTCTTATTGCCTTAATATGTTCACTTAATGATGTGCTGAAAATTAAGATATCGTCTAAATACACGACACATGTTTTGTTTATATAATCTCTAAGGATATAATTCATCAGCCGTTGGAAAGTGGCTGGTGCGTTTTTTAAACCGAATGGCATCCTTATAAATTCATAAAGTCCATGTGGTGTTACTGTTATTTCAACACCCTCAATCCTGAAATCCTATTCTACGGCAACCCTGCAATCCTTGCATTGGAAGTAAGGATGACAGTACAAAGCGAAAACGAAGAAAACCAACATGCACATGTATACGAGCATATATACATAATGGCAAGTGGAGTTTTGAGTACAATCGAATTTAAAAGCCTAAAGCGAACGGCCAGCGCGCATATCAATTTAAAACAACCAAAAAAATATAGTTTGAAATAAACATACAAACAAATAAAACTAACCAACTAGCTATTGTAACTGAAAGTCCAAATACACAAACTGCCAAATTGTAAGAACAATGTATATATTGAATAAATTTGTCATGTAATTAAATCGGATTGTTTGTCGCCCATCATTTTTGTCGACATTTACGTTTTTAAATTGTGCTTGCTGCCGTTTCGTACATATTGGTGCCTGGCTGCCAATTCCCGATATTCGGAACTTTGCCGCCTTTTAATTTATTCAACATCTACATTTGCCAAATTTCGCCGCAACATATGAAAGCCGCTACAACAACAGTTTGCTGTGTGCTTGAAACAACCTCTGGAAGTTTAGCGCTATATTAGCTGATTTCTCATTTGCAACGGGAGTCGACATTTGCGAGTCGACGGTTTTATTTTGCCGCTACATCTGACAGCAACTTCGGAAGTTATTGACTTAATTTGGGGAATAGATTTTTTGCATCGCCTTGCGAACTAGCACCGTCATCGCGCTTTACAAGCACATTTTTTCGTCCACGTTTGTGAATACATAAGTGCTGCATATACTAATCACATAACTATGTTCACAAGGACTAGGTCAAACCAAGCCCCACCTGCTAGTAGCTCAGATTCAGAGCCTGATGCAACAGCTGCAAACATCGAGTCGCAAGGTATTTCAACGCAAGCTCAAGCGAATGTTGGAACCTAAGCAATCGCATCTTTAGTGGCGAGTATTGCTTCACTTAGGACCAGCGTACAAGAGTTGCGAAGCGAGACAAGCCGTAGTCAAGCTGAATTACAACAGCTCCGCCAGCGGATGGAGATGGACTCAGCGGCCAATAACGCCCCGTCAGATGAACCACATTCGCATCCACATATAACGCAAACTTCTCTACCCGCAGCACAGCCTCCAGCATCGCAGTTATCAGATGCTTTGGCGTTCACATCAGTTTTAGCCACCAATAATGTCTCGACACAAGCTGTGCAGCCTGGGCCTGCAACACAGTTTCCAACGTCGCGAACGTCAAATGCGTTGTCGTTTGTTGAAGGGTATGCCGCCAAATTGTATCCGCTTCCAGTGTTCGATAGCAATCCAGAGGAGTGGCCACTATTTTTCGCGAACTACGTCGACACCACAGCCGAATTTACGTATAGCAACAGACAAAACCTCGTGCGATTGCAGAAAGCGCTACAGCGTAATGCTAGGCGTGCTGTCACATCTATACTCATATACCCAGACGACGTTCCAAAGGTGATTCAAGCGCTGCAATTCAACTTTGGTCGAGCTGATTTGCTTATTCGTGCTCAATTACAACGAGTGCAACATTTTCCTGCCATTCATGATAACCGGCTAGATCATATTTTAGAGTTCGCAAACCGAGTCCGCAACATATCAGCGTTTTTTAAGTCGGCAAAGTGCGAACATCATTTACAAAACCCGATGCTATTAGAGCAATTGGTTTCGAAGCTGCCACCGTCCAAGCAGTTCGAGTGGAGCAAGCATGCCACTACTATTTTGCCGTTTCCGACTGTGGAAACATTTGCTGATTGGCTAAGTGATTTAGCAAAGGTCGTCGCCATTATGCCTGGAGTCGTTGATACTTCGCTGCGCTCTGATCAGTCGACGTTGTCAACACTGTGACAAAATATAAGCTCCAATCACAGCAGTGAAGAGCAGTCTACATGTGTATGTTGCGGTCAATCACACGTCGTAACAATTTGCAGAAAATTTGAATCGCTGGAATGCGCAGCAAGGTGGGCAGTTATCAAGCAACACCGTTTGTGTTTCGGGTGTCTAAGACTGGGTCATGGTTTATCCGACTGTCGTCAGCGCAAACTTTGTTCTGTCAGCGGATGTAAGCGCATGCATCACCAACTGCTTCATCAATGAAATACCACGGTTCCACAACTGAATGCGGAACGAGAACGAGTTCTTAACTGTCGCCAAGGAAACGAAGTAAGTCTTTTAAAAATTTTGCCCGTTGTTTTAATTGGCCCGCATGGAAGTGTAGAAGTGCATGCCATGTTCGACGAGGGGTCGTCAATATCGCTGCTGGAGGAGGATGTAGCTACACAGTTGGGGTTGCGAGGACGTAGCATGCTTCTTACCCTGCAATGGTATGGGGATAGCCAAACCATAGAACAGTCGAAAACGGTATCGTTAGATGTCAGAGGTGTAAATGGTCGCAGCTACCCTCTAAAATGCATACATACCGTCAAAGGCCTCAATTTGCCGAGGCAATCATTCCACAAGTGCACATCTGAGGGAATTACCGGTTCAAAATTACGCCGAAGCAAAACCTGTTCTTTTGCTTTGGTTGGACAACTGCCATTTAAGCGTGCCAACAAAGACAGTCGCAGCCAGGTACATCCAGCCAGTCGCTATCAACACAAAGTTAGGCTGGGTTGTCTACGGGCCATATATCCGCGACACTACCGCTATGCCTAGAGTCCGACGCTTTGGGCCATTTGAACAAGCTAGTGGAGGAATACTTCTCCTTAGAGAATTTTGGTGTCAGAAGCAACGTTGCTTTGGAGTCAAAAAGTAATCAGCGCGCCAGAGAAATATTAGACAAAACTACAAAAAACCTCGGCCAGAGGTACGAAGTCGGCTTGCTTTGGCGGGAAGAGAGGGTTAATCTTCCTCCAAACTACGCAATGGAAAAGCAACGTCTGCTTAATATCGAGTCACGCATGCAGAGAGATGCAGTATTTGCCGACATCTACATTCGTGAAATGGCGAAGTACGTGCAGAAGGGGTATGCAAAACAGTTGGCTAATGAGGATGCCGAGCGTGTCACTCCTACGACGTGGTACCTCCCTCATTTTGGGGTCACCAACCCTCACAAGGCGCAGAAATTGCGATTCGTTTTCGACGCAGCAGCTGCTACGATGGGCGTTTCTGTAAACACAGCATTGCTTAAAGGGCCGGAGCAGGCTCAGCCGTTAGTTACAATTAAACATAAGTTCCGCCAGGGAGTCGTTGTTGTTGTTGTTGTAGCGGCTAGCTACACCCCACTGAGTTGGCGGACTCCCTCAATCATTATCGTCAAGCTCAACTAACGAAAGGTCCAGGAAACGAGTCGTTTCAACAGGGTCGGACCATAGGAAGAGGGGTGTTAGTTGAGTAGGTTTGGCCGGGCATGTGAATAGCTGATTGGTGTCGTGCGGAGACTCTTCACATGCCGGGCAAATGTTGGGGGTGTCGGGGTTGATACTGGATAGGTAGGAGTTTAACCTGCTACAATATCCAGATCTGAGTTGAGCCAGAGTGACGCGGGTCTCACGAGGCAGCTGGAGCTCCTCGGCTGCTATGGGTGGTGGTTGGACTCCCAGAACTGCACTCACAGGGCGGGTGTCGATGTATTTGGACACCGAATCCCTGTGGATGCTGTCTAGAGCCTATCGGTACGTCCTTGGGTCCAGCGGTAGGTGTACGTATGTCTGGACCTCGTCCGTCAGTTGTGAGAGATGTCCCCTGATGTGCCTGGGTGCCGGCTCCAGCGCGAGCAGGTCTCTATTGGGGTGGCCCGGACGGTGGCACCCCAGTAGAAACTGTTTTGTGAGCATAATGTTGTGCTCCTGCACTGGAAGCACGTTAGCCTCATGGTAGAGGTGATCTACAGTCACCAGGAGACATCCCATCAGGAGACATCCCGTCACTGTCCTGAGTGCGGCGTTCTGACAGGTCTCCAGTCTTGACCACTGAGTCCTGCTAGTTCCAGGCGACCAAATTGGTGCGGCATAATTTAGAACCGGCCGGCCAATCGTCTTGTATGTTGCCAACAACGTTTCTTTGTCTTTGCCCCAAGTGCTGCCGGCGAGCGACTTGAGGACTTTGTTGCGGCTCTGTACCTTGTTGACGATTGCGGTTGTATGCGCTGAGAAGGAGGCCAGGCTGTCGAGGGTGACTCCCAGGATCTTCGGGTGGTTAACCGTCGGAATGGGGTCCCCTCGATGTGGATGTCGAGGGTGAGCCCGACCTCCTTCGTCCAAGATGTAAAAAGGGTCGCCGTGGACTTAGCAGGAGACAGCGTCAAATTCCGTCCCGTAAAGAAATGAGCAAGATCTGGGAGGTAGCTGTTCACTTTGGAGCACAAGCCATCAATTCCATTGCCGGTAGCCATTATCGTGCAGTCGTCGGCATACGAGACCAGTGTGACTCCCTCTGGCGGGGAAGGGAGTCGCGAGATGTATAAGTTGAATAATAGGCGGGATAGGACGCCACGCTGTGGTACCCCCTGCTTAATTCTTCTCGCTTTTGACACTGAGTCACGGTAGCACACCGACGTTTGACGACCACACAGGTAGTTCGCGGTCCATCGCCTCAACGTCGCTGGGAGAGGTGAGGCCTCCACGTTCTTCAGCAGGATGGAGTGGCTGACTGTGTCGAAGGCCTTCGACAAGTCCAAAGCCACGAGGACGGTTCTCTCACAGGGGCGGTTGCCGTTGAGACCACGATTAATCTGAGTGTTTATAGCGTTAAGTGCCGTTGTTGTGCTATGCACTTTCCGGAAGCCGTGTTGATGCTTCGCCGGGCTGAAGTGGTGATTGAAATGCGGGAGCAGCAGGGCCTCAAGTGCCTTAACCACTGGAGAAAGCAGGGAGATCGGCCAATAGGACTCGCCTTGGCCGGCCGGTTTCCCTGGTTTCAGTAGTGGTATCACCCTACTGGTTTTCCAGATATCTGGAATGACCAGGGTGCCTAACGACAGGTTGAGGACCTTGGTGAGATATGCTACTCCCGCGGTGCCCAATTTTTTCAGCATCAACATACTTAACCCGTCTGGGCCAATGGATTTGGAGGCTTTCGCCTTCCCGATGGCTTCCTTCACCTCAGTGGTAGAGAGGACAATTGGTGCGCTTGGTGTTGACTTGCGCAGCCTTCTGGTGACTGACCGTTTGGTTCTGTCGGCCGAAGGATGCAGTGTAAATTGTCGACTAAAATAGTTCGCGCATCGCTTCGGGTCCGACGAGGCGTGGTCTCTAAAGGAGATTTCTGTTCGATCATGACGCCTCGTCGGGTTGGACAGGGACCTCACGGTCGACCATAATTTGCCCACTCCGGCACCGAGGTCGCAGGACTTCAGGTGCTCCCTCGACTTGTTCCGCTTATGAACGTTAACCAGGCGTTGGATCTCCCCGTTTAGTTGCCTAATACGGGGATTACCGGGGTCCGCCTGCCGGAGGTGGTCGCGTTGATCCGCTAGAGACACCGCCTCACCCGGGAAGTCAGGACGGATCACAGGGATCCTCCCTGCCGGAATGAAGCGGGCTGCAGCGGACTTCACCACCCTGCGGAACACGCGCTCGCCAACGCGAACGTCGGTTGTAATTCAGAGAGCACTGAAGGCGTCTTCAGTGAAATCCTCGAACCGCTCCCAGTCAGCTTTTTTGAAGTTGACATAGGTGTGGCGATCCGAGGCAACATAGTTGGCAGGTCTGTCAATCGAGATGACTATGGGTAGGTGGTCTGATGCAAGCGATAGCATAGGTCGCCACGTTATGCTATTTATCAGACCAGCGCTAGCTATTATTAGATCTGGCGAGCTGCTGCAACTACCCACAATCCTGGTGGGGGCTTCGTCGTTCATAGCGCAGAATGTCGAATCTTCTATCTGCTCTGCCAAAATATTTCCCCTACGATCATTTGATAGGCTTGAGAACCAAAGATCGTGATGCGCATTAAAGTCTTCAACTACCAAACGGTTTTCACCACTGAGGAGCGCACCTATGTCAGGGTGATATCCAGCGGGGCAGCAGGAGACAGGGGGTATATGTATGTTAAATATTTCGAGCTCGACATCGCCTGACCGGACAGCAATCCCTTGACATTCTAAGGCAACCACCTCCGAGATCTTGCTCGAGAGTCCGTTGCAGTTGAACTGTAGGAGTCTCGTCTGTCTCGGTAAAGTTGTCGCGTTGAGGGGGGTGAGGGACTGGATCCAAGGGCTGGCCCGTCCCGGCTGTGCATCCCGCTGTGGTTGTGGGGTCCCAACGATTGTAGTGGGCGGTGTCGTGAGCGACACTTGCGGGGGATTGTTGCGGCAGCAGGAAGCGGTAAAGCTCTCAGACCAGTCCCTTGTGGTGCGTAGGCCAGAGCACGCCCGGAAGTGGCACCAGCCCTGGCAGGCGTTACACCTGACAGAGCAGGCATTCCGGTGCACTCTGGCGCGGCATACACAGCAGATGGTGGGGGCAACCAGTAGTTCCACATAGGATGTGGACCACTCCCTGGTTTTCTTAAGGCCTGAGGAGACCTTAAGATGGCACCATGCGTTGCACGAATTACACCTCACCGAAGTGGAATTCGGATGGAGCCTTCTCTGGCTGAAGCAGCAGAAGAAGGTTTCTGGGCCAGGGTTAGACTCGACGCCCGCCCTGGCCAGAAGTATGAGTAGCAATCCTGCTGCAAGGTATTGCACCCAAGGGGAGATAAGGTTGGGGGTGTCCGGCAGCCTAAGTGGGGTTAGGTCGCCGAAATAACAGTCCTTGGTCGGATGAAATCCGAGTCACTTCGGTAGCGTAGAACCGACTGTTGTGGATGTGTCGTCGTCGCAGCTGCTGATATTGAGGATATGTTCTCGCGGGTGCGAGTTAGTGACACCGATCAAGACTCACAGCGTTTCCTGTGGCGAGATGGTGACCCGAAAAAGCCGATACGTACTTTCAAAATGACAACAATGATTTTTGGGGCCGTTTGTTCGCCGTGCTGTGCCGAGCACATAAAAAACCTTAACACCGCTAAGTTTCACTCTACACTGCGAAGAGGTTCACGTGTCGTAATGGAAAATACATATGTGGATGATTTGGTAATGAGCTTTAGTAATGCAGATGAAGCTGTCGAGGTCATTAACGAAGCTGTCAAAATCAACGCTGCGCAAGACGTCCTTACCAGCTTACGACCTCCAAGTAAGCGTGAACTGCTGGCTTTTAGCAAATTCAACCATAGGCCTAAAATTGATGGTGCAAGAACTTTGGAAACTCGGTGTGCAGTGGGATGACGCGATACCAAACGAATTAGTTGAGCGATGGTATAAGTGGTGGGGTAACGTCCAGTGCCTTAAACGCCTTTCCATACCAAGGTGCTACTTACCAATGCTGTCGGTAGCTGATGATGTGCAGCTACATATTTTCGTAGATGCTAGTGCCGCCGCGTATGCTGCTGTTGCATACCTACGCGTTAAAAAACGCAATAACGTCGATATCGCAATGGTGTGCGGCAAAGCAAGGTGTGCGCCACTAAGAGGTCTGACAATACCGCGCCTTGAATTGCAAGCTGCGGTCTTGGGCTGCCGTCTAAAGGAGACCATCGAGCGCTGTCACGATTTCCGAATCAACAGCACGACATTTTGGAGCGATTCCAAAACTGTAATACTCTGGATCCTTTCTACAAGCAGAAGCTACAAACAGTTTGTGGCATTTCGAGTAGCCGAAATTTTAAGCACGACATCTGTTGTCTAATGGCGCTGGATTCCAACGTCATTAAATATCGCCGACGAAGCAACGCGGGCTTCGACAACGTTTGAATTTAAAATAACATCACGCTGGTTTCAGGACCTGAGTTCCTCCATGAAGATGTATCAAGCTGGCCGAAAGAGATCTCAGAACTGACCTCAGATGAATGTGTGGTAGAAGAAACTGCGAAACGAGTCATCGTCTTGAACACAGGGGAGTATCCAATAAATTTTTATAATTTTTCATCATTTTTTAAGATCGTACGAGTCGTTGCCTGGTTGCTACGTTTTGCTCATAACGCGAAACTTCATGGTCGTCGAAGTGGAGAGTTGTGTTCTGCTGAACTTGCTACTGCTGAAGTTAAAATACTTCGTCGCGTTCAGCTTGAGTCATTCGCAGAAGAAATCCATGCCATCAACCAAAATAAGTGCCTGTCAAAGTCGAGCGCTCTATATCAGCTAACGCCCTTTATAGACGTCGACGGCTTGCTTAAAATCAACGGTAGAATCGACGCCGCTTATTGCCTGTCGGTTACAGCCACACGTCCGGTCATTCTGCCACAATCTCACTACATGACACGCCTCGTTATGAAGAAATACCACTGCCAGTTCCACCATCAGAACAATAGTCTGACAATCAACGAAATGCGACAGCAATTTTGGGTGCCGCGTGCGCGTGCTTTGCTCAAGTCAGTCAAGAAGGAGTGTTCCATTTGTATATACAACAATGCAAAACCAGCACTGCCGCTAATGGGTCAATTGCCGATAGACCGTCTCACACCATATGTTCGCCCTTTCTCTTATGCCGGGGTTGATTATTGCGGGCTCTTTTTTGTGACTATCGGCCGAAGAAGAGAAAAGCGTTGGGTTGGACTGTTTACGTGTTTAACGACTAGAGCGGTACATTTTGAAATCGCAGATGATCTTTCCACTGACTCGTTTATTCTGTGCTTGGGGAATTTCGTCAACCGTAGAGGGGTGCCAGTGAAAATACGAAGCGATAATGGGACGAATTTTGTCGGCGCTCAGAAGGAACTTAAAGCTGAAGAACGTATATTTGATTTCAACACAATAAAGAGTGAGATGGCACGTCGCAACATCGAGTGGGTGTTTAACTGCCCTGCTAATCCGTCAGCAGGAGGCTGCTGGGAACGCCTAGTTCAGTGCACTAAACGACTGTTGCAGAGAGCGTTGCACGAAGAAGCGCCGCGATTGCAAACATTCCACAGCGCCCTTCTTGAAGCAGAAAACATAATCAACAGCCGGCCTCTAACTGAATTAGCTGTTACGCCGCAGGATGAAGAACCATTGACGCCATACCACTTTCTGTTGGGATGCCTTAACTCAACACAAACGCCTAGCGCGATGGAAGAAAATGTTTGCCTCCGAAAACAGTGGCGCATTGCGCAAAATTTAAAAGACCGGTTGTGGAAACGCTGGACGGTTGAACTTTTGCCGCAATTACTTCGGCGCGGTAAATGGAGAGAGAAAACAACGCTTCTGCAACCTGGTCAGTTGGTTATCGTATGCGACTCTGCGAGGCCCAGGAGCCAATGGGAGCGTGGCAGGATAACTGAGGTCTTAATGACTAAAGATGGCCAAGCAAGGACTGCTACAGTTCGTACGGCTTCCGGTACAATACGTCGACCAGCCAGTAAGCTAGCCGCTCTTCATATCAGTGAATCCCCAAAGGATTCACCGGGGGTGGAATGTTATTTCAACACCCTCAATCCTGAAATCCTATTCTACGGCAACCCTGCCATCCTTGCATTGGAAGTAAGGATGACAGTACCAAGCGAAAACGAAGAAAACCAACATGCACATGTATACGAGCATATATACATAATGGCAAGTGGAGTTTTGAGTACAATCGAATTTGAAAGCCTAAAGCGAACGGCCAGCGCGCATATCAATTTAAAACAACCAAAAAAATATAGTTTGAAATAAATATACAAACAAATAAAACTAACCAACTAGCTATTGTAACTGAAAGTGCAAATACACAAACTGCCAAATTGTAAGAACAATGTATATATTGAATAAATTTGTCATGTAATTAAATCGGATTGTTTGTCGCCCATCATTTTGGTCGACAGTTACAAATGCTGTTTTTTCTCAGTCCTCTTGCTTTACTAATATTTGGTGGTATCCTTTCGCTAAGTCTAGAGTCGTGAAATACTGCGCTCTTCCTAGCTTATCCAAAATTGAATCAATGTTTGGAAGCGGATATTTATCATCTATTGTAACTTCATTGAGCTTTCTATAGTCTATTACTATTCGATATTTTTTTTCACCTGAATTATCTTGTTTTTTGGGTACCACTATTAATGGGCTGGAATATCTGGAATGCTTTTTTTGGATAATTCCTTGTTCATCCATTTCCTTAACTTGTTTCCTAACCTCCATTTCATGCTGAGGTGGGTATCTGTATAACTTCGAGTTAATTTGCTGTTGGGTTATAGTTTTTATTTCATGTTGAATTTCTGTAGTATTTGTTAATTTATCACCTTCTTTAAATAACAATTTATTAAATCTTTTAAGCAGTTTAGTGATTTCCTTATATTCTTCTTTATTTAGATGATCTAACTTTAGCCTTTCAAAGTTTAAATCTGTAGCTTCAAGCGTACAAATTTGATTTAAGTCATTTAATTTGTTTAGAACGTTACTTTCGTTCCGATTCAAAATTATTTTTCCTTTTTCAATGTCTATATTTGCATTTAGAAAAGTAAGAATATCCATGCCTATTATAAAGTCATATGTTCGTCCTGTGAGAGGTGTGGCTTTCCACCTTGCTCTCGCATTGTTGGGTAAATTAAATTCTTTTGGTGCTACTGTGTGCACTTAATAATTTATCTTGTCCTCGTTTGTCAATGTACTAAATGTTAATGGATTTTTTAATTTAATTTTGGGAAAATCGTTTATTTAGCTATTGATCAGGCTCAGACTAGCTCCTGTATCAATAAGCGCGATATAACTTTTACTATTCACATTTATTTCTATTTTGGTTAGGACTCCGAGGCTAGTTCTTAAAAAAAATACGGTTATTCACTTATTCTTTCTTAACATCAATTCTAGAGGGTCCTACCTGGCTTTGCCTATCCGAGCATAAGCAATTTTGGCTATGCTGCGAAGTAGGGTTTCCTGCCAATTGAGGTATCTGTGATCTATGTTCAATACTGTCTACCTCTATTGGTTCGACTTGATTCGGTCTCGATCGATATTGACCTGAGTATTGGTTAGGATTCTCCGCTTTTTGGACATTACCCGAATTAGGATATCGGCTATTAAACCTACCACTATAGTTCTGTCTGTATTGTCCTGATTGAATTACTTCTTCTCTTTTGGATTGGTTGTTCAAATCCTGGCCCGTACTTTTACTTTTACTTTCATAACTTTTTTCGTAACGTTGTCCCCGGTCTGAATACCTATTATTCCATTTATCCTTCGAGCTATCTCCTTTGGGATTAAATTTTCTATACTCCTGCCTAATACAATTGTCTTCAAATCTTCGTTTTGTCATTTTAATTTTGTACAAGTCCTGCTCTTCATAAATTTTGTCTAGCAATGTACCTTGCGTTATTTCTTTTACTGTGTTTACTAACAAACTGTCCACGTTCCCTAAGTCTATTCCTATATCTCCTTTGTAATATACTTTGATTTCGTCTGTTTTATACTTAATATTTTGTATTTTTATAGCTAATTCACTCACCAAATTACTCTTTATATTACAAATCCTTTTGTATATCTCGTGGGGTTCCGTATCTGGTCTGTATCTTAACTTCAGTGCTTTTTTGATGTGTTCCCGGGTAGGGTAAATTAAACACAACGTTTTTCGCGTCCCCTTGTATTACTCTATAGTATATCGCTCTTGTTGCCTCCTTCTTCGTAGACAGCAAATATTCTACGCTGCTCATGAACGAGTTGATTGATATATCTCCTCTGCCTGTAAATATTGGTAAATGGGAGATGTTTTTCATAATCCTTTGCAGATCCGCGCTGTTATGGGACTGTCTTTGTTGAAGATCCAAATAGGCTAGTCGCATTTGCTCTAACTGTTGCTCTCGCCTTGACAGTTCTTCCACTAATTCAACATGGTTCATTTGAGTTCGTTCGTTCGCCAGTCTTCTCCTTCCTTGTTCCAGCTGGAGTGAATTTTCCCGCTTTACCTTGTTCCTTTATACTTTGTTAAATAATGTAGTGGGTGATGTCTGTTGCTATCACTCCACTTTCACTCTGTTTCGTGGTGCTTATTAACGCTTTTTATACTAAATATATCCCTTCACAGTTTTTAAGGTGGTTTTCATCTCTTTTTTTCACTGTTTTTATTATGACTTCGCAAGTTATTTTTTTCTTTTGCACAATTTTCAAGTGCAAATTTGTTTGCTTTAGTAGCAATTAATGCACACACGAACTGATTTTATTTGTAAGTTCTTTAGAGTTATTTACTTTTGCAAATAGATTCGATCACTATCCTTTTCTAGTATTAACCAAAAAGGAATACAACGACTGCGCCATTTTCGTAGTTGGGCCGGTAAGGGGCGATTTAAAAAAAAAACACTTTCCACGGTAGCGGAGTAAAAGTCACCGATGTAAGCGTTGGAATCAAATTGAATTTTTATTTTCAAATTTAAATTAATGAAAGCTTACAAACAAATACATATTTGATAACTCAGCATTAATACTTATGTGCTTACAATTATTACATAAATGCTTACTTAGCAGTCACTAACTTATTGGCCAACAATATTTCGATTCTGGGAAATATGATGAACTTACTAATTCTGTTTTTCACCTTTTGTTTTAACTTTTGAAAAAACAAAGGAAATGGTATCATATTGCTATTATCGACTTCCTGTTGTCTGGCTTATTTGACTGAGAAATTCTGCAAATTTCTCATTTGCGTTTACTTTATTATCTGTATATGTATGTAACTCGCGCGGCTGGCTGCACCGCGTGACTCAAAATTCGATATCTCTGAATTGGATTGAGGTTGTTCACAGCCCTGGCGATCCACAAAGGGGAATGTTTTTTTGAATTTTAAAGCTATAATTAACCGCCTTGACTTTAGTTATTCTGATAAACGACCGATTTACCTGATTGAGCAGGAGATGTCAACTCTCCGACAAGGAGGTTTGACACTCCTCCAATATTATGATGAGGCGGAAAAGAAACTAACTCTTTTAACCAATATGACAATCATGACCTATGACAAATCCATAGCTGCATCACTAAATGAGAAATATAGAATGGACGCATTGCGTGTGTTCATTTCAGGGACTAAAAAACCACTTAGTGACGTATTATTTTCGGCGCAGCCTAAGGACCTACCTTCGGCTCTAGCACTAGCACAAGAAGTGGAATCTAATCATGAGCTATACATGTTCGCAAGTACCTATGCCCGGAGCTTAGGGGATAAGGCCCAAAGGCTCGAAACGAAGCAACAATCTAGGGAAAAAATTACAGGTAGAAGATACCAGGCGAAAGATACATATCAGGTAAAAAATCCACATTTTAATAGGCAGCAGAGTTTTGGTAACAGGCCTGCTCAGAAGTTAGAACCAGCCGAACCGATGGAGGTAGACCCTTCGCAGCGATTTAAGCCGACGACGCAGTATCAATCCAACAGCAACCTGCAATCCCCGAAACTCAGTACAGCAACGTACTAATCAAAGACAGGCATATGGTCCGACGGCAAAAAAGCCGAATAATAGCTCTGGTCGTTTTACAGGGCCAAAACAACAAAGAATTAACCACTTATCCAACGAGAAGAGTCCTTCTAACCAGCAGAGTGACGACTATTAGGCCGTTGCAAATTCAGAATGCACGGCAATGGATGACGAGTTGTCTGATTTAGATCAAATAAATTTTTTAGACAAGACTCCCTGCTACCTTTCATTGAAAGGACAATTGCAGGGAGAAAGATAAAATTACTCATCGATACAGGGGCATCAAAAAACTATATTAAGCCTCTGAAAGAACTTAAACATATAATACCAGTAGATAATCGTTTCTTAGTAAAGTCAATTCATGGCTTTGTCATGTAATTAAATCGGATTGTTTGTCGCCCATCATTTTTGTCGACAGTTACAAATGCTGTTTTTTCTCAGTCCTCTTGCTTTACTAATATTTGGTGGTATCCTTTCGCTAAGTCTAGAGTCGTGAAATACTGCGCTCTTCCTAGCTTATCCAAAATTGCATCAATGTTTGGAAGCGGATATTTATCATCTATTGTAACTTCATTGAGCTTTCTATAGTCTATTACTATTCGATATTTTTTGTCACCTGAATTATCTTGTTTTTTGGGTACCACTATTAATGGGCTGGAATATCTGGAATGCTTTTTTTGGATAATTCCTTGTTCATCCATTTCCTTAACTTGTTTCCTAACCTCCATTTCATGCTGAGGTGGGTATCTGTATAACTTCGAGTTAATTTGCTGTTGGGTTATAGTTTTTATTTCATGTTGAATTTCTGTAGTATTTGTTAATTTATCACCTTCTTTAAATAACAATTTATTAAATCTTTTAAGCAGTTTAGTGATTTCCTTATATTCTTCTTTATTTAGATGATCTAACTTTAGCCTTTCAAAGTTTAAATCTGTAGCTTCAAGCGTACAAATTTGATTTAAGTCATTTAATTTGTTTAGAACGTTACTTTCGTTCCGATTCAAAATTATTTTTCCTTTTTCAATGTCTATATTTGCATTTAGAAAAGTAAGAATATCCATGCCTATTATAAAGTCATATGTTCGTCCTGTGAGAGGTGTGGCTTTCCACCTTGCTCTCGCATTGTTGGGTAAATTAAATTCTTTTGGTGCTACTGTGTGCACTTAATAATTTATCTTGTCCTCGTTTGTCAATGTACTAAATGTTAATGGATTTTTTAATTTAATTTTGGGAAAATCGTTTATTTAGCTATTGATCAGGCTCAGACTAGCTCCTGTATCAATAAGCGCGATATAACTTTTACTATTCACATTTATTTCTATTTTGGTTAGGACTCCGAGGCTAGTTCTTAAAAAAAATACGGTTATTCACTTATTCTTTCTTAACATCAATTCTAGAGGGTCCTACCTGGCTTTGCCTATCCGAGCATAAGCAATTTTGGCTATGCTGCGAAGTAGGGTTTCCTGCCAATTGAGGTATCTGTGATCTATGTTCAATACTGTCTACCTCTATTGGTTCGACTTGATTCGGTCTCGATCGATATTGACCTGAGTATTGGTTAGGATTCTCCGCTTTTTGGACATTACCCGAATTAGGATATCGGCTATTAAACCTACCACTATAGTTCTGTCTGTATTGTCCTGATTGAATTACTTCTTCTCTTTTGGATTGGTTGTTCAAATCCTGGCCCGTACTTTTACTTTTACTTTCATAACTTTTTTCGTAACGTTGTCCCCGGTCTGAATACCTATTATTCCATTTATCCTTCGAGCTATCTCCTTTGGGATTAAATTTTCTATACTCCTGCCTAATACAATTGTCTTCAAATCTTCGTTTTGTCATTTTAATTTTGTACAAGTCCTGCTCTTCATAAATTTTGTCTAGCAATGTACCTTGCGTTATTTCTTTTACTGTGTTTACTAACAAACTGTCCACGTTCCCTAAGTCTATTCCTATATCTCCTTTGTAATATACTTTGATTTCGTCTGTTTTATACTTAATATTTTGTATTTTTATAGCTAATTCACTCACCAAATTACTCTTTATATTACAAATCCTTTTGTATATCTCGTGGGGTTCCGTATCTGGTCTGTATCTTAACTTCAGTGCTTTTTTGATGTGTTCCCGGGTAGGGTAAATTAAACACAACGTTTTTCGCGTCCCCTTGTATTACTCTATAGTATATCGCTCTTGTTGCCTCCTTCTTCGTAGACAGCAAATATTCTACGCTGCTCATGAACGAGTTGATTGATATATCTCCTCTGCCTGTAAATATTGGTAAATGGGAGATGTTTTTCATAATCCTTTGCAGATCCGCGCTGTTATGGGACTGTCTTTGTTGAAGATCCAAATAGGCTAGTCGCATTTGCTCTAACTGTTGCTCTCGCCTTGACAGTTCTTCCACTAATTCAACATGGTTCATTTGAGTTCGTTCGTTCGCCAGTCTTCTCCTTCCTTGTTCCAGCTGGAGTGAATTTTCCCGCTTTACCTTGTTCCTTTATACTTTGTTAAATAATGTAGTGGGTGATGTCTGTTGCTATCACTCCACTTTCACTCTGTTTCGTGGTGCTTATTAACGCTTTTTATACTAAATATATCCCTTCACAGTTTTTAAGGTGGTTTTCATCTCTTTTTTTCACTGTTTTTATTATGACTTCGCAAGTTATTTTTTTCTTTTGCACAATTTTCAAGTGCAAATTTGTTTGCTTTAGTAGCAATTAATGCACACACGAACTGATTTTATTTGTAAGTTCTTTAGAGTTATTTACTTTTGCAAATAGATTCGATCACTATCCTTTTCTAGTATTAACCAAAAAGGAATACAACGACTGCGCCATTTTCGTAGTTGGGCCGGTAAGGGGCGATTTTAAAAAAAATCACTTTCCACGGTAGCGGAGTAAAAGTCACCGATGTAAGCGTTGGAATCAAATTGAATTTTTATTTTCAAATTTAAATTAATGAAAGCTTACAAACAAATACATATTTGATAACTCAGCATTAATACTCATGTGCTTACAATTATTACATAAATGCTTACTTAGCAGTCACTAACTTATTGGCCAACAATATTTCGATTCTGGGAAATATGATGAACTTACTAATTCTGTTTTTCACCTTTTGTTTTAACTTTTGAAAAAACAAAGGAAATGGTATCATATTGCTATTATCGACTTCCTGTTGTCTGGCTTATTTGACTGAGAAATTCTGCAAATTTCTCATTTTCGTTTACTTTATTATCTGTATATGTATGTAACTCGCGCGGCTGGCTGCACCGCGTGACTCAAAATTCGATATCTCTGAATTGTATTGAGGGTGTTCACAGCCCTGGCGCTCCACAAAGGGGAATGTTTTTTTGAATTTTAAAGCTATAATTAACCGCCTTGACTTTAGTTATTCTGATAAACGACCGATTTACCTGATTGAGCAGGAGATGTCAACTCTCCGACAAGGAGGTTTGACACTCCTCCAGTATTATGATGAGGCGGAAAAGAAATTAACTCTTTTAACCAATATGACAATCATGACCTATGACAAATCCATAGCTGCATCACTAAATGAGAAATATAGAATGGACGCATTGCGTGTGTTCATTTCAGGGACTAAAAAACCACTTAGTGACGTATTATTTTCGGCGCAGCCTAAGGACCTACCTTCGGCTTTAGCACTAGCACAAGAAGTGGAGTCTAATCATGAGCTATACATGTTCGCAAGTACCTATGCCCGGAGCTTAGAGGATAAGGCCCAAAGGCTCGAAACGAAGCAACAATCTAGGGAAAAAATTACAGGTAGAAGATACCAGGCGAAAGATACATATCAGGTAAAAAATCCACATTTTAATAGGCAGCAGAGTTTTGGTAACAGGCCTGCTCAGAAGTTAGAACCAGCCGAACCGATGGAGGTAGACCCTTCGCAGCGATTTAAGCCAACGACGCAGTATCAATCCAACAGCAACCTGCAATCCCCGAAACTCAGTACAGCAACGTACTAATCAAAGCCAGGCATATGGTCCGACGGCAAAAAAGCCGAATAATAGCTCTGGTCGTTTTACAGGGCCAAAACAACAAAGAATTAACCACTTATCCAACGAGAAGAGTCCTTCTAACCAGCAGAGTGACGACTATTAGGCCGTTGCAAATTCAGAATGCACGGCAATGGATGACGAGTTGTCTGATTCAGATCAAATAAATTTTTTAGACAAGACTCCCTGCTACCTTTCATTGAAAGGACAATTGCAGGGAGAAAGATAAAATTACTCATCGATACAGGGGCATCAAAAAACTATATTAAGCCTCTGAAAGAACTTAAACATATAATACCAGTAGATAATCGTTTCTTAGTAAAGTCAATTCATGGCTTCAATGTCATTAAAGAAAAATGCACAATTAGCTTGTTTGACACAAACAGCACCTTCTTTCTACTCCCCACTCTCTCAACCTTCGATGCAATAGTAGGGCTGGATCTGTTAACACAGACAAATGCCACGTTAGATTTTAAAAACAAAAAAGTCACAACCAACTCCGGGTCTGAGGAGTTAAAATTTTTAAAGTGTGGAAATGTTAACTTTACGCAGGTAGAAGACATAGAAGTACCACAGGTGGTGAGGAGTAAATTCCAAAAACTTATCAAAAATTTAATGGGTGTTTTCTCGGATCCTAATGAGAGACTCCCATATAATACAAATATTGTCGCCACTATTCGCACCGAAAGTGATGACCCTGTATATTTCAAGCTATATCCTTATCCTATGGGTGTGGCAGATTTTGTAAATACC
This sequence comes from Philophylla caesio, assembly GCA_963971545.1. Taxonomy (NCBI): domain Eukaryota; kingdom Metazoa; phylum Arthropoda; class Insecta; order Diptera; family Tephritidae; genus Philophylla; species Philophylla caesio. The sequence continues at coordinate 4,327,522 of OZ020605.1, forward strand.
GAAATTCGGGTTTTATTAAAAAACAACATAATACGGCCATCTAGGTCGCCATATAACAACCCGATTTGGGTTGTAGATAAAAAGGAACGAGACGAACAAGGTAACATGAAAAACGTCTTGTTATCGATTTTAGGAAGTTAAATCACGTAACTATCGATGATAAATACCCGAACGTAACGGTTATATTGTCAATTTTAGGAAAGGCCAGGTATTTTACGACGCTCGACCTGAAATCCGGCTTCCACCAAATAATACTCGCGGAGCGAGACAGAGAAAAAACAGCCTTTTCAGTAGCTAATGGGAAGTATGAATTTTGTAGACTTCCTTTTGGTCTGAAAGATGCACCCAGCATTTTTCAGAGAGCCATCGACGACGTGTTAAGGAAACAGATAGGAAAATCCTGCTTCGTCTACGTCGATGATGTAATCATCTTCTCAGAAACTGAAGACAAACATGTCGAGCATATTGAATGGGTTTTGAGAAAGCTATACGAGGCCAATATGAGAGTATCCCTAGAAAAATCGCATTTCATTAAAGAAAACGTCGAATACTTAGGTTTCGTTGTAAGTAGGGATGGTATTAAAACGAGCCCTAGTAAAGTTGAAGCGATTCGTAATTACGAACAGCCCTCTACTTTGTTCAATGTTAGGTCCTTTTTGGGTCTGGCAAGTTACTACAGATGTTTCATTAAGGATTTTGCATCAATCGCGAAGCCTTTACCAGACATATTAAAGGGCGAAAACGGTAAGGTTGGAGCCTCACAATCAAAGAAGATTAAAATAGTTCTTGACGAAAAACAGTTAAATGCCTTTAACAAACTAAAGGAGGTCCTGGCATCAGAGGACGTTACGTTACCGTACCCAGACTTCAAGAAGCCATTTGATCTTACGACCGATGCTTCATCGTTGGGTATAGGAGTTGTATTGTCTCAGGGTGGGAAACCAATCACCATGATTTCTAGAACCCTGAAAGACCGCGAACAGAATTTCGCTACTAATGAACCCGAATTGCTTGCAATCGTCTGGGCTCTAAAAAACCTTAGAAATTACCTTTATGGTGTCAAAAACCTTAATATTTTCACAGACCACCAGCCGCTTACGTTTGCGGTTTCAGACCGAAACCCAAACTCCAAAATTAAGCGCTGGAAGGCCTTTATAGATGAACACAATGCCCAAATATTTTATAATCCGGGCAAGGAAAGCTATGTTGCTGATGCATTTTCGCGACAGAACATCCATGCTCTTGAAGAAGAAGCACAATCCGACCTTGCTACAATCCATAGCGAAGTGTCCTTAACATATACAATTGAAACAACCGAAAAACCGCTAAATTGTTTCAGAGACCAAATAGTTTTGGAGGAAGCAAACTCCACTTTAAAGCAGAATTTCATATATTTCGGCGAAAAGACTCGCCACATAATCGAATTCATGGATAAGAATACACTTATCGATGAGATTAAACTATTTGTTAACCCGAAAGTTGTAAATGCGATATATTGCGACCTATCAATACTTGCCAGGATTCAACATGAACTGGTCAGGTTTTTTCCGTCAACGAAGTTTTGGCATTGTAAAAATATGGTATCAGATAACACCAAAAAAGAAGAGCAAAGGGAAATAGTTACTGCCCAGCACAATCGTGCCAAAAGAGCGGCCCAGGAAAATGTTAAACAAATCCTCTGTGATTACTATTTTCCACAAATGACTAAAGTAGCCAACGAAGTTGTCGCAAATTGTAAAATTTGTAACAAGGCCAAATATGACAGACACCCTCTTAAGCAAGAACTTGGCGTGACTCCAACGCCATCCCATGCAGGCGAAATTCTGCATATTGACATTTTCTACACCGATAAGAAATACTTCCTTACTTGCGTGGACAAGTTTTCAAAGTTCGCAGTGGTCCAGCCTGTACCTTCTCGCACTATTCTTGATATAAAAGCTCCGATTATACAATTGATAAACTTATTTCCAAATACAAAGGCCATTTATTGCGATAACGAGGCATCGTTCAATTCTGAAACTATAACGTCATTATTAAAAAAATCAATTTGGGGTCGATGTGGTAAATGCACCTCCACTGCATAGTACATCGAATGGGCAAGTGGAGCGCCTACATAGCACGATCCCTGAGATCGCAAGATGCCTAAAACTAGAGGGAAAGACTACCGAAACGAGAGAAGGCTCCATCCGAATTCCACTTCGGTGAGGTGTAATTCGTGCAACGGATGGTGCCATCTTAAGGTCTGCTCAGGCCTTAAGAAAACCAGGGAGTGGTCCACATCCTATGTGGAGTATCGTCGCATTGATGTAGACATCGACCCAAGGGACAGCACCTTAGAATGTCAAGGGATTGCTGTCCGGTCAGGCGATGTCGAGCTCGAAATATTTAACATATGTATACCCCCTGTCTCCTGCTGCCCCGCTGGATATCACCCTGACATAGGTGCGCTCCTCAGTGGTGAAAACCGTTTGGTAGTTGGAGACTTTAATGCGCATCACGATCTTTGGTTCTCAAGCCTATCAAATGATCGTAGGGGAAATATTTTGGCAGAGCAGATAGAAGATTCGACATTCTGCACCATGAACGACGAAGCCCCCACCAGGATTGTGGGTAGTTGCAGCAGCTCGCCAGATCTAACAATAGCTAGCGCAGGTCTGATAAATAGCATAACGTGGCGACCTATGCTATCGCTTGCATCAGACCACCTACCCATAGTCATCTCGATTGACAGACCTGCCAACTATGTTGCCTCGGATCGCCACACCTATGTCAACTTCAAAAAAGCTGACTGGGAGCGGTTCGAGGATTTCACTGAAGACGTTTCAGTGCTCTCTCAATTACAACCTACGTTCGCGTTGACGAGCGCGTGTTCCGCAGGGTGGTGAAGTCCGCTGAAGCCCGCTTCATTCCGGCAGGGAGGATCCCTGTGATCCGTCCTGACTTCCCGGGTGAGGCGGTGTCTCTAGCGGATCAACGCGACCACCTCCGGCAGACGGACCCCGGTAATCCCCGTATTAGGCAACTAAACGGGGAGATCCAACGCCTGATTAACGTTCATAAGCGGAACAAGTCGAGGGAGCACCTGAAGTCCTGCAACCTCGGTGCCGGAGTGGGCAAATTATGGTCGACCGTGAGGTCCCTGTCCAACCCGACGAGGCGTCATGATCGAACAGAAATCTCCTTTGGAGACCACGCCTCGTCGGACCCGAAGCGATGCGCGAATTATTTTAGTTCACAATTTACACTGCATCCTTCGGCCGACAGAACCAAACGGTCAGTCACCAGAAGGCTGCGCAAGTCAACACCAAGCGCACCAATTGTCCTCTCTACCACTGAGGTGAAGGAAGCCATCGGGAAGGCGAAAGCCTCCAAATCCATTGGCCCAGACGGGTTAAGTATGTTGATGCTGAAAAAATTGGGCACCGCGGGAGTAGCATATCTCACTAAGGTCCTCAACCTGTCGTTAAGCACCCTGGTCATTCCAGATATTTGGAAGACCAGTAGGGTGATACCACTGCTGAAACCAGGGAAACCGGCCGGCCAAGGCGAGTCCTATCGGCCGATCTCCCTGCTTTCTCCAGTGGTTAAGACACTTGAGGCCCTGCTGCTCCCGCATTTCAATCACCACCTCAGCCCGGCGAAGCATCAACACGGCTTCCGGAAAGTGCATAGCACTACAACGGCACTTAACGCTATAAACACTCAGATTAATCGTGGTCTCAACGGCAACCGCCCCTGTGAGAGAACCGTCCTCGTGGCTTTGGACTTGTCGAAGGCCTTCGACACAGTCAGCCACTCCATCTTGCTGAAGGACGTGGAGGCCTCACCTCTTCCAGCGGATTTGAGGCGATGGACCGCGAACTACCTGTGTGGTCGTCAAGCGTCGGTGTGCTACCGTGACTCAGTGTCAAAAGCGAAAAGAATTAAGCACACGGTGGCGTCCTATACTCCCTATAATTCAACTTCTACATCTCGCGACTCCCTTCCCCGCCAGAGGGAGTCACACTGGTCTCGTATGCCGACGACTGCACGATAATGGCTACCGGCAATGGAATTGATGGCTTGTGCTCCAAAGTGAACAGCTACCTCCCAGATCTTGCTCATTTCTTTACGGGACGGAATTTGACGCTGTCTCCTGCTAAGTCCACGGCGACCCTTTTTACATCTTGGACGAAGGAGGTCGGGCTCACCCTCGACATCCACATCGAGGGGACCACCGTTCCGACGGTTAACCACCCGAAGATCCTGGGAGTCACCCTCGACAGCCTGGTCTCCTTCTCAGCGCATACAACCGCAATCGTCAACAAGGTACAGAGCCGCAACAAAGTCCTCAAGTCGCTCGCCGACAGCACTTGGGGCAAAGACAAAGAAGCGTTGTTGGCAACATACAAGACGATTGGCCGGCCGGTTCTAAATTATGCCGCGCCAATTTGGTCGCCTGGAACTAGCAGGACTCAGTGGTCAAGACTGGAGACCTGTCAGAACGCCGCACTCAGGACAGTGACGGGATGTCTCCTGATGACGCCTGTGGATTACCTCTACCATGAGGCTAACGTGCTTCCAGTGCAGGAGCACAACATTATGCTCACAAAACAGTTTCTACTGGGGTGCCACCGTCCGGGGCACCCCAATAGAGACCTGCTTGCGCTGGAGCCGGCACCCAGGGACATCAGGGGACATCTCTCACAACTGACGGACGAGGTCCAGACATACGTACACCTACCGCTGGACCCAAGGACGTACCGACAGGCTCTGGACAGCATCCGCAGGGAGTCGGTGTCCAAATACATCGACATCCGCCCTGTGAGTGCAGTCCTGGGAGTCCAACCACCACCCATAGCAGCTGAGGAGCTCCAGCTGCCTCGTGAGACCCGCGTCACTCTGGCTCAACTCAGATCTGGATATTGTAGCAGGTTAAACTCCTACCTATCCAGGATCAACCCCGACACCCCCAACACTTGCCCGGCATGTGAAGAGTCTCCGCACGACACCAATCAGCTATTCACATGCCCGGCCAAACCTACTCAACTAACACCCCTCTCCCTATGGTCCGACCCTGTTGAAACGGCTCGTTTCCTGGACCTTTCGTTAGTTGAGCTTGGCGATAATGATTGAGGGAGTCCTACTACCGAAACGACTGAACTCATATTACTGGCTACAGTCGAATACAATCGGACAATTCATTCCGTTGCCAACAAGAAACCGATTGACGTAATTCTTGCCACTCCATTGGAGATGAGGAAAGAGATAATTAGCAAAATAATGACAGCCCAGCAGGAACAACTAGAGAGAAATAACCAATCTAGGCAGAACAGAGTATTTGACGTTGGGGAACGTGTTTTAGTAAAAACCAACAGAAGGCTAGGCAACAAATTATCCCCCTTATATGTCGAAGAAAAAGTCCAAGCATACCTAGGAACCACGGTTCTCAGTAAAGGGAGGGTGGTCCACAAGGACAATTTGAAATAAAATCGCTTTGCCTTCTGCCAAATATTTTTATAGTCTTACATATATTTAACAATTTTCTTTTTTATCGTACAGCATGGTACTAAGCATTATTTCTACTTACCAATTTTTAGGATTTTGATTGCGATACTTCTTTTTCGGACGGCGACGCCTAAGCTAACGGACTACTCGAACTGTGACTATATCCCACTTCAAGCCGGAGATGTTCCTGTTTGGAGAGACTTTGACTATCTGCAACATACCACCAACCTTACTACCTACATGGAAATAACCAAGGAAACGAAAGGACTTATGACACACTTCGCCTTATCTCATATGAGAATGTTACTGGACTCTGACACCGCGCGCATAGAGGTACTTTTGGCAACTTTGGACACCCATCATAGAGAGGCTAGGAGCTTAAACATTTTAGGAACTGCTTTGAAAGTTATCGCAGGGACACCGGACTTCGACGACTTTGAAAAATTAAAATTCCAACAACAGGAGCTCATAAACTCAGAAAACTAGCAGATCGTCATAAATACGGAAGTGCAGGAAAGCATAAATAAATTAACAGAAAAAATCAACCTACTTATTAAGAACTCAAATGCTAAGCAGATTGATACCAGTTATTTATACGAAACATTGTTTGCTAGAAACAGAATTGTAATTTCGGAAATTGAAACCCTAATCTCAACCATTACCCTTGCAAAGATAGGTGTAATAAACCCATTGATACTGAACACTGATAATGCAAACAATTTTATCGATATGCGCTCTACTAATACAACTATAACAGATTTAATGGAGGTATCATTTATCAAGGTCCTATTAGACAGTAATTTTTTACATTTTATTATTAAGTATCCTAAACCTACATTAGTCTGTAAGAAAATCATTCTTTTCCTTGTTCAACATAATGGAACAATCCTGCACCTTGCAAACGACAACAATATCGCTGACTGTAACAATCAAATCCTGGCGATTGAAAATTGTAGCGTGACACTTATATCGACATTTTGCATGAGACTTCAACATCCAACGTGCGCGCAACAACTTCATTCTGGTAGCGTCGCCCACCGCAGCACACGTCCCAGCCACTTTGAACCTATTGTAACGGTGGATGAAGGTATCGTTATTATTAACGACGATACCGTGGTGATCAAGACTAGCGAATACTCCGAAAAAACGGTTACCGGGACTTATTTACTTACCTTCGAAAATGAGGTCCAAATCAATGGGACTTCTTTTAAAAACCATAAGGGCATGCTGAAGAAATTGCCGGGTTCAGCGACGGCGACACTTCTCAATATAACTAACCACCACGATATACCTTCGGAGAATGAGTATTAAAAACCTGCGCTATATTATAGAAATTGAAAGCAAAGTTATGACAGGACCAACACTTTCAAGTCTTGCTACCATATCCATTCTTATCAGCTGTTACGTTCTCCTTAAGCTCTATCGGAGGCGAAATAAGAGGCGACAACATCATGACCTACAGGCCGTCATTGACAGTTTTAAGAAGCCCGAGGACGGCCTTCACTTAGAAGGGGAGGAGTTAACGCGATCAGCTCACATACCGGACAAAAGTCCGAGCGTGGCCTGGGTCAGCAAATTTACATTCTCACGCTGACCACGGGTAACTCGCTGTGCTAACCGAAAAGTTGCAAACGTAAGCATCTACAGCGCAGCTATTATCTAACGCTAACAGAAAATCCAGAAATGCAAAGGTGCAGGTGACTTTGTTTATCTTAGAATTAAAATTAATTTTGAGTTTTCCATTGTGAGCTCACCGACACAGCCAGCGCTTGTCATTAAAAAAAGTTTTAATAAAAACACAACTACAAGTGTATCATTTGTATAATTTATATATTAATTTTCAATATTTTTCCATTTAATATTCTACGTTTGACGTCATTTTAGGATAAATGTTTTGGTTTCAGGTATTTAGGGGATGATTTCACCTCTTAAGGGGGTTGGAAATTTCCACACTTGCCGTGATGTATTACCATTGATTAGAACTGCAATAATAAAAAGCCAAACTAAATTTGAACGGACGATGTTCAGACTTACATACGACATTAACCACGGGGTGTCCGTCACCAGATTTCTATCTTCCGACCAGTGAATGCCGACTTGGGACTGCAATCACTAACTGTTAAAGCTGAGGAGCTCCAGCTGAAATGAGAGTCCCGCGTTTTCTGGACCTCCCGCTAGTTGAGCTTGATGATAACGATTGATGGTGCTGTCGTCCTGAATTGGTTGTAGCTAGCTGCTACAACAACAAATTTCTTTTAGTTTGGCCTGCATTTTATTGGTTAATAAACGCAATATAATAATAAACAATGATAAATAAGGATGTATATTGGACCGTTCTGCAGAAAAAAAGGACACTGAAGAAGGCACAAAGCAGAAACCGGTAGTCACAAAACTAAATTTGACAAGGGATGACAGAAGATCGTTCCAATGTACATCAATTTTCCACCCTATCGGAAAATCAGAAGAAAATTAAGATACGATAAATAAGTACTTTTATTACACTAGCCAACAGTGACTGACCAACTTAATTAATTCATGGCGATAATATTAGCTATATTAACCTTCATTAATACTAAAATATTATTTTTTATTTTTAGTTAGAGTTTTGGTGCAATCGTGATATTTAAAAAAGTTCGCTGTCACATACAACAATAAGTTTTCGAAAACAAAGAGGTTATATAATCAGGGCTCACCCCTTTCGGTAGTGCTATTTATTGTTGCATTTGAAGATATTAACGAATTATTGTGTAACTTTAAAATAATATCATACACAGTTTACATGGATGAAATTATACTGTTTACTAAGTGTAAAGATTGATGGATCCTCTGTTGCGATGCTAATGCCCAGAATAAAACCAGGGGCAGCAGCAAATGCAATCTTACTCTTTCTAACACTCGTTTAGGGTGGTCAGTCCTAAACTTGAGGGTCCTGAGTGAAGACTCGCTTTCGAACCACAGATATATCCAGTTTCAACTTGGTGAAGATGCTATGTGTTCTGCGCCAGTACGAAACTTGAAAAAAACGGACTGGTCGTGTTTTAGGGAGGAGCTTACGATCCTTTCAAGCCATTTATAAGGCAGTGGATATTTTAACGACTGCTCTACGTGCTAGTTTCGATAAGGCCTGTCCGACTCGAACACTTCTAAACCGCAAGCCTGTTCAGTGGTGGAACAAGCAGCTGCAGAAGATGAGAGGTGAATCGAGAAAATATCTTAACTGGGCCTTCAAAACTAATCTTGAGATGGACTGGGAACAACATCGCTGCACGCAAAGAGAGTATAAGAGGCTAATTCGCTCTGCGAAAAGGGATTCTTTTAAAGAATACTTCAGCGGGATTTGAACCTTGGGTGAAATAGCTAGACTGGTAAAACTTCTGAAAAAGGACCAATCCGTAAAGCTGGGTTCGCTCAAGAGGCCTAATGGCACTTTCACAGAGACCAGGACTGAGAATTACTCTCTTCTTCCAAAGACTCATTTTCCTGGAAATCAGGTGATGGTTACGCCTTCTTCTCCTTCGACAGGGGAGGGAGGGAATCGGAGAACCACCGCGACAAGGTATAACTGGTTTGTTGCCAGAACTGTGGCGAGAGATGCCATGAGATATGCTATTGAGTCTCATCTATTGTACTAAAAGAAGGTGTCGAGCTCGTGTTGGCGACCTTGAAAAATACTTTCACAGCGTCGCTCGCACTTGCTTATATACCACAATCCTGGAGGCTGGTAAATAACGCCTTTATACCAAAGGTTTGCAAGGACGACTACGCTAGCCAAAGAAGCTACAGACCTATTAGCATGACATCATTCATGCTAAAGTATCTGGAAAGATTCAGTAGACAAGCGAGCTTCAAAGCAGACAGACGTGTATGCAAATTTGTTATCGCCTCACCCACGCTTCGTACGAAACCAAACCGGTTTAGCTAAGTGACAAACAATTCGCATCCAAAAGCAAAAAAAAAAAAAAAAAAAAAAAAAAAAAGTAAAATAAAAAAAAAATACAATAACAACAATATTGTATTAAATAAAAGCATACTAACTTAGAATATACAAAACAAACAAAAAAAACAGCAACAAAATGAATGAACCACCCGACAGACAAAAAACTACACATGTGGATCAATTGTGTTTTTCATTAGACCAAACAAGAATTCAAATGATGGGCCTAAATATTTAATTATGTCCAGAACAGACCTAAAAGAATCAATGGAAAAAGTATCACCATTTCTTATCCAAAAAGTGATGGATGGCATATGCGGTGGACCTGTGGACGAGTTCAAAAGGCTTCGAAACGGCATGGCACTTATAAAAACAAAAAACTTAGCGCAAGCAACAAAATTAGTAAAATTAGTCAACCTTGACGGGAAAACAAAAATAGAGATTACCGAACATAACACTCTCAATTCATCAAAAGGAGTAATTTATTGCAATTACCTCCGCGATATATCAGAAAGTGAAATTACTTACTTCCCAAAACGTGTCTGAATGAAAAAAAATCTTAAAAAAGAAAAATGCTTCTTTACTTAGTAGAGACCGGTCTTATAATACTCACTTTTGCCACCCCAAATCTTCCCACGGAAATCAACATCGGATATGAGAAAGTCCCTATACGACCTTATATCCCCCTCCCTTACAGATGCAAAAATTGCGGACGCCTTGGCCACCCGACGAAGTTTTGCAAATCAAACACCCTTTGTCTAAATTGAAACGTGCACCAACATCAACCGCTGCATTTATTGTAAAGAAGATAATAGATCTAATCACTACCACAACAATTTCGACCGCAACTGCCCGACATTCCTCAAACACAAGGAATTACAAGCCATTAAAGTCACAGAGAAAACCGACATGAAAACGGCTATTAAATTATATAATGAACGCCACTAGCTCACGCAAAGCACATACTCCAGTGTTTCCAGCACGCCTGCTTCTGCCCAAAACAAAACCAAAAATGATAGCAGAAAAAAACCTCATATGAGGATATTGATCATTCCGTACCTTTTACTTCATCATCAAGTATATCAGATTAATAAGCCAACACAAGCCTCCGTAAGACCAGTAACCCTTTCAACTCAGATGCTTTCAGAAACGAAACTAAAAATCACCCATAAGAGCAACAACTCCAGCCTTAAATCATCGCTTAAAGCCAAAAATAGTAAACATCAAAAGAACAACACCAAAGTAAGACCTAATCCGGAAGTCGACAGCATGAGCGACGACGAAGCTATGAACACAACTTTGACTAAGCTTTATATACACATATAGATATTTATACATTTCCATAAATTTTTATTAATTAAATAAGTTTGATAAATGCCCTTAAAAATAGTACAGTGGAACATTAATGGTTACGTCAACAACTATGAGCAATTACAATTACTTATTAAACTTCGCAAACCTAAAATAATTACCTTACAAGTGTAGTGACCTACAGTAAATACACAACAAAGACAATCGCATGGCGATCCTGCCAAACTACTAGGACCATTTACTGCCAATCACAAAAATTAATAAGATTGTATTCATGGCATACTGAGTTACAAACGCGATCAACATGAATCCGCTAAAGATTTTCTATTTCGTGGCTTTACCTGTGGCCGCCGCCAGCGCATCACCCAGGCATGGCAAGAACAAGGACAATACAGTGTCGAGTAGTTTGAAGCCCACCGATTGGTTGTCGCTGTCCGAACTCGAGTCGACGCAATCAGTTGACGATATCGCTTTGCAACAAATAAAAAATTTACACTAAATATCATATAATTATGTAAAAAAAAAAAAAGTAAAATAAATTTCAATTTTACTAATTAAGATTGTTAGCAATATGGGCGGCCAAGAATCCAAAATAAGCGATCCAAAAGCAAATGTAATAAATGAGGTAACAGTTGAAGACGATCATAAACAAACAATGACAGAATTGCTATTACTTATAATAACAACAATATTAGTTGCAGATTTAGTCATTAAACTACGCTCAATATATAGAAATAAGCTAAAAAAGAATATCACCTACAATATCAAACAAGACCAAGTTTAAAATTATGGAACATTGGTCAAAAATTGTCGAAAAGATAGAGGTAGAAAAAGAAAATTTTAATAAATCCTACAAATGTTTAAATAAAACAATAAAGGTCAAAGAAGAAACACTAAATAAGCATTTAAGAACATTAATTACATCACTAGAGAACATTAGAAGTATACTAAATGTTCACATAACTAGGTTAACCAAAGAACATAAAGAAATTGGACTAGGAGTATTTTGGTCACATAGGGACAAATTACTTAAAATATAAGCAAATTACAATTTAGATATAAACATACCACATACAATCAATACACAAATAATAATCCCAACTAAAAATTTTAACATTGAGTCCAGCCAACAAATAATTACAATGTCTGAGTTTAGTTTACAAACAGCTATGAAAGCTATTCCGAGCTTTTCCGAAAATCACAAAGATTTGGAATCATTTCTAAAAATTATTGAAATAATCTATAACAGCCTAACCGAAACAGGCAAAACAGCACTAATAGATTTTGTGGTTTACGTAAAACTGAGTCAAACGGTGAAGACAAACGTAACTGCAATACAAATACCACAAACATTAGAACAACTAAAAAATTCACTGACAAATAAATTCAAATGGACAACAACTATACCCTAAATCTAAGCATAGCAAATTTCAAAAATAAAATATTACAGTTGATATCAGAACTAAATGTATTGCAAATAGGACAGCTAGGAACAAATTCAACAACTGAACAAAAATCATTGATCACTCAACTCAATGAACAATACAGTCTGACAATATTTAAAAACGGACTAAATGACCATATTAAACAAACAGTATTTGCTGCACTACCTAAATCTTTTGACACTGCTGTTGAACTTGCTCTAGAAATAGAACAAGGAAATCAACACAATAGTAGAAATGTTATGTTCATCAGAGACAATAATAGAAACAACAATAACGCCAATTATCGCAACAACCCACACAAACAATATAATAATGGCAACAGGTACAACAATTATAATAACAATAATTATAATAATACCAGAACATTTAATAATAATACAAGAAACAGTACTAACCAGAGACAAAGTAATAACTACCAAAATTATAATACAAATAGGAACTCAAACAAGTCGAGACCTAACAACTATAACAATAATCAGATAAATTATTCAAATGAAAGACAGACAAATAACTACAATAGGAGCAATCAAAGATCTTTGCCCAGAAATCAGCAAAATAGTTACCAAGACAGAAATGGTCGCCAAATGAACGTTATCCTATCTCAGGGAAACGTAGGCGACCCGGAGGATTACAATACCACTCCTCCGGGGTACAGGGACACGTAAATCACAATAATTCAAAAAATATTTATGTAATTACGCAAAATTTAACAAATTACATAACAATACACAATTTAGAATTTAATAAACAAATGACATTCTTAATAGACACAGGAGCAGATATTTCGATTTGCAAAAACCCATTTTACAACAAATTTGGCTTTGACACCAACACAAAATGTAAACTAACAGGAATAACAAAAGAAGACATTTATTCTCTAGGGACATTAGAGCTTAATTTTCTTATAGAAAAAGATAAAGCAGGTATCGATTTTCAGCTTGTAAATGACGATTTCCCAATAGCAACAGATGGAATCCTAGGTAGAGACTTTTTAATAAATTACCTTTGTAAAATTGATTATGAAACATTTACAATAATAATAAATCTTAAAAATAAAGATTATATTTTACCAATAAATACAAAGTTACCCTTAAATAAATGCATAGAAATACCACCCAGAACAGAGATTATCCTACCAATCAAATTGAATATAGAAGAAGATAGCGTAATTTTTAACCAAGAAAGAAAAGAAGGTGTATTTTTAGCAAATTCCATTGCACCAGCCAAGGGGATTTGTCACGTAAAACTAATCAACGTTAGTAGTCACACAGTCAATATTAAAGAAATAAAACCTCTAACGGAAAAATTAGCTAATTACAATATACTAAATACACATAACCAAACAAACACATACAACAATGAACGCTTTAATAGATTAATGAAAGAATTAAATTTGAAAATCCTAGATAGAAATACAGAAACAGAATTAACAGAAATTTTTCACAAATATCAATCTATTTTTCACTTGGAAGGAGAAAAACTTTCAGTAAATAATTTCTATAAGCAAAAACTCAATTTAACTGACAACTCACCGGTATACAATAAAAACTTCAGACTACCACAAACACAACAAGAAGAAATACAAACGCAGGTACAGGGAATGATTGACAACGACATCATTGAACCTTCTGCCAGTCCATACAATTCTCCACTACTTCTAGTACCTAAGAAGAGTGAAAACAACAAAAAGAAATGGCGTTTAGTAGTTGACTACAGAAAATTAAACGACAAAATAGTAAACGATAAATTTCCGTTAACAAGATTAGAGGATGTACTAGACGTTTTAGGAAGAGCTAAATACTTCACAACTTTAGACATGACAAGTTCTTTTCACCAAATACGTCTGCTAAACGATTCAAGACCACCAACAGCTTTTTCTACACAAGACGGACATTATCAATTTAAACGTCTGCCATTTGGATTAAAAATTTCCTCAAACAGTTTTCAAAGAATGTTAACAATTGCACTTAGTGGTTTAAAATCAGAAGCATTCCTCTACGTAGACGACATTATTGTTTTTGGATGTTCATTAAAACATCACAATAATAACCTCTTAAAAGTTTTTGAAAGACTCAAATACTACAACCTCAAATTAAATGCAAGCAAATGTCAATTCCTTAAATCAGAAGTAATTTACTTAGGACATTTAATAACAGACAAAGGAATCAAAACCGACCCAGCTAAATGCGAAGTAGTACGCAATTACCCAAAACCAACAAATCCAGATGAAACAAGAAGATTTATAGCATTTTGTAATTATTATAGACGTTTCATACCAAATTTTGCTCAAATCGTAAAATGTTTAAATTCATTATTGAAAAAAGGAAAACCTTTTATTTGGTCAGAAGAATGCGAAAAAGCATTCAATAATTTAAAACAGAAGCTAATTAGCCCTCCGATATTACAATATCCAGACTTTGACAAACCTTTTATTCTCACAACGGACGCATCTGACTTTGCTTTAGGAGCTATTTTATCACAAGGAGAAATAGGTCATGATTTACCAATATCATACGCAAGTAAATCGTTGCAAAAACACGATATTAACAAACCAATTATAGAAAAAGAATTATTAGCAATCCATTGGGGAATTAATTACTTTAGGACATATCTCTATGGCAGAAAATTCATCGTAGTCACTGACCACAGACCACTAGTATCACTATTTTCGCACAGAAACCCATCATCAAAAATGACAAGAATTAGAATAGATTTATCTGAATATGACTTTGAAATTATATACAAGCAAGGCAAGATAAACACTAATGCAGATGCATTATCACGCATCAAGATAGACAGTGACATACTTAAAGCAATGATTCCAACAAGTAAAAATGAAAAAGAAGATAATAAAAGCATTAACGTTATAACAAGGAGCAAGGCCGCAGAATTAAAGAATATTGAAGAAAAAGAATTATCGCAAAAGAATATAAATACCGGTACACGCATTATTAAAGAAAATACAGCTCTCAAGAAGCCTGATCAACTTCATATTTGGGAATGTACATCTTTTAATGACGTAAAGAAAATGAAGAAATTGAAATTTTATATTGAAAAAGAAAGTAGTACTACTATTGAAATAATTGATAATGAAGTGCACGTAACCTGTAGCGATGACCCTTTGAATCTAGATTCATTGTTGGAGAAACTACATGGTTCACTAAGAAGTTCACGTATAAAGGAGCTAGCCCTTTGTGACAAAGATTTTATATTTAAAAACATTGATATGAATGCATTCAAGAAGAAATACAATGAATTAGAAATGAATAAACGCGCGCCAATAAAAATACTAATATATAGAGCTCCAAGAGAAGTAGAAAGTATGATACTTAAATATAAATTGATAGATGAATTTCACTGCACTAACATTGCAGGTCACTTAGGAATCCGAAAAACTATTTTAAAACTCAAACAAAGATATATTTGGAAAAATATGAGATAGATGGTAAAAAAATTTATAAACAACTGCAAAAAATGCACACAAAACAAAGTAGTTAGACATACAAAAGAACCAATGGCTACAGATACATATTGACAATGCAATGCGACTTATCAAAATTTGTAATAGCACACCCAATTGAAAGTAAAGACGCAAAAACAATAGCAACCACTTTAGTTGAACAACTCATTCTAAAGTACGGTTTCATTAAAACATTAAAATCAGACAGAGGGACAGAATTTGTAAACGAGCTAATGAGTAACGTATGTATGTAATTTACTCAACACAAGACAAATATTTTCCACTCCATGTCACCATAAAACAATAGGCGCACTTGAGAAAAACCACAGAACGCTTAACGAGTATTTACTTTCATTTGCCGACGACTATGAACGGGACAAGTGGATCTCATATCACACTTTCGCATACAACACCACCCCTCACGTAGACACATTGTATTCACCGTATGAATTAGTTTTTGGTTAACTACCAACTCTACCAAGTGACAACATAAATAAACAAAACAAAATTTACGACATTGATAATTATGCCAATGAATTGAAAATGAGACTCCAAACCTCAATAAAAAATGCCAGAAATATAATAAATATTGTTAAAAGTAAAAGAAAAACAAAATAGGACAATAATGTAAATATAAGTAATTTTGAAATAGGAGACTTAGTTTATGTAAAAGTAGAAAATAGAAAGAAAAATCAAAGCCCATACCATGGCCCATATAAAATTGTAAACAGAAGAGGAGTAAACTCCACTTTAGATATTAATGGTAAACATAAAGAACTACATAACAATATATTGAAAAAATACAAAGAACTACATTAAGAACACAAAAATAATTATTAAGCATAAATTATAGTTTAAATACAACAAAATTATAGCAATAAGCAAAATATTATCATATCCATACACATCTAAAACACTTGCATATCTCCACACAAAATAAAAAAAAATAAAAAGTTTATTTCATTACAAGAACGAAATAAATTTTTCCTCTGAAGGGTAAGGGTGTAGTGACCTACAGTAAATACACAACAAAGCCAATCGCTGACTGTGCAATACAGCAGTATAAACAAATGCATAGCTTAGCACATTGACCGCTGCACTGCCGCAACGCTAAAGCTGCGCCGGCAGAATATTTCAGTATAAACATAATGCATAGCATGCACTCTTTTAATTGGTTACGCTATTATTGGAAAGCGGAAAACTAAAATCATTGGAAAAAGAGGTGGAGTAATGGAAATGATTTTCAGTTACATTTTAGTATAAATAGACTTAAGTTTTACCAAATAAAATCAGAATTATTTTGACAGCTAAAAACTGGCATTTTATTTCTCAAGCATTTCGGCAACCTAACGGCTGCCTATTGAACGGCAGAATCCTCTCTGCCTTTACAAAGAAGAGGATTTTCATAAACCAACAGACATATAGGACCAACACACAAGACACTCACTTACACCCTCAACTGAACATACTGATCCCAATCAATTACCATATGTACTCCACCAACTCTTCTCCCAACTCATACGGTGGAGTAGCGATTTTAATACACAAAACTATCCAACACGAAAACATAGACGTATACCAGGACTTTGACACAGCTTGTACGTTAATACACCACAAAATTAAATTCGTTGTAGCTTCGTCATATATACCACCATCTAAGAGATTTAATATAAATAGCCTCCACAACGTCTTGAGCAACTTTTCCAACGCCTGCGTCATAACAGGTGACTTTAAGGGCGTGCACCACAAATGGGGGTCACCGAAAAATAACAAAAGAGGCAACATTATAGCAAAATTCATCGACCAATCCAATATCACCCTTTTAAATAGCGGCACGCCTACTCACTTTAGCACACACAACTCACTATCTCATTTAGATCTAACACTATGTTCTCCGTCCATAGCTGTTGAAGCAGACTGGAAAGTCGAAGCAGATTTGTTCGGAAGCGACCATTTCCGCATAGTAACCTCTCTCTTCCCTGCCAGAAATAACCATTCCAACCCAAAACATATGATTCTTTTCAGAACACAAAAAGCAGACTGGTACTAATTCCAAATACTGAATAATAAATTCGAAGCTGAACATAAAGTAAGTGGGAACATCAATATAGAAGCGGCCAACATTAACAAAATTATTTTACAAAGTGCAACATACTCTATACCACAATCATTCTTACACAAACAAAACCACAACGTTCCTTGGTGGAACAAATTACTGCAGGTTCTAAGAGAAAAAAAAGTAAATCTGTGGCACATATTAAAGCGCGAAATCTCCCCAGAAAATGTTCTCAGTTACAATGCAACATTTAAGCGAGAAGTGAAAAAGTCTAAAAGAGAATCCATTCAAGCGTTTACAGCTAAAATGAATCCATCTACACTAACCAATAAAATAAGGTCGAACATTCGACGGTTTTGTGGCCTAAATAAAACAACGTACATTGAGGGTATAACTTCCCCCAGCATGCCTCTGGACTATATAAACGACCCGATACAAATTGTAAACACTTTCTGCTCTCATTGGTCATCTGAATCCTCTGACATTAACTTTCCCACACCTTTTCAGAAAAAAAAAACGCACCAGTAACCCGATAATATTAAACTACACACCTAAAGATAAACCTCTGCTACTGGAAAAAGAAATCACCTCTTTAGAGCTAGCCATAGCTATGAACAAACTCCAAGGCAAGACTCCAAGCACAGACCGAATAACATACCCTTTAATAAAAAACCTGTCTACAAATATAAAGCAAAGACTACTTAACTCATACAACAACATTTTTAACAACATCATACCACTGTCATACAAGATCAGTACCATAATACCAATCCTTAAATCGAATGTGAACAAAACTTTGATTTGTTCCTATCGTCCCATATCCCTTAACCCATGCTGCGCCAAAACTTTGGATAAGATAATAGCGAATCGGCTATGGTGGCTTATCACATCTGATAAACTAACCAATAGCCAGCAAATGGGCTTCAAAAAGGGTAAATCCGTATCAGATTTTCTAGTATACCTAGATGCTCTGATCACTGAATCCCTATCTTCAAAAAATCACCTTTCTATTATTTCCTTGGACTTTTCAAAAGCTTTTGATCGCGTAGGCACCCATACAATCAATGAGCAAATGAAACAATGGCAGCTCAGCCCTAAGATGATAAATTATGTCGTCAACTTCATGTCAAACAGGCAAATAAAGGTAAAAGTCGCACACACATGCTCCACTCCACAACCATTATCCAACGGCATACCGCAGGGATCACCTCTCTCCGTCGTTCTGTTTTTAATAGCGTTTAACAAACTGTCAAATATACTTGCGCTTCATAAGGAAATCAAATTCTGTGCCTATGCTGATGACTTCAACATCATAAGACTACTCGACAAAAGGAAAAACATAGACATCGATTTAAGTCACATATTCAATGAAATCCAAACGTGGTGCGAATATTCGGGTGCTCGACTGTCTCTCAGAAAATGCAAGCAAATACACATATGCCGCAAAAGATCATTCTTTTGTACAATCACATCAAATAGCATTCGTTTATAGGAAGTAAAACAACTTAGGATACTAGGAATAATATTCAACAACAGATACAGATGGAACGATCACATTCAATACATTCTTCTTTCACTATCGAATCGGTTCAATATAATAAAATGTCTCTCTAGCAACAAATTCAACTGCAACGTTGACACGATCATTTCAGTTTGTAGAAGTGTAATAGTATCAAAAATAGAATATGGCTTATTTCTCTATGGATATGCTCCTAAGGCAATCTTAGGCAAAATCAAAACTATAATCAATACAGCTTTCAGATCAGCACTGGGTGCATTTCCAACGACACCTGTAAACAACATCATTTACGAAGCTAACACAATGAGTCTTCAGAATCTGAGAGATCTCTGCACTTCAAAACTATCCAAAAACCTAATCTACAGCTCCAACGTAAAGGGCGTTTATTTAGTTTTATTAGTAGTCAAAACAAAACAAGCCGCATCAAATCAGTAATCCAGAGAATAATGTTAATATGTGATGAAGTCAACGTCCCCTACTGTCCAGTCTCACTCCCGAACAACAAAACACCTCCATGGCTTTTTACAAACACTATCCTAGAAACTTCTCTAAGCATTTTCAACAAATCCAACAGGTGGAGTGCAGTATACCGACAAAAATGTTTCGAACTCAAAGAAAAACTTCTAAACCGCATGTTCTTATACACTGATGGGTCTAAGAACAAAGAAAGATCGAGCTTTAGCGTTACAACAGATTCAAACATCATTCGAATGGTTACCCTTCCATCTTACAGCTCAGTATACTCTTCTGAAATCATAGCCATTCTAGAAGCAATAAAAATCGCACAAAAAGAAACTGGGTTATTTGCCATATGCAGCGATTCGCTTTCATCTATCGAAGCGATTGGTAATGTCAGTAATGACAAATTATACCCATGCCTCATACGAAACACACTTTTGTCAATATACCCGAAAGTAATCATCATATGGATACCTGGTCACGTAAATATCGTCGGAAACAATTTTGCTGATGAATCCGCCAAATTTGCTACCAACGCACCTTTACACACAGGGCCCAACCTTAACACCAAAGACATGAAACGCTTTCTGCAAAACCTTTTCTCCAAAAAACAAGACCAGCACTGGCAGTTAACTTCTTCCTGGTACCGCCGTGTCAACAACAAGAAACTCAACGCCAGAAACTACTTGAAATCGTGCTCCGATAGCCAGTTAACAAAACTTGACATATCAAAATTTCTCCGTATAAGGCTTGGGCACACCAAATTGACACACAGATTCCTTTTTGACCGTTCTGATCTTAATCTCTGTTACTTCTGTAACCACTCCTCGCAACTTACTATCGAGCACATTCTTTTGGACTGCACCCACTTTAACCACCAACGCAATATAACGCTAAAAAATTCAAACACATTGGAAATTTTAGAAAATCCAAACACAGTTGGCATAAAAGAGGTAATGCAATTCATGAAAATGTCTAAAATCTACTTCCTA
This sequence comes from Philophylla caesio, assembly GCA_963971545.1. Classification (NCBI taxonomy): domain Eukaryota; kingdom Metazoa; phylum Arthropoda; class Insecta; order Diptera; family Tephritidae; genus Philophylla; species Philophylla caesio. The sequence continues at coordinate 4,348,185 of OZ020605.1, forward strand.
ATATAAATAATTATATATCCAGCATATGTATGTATGTATAAACACTATTTAAAATCAGATGTGTACATGTAGACGTACCATTTTATTTCCACCAACTATTTCAGCTGAAGGCCATCGTTGCTATAGCTGTGTCGTAAATGTAGCTTCTAAGTTCATATTTTAAGTTACTTGTAATAAATAATAATAAATAATAATAATAATAATCAGGAAAGATTAGTAGAGCTACGCATTCGTAGGGAGGCGCTTTCATCACATCCTCTGTCTTTGCATCAACATGCCTATCAGGCGGGGAAATCCTGTGAGACGGCTTTGCAAAATCTGGTTGCCAGAACTGGCGAGGTCGTCGATAGAAAACAGTTCGCCTTAAGCATTTTTGTAGACATTAAGGGTGCTTTTGACAGTGCCACCTTCGATGACATGTCCACTGCTGCTCTATGGGGTAGACCCTTCGCTGGTAAATTGGATTCGTTCAATGCTGGCGCAGCGGATTTTGAGGATTCAATCGGAAGGGGATCAATACCTAAAGTGCGGAGTAAATAAGGGTTGTCCTCAGGGCGGTGTGCTTTCCCCTTTGCTCTGGTTCTTGGTAATTGACTCTCTTCTTGTCACTCTTGATAACTCGGATATCTACACTCAGGCCTATGCGGACGATGTAGCCTGTCTAGTCACAGGCACTGTTTGCAGGAAAGCGCACAATAATGAATAAGATTGACACTTGGTGTGACGATAATGGACTATCCGCAAACCCAACCAAAACTAGTGTAACGAAGCATTTAGCGCTATCGCGGGCCCAGCGCTTCTTTTCTATTGCTTGGGGTATACTCGCCGTGCCCAGGGTTCGTAGCAATATATTTATATTGTATGGGGCTCTGCAGATAGTACTTTTCTTTTATCTTTCATCTATTTATTTAATTCTCAATACAATAATTCTTCTTAATATTAACTATGACTTAAATTCCTAACGGTCAAAAAGCTTCGAGCATTTATAACACCTACTGGAGTTAAAAACGTGTGCCCGTTGTAGAGTAGCGTCCTGGATAGTCGTCAGGATTATAATAATATAAATAGGAATCCAGCGTTTCTTCGCATATTGGCCCACCCATCGACATTGTAGCTTTTGCAGCATCTTCTGTGTTCATATTCGCATTATTAGAGCCTGTTCTTCGTCAACTTTTTGAAAACCATTTTTTAGACTAACAACATAGATCTCCTGTTGATAATTTGGAGCCACCCCTATCTTTACCCGCGCCCCAACCTGGTGCACCCCACGTATTTCATTTGGATTTTTATTCCGAAAAGAAAGTGTATATTTGCAAGAGTTAGCGCTGTCAACACTTACACCTAGTTTGCCAATACAAATAAAGCCAGTGATAGGTCCCACATTGTGGTTGGCATTACCTAACAACCCTGCTGGTTTGGGACAAAACTGCACCCGCAGCTGCACACAAAACTCCACATAACAGCCATTCAGGAGCCCTGGGTTTTCAAACAAAAACCCTGTGACCTCGCAATGGCAAACGGACAACGAATTTGGATTCAGCTATCTCTAAAATATATACATAAAATTTTTTTTTCGATATTTTCAGAGAAAATTTTATGTTTGACCTGGAAGTGACCTCGCAAGGACAAACGATAAACGTAATCGGATTTAACGACCCCAAATACGTATATATTAATTTTCAATATTTTTCCATTTCATAATCTACGTTTGACGCCATTTTAGGATAAATGTTTTGGTTTCAGGTATTTAGGGGATGATTTCACCTCTTAAGGGGGTTGGAAATTTCCACACTTGCCGTGGTGTATTACCATTGATTAGAACTGCAATAATAAAAAGCCAAACTAAATTTGAACGGACGATGTTCAGACTTACATACGACATTAACCACGGGGTGTCCGTCACCAGATTTCTATATTCCGACCAGTGAATGCCGACTTGGGACTGCAATCACTAACTGTTAAAGCTGAGGAGCTCCAGCTGAAATGAGAGTCCCGCGTTTTCTGGACCTCCCGCTAGTTGAGCTTGATGATAACGATTGATGGTGCTGTCGTCCTGAATTGGTTGTAGCTAGCTGCTACAACAACAATTTTTTTTTAGTTTGGCCTGCATTTTATTGGTTAATAAACGCAATATAATAATAAACAATGATAAATAAGAATGTATATTGGACCGTTCTGCAGAAAAAAGGACACTGAAGAAGGCACAAAGCAGAAACCGGTAGTCACAAAACTAAATTTGAAAAGGGATGACAGAAAATCGTTCCAATGTACATCAGTTTTCCACCCTATCGGAAAATCAGAAGAAAATTAAGATACGATAAATAAGTACTTTTGACTGACCACCCTAATTAATTCATGTCGATAATATTAGCTATATTAACCTTCATTAATACTAAAATATTATTTTTTATTTTTAGTTAGAGTTTTGGTGCAATCGTGATATTTAAAAAAGGTCGCTGTCAGATACAACAATAAGTTTTCGAAAACAAAGAGGTTATATAATCAGGGCTCACCCCTTTCGGTAGTGCTATTTATTGTTGCATTTGAAGATATTAACGAATTATTGTGTAACTTTAAAAGAATATCATACACAGTTTACATGGATGAAATTATACTGTTTACTAAGTGTAAAGATTGATGGATCCTCTGTTGCGATGCTAATGCCCAGAATAAAACCAGGGGCAGCAGCAAATGCAATGCGAGGGGAGATCGGATTTTCGAGTATATATTGTCAAGTGGGTTGACCATCTTGAATGTGGGCTCTAAGCAAACATTCTTCACGCCCAGGAGACAAAAAGTGACTGATCTTACTCTTTCTAACACTCGTTTAGGGTGGTCAGTCCTAAACTTGAGGGTCCTGAGTGAAGACCAGAATTGGCGAGGTCGTCGATAGAAAACAGTTCGCCTTGTAGACATTAAGGGTGCTTTTGACAGTGCCACCTTCGATGGCATGTGCACTGCTGCTCTATGGGGTAAATCCTTCGCTGGTAAATTGGATTCGCTCAATGCTGGCGCAGCGGATTTTGAGGATTCAGGCGGAAGGGGATCAATATCTAAAGTGCGGAGTAAATAACGGTTGTCCTCAGGGCGGTGTGCTTTCCCCTTTGCTCTGGTTCTTGGTAATTGACTCTCTTCTTGTCACTCTTGATAACTCGGATATCTACACTCAGGCCTATGCGGACGATGTAGCCTGTCTAGTCACAGGCCCATCTCTGTCGGCTGTTTGCAGGAACGCGCAGAGAATAATGAATAATATTGACACTTGGTGTGACGATAATGGACTATCCGCAAACCCAACTAAAACTAGTGTAACGAAGCATTTCGCGCTATCGCGGGCCCAGCGCTTATTTTCTATTGCTTGGGGATACTCGCCGTGCCCAGGGTTCCTAACAATAGATTTATATTGTATGGGCCTCTGCAAATAATACTTTTCTTTAATCTTTCATCTATTTATTTAATTCGCAATTCAATAATTTTTCTTAATATTAACTATGACTTAAATTTCTAATGGTACAATGAACAGTTGTGTCTCTGTGGACACTTCTGTTGCTTGGGACGTCGGAGTGGGCGTGACTCGGTCGACGCTGTGCTGTCTGACGACGTCGGATAATTTTCTGTTGCTGGGCGACGTCTGGACAGGCGCTATTCTGGCGGCGCTCTGTTGCCGGTACTTCAGTCGCTGATGGCGCTGATAGTTCACTGTTGCTGGGCGACAGCTAGGCAGGCGCTATTCTGACGGCACTGTACTGTGCTGGGGTTAACGGCTGACGTCGAAGCGTGCTGACTCTCTTCGCTGGTGCCATGTCGCTCCTTTTATAAGCGGTTGCATTTCTACGGTGATGGTGAGCTGGTCGATCGTATGACATTACGGTTACGTTGCTATGGTTACGGCGTGCCAAGGAGTGTTGCTGAGCTTCATGTTGCCTTACTATGTTGACGCGTTGCTGTTTTGATGGCGAGGCTGTGTTGATGACGTGGCTGTGTTGATCGTGTGGGCTAAATTCAGGAGGGCGGATATTTAGTCTTCACACCGCCCCCCCACTTCGGTGGACTTAAGCCTTCACGCGTCTCTATTGGATCCGCGTGCCTTACTGGTACACATTGACCCGGTAGTCCCCTGCGCGGAACCTCAAGTGCGAGTGGATGCCCTCTCTTATGTCGCGTTATTGACCTGTTGCTCGTTTGGCAGTTGACACTCAAATGACCGCTTCCCCTGGTGCGACGGCCTTGCTCATCTCGTAACGTGACTAAAGGCTCTTTTTTTCCTACTGGTCGGTTTTGTCCTTCTTTGTACTTCTGGCAGGACTCGCACTGAGTTCGTACCTACTGGTGTCGCGGAACATTCCCGGCCAATAGTAACGGTTGGCTATTCGGGCTACCGTTCTGCGTCTCCCCATGTGTCCAGCACTTGGTACGTCGTGGTTTTCTTGCAGTACTCGTTGGCGTAGAGGACCTGGTACGTAAAGCTTCCAGGGAACTGCTTCTTCGTACTGGGATCGGCATGGAATGTGACGATAGAGTTGCCGCTCCTGCATCATATAGTCCGCGTACTTCTCAGGGTGGGTGCGTATCTCCTCAACGCGTTTGTGCCACCACTTGCATTGTGACTCCACCACTGTTGCTCGTCGTAATGTCTCCAGCGGCTGCTTCGATAATGCATCTGCGACTACGTTAAGCGCTGCTCTGCGATACTGGACATTGAACGTGTACTACTGAAATTCCAGGGCCCATCGCGCTATGCGGCCGGAAGGGCTTTCAATCAAGTTTAACCCCTTCAACAACATGTGGTCAGTTATGACGTTAAATCGATAGCCTTCCAAGTACGGCCTCATCTTGCGGATTCCCCAGACTATGGCCAGGCATTCATTTTCGGTGGGTGAATAGTTCATCTCTGCTTTTTAGAGTTTCCGTCTTACGTAGGCAATTACGCGTTCTCCGCCTTCCAACTCCTGCGAGAGCACTGCTCCCAGGCCAAAATTGCTCGCATCAGTCTGCAGCGTGAATGTCTTGCTGGAATCTGAACTTGCGAGTATGGGGGCCTCTGTGAGCTTCTGATTTAACCGCTCAAAAGCCTCCTTTTCTTCAGCTCCCCACTTCCAATGTTTGCCCTTCTTTAGGAGGGCGGTGAGTGGTTGGCTTAGGGCTGCAAAGTTGGGCACAAATCGGCGATACTAAGATGTAATGCCGAGGTATTGGCGTAATTCCTCCACGTTGGTTTGCGCTTTAAGTTCCTGGATGGCTTGAATCTTGTCGGGGTCGGTGTGTATGCTTCTGTCACTAATAACGTGGCCCAAATACCGGAGCTCTCTCTTGAAAAAATCGCACTTCTCGGAGTTGATGCGTAGGTTGGCGTGCTGTAGCCGCCGCAATACTTCTGGTATGTTGCTGACATATTCTTCGAAGATGGAGCTTATAACGACTATGTCGTCCAAGTAGGCGAAAGCATAGGGCTCCATCTCCGGGCCGATGACTTGATCTAGCGCTCGCTGAAATGTTGCGGGTGCCGAATGCAACCCGAATGGCATAACTCGCCACTGGAAAAGACCGCGTCCCGGTACAGTGAATGCTGTGCATGGGCGGCTCTTTTGCTCCAGTGGAATCTGTCAGTATCAGTTCTTCAGGTCTTAGCTGCTGATATATTTCGCCTCTTGCAGTTTGTCCAAAATGTGTTGTATCCTTGGTAAAGGATATGCATCCGGAACCGATCGGGAATTGAGTTGCCGACAATCTACGCAAAGGCGCCACTTCTGGTTCTTCTTCCGGGCTAATACGATCGGTGCACTGTGAAGGCTGCGTGATGGTTCTATGCAACCCTTGGCAAGCAGCTCCTCAATTTCATTTCCGATGATGCACTTCATAGCTGGGTTCCCTGGGAAGTAGCGCTGTTTGATGGGGCGATCATCGGTCATAACGATCCTGTGCTCTGTCACTGTGGCTACTCCACTCATCGTCTCGACTTTTCGTAATTCCTCTGCCAAAAAGTCGCGTGTGCGAGCTGCCTCCCTTTCGTGGATGGAGTTGTATATTTCTCTGGGTGCCTGTCCTCCATCCGCGGCTGGGGCTGCCTCGCATATGGCCTCACTTCTTCGCAATTCCTCTGTCAGAAAGCCGCATATCCGGGCTGTCTGCTCACTGCAGTCGCAGTCTTCATGGTCTACCCTGGTGACCATCTCACTCATAACCATTTTACCTCTTTGATTCCTCGGTCTGGAGATTTTTGATGGGTGATACGCCGTCATGTCGAGTGTTCTATCACCCTCTGTGGTCCACAGTGCGTTGCTTTATGTTGTTAATGTAGGTGGCGCAGTCAGAGTTGTGCGGTTACTACCGCAGAACATTGTAGTTTCCATACCTCCTAATGTGTTGAGGCCTAGGATGATGTCATTAATGGCTCCAGGCATGATATGCAGCGTGGCATTGTAGGTCGACGTCCCAATGCTGACTACGGTCCTCACGACGAATACTTGGCTACTGGTTCCATCGGCCATTAGAATGCCTTTGACCATGCTGATTCTCTCCCCGGTCCCTGAACTGATAATGCGTTGTGCCAGGCTCAGCGACACAAAACTCCTCGACGCCCCAGTGTCGATGACGGCCTCCGCCGGTTCTATACCCAGTAAGATGAGGATGAAGAGCCGGCCGCGCTCTTGTCTAAGTGTTAGTGGTTGTTCGGCGCTGTATTTCGGAGCTTCAACGCGCCTGTTCTTTGGTGAAGCCCTGTGTCGTTTCGCTGGCGGCGTCGACATTCTATCGTTCGTATGTTCACCTGACCGCAGTCCCAACAGAACAGATTCTGTGGATTGCGGCACCTTCGGGCGTAGTGTCCTTCTTGACCATACACCTGCATACATTGTTGCTATCAAAACTCTCCGTTGCAGGTGTGGGTCGGCATGGCGTCCCTATCGACGGGTTATACGACGCTCCGGGATGCTGTTCGCGTCGCGACATTTCTGGAGCCCGTCGCCGACTTTCATGTATACTTTCGTAGTCCTCAGCGAGCGTCAATAGTTCCGCAAGGCTACTGAAATCCCGCCGTTTGATGCACATCAGGTAATCGGGATATCTATTGCGGAAGATTCTCTCTAACCGCTGTTCGTCACTGCACCTTGCGTGTCGCATCAAGTTTTGTCCTTAAAACTGTTTCGTACGTGCAGCTTCCGCTGCCTTATGTCGTCTTCCAGATGTTCGAAATAACGGGCAGGCAATAAAACTCGCAAGAAATCGCGTTTAAATGAAGTCCATCGGCTCCAGTGTTCGTTGTTGTTGCGGTACCACTGTAGAGCGGTGCCATTCAGTAACTGCAGCATGGTTCTAGGTAGAAGGTCTGTGTTCAGGGCGTAGACGTTGGCTTACTCCTCTAATCTCTCTACGCGGTGCTTTGGAAGACCGTGCCGCTATGCGTCTTCGTATCTCTCGTGTGGTGCCTGTTTGTTCGATGTCCAATTCCTGCGCGATGGACACCAGCTGCTCCTTTGACACGTGGTCAAGCCATGCTATGTTCATTGATTCCGTCGTGACTACGGGTTATTCACTATTTCTCAGTACTGTAATATTTTCAAGTCCCTGCTCGGGCGCCAATTGTAATGAAGCTTTTCGCGCTATGGCGGGCCAGGCGCTATTGTATCTATTGCTGGGGTATACTCGCCGTGCCCAGGGTTCCTAACAATAGATTTATATTGTATGGGCCTCTGCAAATAATACTTTTCTTTAATCTTTCATCTATTTATTTAATTCGCAATTCAATAATTATTCTTAATATTAACTATGACTTAAATTCCTAATGGTACAATGAACCGTTGTGTCTCTGTGGACACTTCTGTTGCTTGGGACGTCGGAGTGGGCGCGACTCAGTCAACGCTGTGCTGTCTCACGACGTCGGATAATTTTCTGTTGCTGGGCGACGTCTGGACAGGCGCTATTCTGGCGGCGCTCTGTTGCCGGTATTTCAGTCGCTGATGGCGCTGATAGCTCACTGTTGCTGGGCGACGGCTGGGCAGGCGCTATTCTGACGGCACTGTACTGTGCTGGGGTTAACGGCTGACGTCGAAGCGTGCTGACTCTCTTCGCTGGTGCCATGTCGCTCCTTTTATAGGCGGTTGCATTTCTATGGTGATGGTGAGCTGGTCGATCGTATGACATTACGGTTACGTTGCTAAGGTTACGGCGTGCCAAGGAGTGTTGCTGAGCTACATGTTGCCTTACTATGTTGACGCGTTGCTGTTTTGATGGCAAGGCTGTGTTGATGACGTGGCTGTGTTGATCGTGTGGGCTAAATTCAGGAGGGCGAATATTTAGTCCTCACTCCTCCCCCCCACTTCGGTGGACTTAAGCCTCTACGCGTCTCTATTGGATCCGCGCGCTTCACTGGTACACATTGACCCGGTAGTCCCCTGCGCGGAACCTCAAGTGGGAGTGGATCCCCTTTCTTATGTCGCGTTATTGACCTGTTGCTCGTTTGGCAGTTGACACTCGAATGACCGCTTTCCCTGGTGCGACGGCCTTGCTCATCTCGTAACGTGGCTAAAGGCTCCGCTTTTCCTACTGGTCGGTGTTGTCTTTGTACTTCCGGCAGGACTCGCACTGAGTTCGTACCTACTGATGTCGCGGAACATTCCCGGCCAATAGTAACGGTTGGCTATTCGGGCTACCGTTCTGCGTCTCCCACTGTGTCCAGCACTTTGTACGTCGTCGTTTTCCTGCAGTACTCGTTGGCGTAGAAGACCTGATACGTAAAGCTTCCAGGTAACTGCTTCTTCGTAGAGGGATCGGCATGGAATGTGACGATAGAGTTGCCGCTCCTGCATCATATAGTCTGCGTACTTCTCAGGGTGGGTGCGTATCTCTTCAACGCGTTTGTGCCACCACTTGCATTGTGACTCCACCACTGTTGCTCGTCGTAATGTCTCCAGCGGCTGCTTCGATAATGCATCTGCTACTACGTTAAGCTCTGCTCTGCGATACTGGACATTGAACGTGTACTACTGAAATTCCAGGGCCCATCGCGCTATGCGGCCGGAAGGGCTTTCAATCAAATTTAACCACTTCAACGACATGTGGTCAGTTATGACGTTAAATCGATAGCCTTCCAAGTACGGCCTTATCTTGCGGATTCCCCAGACTATGGCCAGGCATTCATTTTCGGTGGGTGAATAGTTCATCTCTGCTTTGTAGAGTTTCCGTCTTACGTAGGCAATTACGCGTTCTCCGCCTTCCAACTCCTGCGAGAGCACTGCTCCCAGGCCAAAATTGCTCGCATCAGTCTGCAGCGTGAATGTCTTGCTGGAATCTGAACATGCGAGTATGGGGGCCTCTGTGAGCTTCTGATTTAACCGCTCAAAAGCCTCCTTTTCTTCAGCTCCCCACTTCCAATTTTTGCCCTTCTTTAGGAGGGCGGTGAGTGGTTGGCTTAGGGCTGCAAAGTTGGGCACAAATCGGCGATACTAAGATGCAATGCCGAGGTATTGGCGTAATTCCTCCACGTTGGTTTACGCTTTAAGTTCCTGGATTGCTTGAATCTTGTCGGGGTCGGTGTGTATGCTTCTGTCACTAATAACGTGGCCCAAATACCGGAGCTCTCTCTTGAAAAAATCGCACTTCTCGGAGTTGATGCGTAGGTTGGCGTGCTGTAGCCGCCGCAATACTTCTCGTATGTTGCTGACATATTCTTCGAAGATGGAGCTTATAACGACTATGTCGTCCAGGTAGGCGAAAGCATAGGGCTCCATCTCCGGGCCGATGACTTGATCTAGCGCTTGCTGAAATGTTGCGGGTGCCGAATGCAACCCGAATGGCATAACTCACCACTGGAAAAGACCGCGTCCCGGTACAGTGAATGCTGTGCATGGGCGGCTCTTTTGCTCCAGTGGAATCTGCCAGTATCAGTTCTTCAGGTCTTAGCTGCTGATATATTTCGCCTCTTGCAGTTTGTCCAAAATGTGTTGTATCCTTGGTAAAGGATATGCATCCGGAACCGATCGGGAATTGAGTTGCCGACAATCTACGCAAAGGCGCCACTTCTGGTTCTTCTTCCGGGCTAATACGATCGGTGCACTGTGAAAGCTGCGTGATGGTTCTATGCAACCCTCAATTTCATTTTCGATGATGCACTGCATAGCTGGGTTCCGTGGGAAGTAGCGCTGTTTGATAGGGCGATCATCGGTCATAACGATATTGTACTCTGCCACTGTGGCTACTCCGTTTATCGTCTCGAATTTTCGTAATTCCTCTGCCAAAAAGTCGCGTGTGCGAGCTGCCTCCCTTTCGTGGATGGAGTTGTATATGTCTCTGGGTGCCTGTCCTCCATCCGCGGCTGGGGCTGCCTCGCATATGGCCTCACTTCTTCGCAATTCCTCTGTCAGAAAGCCGCATATCCGGGCTGTCTGCTCACTGCAGTTGCAGTCTTCATGGTCTACCCTGGTGACCATCTCACTCATAACCATTTTACCTCTTTGATTCCTCGGTCTGGAGATTTTTGATGGGTAATACGCCGTCATGTCGAGTGTTCTGTCACCCTCTGTGGTCGACAGTGCGTTGCTTTATGTTGTTAATGTAGTTGTGCGGTTACTACCGCAGGACATTGTAGTTCCCATACCTCCTAATGTGCTGAGGCCTAGGATGATGTCATTAATGGCTCCAGGCATGATATGCAGCGTGGCGTTGTAGGTCGACGTCCCAATGCTGACTACGGTCCTCACGACGTCGAATACTGGTTCCATCGGCCATTAGAATGCCTATGACCATGCTGATTCTCTCCCCGGTCCCTGAACTGATAATGCGTTGTGCCAGGCTCAGCGTTACAAAACTCCTCGACGCCCCAGTGTCGATGACGGCCTCCGTCGGTTCTATACCCAGTAAGACGAGGATGAAGAGCCGGCCGCGCTCTTGTCTAAGTGTTAGTGGTTGTTCGGCGCTGTATTTCGGAGCTTCAACGCGCCTGTTCCTTGGTGAAGCCCTGTGTCGTTTCCCTGGCGGCGTCGACATTCTATCGTTCGTATGTTCGCCTGACGCCGGCACCTTCGGGCGTAGTGTCCTTCTTGACCATACACCTGCATACATTGTTGCTATCAAAACTCTCCGTTGCAGGTGTGGGTCGGCATGGCGTCCCTATCGACGGGTTATACGACGCTCCGGGATGCTGTTCGCGTCGCGACATTTCTGGAGCCCGTCGCCGACTTTCGTGTATACTTTCGTAGTCCTCAGCGAGCGTCAGTAGTTCCGCAAGGCTACTGAAATCCCGCCGTTTGATGCACATCAGGTAATCGAGATATCTATTGTGGAAGTTTCTCTCTAACCGCTGTTCGTCACTGCACCCTGCGTGTCGCATCAAGTTTTGTCCTTAAAACTGTTTCATACGTGCTGCTTCCGCTGCCTTATGTCGTCTTCCAGATGTTCGAAATAACGGGCAGGCAAGAAAACTCGCAAGAAATCGCGTTTAAATGAAGTCCACCGGCTCCAGTGTTCGTTGTTGTTGCGGTACCACTGTAGAGCGGTGCCATTCAGTAACTCCAGCATGGTTATTGGTAGAAGCTCTGTGTTCAGGGCGTAGACGTTGGTTTACTCCTCTAATCTCTCTACAAACGCCAATGGGTCCTTTCCTCCATCGTATTTCACTGACCACTTCCTCAGCTGGTTAATGATGACCGCAAATGTTAAGGTAGGTACCTGGTTATTGTGTGTCACCGTACCTGCGCTTGGCGTGAGGTGTGCAGTCGACGGCTGTCGTTGTAGCGGTTGTATACTTAACGGACAGCATAGTAGTCCCACTGCTTAGGGTCACTGGTACCGGCGTCCTTGATTCTTCTTCGTCTTTTCAAGATGCCTCCTGTTTCTTGAAGATGTCTTCCATCGCCAGAAATTTAGCGCGAAGTTCTGGATCCGCGGGTGCTTTGGAAGACCGTGCCGCTATGCGTCTTCGTATCTCTCGTGTGGTGCCTGTTTGTTCGATGTCCAATTCCTGCGCGATGGACACCAGCTGCTCCTTTGACACGTGGTCAAGCCATGCTATGTTCATTGATTCCGTCGTGACTACGGGTTATTCACTATTTCTCAGTACTGTAATATTTTCAAGTCCCTGCTCGGGCGCCAATTGTACCGAAGCTTTTCGCGCTATGGCGGGCCCGGCGCTATTGTATCTATTGCTGGGGTATAGTCGCCGTGCCCAGGGTTCCTAACAATAGATTTATATTGTATGGGCCTCTGCAAATAATACTCTTCTTTAATCTTTCATCTATTTATTTAATTCGCAATTCAATAATTATTCTTAATATTAACTATGACTTAAATTCCTTATGGTACAATGAACCGTTGTGTCTCTGTGGACACTTCTGTTGCTTGGGACGTCGGAGTGGGCGCGACTCGGTCGACGTTGTGCTGTCTGACGACGTCGGATAATTTTCTGTTGCTGGGCGACATTCTGGCGGCGCTCTGCTGCCGGTACTTCAGTCGCTGATGGCGCTGATAGTTCACTGTTGCTGGGCGACAGCTGAGCAGGAGCTATTCTGATGGCACTGTACTGTGCTGGGGTTAACGGCTGACGTCGAAGCGTGCTGACTCTCTTCGCTGGTGCCATGTCGCTCCTTTTATAGGCGGTTGCATTTCTATGGTGATGGTGAGCTGGTCGATCGTATGACATTACGGTTACGTTGCTATGGTTACGGCGTGCCAAGGAGTGTTGCTTACTATGTTGACGCGTTGCTGTTTTGATGGCAAGGCTGTGTTGATGACGTGGCTGTGTTGATCGTGTGGGCTAAATTCAGGAGGGCGAATATTTAGTCCTCACTCCTCCCATCCCACTTCGGTGGACTTAAGCCTCTACGCGTCTCTAGTGGATCCGCGCGCCCCACTGGTACACATTGACCCGGTAGTCCCCTGCGCGGAACCTCAAGTGGGAGCGGATGCCCTCTCTTATGTTGCGTTATTGACCTGTTGCTCGTTTGGCAGTTGACACTCGAATGACCGCTTCCCCTGGTGCGACGGCCTTGCTCATCTCGTAACGTGGCTAAAGGCTCCTCTTTTCCTACTGGTCGGTGTTGTCCTTCTTTGTACTTCTGGCAGGACTCGCACTGTAACGGTTGGCTATTCGTGCTACTGTTCTGCGTCTCCCCATGTGTCCAGGACTTCGTACGTCGTGGTTTTCCTGCAGTACTCGTTGGCGTAGAGGACCTGGTACGTAAAGCTTCCAGGGAACTGCTTCTTCGTAGAGGGATCGGCATGGAATGTGACGATAGAGTTTCCCCTCCTGCATCATATAGTCTGCGTACTTCTCAGGGTGGGTGCGTATCTCCTCAACGCGTTTGTGCCACCACTTGCATTGTGACTCCACCACTGTTGCTCGTCATAAGGTCTCCAGCGGCTGCCTCGATAATGTATCTGCGACTACGTTAAGCTCTGCTCTGCGATACTGGACATTGAGCGTGTACTGCTGCAATTCCAGGGCCCATCGCGCTATGCGGCCGGAAGGGCTTTCAATCAAGTTTAACCACTTCAACGACATGTGGTCAGTTATGACGTTAAATCGATAGCCTTCCAAGTATGGCCTCATCTTGCGGATTCCCCAGACTGTGGCCAGGCATTCCTTTTCGGTGGGTGAATAGTTGATCTCTGCTTTGTTGAGTTTCCGGCTTACGTAGGCAATTACGCGTTCTCCGCCTTCCAACTCCTGCGTGAGCACTGCTCTCAGGCCAAAATTGCTCGCATCAGTCTGCAGCGTGAATGGCTTGCTGGAATCTGGACATGCGAGTATGGGGGCCTCTATGAGCTTCTGATTTCACCGCTCAAAAGCCTCATTTTGTTCAGCTCCCCACTTCCAATGTTTGCCCTTCTTTAGGAGGGCGGTGAGTGGTTGGCTTAGGGCTGCAAAGTTGGGCACAAGTCGGCGATACTAAGATGCAATGCCGAGGTATTGGCGTAAGTCCTCCACGCTGGTTTGCGCTTTAAGTTCCTGGATGGCTTGAATCTTGTCGGGGTCGGTGTGTATGCTTCTGTCACTAATAACGTGGCCCAAATACCGGAGCTCTCTCGTGAAAAAATCGCACTTCTCGGAGTTGATGCGTAGGTCGGCGTTCTGTAGCCGCCGCAATACTTCTCGTATGTTGCTGACATATTCTTCGAAGATGGAGCTTATAACGACTATGTCGTCCAGGTAGGCGAAAGCATAGGGCTCCATCTCCGGGCCGATGACTTGATCTAGCGCTTGCTGAAATGTTGCGGGTGCCGAATGCAACCCGAATGGCATAACTCGCCACTGGAAAAGACCGCGTCCCGGTACAGTGAATGCTGTGCATGGGCGGCTCTTTTGCTCTAGTGGAATCTGCCAGTATCAGTTCTTCAGGTATTAGCTGCTGATATATTTCGCCTCTTGCAGTTTGTCCAAAATGTGTTGTATCCTTGGTAAAGGATATGCATCCGGAACCGATCGGGAATTGAGTTGCCGGCAATCTACGCAAAGGCGCCACTTCTCGTTCTTCTTCCGGGCTAATACGATCGGTGCACTGTGAAGGCTGCGTGATGGTTCTATGCAACCCTTGGCAAGCAGCTCCTCAATTTCATTTTCGATGATGCACTGCATAGCTGGGTTCCGTGGGAAGTAGCGCTGTTTGATGGGGCGATCATCGGTCATAACGATATTGTGCTCTGTCACTGTGGCTACTCCGCTCATCGTCTCGAATTTTCGTAATTCCTCTGCCAAAATGTCGCGTGTGCGAGCTGCCTCCCTTTCGTGGATGGAGTTGTATATTTCTCTGGGTGCCTGTCCTCCATCCGCGGCTGGGGCTGCCTCGCATATGGCCTCACTTCTTCGGAATTCCTCTGTCAGAAAGCCGCATATCCGGGCTGTCTGCTCACTGCAGTTGCAGTCTTCATGGTCTACCCTGGTGACCATCTCACTCATAACCATTTTACCTCTTTGATTCCTCGGTCTGGAGATTTTTGATGGGTGATACGCCGTCATGTCGAGTGTTCTGTCACCCTGTGGTCAACAGTGCGTTGCTTTATGTTGTTAATGTAGGTGGCGCAGTCAGAGTTGTGCGGTTACTACCGCAGGACTTTGTAGTTCCCATACCTCCTAATATGTTGAATCCTAGGATGATGTCATTAATGGCTCCAGGCATGATATGCAGCGTAGCGTTGTAGGTCGACGTCCCAATGCTGACTACGGTCCTCACGACGTCGAATACTTGGCTACTGGTTCCATCGGCCATTATAATGCCTATGACCATGCTGATTCTCTCCCCGGTCCCTGAACTGATAATGCGTTGTGCCAGGCTCAGCGACACAAAACTCCTCGACGCCCCAGTGTCGATGACGGCCTCCGCCGGTTCTATACCCAGTAGGATGAGGATGAAGAGCCGGCCGCGCTCTTGTCGAAGCGTTAGTGGTTGTTCGGCGCTGTATTTCGGAGCTTCAACGCGCCAGTTCCTTGGTGAAGCCCTGTGTCGTTTCCCTGGCGGCGTCGACATTCTAGCGTTCGTAAGTTCGCCTGACCGCAGTCCCAACAGAACAGTTTCTGTGGATTGCGGCAACTTCGGGCGTAGTGTCTTTCTTGACCATACACCTGCATACATTGTTGCTATCAAAACTCTCCGTTGCAGGTGTGGGTCGGCATGGCGTCCCTATCGACGGGTTGTACGACATTTCTGGAGCCCGTCGCCGACTTTCGTGTATACTTTCGTAGTCCTCAGCGAGCGTCAGTAGTTCCGCAAGGCTACTGAAATCCCGCCGTTTGATGCACATCACGGAATCACGATATCTATTGCTGAAGATTCTCTCTAACCGCTGTTCGTCACTGCACCCTGCGTGTCGCATCAAGTTTTGTCCTTAAAACTATTTCGTACGTGCTGCTTCCGCTGCCTTATGTCGTCTTCCAGATGTTCGAAATAACGGGCAGGCAAGAAAACTCGCAAGAAATCGCGTTTAAATGAAGTCCACCGGCTCCAGTGTTCGTTGTTGTTGCGGTACCACTGTAGAGCGGTGCCATTCAGTAACTGCAGCATGGTTCTAGGTAGAAGGTCTGTGTTCAGGGCGTAGACGTTGGCTTACTCCTCTAATCTCTCTACGCGGGGCTTTGGAAGACCGTGCCGCTATGCGTCTTCGTATCTCTCGTGTGGTGCCTGTTTGTTCGATGTCCAATTCCTGCGCGATGGACACCAGCTGCTCCTTTGACACGTGGTCAAGCCATGCTATGTTCATTGATTCCGTCGTGACTACGGGTTATTCACTATTTCTCAGTACTGTAATATTTTCAAGTCCCTGCTCGGGCGCCAATTGTAATGAAGCTTTTCGCGCTATGGCGGGCCAGGCGCTATTGTATCTATTGCTGGGGTATACTCGCCGTGCCCAGGGTTCCTAACAATCGATTTATATTGTATGGGCCTCTGCAAATAATACTTTTCTTTAATCTTTCATCTATTTATTTAATTCGCAATTCAATAATTATTCTTAATATTAACTATGACTTAAATTCCTAATGGTACAATGAACCGTTGTGTCTCCGTGGACACTTCTGTTGCTTGGGACGTCGGAGTGGGCGCGACTCGGTCAACGCTGTGCTGTCTGACGACGTCGGATAATTTTCTGTTGCTGGGCGACGGCTGGACAGGCGCTATTCTGGCGGCGCTCTGTTGCCGGTACTTCAGTCGCTGATGGCGCTGATAGTTCACTGTTGCTGGGCGATAGCTGGGCAGGCGCTATTCTGACGGCACTGTACTGTGCTGGGGTTAACGGCTGACGTCGAAGCGTGCTGACTCTCTTCGCTGGTGCCATGTCGCTCCTTTTATAGGCGGTTGCATTTCTATGGTGATGGTGAGCTGGTCGATCGTATGACATTACGGTTACGTTGCTATGGTTACGGCGTGCCAAGGAGTGTTGCTGAGCTACATGTTGCCTTACTATGTTGACGCGTTGCTGTTTTAATGGCAAGGCTGTGTTGATGACGTGGCTGTGTTGATCGTGTGGGCTAAATTCAGGAGGGCGAATATTTAGTCCTCACTCCTCCCCCCCACTTCGGTGGACTTAAGCCTCTACGCGTCTCTATTGGATCCGCGCGCCCCACTGGTACACATTGACCCGGTAGTCCCCTGCGCGGAACCTCAATACTCGTTGGCGTAGAAGACCTGATACGTAAAGCTTCCAGGGAACTGCTTTTTCGTAGAGGGATCGGCATGGAATATGACGATACAGTTGCCGCTCCTGCATCATATAGTCTGCGTACTTCTCAGGGTGGGTGCGTATCTCCTCAACGCGTTTGTGCCACCGCTTGCATTGTGACTCCACCACTGTTGCTCGTCGTAATGTCTCCAGCGGCTGCCTCGATAATGTATCTGCGACTACGTTAAGCTCTGCTCTGCGATACTGGACATTGAACGTGTATTGCTGCAATTCCAGGGCCCATCGCGCTATGCGGCCGGAAGGGCTTTCAATCAAGTTTAACCACTTCAACGACATGTGACATTATGACGTTAAATCGATAGCCTTCCAAGTATGGCCTCATCTTGCGGATTCTTCAGACTATAGCCAGGCATTCCTTTTCGGTGGGTGAATAGTTCA
Organism: Philophylla caesio; assembly: GCA_963971545.1. Taxonomy (NCBI): domain Eukaryota; kingdom Metazoa; phylum Arthropoda; class Insecta; order Diptera; family Tephritidae; genus Philophylla; species Philophylla caesio. Next base: position 4,365,726 of record OZ020605.1, read on the forward strand.
TCTCTGCTTTGTTGAGTTTCCGGCTTACGTAGGCAATTACGCGTTCTCCGCCTTCCAACTCCTGTGTGAGCACTGCTCTGGACATGCGAGTATGGGGGCCTCTGTGAGCTTCTGATTTTACCGCTCCAAAGCCTCCTTTTGTTCAGCGCCCCACTTCCAATGTTTGCCCTTCTTTAGGAGGGCGGTGAGTGGTTGGCTTAGGGCTGCAAAGTTGGGCACAAATCGGCGATACTAAGATGCAATGCCGAGGTATTGGCGTAAGTCCTCCACGCTGGTTTGCGCTTTAAGTTCCTGGATGGCTTGAATCTTGTCGGGGTCGGTGTGTATGCTTCTGTCACTAATAACGTGGCCCAAATACCGGAGATCTCTCTTGAAAAAATCGCACTTCTCAGAGTTGATGCGTAGGTTGGCGTGCTGTAGACGCCGCAATACTTCTCGTATGTTGCTGACATATTCTTCGAAGATGGAGCTTATAACGACTATGTCGTCCAGGTAGGCGAAAGCATAGGGCTCCATCTCCGGGCCGATGACTTGATCTAGCGCTCGCTGAAATGTTGCGGGTGCCGAATGCAACCCGAATGGCATAACTCACCACTGGAAAAGACCGCGTCCCGGTACAGTGAATGCTGTGCATGGGCGGCTCTTTTGCTCCAGTGGAATCTGCCAGTATCAGTTCTTCAGGTCTTAGCTGCTGATATATTTCGCCTCTTGCAGTTTGTCCAAAATGTGTTGTATCCTTGGTAAAGGATATGCATCCGGAACCGATCGGGAATTGAGTTGCCGGCACTCTACGCTAAGGCGCCACTTCTGGTTCTTCTTCCGGGCTAATACGATCGGTGCACTCTGAAGGCTGCGTGATGGTTCTATGCAACCCTTAATTTCATTTTCGATGATGCACTGCATAGCTGGGTTCCGTGGGAAGTAGCGCTGTTTGATGGGGCGATCATCGGTCATAACGATATTGTGCTCTGTCACTGTGGCTACTCCGCTCATCGTCTCGAATTTTCGTAATTCCTCTGCCGAAAAGTCGCGTGTGCGAGCTGCCTCCCTTTCGTGGATGGAGTTGTATATTTCTCTGGGTGCCTGTCCTCCATCCGCGGCTGGGGCTGCCTCGCATATGGCCTCACTTCTTCGGAATTCCTCTGTCAGAAAGCCGCATATCCGGGCTGTCTGCTCACTGCAGTTGCAGTCTTTATGGTCTACCCTGGTGACCATCTCACTCATAACCATTTTACCTCTTTGATTCCTCGGTCTGGAGATTTTTGATGGGTGATACGCCGTCATGTCGAGTGTTCTGTCACCCTCTGTGGTCGACAGTGCGTTGCTTTATGTTGTTAATGTAGGTGGCGCAGTCAGAGTTGTGCGGTTACTACCGCAGGACTTTGTAGTTCCCATACCTCCTAATGTTTTGAATCCTGGGATGATGTCATTAATGGCTCCAGGCATGATATGCAGCGTGGCATTGTAGGTCGACGTCCCAATGCTGACTACGGTCCTCACGACGAATACTTGGCTACTGGTTCCATCGGCCATTAGAATGCCTATGACCATGCTGATTCTCTCCCCGGTCCCTGAACTAATAATGCGTTGTGCCAGGCTCAGCGACACAAAACTCCTCGACGCCCCATTGTCGATGACGGCCTCCGCCGGTTCTATACCCAGTAGGATGAGGATGAAGAGCCGGGCGTGCTCTTGTCTAAGTGTTAGTGGTTGTTCGGCGCTGTATTTCGGAGCTTCAACGCGCCTGTTCCTTGGTGAAGCCCTGTGTCGTTTCCCTGGCGGCGTCGACATTCTATCGTTCGTATGTTCGCCTGACCGCAGTCCCAACAGAACAGATTCTGTGGATTGCGGCACCTTCGGGCGTAGTGTCCTTCTTGACCATACACCTGCATACATTGTTGTTATCAAAACTCTCCGTTGCAGGTGTGGGTCGGCATGGCGTCCCTATCGACGGGTTGTACGACGCTCCTTGATGCTGTTCGCGTGGCGACATTTCTGGAGCCCGTCGCCGACTTTCGTGTATACTTTCGTAGTCCTCAGCGAGCGTCAGTAGTTCCGCAAGGCTACTGAAATCCCGCCGTTTGATGCACATCAGGTAATCGGGATATCTATTGCGGAAGATTCTCTCTAACCGCTCTTCGTCACTGCACCCTGCGTGTCGCACCAAGTTTTGTCCTTAAAACTATTTCGTACGTGCTGCTTCCGCTGCCTTATGTCGTCTTCCAGATGTTCGAAATAACGGGCAGGCAAGAAAACTCGCAAGAAATCGCGTTTAAATGAAGTCCACCGGCTCCAGTGTTCGTTGTTGTTGCGGTACCACTGTAGAGCGGTGCCATTCAGTAACTCCAGCATGGTTATAGGTAGAAGGTCTGTGTTCAGGGCGTAGACGTTGGCTTACTCCTCTAATCTCTCTACAAACGCCAATGGGTCCTTTCCTCCATCGTATTTCACTGACCACTTCCTCAGCTGGTTAATGATGACCGCAAATGTTAAGGTAGGTACCTGGTTATTGTGTGTCACCGTACCTGCGCTTGGCGTGAGGTGTGCAGTCGACGGCTGTCGTTGTAGCGGTTGTATACTTAACGGACAGCATAGTAGTCCCACTGCTTAGGGTCACTGGTACCGACGTCCTTGATTCTTCTTCGTCTTTTCAAGATGCCTCCTGTTTCTTGAAGATGTCTTCCATCGCCAGAAATTTAGCGCGAAGTTCTGGATCCGCGGGTGCTTTGAAATACCGTGCCGCTATGCGTCTTCGTATCTCTCGTGTGGTGCCTGTTTGTTCGATGTCCAATTCCTGCGCGATGGACACCAGCTGCTCCTTTGACACGTGGTCAAGCCATGCTATGTTCATTGATTCCGTCGTGACTACGGGTTATTCACTATTTCTCAGTACTGTAATATTTTCAAGTCCCTGCTCGGGCGCCAATTGTAACGAAGCTTTTCGCGCTATGGCGGGCCCGGCGCTATTGTATCTATTGCTGGGGTATACTCGCCGTGCCCAGGGTTCCTAACAATACATTTATATTGTATGGGCCTCTGCAAATAATACTTGTCTTTAATCTTTCATCTATTTATTTAATTCGCAATTCAATAATTATTCTTAATATTAACTATGACTTAAATTCCTAATGGTACAATGAACCGTTGTGTCTCTGTGGACACTTCTGTTGCTTAGGACGTCGGAGTGGGCGCAACTTGGTCGACGCTGTGCTGACTGACGACGTCGGATAATTTTCTGTTGCTGGGCGACATCTGGACAGGCGCTATTCTGGCGGCGCTCTGTTGCCGGTACTTCAGTCGCTGATGGCGCTGATAGTTCACTATTGCTGGGCGACAGCTGGGCAGGCGCTATTCTGACGGCACTGTACTGTGCTGGGGTTAACGGCTGACGTCGAAGCGTGCTGGCTCTCTTCGCTGGTGCCATGTCGCTCCTTTTATAGGCGGTTGCATTTCTATGGTGATGGTGAGCTGGTCGATCGTAAGACATTACGGTTACGTTGCTATGGTTACGGCGTGCCAAGGGGTGTTGCTGAGCTACATGTTGCCTTACTATGTTGACGCGTTGCTGTTTTGATGGCAAGGCTGTGTTGATGACGTGGCTGTGTTGATCGTGTGGGCTAAATTCAGGAGGGCGAATATTTAGTCCTCACTCCTCCCCCCCACTTCGGTGGACTTAAGCCTCTACGCGTCTCTATTGGATCCGCGCGCCCCACTGGTACACATTGACCCGGTAGTCCCCTGCGCGGAACCTCAAGTGCAAGTGGATGCCCTCTCTTATGTCGCGTTATTGACCTGTTGCTCGTTTGGCAGTTGACACTCGAATGACCGCTTCCCCTGGTGCGACGGCCTTGCTCATCTCGTAACGTGGCTAAAGGCTCCTCGTTTCCTACTGGTCGGTGTTGTCCTTCTCTGTACTTCTGGAGGACTCGCACTGAGTTCGTACCTACTGATGTCGCGGAACATTCCCGGCCAATAGTAACGGTTGGCTATCCGGGCTACCGTTCTGCGTCTCCCCATGTGTCCAGGACTTGGTACGTCGTGGTTTTCCTGCAGTACTCGTTGGCGTAGAGGACCTGGTACGTAAAGCTTCCAGGGAACTGCTTCTTCGTAGAGGGATCGGCATGGAATGTGACGATAGAGTTGCCGCTCCTGCATCATATAGTCTGCGTACTTCTCAGGGTGGGTGCGTATCTCCTCAACGCGTTTGTGCCACCACTTGCATTGTGACTCCACCACTGTTGCTCGTCGTAATGTCTCCAGCGGCTGCCTCGATAATGTATCTGCGACACCTTTAAGCTCTGCTCTGCGATACTGGACATTGAACGTGTACTGGTGCAATTCCAGGGCCCATCGCGCAATGCGGCCGGAAGGGCTTTCAATCAAGTTTAACCACTCCAACGACATGTGGTCAGTTATAACGTTAAATCGATAGCCTTCCAAGTATGGCCTCATCTTGCGGATTCCCCAGACTATGGCCATTCATTCCTTTTCGGTGGGTGAATAGTTGATCTCTGCTTTGTTGAGTTTCCGGCTTACGTAGGCAATTACGCGTTCTCCGCCTTCCAACTCCTGCTGAGCACTGCTCCCAGGCCAAAATTGCTCGCATCAGTCTGCAGCGTGAATGTCTTGCTGGAATCTGGACATGCGAGTATGGGGGCCTCTATGAGCTTCTGATTTCACCGCTCAAAAGCCTCCTTTTGTTCAGCTCCCCACTTCCAATGTTTGCCCTTTTTTAGGAGGGCGGTGAGTGGTTGGCTTAGGGCTGCAAAGTTGGGCACAAATCGGCGATACTAAGATACAATGCCGAGGTATTGGCGTAATTCCTCCACGCTAGTTTGTGCTTTAAGTTCCTGGATGGCTTGAATCTTGTCGGGGTCGGTGTGTATCCTTCTGTCACTAATAACGTGGCCCAAATACCGGAGCTCTCTCTTGAAAAAATCGCACTTCTCGGAGTTGATGCGTAGGTTGGCGTGCTGTAGCCGCCGCAATACTTCTCGTATGTTGCTGACATATTCTTCGAAGATGGAGCTTATAACGACTATGTCGTCCAGGTAGGCGAAAGCATAGGGCTCCATCTCCGGGCCGATGACTTGATCTAGCGCTCGCTGAAATGTTGCGGGTGCCGAATGCAACCCGAATGGCATAACTCGCCACTGGGAAAGACCGCGTCCCGGTACAGTGAATGCTGTGCATGGGCGGCTCTTTTGCTCCAGTGGAATCTGCCAGTATCAGTTCTTCAGGTCTTAGCTGCTGATATATTTCGCCTCTTGCAGTTTGTCCAAAATGTGTTGTATCCTTGGTAAAGGATATGCATCCGGAACCGATCGGGAATTGAGTTGGCGCCACTTCTGGTTCTTCTTCCGGGCTAATACGATCGGTGCACTGTGAAGGCTGCGTGATGGTTCTATGCAACCCTTGGCAAGCAGCTCCTCAATTTCATTTTCGATGATGCACTGCATAGCTGGGTTCCGTGGGAAGTAGCGCTGTTTGATGGGGCGATCATCGGTCATAACGATATTGTGCTCTGTCACTGTGGCTACTCCGCTCATCGTCTCGAATTTTCGTAATTCCTCTGCCAAAAAGTCGCGTGTGCGAGCTGCCTCCCTTTCGTGGATGGAGTTGTATATTTCTCTAGGTGCCTGTCCTCCATCCGCGGCTGGGGCTGCCTCGCATATGGCCTCACTTCTTCGGAATTCCTCTGTCAGAAAGCCGCATATCCGGGCTGTCTGCTCACTGCAGTTGCAGTCTTCATGGTCTACCCTGGTGACCATCTCACTCATAACCATTTTACCTCTTTGATTCCTCGGTCTGGAGATTTTTGATGGGTGATACGCCGTCATGTCGAGTGTTCTGTCACCCTCTGTGGTCGACAGTGCGTTGCTATATATTGTTAACGTAGGTGGCGCAGTCAGAGTTGTGCGGTTACTACCGCAGGACTTTGTAGTTCCCATACCTCCTAATGTGTTGAGGCCTAGGATGATGTCATTAATGGCTCCAGGCATGATATGCAGCGTGGCGTTGTAGGTCGACGTCCAATGCTGACTACGGTCCTCACGACGTCGAATACTGGTTCCATCGGCCATTAGAATGCCTATGACCATGCTGATTCTCTCCCCGGTCCCTGAACTGATAATGCGTTGTGCCAGGCTCAGCGACACAAAACTCCTCGACGCCCCAGTGTCGATGACGGCCTCCGCCGGTTCTATACCCAGTAGGATGAGGATGAAGAGCCGGCCGCGCTCTTGTCTAAGTGTAAGTGGTTGTTCGGAGCTGTATTTCGGAGCTTCAAAACGCCAGTTGCTTGGTGAAGCCCTGTGTCATTTCCCTGGCGGCGTCGACATTCTATCGTTCGTATGTTCGCCTGACCGCAGTCCCAACAGAACAGCTTCTGTGGATTGCGGCACCTTCGGGCGTAGTGTCCTTCTTTACCATACACCTGCATACATTGTTGCTATCAAAACTCTCCGTTGCAGGTGTGGGTTGGCATGGCGTCCCTATCGACGGGTTGTACGACGCTCCTGGATGCTGTTCGCGTCGCGACATTTCTGGAGCCCGTCGCCGACTTTCGTGTATACTTTCGTAGTCCTCAGCGAGCATCAGTAGTTCCGCAAGGCTACTGAAATCCCGCCGTTTGATGCACATCAGGTAATCGGGATATCTATTGCGGAAGATTCTCTCTAACCGCTGTTCGTCACTGCACCCTGCGTGTCGCACCAAGTTTCGTCCTTAAAACTATTTCGTACGTGCTGCTTCCGCTGCCTTATGTCGTCTTCCAGACGTTCGAAATAACGGACAGGCAAGAAAACTCGCAAGAAATCGCGTTTAAATGAAGTCCACCGGCTCCAGTGTTCGTTGTTGTTGCGGTACCACTGTAGAGCGGTGCCATTCAGTAACGCCAGCATGGTTCTAGGTAGAAGGTCTGTGTTCAGGGCGTAGACGTTGGATTACTCCTCTTATCTCTCTACGCGGTGCTTTGGAAGACCGTGCCGCTATGCGTCTTCGTATCTCTCGTGTGGTGCCTGTTTGTTCGATGTCCAATTCCTGCGCGATGGACACCAGCTGCTCCTTTGACACGTGGTCAAGCCATGCTATGTTTATTGATTCCGTCGTGACTACGGGTTATTCACTATTTCTCAGTACTGTAATATTTTCAAGTCCCTGCTCGGGCGCCAATTGTAACGAAGCTTTTCGCGCTATGGCGGGCCCGGCGCTATTGTATCTATTGCTGGGGTATACTCGCCGTGCCCAGGGTTCCTAACAATAGATTTATATTGTATGGGCCTCTGCAAATAATACTTTTCTTTAATCTTTCATCTATTTATTTAATTCGCAATTCAATAATTATTCTTAATATTAACTATGACTTAAATTCCTAATGGTACAATGAACCGTTGTGTCTCTGTGGACACTTCTGTTGCTTGGGACGTCGGAGTGGGCGAGACTCGGTCGACGCTGTGCTGTCTGACAACGTCGGATACTTTTCTGTTGCTGGGCGACGTCTGGACAGGCGCTATTCTGGCGGCGCTCTGTTGCCGGTACTTCAGTCGCTGATGGCGCTGATAGCTCACTGTTGCTGGGCGACGGCTGGGCAGGCGCTATTCTGACGGCACTGTACTGTGCTGGGGTTAACGGCTGACGTCGAAGCGTGCTGACTCTCTTCGCTGGTGCCATGTCGCTCCTTTTATAGGCGGTAGCATTTCTATGGTGATGGTGAGGTGGTCGATCGTATGACATTACGGTTACGTTGCTATGGTTACGGCGTGCCAAGGAGTGTTGCTGAGCTACATGTTGCCTTACTATGTTGACACGTTGCTGTTTTGATGGCAAGGCTGTGTTGATGACGTGGCTGTGTTGATCGTGTGGGCTAAATTCAGGAGGGCGAATATTTAGTCCTCACTCCTCCCCCCCACTTCGGTGGACTTAAGCCTCTATGCGTCTATATTGGATCCACGCGCCCCACTGGTACACATTGACCCGGTAGTCCCCTGCGCGGAACCTCAAGTGCAAGTGGATGCCCTCTCTTATGTCGTGTTATTGACCTGTTGCTCGTTTGGCAGTTGACACTCGAATGACCGCTTCCTCTGGTGCGACGGCCTTGCTCATCTCGTAACGTGGCTAAAGGCTCCTCTTTTCCTAGTAGTCGGTGTTGTCCTTCTTTGTACTTCCGGCAGGACTCGCACTGAGTTCGTACCTACTGGTGTCGCGGAACATTCCCGGCCAATAGTAACGGTTGGCTATTCGGGCTACCGTTCTGCGTCTCCCCATGTGTCCAGCACTTGGTACGTCGTGGTTTTCTTGCAGTACTCGTTGGCGTAGAGGACCTGGTACGTAAAGCTTCCAGGGAACTGCTTCTTCGTAGAGGGATCGGCATGGAATGTGACGATAGAGTTGCCGCTCCTGCATCATATAGTCTGCGTACTTCTCAGGGTGGGTGCGTATCTCCTCAACGCGTTTGTGCCACCACTTGCATTGTGACTCCACCACTGTTGCTCGTCGTAATGTCTCCAGCGGCTGCCTCGATAATGTATCTGCGACACTGGACATTGAACGTGTATTGCTGCAATTCCAGGGCCCATCGCGCTATGCGGCCGGAAGGGCTTTCAATCAAGTTTAACCACTTCAACGACATGTGGTCAGTTATGACGTTAAATCGATAGCCTTCCAAGTATGGCCTCATCTTGCGGATTCCCCAGACTATGGCCAGGCATTCCTTTTCGGTGGGTGAATAGTTGATCTCTGCTTTGTAGAGTTTCCGGCGTACGTAGGCATTTACGCGTTCTCCGCCGTCCAACTCCTGCGTGAGCACTTTTCTGGACATGCGAGTATGGGGGCCTCTGTGAGCTTCTGATTTCACCGCTCAAAAGCCTCCTTTTGTTCAGCTCCCTACTTCCAATGTTTGCCCTTCTTTAGGAGGGCGGTGAGTGGTTGGCTTAGGGCTGCAAAGTTGGGCACAAATCGGCGATACTAAGATGCAATGCCGAGGTATTGGCGTAATTCCTCCACGCTAGTTTGTGCTTTAAGTTCCTGGATGGCTTGAATCTTGTCGTGGTCGGTGTGTATCCTTCTGTCACTAATAACGTGGCCTAAATACCGGAGCTCTCTCTTGAAAAAATCGCACTTCTCGGAGTTGATGCGTTGGTTGGCGTGCTGTAGCCGCCGCAATACTTCTCGTATGTTGCTGACATATTTTTCGAAGATGGAGCTTATAACGACTATGTCGTCCAGGTAGGCGAAAGCATAGGGCTCCATCTCCGGGCCGATGACTTGATCTAGCGCTTGCTGAAATGTTGCGGGTGCCGAATGCAACCCGAATGGCATAACTCGCCACTGGAAAAGACCGCGTCCCGGTACAGTGAATGCTGTGCATGGGCGGCTCTTTTGATCCAGTGGAATCTGCCAGTATCAGTTCTTCAGGTCTTAGCTGCTGATATATTTCGCCTCTTGCAGTTTGTCCAAAATGTGTTGTATCCTTGGTAAAGGATATGCATCCGGAACCGATCGGGAATTGAGTTGCCGGCAATCTACGCAAAGGCGCCACTTCTGGTTCTTCTTCCGGGCTAATACGATCGGTGCACTGTGAAGGCTGCGTGATGGTTCTATGAAACCCTTGGCAAGCAGCTCCTCAATTTCATTTTCGATGATGCACTGCATAGCTGGGTTCCGTGGGAAGTAGCGCTGTTTGATGGGGCGATCATCGGTCATAACGATATTGTGCTCTGTCACTGTGGCTACTCCGCTCATCGTCTCGAATTTTCGTAATTCCTCTGCCAAAAAGTCGCGTGTGCGAGCTGCCTCCCTTTCGTGGATGGAGTTGTATATTTCTCTAGGTGCCTGTCCTCCATCCGCGGCTGGGGCTGCCTCGCATATGGCCTCACTTCTTCGCAATTCCTCTGTCAGAAAGCCGCATATCCGGGCTGTCTGCTCACTGCAGTTGCAGTCTTCATGGTCTACCCTGGTGACCATCTCACTCATAACCATTTTACCTCTTTGATTCCTCGGTCTGGAGATTTTTGATGGGTGATACGCCGTCATGTCGAGTGTTCTGTCACCCTCTGTGGTCGACAGTGCGTTGCTATATGTTCTTAATGTAGGTGGCGCAGTCAGAGTTGTGCGGTTACTACCGCAGGACTTTGTAGTTCCCATACCTCCTAATGTGTTGAGGCCTAGGATGATGTCATTAATGGCTCCAGGCATGATATGCAGCGTGGCGTTGTAGGTCGACGTCCAATGCTGACTACGGTCCTCACGACGTCGAATACTGGTTCCATCGGCCATTAGAATGCCTATGACCATGCTGATTCTCTCCCCGGTCCCTGAACTGATAATGCGTTGTGCCAGGCTCAGCGACACAAAACTCCTCGACGCCCCAGTGTCGATGACGGCCTCCGCCGGTTCTATACCCAGTAGGATGAGGATGAAGAGCCGGCCGCGCTCTTGTCTAAGTGTTAGTGGTTGTTCGGCGCTGTATTTCGGAGCTTCAACGCGCCAGTTGCTTGGTGAAGCCCTGTGTCGTTTCCCTGGCGGCGTCGACATTCTATCGTTCGTATGTTTGCCTGACCGCAGTCCCAACAGAACAGCTTCTGTGGATTGCGGCACCTTCGGGCGTAGTGTCCTTCTTGACCATACACCTGCATACATTGTTGCTATCAAAACTCTCCGTTGCAGGTGTCGGTTGGCATGGCGTCCCTATCGACGGGTTGTACGACGCTCCTGGATGCTGTTCGCGTCGCGACATTTCTGGAGCCCGTCGCCGACTTTCGTGTATACTTTCGTAGTCCTCAGCGAGCATCAGTAGTTCCGCAAGGCTACTGAAATCCCGCCGTTTGATGCACATCAGGTAATCGGGATATCTATTGCGGAAGATTCTCTCTAACCGCTGTTCGTCACTGCACCCTGCGTGTCGCACCAAGTTTCGTCCTTAAAACTATTTCGTACGTGCTGCTTCCGCTGCCTTATGTCGTCTTCCAGACGTTCGAAATAACGGACAGGCAAGAAAACTCGCAAGAAATCGCGTTTAAATGAAGTCCACCGGCTCCAGTGTTCGTTGTTGTTGCGGTACCACTGTAGAGCGGTGCCATTCAGTAACTCCAGCATGGTTATAGGTAGAAGGTCTGTGTTCAGGGCGTAGACGTTGGCTTACTCCTGTAATCTCTCTACAAACGCCAATGGGTCCTTTCCTCCATCGTATTTCACTGACCACTTCCTCAGCTGGTTAATGATGACCGCAAATGTTAAGGTAGGTACCTGGTTATTGTGTGTCACCGTACCTGCGCTTGACGTGAGGTGTGCACTCGACGGCTGTCGTTATAGCGGTTGTATACTTAACGGACAGCATAGTAGTCCCACTGCTTAGGGTCACTGGTACCGGCGTCCTTGATTCTTCTTCGTCTTTTCAAGATGCCTCCTGTTTCTTGAAGATGTCTTCCATCGCCAGAAATTTAGCGCGAAGTTCTGGATCCGCGGGTGCTTTGGAAGACCGTGCCGCTATGCGTCTTCGTATCTCTCGTGTGGTGCCTGTTTGTTTGATGTCCACTTCCTGCGCGATGGATACCAGCTGCTCCTTTGACACGTGGTCAAGCCATGCTATGTTTATTGATTCCGTCGTGACTATGGGTTATTCACTATTTCTCAGTACTGTAATATTTCCAAGTCCCTGCTCGGGCGCCATTGTAACGAAGCTTTTCGCGCTATGGCGGGCCCGGTGCTATTGTATCTATTGCTGGGGTATACTCGCCGTGCCCAGGGTTCCTAACAATAGATTTATAATGTATGGGCCTCTGCAAATAATACTTTTGTTTAATCTTTCATCTATTTATTTAATTCGCATTTCAATAATTATTCTTAATATTAACTATGACTTAAATTTCTAATGGTACAATGAACCGTTGTGTCTCTGTGGACTCTTCTGTTGCTTGGGACGTCGGAGTGGGCAAGACTCGGTCGACGCTGTGCTGTCTGACGACGTCGGATAATTTTCTGTTGCTGGGCGACGTCTGGACAGGCGCTATTCTGGCGGCGCTCTGTTGCCGGTACTTCAGTCGCTGATGGCGCTGATAGCTCACTGTTGCTGGGCGACGGCTGGGCAGGCGCTATTCTGACGGCACTGTACTGTGCTGGGGTTAACGGCTGACGTCGAAGCGTGCTGACTCTCTTCGCTAGTGCCATGTCGCTCCTTTTATAGGCGGTAGCATTTCTATGGTGATGGTGAGGTGGTCGATCGTATGACATTACGGTTACGTTGCTATGGTTACGGCGTGCCAAGCAGTGTTGCTGAGCTACATGTTGCCTTACTATGTTGACGCGTTGCTGTTTTGATGGCAAGGCTGTGTTGATGACGTGGCTGTGTTGATCTTACTTACTTACTTAATTGGCGCAACAACCGCCTAAGCGATTTTGGCCGAGGTCAACAAAGCACGCCAGCTGTCCCTATCTTTTGGTAACTGGCGCCAATTGGAAATCCCAAGAAAAGCCAAGTCTTTTTCCACTTGGTCTTTCCAACGCAGAGGAGGTCTTCCTTTTCCTCTGCTACCACCACCGGGTACCGCGTCAAAAACCTTCAGGGCTGGAGCTATTTCATCCATTCGTACGACGTGGCCTAGCCAGCGGAGCCGCTGGTTCTTAATCCGCTGCACTATATCTACGTCATGGTACAGCTCGTACAGCTCATCGTTCCATCGTACACGGTATTCGCCGTCGCAAAGACGCAAAGGTCCATAAATCTTTCGAAGAATCTTTCTCTCGAACACTCCAAGAGCTCTCTCATCTGATGTTGTCATCGTCCATGCTTCTGCGCCATACAAGAGGACGGGCATGATGAGAGACTTATAGAGTATGGTTTTTGTCCGTCGAGAGAGGACTTTACTGTGCAATTGCCTACTCAGTCCGAAGTAGCACTTGTTGGCAAGAGAGATTCTGCGTTGGATTTCAAGGCTGACGCTGTTATTGGTGTTAATGCTGGTTCCTAAATAAACGAAGTCCTCTACTTTTTCGAAGTTATAACTGTCAACAGTGATGTTTGATCCCAGTCGTGAATGTGCCGACTGTCTATTTGTTGACAGGAGATACTTCGTCTTGCCCTCGTTCACCTCCAGACCCATTCGCTTCGCTTCTCTATCCAGTTTGGAGAAGGCAGAACTAACTGAGCGGTTGTTAAGACCGATGATGTCAATGTCATCGGCGTACGCCAGCAATTGTACACTCTTATAAAAGATGGTGCCTGACCGATTAAGTTCTGCAGCTCGAATTATCTTCTCCAGCATCAGGTTAAAGAAATCGCACGACAAAGAGTCACCCTGTCTGAAACCTCGTTTGGTATCAAACGGCTCGGAGAGGTCCTTCCCGATTCTGACGGAGCTGGTGGTGTTGCTCAACGTCATTTTACATAGCCGTATAAGTTTTGCCGGGATACCAAATTCAGACATTGCGGCATATAGGAAACTTCTTGTCGTGCTGTCGTGGGCGGCTTTGAAGTCGACAAAAACATGGTGTGTGTCGATTCTTCTTTCTCGGGTCTTTTCCAAGATCTGGCGAATTGTGAATATCTGGTCGGTGGTAGATTTACCAGGTCTAAAGCCGCACTGATAAGGTCCAATCAGTTCATTGACGGTGGGCTTAAGTCTTTCACACAATACACTCGACAGAACCTTATATGCGATGTTAAGAAGACTAATCCCGCGATAGTTGGCGCAAACTGCAGGATCACCCTTTTTGTGGATTGGGCACAGCACACTTAAGTTCCAATCAGTAGGCATGCGTTCTTCCGACCATATTCTAGAGATGAGCTCGTGCATGCACTTAACCAGCTCCTCTCCGCCGTACTTAAATAACTCAGCTGGTAACCCATCGGCCCCGGGGGCTTTGTTGTTCTTCAGCCGTGCTATCGCTTTCCGAATTTCGTCCCAGTCGGGTGATGGTACATCGCGTCCATCATCATTGATTGGGGATTCGGGTTCAACATCTCCAGGGTTGCAGTTGCTTCCATTAAGCAGTGTGTAGAAGTGCTCCCTCCATAATTTAAGTATGCTGTGGACATCAGTCACCAGGTCGCCGTTTTCATTCTTACAGGAATTCGCCCCGGTCTTAAAACCTTCTGTAAGCCGTCGAACTTTTTGAAAAAATTTTCGGGCGCTTTTCCTGTCGGCCAGCATCTCAAGCTCTTCGCACTCACGCATTTCGGCCTCTCTCTTTTTCTCACGAAAAATGCGTCTTGCTTCCTTCTTCAGCTCACGATAACGCTCCCGCACAGCTCGCGTTGCGCCCGATCGCAGTGTGGCCCTGTAGGCAGCGTCTTTACGTTCCGTAGCGGCGCGACATTCCTCGTCATACCAGTTGTTCTTTCGGGCTCGCTGAAATCCGATGGATTCTTCAGCGGTGGTATGTAGACAGCGAGAAATATGGTTCCACTGCTCGGAAATATCGTTCTGTTGATTATTGCTCTCAGAGAGCAGGAGTGCAAGTCGAGTGGCGAAGTGGGTAGCTGTCTGTTGCGATTGCAGCTTTCCGACGTCGAGCTTTCCTTGTGTCCATTTGCGCGCGCTTTTTGCTGCACAGAGGCGCGTGCGGATCTTAGCTGCCACAAGAAAATGATCCGAGTCGATGTTGGCTCCTCGGTTCGTGCGCACATTTAGGACACTGGAAGCATGCCTTCCGTCTATCACAACGTGGTCGATTTGGTTTCGTGTCTTACCATCTGGAGACAGCCACGTAGCCTGATGAATCTTCTTATGCTGGAACCTGGTACTACAGACTACCATGTTTCGGGCCCCGGCGAAGTCGATCAGTCTCAATCCGTTATCGGACGTTTCGTCGTGGAGACTGAATTTTCCGACTGTGGAACCAAAGATGCCCTCCTTACCCACCTTGGCATTGAAGTCGCCAAGCACGATTTTTATATCGTGGTGGGGGCACCGCTCATACGTGCGGCCAAGGCGATCGTAGAAGCGATCTTTAGTCCCATCGTCCTTCTCTTCCGTCGGGGCGTGGGCGCAAATTAGGGAGATGTTGAAGAATCTCGCCTTGATGCGGATTGTGGCGAGACGCTCGTCCACCGGAGTGAACGACAGTACTTTACGGCGCAGTCTCTCTCCCACCACAAATCCGACACCAAATTTGCGCTCCTTTACATGGCAGCTGTAGTAGATGTCGCAAGGGCCTATCACTTGTTTCCCTTGCCCTGTCCATCGCATCTCTTGGATGGCGGTGATGTCAGCCTTTGCTCTGCTGAGGACATCAACCAGCCGGGCAGAGGCACCTTCCCAATTAAGGGTTCGGACATTCCAGGTGCATGCCCTCAAATCATTGTCCTTTAAAAGTTTGCTGTGGTCGTCATCAAAAAAGGGGGGTTTCATCCGAGGCTTTGTTTTCTTTTTCATTGGATGTTGGTTTTTACGTGGCGGGTTCCAAGCCCTGCGCACAACCCATTGCTGGGGGTTGTGTTGATCGTGTGGGCTAAATTCAGGAGGGCGAATATTTAGTCCTCACTCCTCCCCCCCACTTCGGTGGACTTAAGCCTCTATGCGTCTCTATTGGATCCACGCGCCCCACTGGTACACATTGACCCGGTAGTCCCCTGCGCGGAACCTCAAGTGCAAGTGGATGCCCTCTCTTATGTCGTGTTATTGACCTGTTTCTCGTTTGGCAGTTGACACTCGAATGACCGCTTCCTCTGGTGCGACGGCCTTGCTCATCTCGTAACGTGGCTAAAGGCTCCTCTTTTCCTAGTAGTCGGTGTTGTCCTTCTTTGTACTTCCGGCAGGACTCGCACTGAGGTCGTACCTACTGATGTCGCGGAACATTCCCGGCCAAAAGTAACGGTTGGCTATTCGGACTACCGTTCTGCGTCTCCCCATGTGTCCAGCACTTGGTACGTCGTCGTTTTCCTGCAGTACTCGTTGGCGTAGAAGACCTGATACGTAAAGCTTCCAGGGAACTGCTTCTTCGTAGAGGGATCGGCATGGAATGTGACGATAGAGTTGCCGCTCCTGCATCATATAGTCTGCGTACTTCTCAGGGTGGGTGCGTATCTCCTCAACGCGTTTGTGCCACCACTTGCATTGTGACTCCACCACTGTTGCTCGTCGTAATGTCTCCAGCGGCTGCCTCGATAATGTATCTGCGACACTGGACATTGAACGTGTATTGCTGCAATTCCAGGGCCCATCGCGCTATGCGGCCGGAAGGGCTTTCAATCAAGTTTAACCACTTCAACGACATGTGGTCAGTTATGACGTTAAATCGATAGCCTTCCAAGTATGGCCTCATCTGGCGGATTCCCCAGACTATGGCCAGGCATTCCTTTTCGGTGGGTGAATAGTTGATCTCTGCTTTGTAGAGTTTCCGGCGTACGTAGGCATTTACGCGTTCTCCGCCGTCCAACTCCTGCGTGAGCACTTTTCTGGACATGCGAGTATGGGGGCCTCTGTGAGCTTCTGATTTCACCGCTCAAAAGCCTCCTTTTGTTCAGCTCCCCACTTCCAATGTTTGCCCTTCTTTAGGAGGGCGGTGAGTGGTTGGCTTAGGGCTGCAAAGTTGGGCACAAATCGGCGATACTAAGATGTAATGCCGAGGTATTGGCGTAATTCCTCCACGTTGGTTTGCGCTTTAAGTTCCTGGATGGCTTGAATCTTGTCGGGGTCGGTGTGTATGCTTCTGTCACTAATAACGTGGCCCAAATACCGGAGCTCTCTCTTGAAAAAATCGCACTTCTCGGAGTTGATGCGTAGGTTGGCGTGCTGTAGCCGCCGCAATACTTCTCGTATGTTGCTGACATATTCTTCGAAGATGGAGCTTATAACGACTATGTCGTCCAGGTAGGCGAAAGCATAGGGCTCCATCTCCGGGCCGATGACTTGATCTAGCGCTCGCTGAAATGTTGCGGGTGCCGAATGCAACCCGAATGGCATAACTCGCCACTGGAAAAGACCGCGTCCCGGTACAGTGAATGCTGTGCATGGGCGGCTCTTTTGCTCCAGTGGAATCTGCCAGTATCAGTTCTTCAGGTCTTAGCTGCTGATATATTTCGCCTCTTGCAGTTTGTCCAAAATGTGTTGTATCCTTGGTAAAGAATATGCATCCGGAACCGATCGGGAATTGAGTTGCCGACAATCTACGCAAAGGCGCCACTTCTGGTTCTTCTTCCGGGCTAATACGATCGGTGCACTGTGAAGGCTGCGTGATGGTTCTATGCAACCCTTGGCAAGCAGCTCCTCAATTTCATTTTCGATGATGCACTTCATAGCTGGGTTCCCTGGGAAGTAGCGCTGTTTGATGGGGCGATCATCGGTCATAACGATCCTGTGCTCTGTCACTGTGGCTACTCCACTCATCGTCTCGACTTTTCGTAATTCCTCTGCCAAAAAGTCGCGTGTGCGAGCTGCCTCCCTTTCGTGGATGGAGTTGTATATTTCTCTGGGTGCTTGTCCTCCATCCGCGGCTGGGGCTGCCTCGCATATGGCCTCACTTCTTCGCAATTCCTCTGTCAGAAAGCCGCATATCCGGGCTGTCTGCTCACTGCAGTGGCAGTCTTCATGGTCTACCCTGGTGACCATCTCACTCATAACCATTTTACCTCTTTGATTCCTCGGTCTGGAGATTTTTGATGGGTGATACGCCGTCATGTCGAGTGTTCTATCACCCTCTGTGGTCGACAGTGCGTTGCTTTATGTTGTTAATGTAGGTGGCGCAGTCAGAGTTGTGCGGTTACTATCGCAGAACATTGTAGTTTCCATACCTCCTAATGTGTTGAGGCCTAGGATGATGTCATTAATAGCTCCAGGCATGATATGCAGCGTGGCATTGTAGGTCGACGTCCCAATGCTGACTACCGTCCTCACGACGAATACTTGGCTACTGGTTCCATCGGCCATTAGAATGCCTTTGACCATGCTGATTCTCTCCCCGGTCCCTGAACTGATAATGCGTTGTGCCAGGCTCAGCGACACAAAACTCCTCGACGCCCCAGTGTCGATGACGGCCTCCGCCGGTTCTATACCCAGTAAGATGAGGATGAAGAGCCGGCCGCGCTCTTGTCTAAGTGTTAGTGGTTGTTCGGCGCTGTATTTCGGAGCTTCAACGCGCCTGTTCTTTGGTGAAGCCCTGTGTCGTTTCCCTGGCGGCGTCGACATTCTATCGTTCGTATGTTCACCTGACCGCAGTCCCAACAGAACAGATTCTGTGGATTGCGGCACCTTCGGGCGTAGTGTCCTTCTTTACCATACACCTGCATACATTGTTGCTATCAAAACTCTCCGTTGCAGGTGTGGGTCGGCATGGCGTCCCTATCGACGGGTTGTACGACGCTCCTGGATGCTTTTCGCATCGCGACATTTCTGGAGCCCGTCGCCGACTTTCGTGTATACTTTCGTAGTCCTCAGCGAGCGTCAATAGTTCCGCAAGGCTACTGAAATCCCGCCGTTTGATGTACATCAGGTAATCGGGATATTTATTGCGGAAGATTCTCTCTAACCGCTGTTCGTCACTGCACCTTGCGTGTCGCATCAAGTTTTGTCCTTAAAACTGTTTCGTACGTGCCGCTGCCTTATGTCGTCTTTCAGATGTTCGAAATAACGGGCAGGCAAGAAAACTCGCAAGAAATCGCGTTTAAATGAAGTCCACCGGCTCCAGTGTTCGTTGTTGTTGCGGTACCACTGTAGAGCGGTGCCATTCAGTAACGCCAGCATGGTTCTAGGTAGAAGGTCTGTGTTCAGGGCGTAGACGTTGGATTACTCCTCTTATCTCTCTACGCGGTGCTTTGGAAGACCGTGCCGCTATGCGTCTTCGTATCTCTCGTGTGGTGCCTGTTTGTTCGATGTCCAATTCCTGCGCGATGGACACCAGCTGCTCCTTTGACACGTGGTCAAGCCATGCTATGTTTATTGATTCCGTCGTGACTACGGGTTATTCACTATTTCTCAGTACTGTAATATTTTCAAGTCCCTGCTCGGGCGCCAATTGTAACGAAGCTTTTCGTGCTATGGCGGGCCCGGCGCTATTGTATCTATTGCTGGGGTATACTCGCCGTGCCCAGGGTTCCTAACAATAGATTTATATTGTATGGGCCTCTGCAAATAATACTTTTCTTTAATCTTTCATCTATTTATTTAATTCGCAATTCAATAATTATTCTTAATATTAACTATGACTTAAATTCCTAATGGTACAATGAACCGTTGTGTCTCTGTGGACACTTTTGTTGCTTGGGACGTCGGAGTGGGCGAGACTCGGTCGACGCTGTGCTGTCTGACGACGTCGGATAATTTTCTGTTGCTGGGCGACGTCTGGACAGGCGCTATTCTGGCGGCGCTCTGTTGCCGGTACTTCAGTCGCTGATGGCGCTGATAGCTCACTGTTGCTGGGCGACGGCTGGGCAGGCGCTATTCTGACGGCACTGTACTGTGCTGGGGTTAACGGCTGACGTCGAAGCGTGCTGACTCTCTTCGCTGGTGCCATGTCGCTCCTTTTATAGGCGGTAGCATTTCTATGGTGATGGTGAGGTGGTCGATCGTATGACATTACGGTTACGTTGCTATGGTTACGGCGTTACAAGGAGTGTTGCTGAGCTACATGTTGCCTTACTATGTTGACGCGTTGCTGTTTTGATGGCAAGGCTGTGTTGATGACGTGGCTGTGTTGATCGTGTGGGCTAAATTCAGGAGGGCGAATATTTAGTCCTCACTCCTCCCCCACACTTCGGTGGACTTAAGCCTCTACGCGTCTCTATTGGATCCGCGCGCCCCACTGGTACACATTGACCCGGTAGTCCCCTGCGCGGAACCTCAAGTGGGAGCGGATGCCCTCTCTTATGTCGCGTTATTGACCTGTTGCTCGTTTGGCAGTTGACACTCGAATGACCGCTTCCCCTGGTGCGACGGCCTTGCTCATCTCGTAACGTGGCTAAAGGCTCCTCTTTTCCTACTGGTCGGTGTTGTCCTTCTCTGTACTTCTGGAGGACTCGCACTGAGTTCGTACCTACTGATGTCGCGGAACATTCCCGGCCAATAGTAACGGTTGGCTATTCGGGCTACCGTTCTGCGTCTCCCCATGTGTCCAGGACTTGGTACGTCGTGGTTTTCCTGCAGTACTCGTTGGCGTAGAGGACCTGGTACGTAAAGCTTCCAGGGTACTGCTTCTTCGTAGAGGGATCGGCATGGAATGTGACGATAGAGTTGCCGCTCCTGCATCATATAGTCTGCGTACTCCTCAGGGTGGGTGCGTATCTCCTCAACGCGTTTGTGCCACCACTTGCATTGTGACTCCACCACTGTTGCTCGTCGTAATGTCTCCAGCGGCTGCCTCGATAATGTATCTGCGACACCGTTAAGCTCTGCTCTGCGATACTGGACATTGAACGTGTACTGCTGCAATTCCAGGGCCCATCGCGCAATGCGGCCGGAAGGGCTTTCAATCAAGTTTAACCACTCCAACGACATGTGGTCAGTTATAACGTTAAATCGATAGCCTTCCAAGTATGGCCTCATCTTGCGGATTCCCCAGACTATGGCCAGGCATTCATTTTCGGTGGGTGAATAGTTCATCTCTGCTTTGTAGAGTTTCCGTCTTACGTAGGCAATTACGCGTTCTCCGCCTTCCAACTCCTGCGAGAGCACTGCTCCCAGGCCAAAATTGCTCGCATCAGTCTGCAGCGTGAATGTCTTGCTGGAATCTGAACATGCGAGTATGGGGGCCTCTGTGAGCTTCTGATTTAACCGCTCAAAAGCCTCCTTTTCTTCAGCTCCCCACTTCCAATTTTTGCCCTTCTTTAGGAGGGCGGTGAGTGGTTGGCTTAGGGCTGCAAAGTTGGGCACAAATCGGCGATACTAAGATGCAATGCCGAGGTATTGGCGTAATTCCTCCACGCTAGTTTGTGCTTTAAGTTCCTGGATGGCTTGAATCTTGTCGTGGTCGGTGTGTATCCTTCTGTCACTAATAACGTGGCCCAAATACCGGAGCTCTCTCTTGAAAAAATCGCACTTCTCGGAGTTGATGCGTAGGTTGGCGTGCTGTAGCCGCCGCAATACTTCTCGTATGTTGCTGACATATTCTTCGAAGATGGAGCTTATAACGACTATGTCGTCCAGGTAGGCGAAAGCATAGGGCTCCATCTCCGGGCCGATGACTTGATCTAGCGCTCGCTGAAATGTTGCGGGTGCCGAATGCAACCCGAATGGCATAACTCGCCACTGGGAAAGACCGCGTCCCGGTACAGTGAATGCTGTGCATGGGCGGCTCTTTTGCTCCAGTGGAATCTGCCAGTATCAGTTCTTCAGGTCTTAGCTGCTGATATATTTCGCCTCTTGCAGTTTGTCCAAAATGTGTTGTATCCTTGGTAAAGGATATGCATCCGGAACCGATCGGGAATTGAGTTGCCGGCAATCTACGCAAAGGCGCCACTTCTGGTTCTTCTTCCGGGCTAATACGATCGGTGCACTGTGAAGGCTGCGTGATGGTTCTATGCAACCCTTTGCAAGCAGCTCCTCAATTTCATTTTCGATGATGCACTGCATAGCTGGGTTCTGTGGGAAGTAGCGCTGTTTGATGGGGCGATCATCGGTCATAACGATATTGTGCTCTGTCACTGTGGCTACTCCGCTCATCGTCTCGAATTTTCGTAATTCATCTGCCAAAAAGTCGCGTGTGCGAGCTGCCTCCCTTTCGTGGATGGAGTTGTATATTTCTCTAGGTGCCTGTCCTCCATCCGCGGCTGGGGCTGCCTCGCATATGGCCTCACTTCTTCGGAATTCCTCTGTCAGAAAGCCGCATATCCGGGCTGTCTGCTCACTGCAGTGGCAGTCTTCATGGTCTACCCTGGTGACCATCTCACTCATAACCATTTTACCTCTTTGATTCCTCGGTCTGGAGATTTTTGATGGGTGATACGCCGTCATGTCGAGTGTTCTATCACCCTCTGTGGTCGACAGTGCGTTGCTTTATGTTGTTAATGTAGGTGGCGCAGTCAGAGTTGTGCGGTTACTATCGCAGAACATTGTAGTTTCCATACCTCCTAATGTGTTGAGGCCTAGGATGATGTCATTAATAGCTCCAGGCATGATATGCAGCGTGGCATTGTAGGTCGACGTCCCAATGCTGACTACCGTCCTCACGACGAATACTTGGCTACTGGTTCCATCGGCCATTAGAATGCCTTTGACCATGCTGATTCTCTCCCCGGTCCCTGAACTGATAATGCGTTGTGCCAGGCTCAGCGACACAAAACTCCTCGACGCCCCAGTGTCGATGACGGCCTCCGCCGGTTCTATACCCAGTAAGATGAGGATGAAGAGCCGGCCGCGCTCTTGTCTAAGTGTTAGTGGTTGTTCGGCGCTGTATTTCGGAGCTTCAACGCGCCTGTTCTTTGGTGAAGCCCTGTGTCGTTTCCCTGGCGGCGTCGACATTCTATCGTTCGTATGTTCACCTGACCGCAGTCCCAACAGAACAGATTCTGTGGATTGCGGCACCTTCGGGCGTAGTGTCCTTCTTTACCATACACCTGCATACATTGTTGCTATCAAAACTCTCCGTTGCAGGTGTGGGTCGGCATGGCGTCCCTATCGACGGGTTGTACGACGCTCCTGGATGCTTTTCGCATCGCGACATTTCTGGAGCCCGTCGCCGACTTTCGTGTATACTTTCGTAGTCCTCAGCGAGCGTCAATAGTTCCGCAAGGCTACTGAAATCCCGCCGTTTGATGTACATCAGGTAATCGGGATATTTATTGCGGAAGATTCTCTCTAACCGCTGTTCGTCACTGCACCTTGCGTGTCGCATCAAGTTTTGTCCTTAAAACTGTTTCGTACGTGCCGCTGCCTTATGTCGTCTTTCAGATGTTCGAAATAACGGGCAGGCAAGAAAACTCGCAAGAAATCGCGTTTAAATGAAGTCCACCGGCTCCAGTGTTCGTTGTTGTTGCGGTACCACTGTAGAGCGGTGCCATTCAGTAACGCCAGCATGGTTCTAGGTAGAAGGTCTGTGTTCAGGGCGTAGACGTTGGATTACTCCTCTTATCTCTCTACGCGGTGCTTTGGAAGACCGTGCCGCTATGCGTCTTCGTATCTCTCGTGTGGTGCCTGTTTGTTCGATGTCCAATTCCTGCGCGATGGACACCAGCTGCTCCTTTGACACGTGGTCAAGCCATGCTATGTTTATTGATTCCGTCGTGACTACGGGTTATTCACTATTTCTCAGTACTGTAATATTTTCAAGTCCCTGCTCGGGCGCCAATTGTAACGAAGCTTTTCGTGCTATGGCGGGCCCGGCGCTATTGTATCTATTGCTGGGGTATACTCGCCGTGCCCAGGGTTCCTAACAATAGATTTATATTGTATGGGCCTCTGCAAATAATACTTTTCTTTAATCTTTCATCTATTTATTTAATTCGCAATTCAATAATTATTCTTAATATTAACTATGACTTAAATTCCTAATGGTACAATGAACCGTTGTGTCTCTGTGGACACTTTTGTTGCTTGGGACGTCGGAGTGGGCGAGACTCGGTCGACGCTGTGCTGTCTGACGACGTCGGATAATTTTCTGTTGCTGGGCGACGTCTGGACAGGCGCTATTCTGGCGGCGCTCTGTTGCCGGTACTTCAGTCGCTGATGGCGCTGATAGCTCACTGTTGCTGGGCGACGGCTGGGCAGGCGCTATTCTGACGGCACTGTACTGTGCTGGGGTTAACGGCTGACGTCGAAGCGTGCTGACTCTCTTCGCTGGTGCCATGTCGCTCCTTTTATAGGCGGTAGCATTTCTATGGTGATGGTGAGGTGGTCGATCGTATGACATTACGGTTACGTTGCTATGGTTACGGCGTTACAAGGAGTGTTGCTGAGCTACATGTTGCCTTACTATGTTGACGCGTTGCTGTTTTGATGGCAAGGCTGTGTTGATGACGTGGCTGTGTTGATCGTGTGGGCTAAATTCAGGAGGGCGAATATTTAGTCCTCACTCCTCCCCCACACTTCGGTGGACTTAAGCCTCTACGCGTCTCTATTGGATCCGCGCGCCCCACTGGTACACATTGACCCGGTAGTCCCCTGCGCGGAACCTCAAGTGGGAGCGGATGCCCTCTCTTATGTCGCGTTATTGACCTGTTGCTCGTTTGGCAGTTGACACTCGAATGACCGCTTCCCCTGGTGCGACGGCCTTGCTCATCTCGTAACGTGGCTAAAGGCTCCTCTTTTCCTACTGGTCGGTGTTGTCCTTCTCTGTACTTCTGGAGGACTCGCACTGAGTTCGTACCTACTGATGTCGCGGAACATTCCCGGCCAATAGTAACGGTTGGCTATTCGGGCTACCGTTCTGCGTCTCCCCATGTGTCCAGGACTTGGTACGTCGTGGTTTTCCTGCAGTACTCGTTGGCGTAGAGGACCTGGTACGTAAAGCTTCCAGGGTACTGCTTCTTCGTAGAGGGATCGGCATGGAATGTGACGATAGAGTTGCCGCTCCTGCATCATATAGTCTGCGTACTCCTCAGGGTGGGTGCGTATCTCCTCAACGCGTTTGTGCCACCACTTGCATTGTGACTCCACCACTGTTGCTCGTCGTAATGTCTCCAGCGGCTGCCTCGATAATGTATCTGCGACACCGTTAAGCTCTGCTCTGCGATACTGGACATTGAACGTGTACTGCTGCAATTCCAGGGCCCATCGCGCAATGCGGCCCGAAGGGCTTTCAATCAAGTTTAACCACTCCAACGACATGTGGTCAGTTATAACGTTAAATCGATAGCCTTCCAAGTATGGCCTCATCTTGCGGATTCCCCAGACTATGGCCAGGAATTCATTTTCGGTGGGTGAATAGTTCATCTCTGCTTTGTAGAGTTTCCGTCTTACGTAGGCAATTACGCGTTCTCCGCCTTCCAACTCCTGCGAGAGCACTGCTCCCAGGCCAAAATTGCTCGCATCAGTCTGCAGCGTGAATGTCTTGCTGGAATCTGAACATGCGAGTATGGGGGCCTCTGTGAGCTTCTGATTTAACCGCTCAAAAGCCTCCTTTTCTTCAGCTCCCCACTTCCAATTTTTGCCCTTCTTTAGGAGGGCGGTGAGTGGTTGGCTTAGGGCTGCAAAGTTGGGCACAAATCGGCGATACTAAGATGCAATGCCGAGGTATTGGCGTAATTCCTCCACGCTAGTTTGTGCTTTAAGTTCCTGGATGGCTTGAATCTTGTCGTGGTCGGTGTGTATCCTTCTGTCACTAATAACGTGGCCCAAATACCGGAGCTCTCTCTTGAAAAAATCGCACTTCTCGGAGTTGATGCGTTGGTTGGCGTGCTGTAGCCGCCGCAATACTTCTCGTATGTTGCTGACATATTTTTCGAAGATGGAGCTTATAACGACTATGTCGTCCAGGTAGGCGAAAGCATAGAGCTCCATCTCCGGGCCGATGACTTGATCTAGCGCTTGCTGAAATGTAGCGGGTGCCGAATGCAACCCGAATGGCATAACTCGCCACTGGAAAAGACCGCGTCCCGGTACAGTGAATGCTGTGCATGGGCGGCTCTTTTGATCCAGTGGAATCTGCCATTATCAGTTCTTCAGGTCTTAGCTGCTGATATATTTCGCCTCTTGCAGTTTGTCCAAAATGTGTTGTATCCTTGGTAAAGGATATGCATCCGGAACCGATCGGGAATTGAGTTGCCGGCAATCTACGCAAAGGCGCCACTTCTGGTTCTTCTTCCGGGCTAATACGATCGGTGCACTGTGAAGGCTGCGTGATGGTTCTATGCAACCCTTGGCAAGCAGCTCCTCAATTTCATTTTCGATAATGCACTGCATAGCTGGGTTCCGTGGGAAGTAGCCATGTTTGATGGGGCGATCATCGGTCATAACGATATTGTGCTCTGTCACTGTGGCTACCCCGCTCATCGTCTCGAATTTTCGTAATTCATCTGCCAAAAAGTCGCGTGTGCGAGCTGCCTCCCTTTCGTGGATGGAGTTGTATATTTCTCTAGGTGCCTGTCCTCCATCCGCGGCTGGGGCTGCCTCGCATATGGCCTCACTTCTTCGCAATTCCTCTGTCAGAAAGCCGCATATCCGGGCTGTCTGCTCACTGCAGTGGCAGTCTTCATGGTCTACCCTGGTAACCATCTCACTCATAACCATTTTACCTCTTTGATTCCTCGGTCTGGAGATTTTTGATGGGTGATACGCCGTCATGTCGAGTGTTCTGTCACCCTCTGTGGTCGACAGTGCGTTGCTTTATGTTGTTAATGTAGGTGGCGCAGTCAGAGTTGTGCGGTTACTACCGCAGAACATTGTAGTTTCCATACCTCCTAATGTGTTGAGGCCTAGGATGATGTCATTAATGGCTCCAGGCATTATATGCAGCGTGGCATTGTAGGTCGACGTCCCAATGCTGACTACGGTCCTCACGACGAATACTTGGCTACTGGTTCCATCGGCCATTAGAATGCCTTTGACCATGCTGATTCTCTCCCCGGTCCCTGAACTGATAATGCGTTGTGCCAGGCTCAGCGACACAAAACTCCTCGACGCCCCAGTGTCGATGACGGCCTCCGCCGGTTCTATACCCAGGAAGACGAGGATGAAGAGCCGGCCGCGCTCTTGTCTAAGTGTTAGTGGTTGTTCGGCGCTGTATTTCGGAGCTTCAACGCGCCTGTTCCTTGGTGAAGCCCTGTGTCGTTTCCCTGGCGGCGTCGACATACTATCGTTCGTATGTTCGCCTGACGCCGGCACCTTCGGGCGTAGTGTCCTTCTTGACCATACACCTGCATACATTGTTGCTATCAAAACTCTCCGTTGCAGGTGTGGGTCGGCATGGCGTCCCTATCGACGGGTTATACGACGCTCCGGGATGCTTTTCGCGTCGCAACATTTCTGGAGCCCGTCGCCGACTTTCGTGTATACTTTCGTAGTCCTCAGCGAGCGTCAGTAGTTCCGCAAGGCTACTGAAATCCCGCCGTTTGATGCACATCAGGTAATCGAGATATCTATTGTGGAAGTTTCTCTCTAACCGCTGTTCGTCACTGCACCCTGCGTGTCGCATCAAGTTTTGTCTTTAAAACTGTTTCATACGTGCTGCTTCCGCTGCCTTATGTCGTCTTCCAGATGTTCGAAATAACGGGCAGGCAAGAAAACTCGCAAGAAATCGCGTTTAAATGAAGTCCACCGGCTCCAGTGTTCGTTGTTGTTGCGGTACCACTGTAGAGCGGTGCCATTCAGTAACTCCAGCATGGTTATAGGTAGAAGGTCTGTGTTCAGGGCGTAGACGTTGGCTTACTCCTCTAATATCTCTACAAACGCCAATGGGTCCTTTCCTCCATCGTATTTCACTGACCACTTCCTCAGCTGGTTAATGATGACCGCAAATGTTAAGGTAGGTACCTGGTTATTGTGTGTCACCGTACCTGCGCTTGGCGTGAGGTGTGCAGTCGACGGCTGTCGTTGTAGCGGTTGTATACTTAACGGACAGCATAGTAGTCCCACTGCTTAGGGTCACTGGTACCGGCGTCCTTGATTCTTCTTCGTCTTTTCAAGATGCCTCCTGTTTCTTGAAGATGTCTTCCATCGCCAGAAATTTAGCGCGAAGTTCTGGATCCGCGGGTGCTTTGGAAGACCGTGCCGCTATGCGTCTTCGTATCTCTCGTGTGGTGCCTGTTTGTTCGATGTCCAATTCCTGCGCGATGGACACCAGCTGCTCCTTTGACACGTGGTCAAGCCATGCTATGTTCATTGATTCCGTCGTGACTACGGGTTATTCACTATTTCTCAGTACTGTAATATTTTCAAGTCCCTGCTCGGGCGCCAATTGTACCGAAGCTTTTCGCGCTATGGCGGGCCCGGCGCTATTGTATCTATTGCTGGGGTATACTCGCCGTGCCCAGGGTTCCTAACAATAGATTTATATTGTATGGGCCTCTGCAAATAATACTTTTCTTTAATCTTTCATCTATTTATTTAATTCGCAATTCAATAATTTTTCTTAATATTAACTATGACTTAATTCCTAATGGTACAATGAACCGTTGTGTCTCTGTTAACACTTCTGTTGCTTGGGACGTCGGATTGGGCGCGACTGGGTCGACGCTGTGCTGTCTGACGACGTCGGATAATTTTCTGTTGTTGGGCGACGTCTGGACAGGCGCTATTCTGGCGGCGCTCTGTTGCCGGTACTTCAGTCGCTGATGGCGCTGATAGTTCACTGCTGCTGGGCGATGGCTGGGCAGGCGCTATTCTGACGGCACTGTACTGTGCTGGGGTTAACGGCTGACGTCGAAGCGTGCTGACTCTCTTCGCTGGTGCCATGTCGCTCCTTTTATAGGCGGTAGCATTTCTATGGTGATGGTGAGGTGGTCGATCGTATGACATTACGGTTACGTTGCTATGGTTACGGCGTGCCAAGGAGATTTGCTGAGCTACATGTTGCCTTACTATTTTGACGCGTTGCTGTTTTGATGGCAAGGCTGTGTTGATGACGTGGCTGTGTTGATCGTGTGGGCTAAATTCAGGAGGGCGAATATTTAGTCCTCACTCCTCCCCCCCACTTCGGTGGACTTAAGCCTCTACGCGTCTCTATTGGATCCGCGCGCCCCACTGGTACACATTGTACTTCCGGCAGGACTCGCACTGAGTTCGTACCTACTGATGTCGCGGAACATTCCCGGCCAAAAGTAACGGTTGGCTATTCGGACTACCGTTCTGCGTCTCCCGATGTGTCCAGCACTTGGTACGTCGTCGTTTTCCTGCAGTACTCGTTGGCGTAGAAGACCTGATACGTAAAGCTTCCAGGGAACTGCTTCTTCGTAGAGGGATCGGCATGGAATGTGACGATAGAGTTGCCCCTCCTGCATCATATAGTCTATGTACTTCTCAGGGTGGGTGCGTATCTCATCAACGCGTTTGTGCCACCACTTGCATTGTGACTCCACCACTGTTGCTCGTCGTAATGTCTCCAGCGGCTGCCTCGATAATGTATCTGCGACACCGTTAAGCTCTGCTCTGCGATACTGGACATTGAACGAGTATTGCTGCAATTCCAGGGCCCATCGCGCTATGCGGCCGGAAGGGCTTTCAATCAAGTTTAACCACTTCAACGACATGTGGTCAATTATGACGTTAAATCGATAGCCGTCCAAGTATGGCCTCATCTTGCGGATTCCCCAGACTATGGCCAGGCATTCCTTTTCGGTGGGTGAATAGTTGATCTCTGCTTTGTTGAGTTTCCGGCTTACGTAGGCATTTACGCGTTCTCCGCCTTCCAACTCCGCCTTCCACTGCTCTGGACATGCGAGTATGGGGGCCTCTGTGAGCTTCTGATTTCACCGCTCCAAAGCCTCCTTTTGTTCAGCTCCCCACTTCCAATGTTTGCCCTTTTTTAGGAGGGCGGTGAGTGGTTGGCTTAGGGCTGCAAAGTTGGGCACAAATCGGCGATACTAAGATGCAATGCCGAGGTATTGGCGTAAGTCCTCCACGCTAGTTTGCGCTTTAAGTTCCTGGATGGCTTGAATCTTGTCGGGGTCGGTGTGTATGCTTCTGTCACTAATAACGTGGCCCAAATACCGGAGATCTCTCTTGAAAAAATCGCACTTCTCGGAGTTGATGCATAGGTCGGCGTGCTGGAGCCGTCGCAATACTTCTCGTTTGTTGCTGACATATTCTTCGAAGATGGAGCTTATAACGACTATGTCGTCCAGGTAGGCGAAAGCATAGGGCTCCATCTCCGGGCCGATGACTTGATCTAGCGCTTGCTGAAATGTTGCGGGTGCCGAATGCAACCCGAATGGCATAACTCGCCACTGGAAAAGACCGCGTCCCGGTACAGTGAATGCTGTGCATGGGCGGCTCTTTTGCTCCAGTGGAATCTGCCAGTATCAGTTCTTCAGGTATTAGCTGCTGATATATTTCGCCTCTTGCAGTTTGTCCAAAATGTGTTGTATCCTCGGTAAAGGATATGCATCCGGAACCGATCGGGAATTGAGTTGCCGGCAATCTACGCAAAGGCGCCACTTCTCGTTCTTCTTCCGGGCTAATACGATCGGTGCACTGTGAAGGCTGCGTGATGGTTCTATGCAACCCTTGGCAAGCAGCTCCTCAATTTCATTTTCGATGATGCACTGCATAGCTGGGTTCCGTGGGAAGTAGCGCTGTTTGATGGGGCGATCATCGGTCATAACGATATTGTGCTCTGTCACTGTGGCTACTCCGCTCATCGTCTCGAATTTTCGTAATTCCTCTGCCAAAAAGTCGCGTGTGCGAGCTGCCTCCCTTTCGTGGATGGAGTTGTATATTTCTCTGGGTGCCTGTCCTCCATCCGCGGCTGGGGCTGCCTCGCATATGGCCTCACTTCTTCGCAATTCCTCTGTCAGAAAGCCGCATATCCGGGCTGTCTGCTCACTGCAGTGGCAGTCTTCATGGTCTACCCTGGTAACCATCTCACTCATAACCATTTTACCTCTTTGATTCCTCGGTCTGGAGATTTTTGATGGGTGATACGCCGTCATGTCGAGTGTTCTGTCACCCTCTGTGGTCGACAGTGCGTTGCTTTATGTTGTTAATGTAGGTGGCGCAGTCAGAGTTGTGCGGTTACAACCGCAGAACATTGTAGTTTCCATACCTCCTAATGTGTTGAGGCCTAGGATGATGTCATTAATGGCTCCAGGCATGATATGCAGCGTGGCATTGTAGGTCGACGTCCCAATGCTGACTACGGTCCTCACGACGAATACTTGGCTACTGGTTCCATCGGCCATTAGAATGCCTTTGACCATGCTGATTCTCTCCCCGGTCCCTGAACTGATAATGCGTTGTGCCAGGCTCAGCGACACAAAACTCCTCGACGCCCCAGTGTCGATGACGGCCTCCGCCGGTTCTATACCCAGGAAGACGAGGATGAAGAGCCGGCCGCGCTCTTGTCTAAGTGTTAGTGGTTGTTCGGCGCTGTATTTCGGAGCTTCAACGCGCCTGTTCCTTGGTGAAGCCCTGTGTCGTTTCCCTGGCGGCGTCGACATTCTATCGTTCGTATGTTCGCCTGACGCCGGCACCTTCGGGCGTAGTGTCCTTCTTGACCATACACCTGCATACATTGTTGCTATCAAAACTCTCCGTTGCAGGTGTGGGTCGGCATGGCGTCCCTATCGACGGGTTCTACGACGCTCCGGGATGCTGTTCGCGTCGCGACATTTCTGGAGCCCGTCGCCGACTTTCGTGTATACTTTCGTAGTCCTCAGCGAGCGTCAGTAGTTCCGCAAGGCTACTGAAATCCCGCCGTTTGATGCACATCAGGTAATCGAGATATCTATTGTGGAAGTTTCTCTCTAACCGCTGTTCGTCACTGCACCCTGCGTGTCGCATCAAGTTTTGTCTTTAAAACTGTTTCATACGTGCTGCTTCCGCTGCCTTAAGTCGTCTTCCAGATGTTCGAAATAACGGGCAGGCAAGAAAACTCGCAAGAAATCGCGTTTAAATGAAGTCCACCGGCTCCAGTGTTCGTTGTTGTTGCGGTACCACTGTAGAGCGGTGCCATTCAGTAACTCCAGCATGGTTATAGGTAGAAGGTCTGTGTTCAGGGCGTAGACGTTGGCTTACTCCTCTAATCTCTCTACAAACGCCAATGGGTCCTTTCCTCCATCGTATTTCACTGACCACTTCCTCAGCTGGTTAATGATGACCGCAAATGTTAAGGTAGGTACCTGGTTATTGTGTGTCACCGTACCTGCGCTTGGCGTGAGGTGTGCAGTCGACGGCTGTCGTTGTAGCGGTTGTATACTTAACGGACAGCATAGTAGTCCCACTGCTTAGGGTCACTGGTGCCGGCGTCCTTGATTCTTCTTCGTCTTTTCAAGATGCCTCCTATTTCTTGAAGATGTCTTCCATCGCCAGAAATTTAGCGCGAAGTTCTGGATCCGCGGGTGCTTTGGAAGACCGTGCCGCTATGCGTCTTCGTATCTCTCGTGTGGTGCCTGTTTGTTCGATGTCCAATTCCTGCGCGATGGACACCAGCTGCTCCTTTCACACGTGGTCAAGCCATGCTATGTTCATTGATTCCGTCGTGACTACGGGTTATTCACTATTTCTCAGTACTGTAATATTTTCAAGTCCCTGCTTGGGCGCCAATTGTACCGAAGCTTTTCGCGCTATGGCGGGCCCGGCGCTATTGTATCTATTGCTGGGGTATAGTCGCCGTGCCCAGGGTTCCTAACAATAGATTTATATTGTATGGGCCTCTGCAAATAAAAATTTTCTTTTATCTTTCATCTATTTATTTAATTCGCAATTCAATAATTATTCTTAATATTAACTATGACTTAAATTCCTAATGGTACAATGAACCGTTGTGTCTCTGTGGACACTTCTGTTGCTTGGGACGTCGGAGTGGGCGCGACTCGGTCGACGTTGTGCTGTCTGACGACGTCGGATAATTTTCTGTTGCTGGGCGACATTCTGGCGGCGCTCTGCTGCCGGTACTTCAGTCGCTGATGGCGCTGATAGTTCACTGTTGCTGGGCGACAGCTGGGCAGGCGCTATTCTGACGGCACTGTACTGTGCTGGGGTTAACAGCTGACGTCGAAGCGTGCTGACTCTCTTCGCTGGTGCCATGTCGCTCCTTTTATAGGCGGTTGCATTTCTATG
Organism: Philophylla caesio; assembly: GCA_963971545.1. Taxonomy (NCBI): domain Eukaryota; kingdom Metazoa; phylum Arthropoda; class Insecta; order Diptera; family Tephritidae; genus Philophylla; species Philophylla caesio. The sequence continues at coordinate 4,398,305 of OZ020605.1, forward strand.
GTGATGGTGAGCTGGTCGATCGTATGACATTACGGTTACGTTGCTATGGTTACGGCGTGCAAAGGGGTGTTGCTGAGCTACATGTTGCCTTACTATGTTGACGCGTTGCTGTTTTGATGGCAAGGCTGTGTTGATGACGTGGCTGTGTTGATCGTGTGGGCTAAATTCAGGAGGGCGAATATTTAGTCCTCACTCCTCCCCCCCACTTCGGTGGACTTAAGCCTCTACGCGTCTCTATTGGATCCGTGCGCCCCACTGGTACACATTGACCCGGTAGTCCCCTGCGCGGAACCTCAAGTGGGAGCGGATGCCCTCTCTTATGTCGCGTTATTGACCTGTTGCTCGTTTGGCAGTTGACACTTGATTGACCGCATCCCCTGGTGCGACGGCCTTGCTCATCTCGTAACGTGGCTAAAGGCTCCTCTTTTCCTACTGGTCGGTGTTGTCCTTCTTTGTACTTCTGGAGGACTCGCACTGAGTTCGTACCTACAGATGTCGCGGAACATTCCCGGCCAATAGTAACGGTATGCTATTCGGGCTACCGTTCTGCGTCTCCCCATGTTTCCAGGACTTGGTACGTCGTGGTTTTCCTGCAGTACTCATTGGCGTAGAGGACCTGGTACGTAAAGCTTCCAGGAAACTGCTTCTTCGTAGAGGGATCGGCATGGAATGTGACGATAGAGTTGCCGCTCCTGCATCATATAGTCTGCGTACTTCTCAGGGTGGGTGCGTATCTCCTCAACGCGTTTGTGCCACCACTTGCATTGTGACTCCACCACTATTGCTCGTCGTAATGTCTCCAGCGGCTGCCTCGATAAGGTATCTGCGACACCGTTAAGCTCTGCTCTGCGATACTGGACATTGAACGTGTATTGCTGCAATTCCAGGGCCCATCGCGCAATGCGGCCGGAAGGGCTTTCAATCAAGTTTAACCACTCCAACGGGCCAGGCATTCCTTTTCGGTGGGTGAATAGTTGATCCCTGCTTTGTAGAGTTTCCGGCGTACGTAGGCATTTACGAGTTCTCCGCCTTCCAACTCCTGCGTGAGCACTGCTCTGGACATGCGAGTATGGGGGCCTCTGTGAGCTTCTGATTTCACCGCTCAAAAGCCTCCTTTTGTTCAGCTCCCCACTTCCAATGTTTGCCCTTCTTTAGGAGGGCGGTGAGTGGTTGGCTTAGGGCTGCAAAGTTGGGCACAAATCGGCGATACTAAGATGCAATGCCGAGGTATTGGCGTAAGTCCTCCACGCTGGTTTGCGCTTTAAGTTCCTGGATGGCTTGAATCTTGTCGGGGTCGGTGTGTATGCTTCTGTCACTAATAACGTGGCCAAAATACCGGAGCTCTCTCTTGAAAAGATCGCACTTCTCGGAGTTGATGCATAGGTTGGCGTGCTGTAGCCGCCGCAATACTTCTCGTATGTTGCTGACATATTCTTCGAAGATGGAGCTTATAACGACTATGTCGTCCAGATAGGCGAAAGCATAGGGCTCCATCTCCGGGCCGATGACTTGATCTAGCGCTTGCTGAAATGTTGCGGGTGCCGAATGCAACCCGAATGGCATAACTCGCCACTGGAAAAGACCGCGTTCCGGTACAGTGAATGCTGTGCATGGGCGGCTCTTTTGCTCCAGTGGAATCTGCCAGTATCAGTTCTTCAGGTTTTAGCTGCTGATATATTTCGCCTCTTGCAGTTTGTCCAAAATGTGTTGTATCCTTGGTAAAGGATATGCATCCGGAACCGATCGGGAATTGAGTTGCCGGCAATCTACGCAAAGGCGCCACTTCTGGTTCTTCTTCCGGGCTAATACGATCGGTGCACTGTGAAGGCTGCGTGATGGTTCTATGCAACCCTTGGCAAGCAGCTCCTCAATTTCATTTTCGATAATGCACTGCATAGCTGGGTTCCGTGGGAAGTAGCGCTGTTTGATGGGGCGATCATCGGTCATAACGATATTGTGCTCTGTCACTGTGGCTACCCCGCTCATCGTCTCGAATTTTCGTAATTCCTCTGCCAAAAAGTCGCGTGTGCGAGCTGCCTCCCTTTCGTGGATGGAGTTGTATATTTCTCTGGGTGCCTGTCCTCCATCCGCGGCTGGGGCTGCCTCGCATATGGCCTCACTTCTTCGGAATTCCTCTGTCAGAAAGCCGCATATCCGGGCTGTCTGCTCACTGCAGTTGCAGTCTTTATCGTCTACCCTGGTGACCATCTCACTCATAACCATTTTACCTCTTTGATTCCTCGGTCTGGAGATTTTTGATGGTGGTCGACAGTGCGTTGCTTTATGTTGTTAATGTAGGTGGCGCAGTCCGAGTTGTGCGGTTACTACCGCAGGACTTTGTAGTTCCCATACCTCCTAATGTGTTGAGGCCTAGGATGATGTCATTAATGGCTCCAGGCATGATATGCAGCGTGGCGTTGTAGGTCGACGTCCCAATGCTGACTACGGTCCTCACGACGTCGAATACTTGGCTACTGGTTCCATCGGTTATTAGAATGCCTACGACCATGCTGATTCTCTCCCTGGTCCCTGAACTGATAATGCGTTGTGCCAGGCTCAGCGACACAAATCTCCTCGACGCCCCAGTGTCGATGACGGCCTCCGCCGGTTCTATACCCAGTAGGATGAGGATGAAGAGCCGGCCGCGCTCTTGTCTAAGTGTTAGTGGTTGTTCGGCGCTGTATTTCGGAGATTCAACGCGCCTGTTCCTTGGTGAAGCCCTGTGTCGTTTCGTTGGCGGCGTCGACATTATATCGTTCGTATGTTCACCTGACCGCAGTCCCAACAGAACAGCTTCTGTGGATTGCGGCACCTTCGGGCGTAGTGTCCTTCTTGACCATACACCTGCATACATTGTTGCTATCAAAACTCTCCGTTGCAGATGTGGGTCGGCATGGCGTCCCCATCGACGGGTTCTACGACGCTCCTGGATGCTTTTCGCATCGCGACATTTCTGGAGCCCGTCGCCGACTTTCGTGTATACTTTCGTAGTCCTCAGCGAGCGTCAATAGTTCCGCAAGGCTACTGAAATCCCGCCGTTTGATGTACATCAGGTAATCGGGATATCTATTGCGGAAGATTCTCTCTAACCGCTGTTCGTCACTGCACCTTGCGTGTCGCATCAAGTTTTGTCCTTAAAACTGTTTCGTACGTGCTGCTTCCGCTGCCTTATGTCGTCTTCCAGATGTTCGAAATAACGGGCAGGCAAGAAAACTCGCAAGAAATCGCGTTGAAATGAAGTTCACCGGCTCCAGTGTTCGTTGTTGTTGCGGTACCACTGTAGAGCGGTGCTATTCAGTAACTCCAGCATGGTTATAGGTAGAAGGTCTGTGTTCAGGGCGTAGACGTTGGCTTACTCCTCTAATCTCTCTACAAACGCCAATGGGTCCTTTCCTCCATCGTATTTCACTGACCACTTCCTCAGCTGGTTAATGATGACCGCAAATGTTAAGGTAGGTACCTGGTTATTGTGTGTCACCGTACTTGCGCTTGACGTGAGGTGTGCAGTCGACGGCTGTCGTTGTAGCGGTTGTATACTTAACGGACAGCATAGTAGTCCCACTGCTTAGGGTCACTGGTACCGGCGTCCTTGATTCTTCTTCGTCTTTTCAAGATGCCTCCTGTTTCTTGAAGATGTCTTCCATCGCCCGAAATTTAGCGTGAAGTTCTGGATCCGCGGGTGCTTTGGAAGACCGTGCCGCTATGCGTCTTCGTATCTGTCATGTGGTGCCTGTTTGTTCGATGTCCACTTCCTGCGCGATGGATACCAGCTGCTCCTTTGACACGTGGTCAAGCCTTGCTATGTTCATTGATTCCGTCGTGACTACGGGTTATTCACTATTTCTCAGTACTGTAATATTTTCAAGTCCCTGCTCGGGCGCCAATTGTAACGAAGCTTTTCGCGCTATGGCGAGTCCGGCGCTACTGTATATATTGCTGGGGTATACTCGCCGTGCCCAGGGTTCCTAACAATACATTTATATTGTATGAGCCTCTGCAAATAATACTTTTCTTTAATCTTTCATCTATTTATTTAATTCGCAATTCAATAATTATTCTTAATATTAACTATGACTTAAATTCCCAATGGCACAATGAACCGTTGTGTCTCTGTGGACACTTCTGTTGCTTGGGACGCAGGAGTGGGTGCGACTTGGTCGACGCTGTGCTGACTGACGACGTCAGATAATTTTCTGTTGCTGGGCGACGTCTGGACAGGCGCTATTCTGGCGGCGCTCTGTTGCCGGTACTTCAGTCGCTGATGGCGCTGATAGTTCACTGTTGCTGGGCGACAGCTGGGCAGGCGCTATTCTGACGGCACTGTACTGTGCTGGGGTTAACGGCTGACGTCGAAGCGTGCTGACTCTCTTCGCTGATGCCATGTCGCTCCTTTTATAGGCGGTTGCATTTCTATGGTGATGGTGAGCTGGTCGATCGTACGCCATTGCGGTTACCTTGCTATGGTTACGGCGTGCCAAGGGGTGTTGCTGAGCTACATGTTGCCTTACTATGTTGACGCGTTGCTGTTTTGATGGCAAGGCTGTGTTGATGACGTGGCTGTGTTGATCGTGTGGGCTAAATTCAGGAGGGCGAATATTTAGTCCTCACTCCTCCCCCCCACTTCGGTGGACTTAAGCCTCTACGCGTCTCTATTGGATCCGCGCGCCCCACTGGTACACATTGACCCGGTAGTCCCCTGCGCGGAACCTCAAGTGGGAGCGGATGCCCTCTCTTATGTCGTGTTATTGACCTGTTGCTCGTTTGGCAGTTGACACTCGAATGACCGCTTCCCCTGGTGCGACGGCCTTGCTCATCTCGTAACGTGTTGTCCTTCTTTGTACTTCTGGAGGACTCGCACTGAGTTCGTACCTACTGATGTCGCGGAACATTCCCGGCCAATAGTAACGGTTGGCTATTCGGGCTACCGTTCTGCGTCTCCCCATGTGTCCAGGACTTGTACGTCGTGGTTTTCCTGCAGTACTCGTTGGCGTAGAGGACCTGGTACGTAAAGCTTCCAGGGAACTGCTTCTTCGTAGAGGGATCGGCATGGAATGTGACGATAGAGTTGATGCTCCTGCATCATATAGTCTGCGTACTTCTCAGGGTGGGTGCGTATCTCCTCAACGCGTTTGTGCCACCACTTGCATTGTGACTCCACCACTGTTGCTCGTCGTAATGTCTCCAGCGGCTGCCTCGATAATGTATCTGCGACACCTTTAAGCTCTGCTCTGCGATACTGGACATTGAACGTGTACTGCTGCAATTCCAGGGCCCATCGCGCAATGCGGCCGGAAGGGCTTTCAATCAAGTTTAACCACTCCAACGACATGTGGTCAGTTATGACGTTAAATCGATAGCCTTCCAAGTATGGCCTCATCTTGCGGATTCCCCAGACTATGGCCAGGCATTCCTTTTCGGTGGGTGAATAGTTGATCTCTGCTTTGTTGAGTTTCCGGCTTACGTAGGCAATTACGCGTTCTTCGCCTTCCAACTCCTGCGAGAGCACTGCTCCCAGGCCAAAATTGCTCGCATCAGTCTGCAGCGTGAATGTCTTGCTGGAATCTGAACATGCGAGTATGGGGGCCTCTGTGAGCTTCTGATTTAACCGCTCAAAAGCCTCCTTTTCTTCAGCTCCCCACTTCCAATTTTTGCCTTTCTTTAGGAGGGCGGTGAGTGGTTGGCTTAGGGCTGCAAAGTTGGGCACAAATCGGCGGTACTAAGATCCAATGCCGATGTATTGGCGTAATTCCTCCACGCTGGTTTGCGCTTTAAGTTTCTGGATGGCTTGAATCTTGTCGGGGTCGGTATGTATGCTTCTGCCACTAATAACGTGGCCCAAATACCGGAGCTTTCTCTTGAAAAAATCGCACTTCTCGGAGTTGATGCGTAGGTTGGCGTGCTGTAGCCGCCGCAATACTTCTCGCATGTTGCTGACATATTCTTCGAAGATGGAGCTTATAACGACTATGTCGTCCAGGTAGGCGAAAGCATAGGGCTCCATCTCCGGGCCGATGACTTGATCTAGCGCTCGCTGAAATGTTGCGGGTGCCGAATGCAACCCGAATTGCATAACTCGCCACTGGAAAAGACCGCGTCCCGGTACAGTGAATGCTGTGCATGGGCGGCTCTTTTGCTCCAGTGGAATCTGCCAGTATCAGTTCTTCAGGTCTTAGCTGCTGATATATTTCGCCTCTTGCAGTTTGTCCAAAATGTGTTGTATCCTTGGTAAAGGATATGCATCCGGAACCGATCGGGAACTGAGTTGCCGGCAATCTACGCAAAGGCGCCGCTTCTGGTTCTTCTTCCGGGCTAATACGATCGGTGCACTCTGAAGGCTGCGTGATGGTTCTATGCAACCCTTCGCAAGCAGCTCCTCAATTTCCTTTTCGATGATGCACTGCATAGCTGGGTTCCGTGGGAAGTAGCGCTGTTTGATGGGGCGATCATCGGTCATAACGATATTGTGCTCTGTCACTGTGGCTACTCCGCTCATCGTCTCGAGTTTTCGTAATTCCTCTGCCAAAAAGTCGCGTGTGCGAGCTGCCTCCCTTTCGTGGGTGGAGTTGTATATTTCTCTGGGTGCCTGTCCTCCATCCGCGGCTGTGGCTGCCTCGCATATGGCCTCACTTCTTCGGAATTCCTCTGTCAGAAAGCCGCATATCCGGGCTGTCTGCTCACTGCAGTTGCAGTCTTCATGCTCTACCCTGGTGACCATCTCACTCAGAACCATTTTACCTCTTTGATTCCTCGGTCTGGAGATTTTTGATGGGTGATACGCCGTCATGTCGAGTGTTCTGTCATCCTCTGTGGTCGACAGTGCGTTGCTTTATGTTGTTAATGTAGGTGGCGTAGTCAGAGTTGTGCGGTTACTACCGCAGGACATTGTAGTTCCCATACCTCCTAATATGTTGAATCCTAGGATGATGTCATTAATGGCTCCAGGCATGATATGCAGCGTGGCGTTGTAGGTCGACGTCCCAATGCTGACTACGGTTCTCACGACGTCGAATACTTGGCTACTGGTTCCATCGGTTATTAGAATGCCTACGACCATGCTGATTCTCTCCCCGGTCCCTGAACTGATAATGCGTTGTGCCAGGCTCAGCGACACAAAATTCCTCGACGCCCCAGTGTCGATGACGGCCTCCGCCGGTTCTATACCCAGTAGGATGAGGATGAAGAGCCGGCCGCGCTCTTGTCAAAGTGTTAGTGGTTGCTTGGCGCTGTATTTCGGAGCTTCAACGCGCCAGTTCCTTGGTGAAGCCCTGTGTCATTTCCCTGGCGGCGTCGACATTCTATCGTTCGTATGTTCGCCTGATCGCAGTCACAACAGAACAGCTTCTGTGGATTGCGGCACCTTCGGGCGTAGTGTCCTTCTTGACCATACACCTGCATACATTGTTGCTATCAAAAGTCTCCGTTGCAGGTGTGGGTCGGCATGGCGTCCCTATCGACGGGTTATACGACGCTCCTGGATGCTGTTCGCGTCGCGACATTTCTGGAGCCCGTCGCCGACTTTCGTGTATACTTTCGTAGTCCTCAGCGAGCGTCAGTAGTTCCCCAAGGCTACTGAAATCCCGCCATTTGATGCACATCAGGTAATCGGGATATCTATTGCGGAAGATTCTCTCTAACCGCTGTTCGTCACGGCACCCTGCGTGTCGCATCAAGTTTTGTCCTTAAAACTGTTTCGTACGTGCTGCTTCCGCTGCCTTATGTCGTCTTCCAGATGTTCGAAATAACGGACAGGCAAGAAAACTCGCAAGAAATCGCGTTTAAATGAAGTCCACCCGCTCCAGTGTTCGTTGTTGCGGTACCACTGTAGAGCGGTGCCATTCAGTAACTGCAGCATGGTTCTAGGTAGAAGGTCTGTGTTCAGGGCGTAGACGTTGGCTTACTCCTCTAATCTCTCTACAAACGCCAATGGGTCCTTTCCTCCATCGTATTTCACTGACCACTTCCTCAGCTGGTTAATGATGACCGCAAATGTTAAGGTAGGTACCTGGTTATTGTGTGTCACCGTACCTGCGCTTGACGTGAGGTGCGCAGTCGACGGCTGTCGTTGTAGCGGTTGTATACTTAACGGACAGCATAGTAGTCCCACTGCTTAGGGTCACTGGTACCGGCGTCCTTGATTCTTCTTCGTCTTTTCAAGATGCCTCCTGTTTCTTGAAGATGTCTTCCATCGCCAGAAATTTAGCCTGAAGTTCTGGATCCGCGGGTGCTTTGGAAGACCGTGCCGCTATGCGTCTTCGTATCTGTCATGTGGTGCCTGTTTGTTCGATGTCCACTTCCTGCGCGATGGATACCAGCTGCTCCTTTGACACGTGGTCAAGCCTTGCTATGTTCATTGATTCCGTCGTGACTACGGGTTATTCACTATTTCTCAGTACTGTAATATTTTCAAGTCCCTGCTCGGGCGCCAATTGTAACGAAGCTTTTCGCGCTATGGCGAGTCCGGCGCTACTGTATATATTGCTGGGGTATACTCGCCGTGCCCAGGGTTCCTAACAATACATTTATATTGTATGGGCCTCTGCAAATAATACTTGTCTTTAATCTTTCATCTATTTATTTAATTCGCAATTCAATAATTATTCTTAATATTAACTATGACTTAAATTCCTAATGGTACAATGAACCGTTGTGTCTCTGTAGACACTTCTGTTGCTTAGGACGTCGGAGTGGGCGCAACTTGGTCGACGCTGTGCTGACTGACGACGTCGGATAATTTTCTGTTGCTGGGCGACATCTGGACAGGCGCTATTCTGGCGGCGCTCTGTTGCCGGTACTTCAGTCGCTGATGGCGCTGATAGTTCACTATTGCTGGGCGACAGCTGGGCAGGCGCTATTCTGACGGCACTGTACTGTGCTGGGGTTAACGGCTGACGTCGAAGCGTGCTGGCTCTCTTCGCTGGTGCCATGTCGCTCCTTTTATAGGCGGTTGCATTTCTATGGTGATGGTGAGCTGGTCGATCGTATGACATTACGGTTACGTTGCTATGGTTACGGCGTGCCAAGGGGTGTTGCTGAGCTACACGTTGCCTTACTATGTTGACGCGTTGCTGTTTTGATGGCAAGGCTGTGTTGATGACGTGGCTGTGTTGATCGTGTGGGCTAAATTCAGGAGGGCGAATATTTAGTCCTCACTCCTCCCCCCCACTTCGGTGGACTTAAGCCTCTACGCGTCTCTATTGGATCCGCGCGCCCCACTGGTACACATTGACCCGGTAGTGCCCTGCGCGGAACCTCAAGTGCGAGTGGATGCCCTCTCTTATGTCGCGTTATTGACCTGTTGCTCGTTTGGCAGTTGACACTCAAATGACCGCTTCCCCTGGTGCGACGGCCTTGCTCATCTCGTAACGTGACTAAAGGCTCTTTTTTTCCTACTGGTCGGTTTTGTCCTTCTTTGTACTTCTGGCAGGACTCGCACTGAGTTCGTACCTACTGGTGTCGCGGAACATTCCCGGCCAATAGTAACGGTTGGCTATTCGGGCTACCGTTCTGCGTCTCCCCATGTGTCCAGCACTTGGTACGTCGTGGTTTTCTTGCAGTACTCGTTGGCGTAGAGGACCTGGTACGTAAAGCTTCCAGGGAACTGCTTCTTCGTACTGGGATCGGCATGGAATGTGACGATAGAGTTGCCGCTCCTGCATCATATAGTCCGCTTACTTCTCAGGGTGGGTGCGTATCTCCTCAACGCGTTTGTGCCACCACTTGCATTATGACTCCACCACTGTTGCTCGTCGTAATGTCTCCAGCGGCTGCCTCGATAATGCATCTGCGACTAGGTTAAGCTGTGCTCTTCGATACTGGACCTTGAACGTGTACTGCTGCAATTCCAGGGCCCATCGCGCTATGCGGCCGGAAGGGCTTTCAATCAAGTTTAACCACTTCAACGACATGTGGTCAGTTATGACGTTAAATCGATAGCCTTCCAAGTACGGCCTCATCTTGCGGATTCCCCAGACTATGGCCAGGCATTCATTTTCGGTGGGTGAATAGTTCATCTCTGCTTTGTAGAGTTTCCGTCTTACGTAGGCAATTACGCGTTCTCCGCCTTCCAACTCCTGCGAGAGCACTGCTCCCAGGCCAAAATTGCTCGCATCAGTCTGCAGCGTGAATGTCTTGCTGGAATCTGAACATGCGAGTATGGGGGCCTCTGTGAGCTTCTGATTTAACCGCTCAAAAGCCTTCTTTTCTTCAGCTCCCCTTCTTTAGGAGGGCGGTGAGTGGTTGGCTTAGGGCTGCAAAGATGGGCACAAATCGGCGATACTAAGATGCAATGCCGAGGTATTGGCGTAATTCCTCCACGTTGGTTTGCGCTTTAAGTTCCTGGATGGCTTGAATCTTGTTGGGGTCGGTGTGTATGCTTCTGTCACTAATAACGTGGCCCAAATACCGGAGCTCTCTCTTGAAAAAATCGCACTTCTCGGAGTTGATGCGTTGGTTGGCGTGCTGTAGCCGCCGCAATACTTCTCGTATGTTGCTGACATATTCTTCGAAGATGGAGCTTATAACGACTATGTCGTCCAGGTAGGCGAAAGCATAGGGCTCCATCTCCGGGCCGATGACTTGATCTAGCGCTCGCTGAAATGTTGCGGGTGCCGAATGCAACCCGAATGGCATAACTCACCACTGGAAAAGACCGCGTCCCGGTCACTTCCACAACAGTCGGTTCTACGCTACCGAAGTGACTCGGATTTCATCCGACCAAGGACTGTTGTTTCGGCGACCTAACCCCACTTAGGCTGCCGGACACCCCCAATCTTATCTCCCCCTGGGTGCAATACCTTGCAGCAGGATTGCTACTCATACTTCTGGCCAGGGCGGGCGTCGAGCCTAACCCTGGCCCAGAAACCTACTTCTGCTGCATCTGCCAGAGAAGGCTCCATCCGAATTCCACGTCGGTGAGGTGTAATTCGTGCAACGGATGGTGCCATCTTAAGGTCTGCTCAGGCCTTAAGAAAACTAGGGAGTGGTCCACATCCTATGTGGGCCAATGTTGCTCGCGCACTCAAGCGCCCCAAGCCTCCACGGCTTCCCCCCTTGCGCCCCCCGCGCCGGTGCCTCAGAGCACCCCTCCTGCCTCCACGGCCCCCCGGAGCTCACAGCAACACCAAACCTCCCCACCGCCCCCTCGCTCCACCACACGTGGGGCCAACCAGCAACTACTGGTTGCCCCCACCATCTGCTGTGTATGCCGGGTCAGAGTGCACCGGAATGCCTGCTCAGTCAGGTGTAATGCCTGCCAGGGCTGGTGCCACTTCCGGGCGTGCTCTGGCCTACGCACCACAAGGGACTGGTCCGAGAGCTTTACCGCCTCCTGCTGCCGCAACAACCCCCCGCCAGTGTCGCTTACGACACCGCCCACAACATCCACTGGGCCTTTACCACCACTGCGGGAAGCACAGCCGGGGCGGGCCGGCCCTCGGATCCAGTCCCTCACCCCCCTCAACGCGACAACCTTACCGAGACAGACGAGACTCCTACAGTTCAACTGCAACGGACTCTCGAGCAAGATCTCGGAGGTGGTTGCCTTCATGGCTCGGCACGGACTGTTAATAGCTGCGGTCCAAGAAACGAAGCTACGTCGCAGCTCAACGTTAACGAACTGCGACGGTTACAACGTGCTTCGCAGAGATCGCGAGCGAGATAATGGTGGAGGCCTAGCCTTCATCCTACACAACACCGTGCAGTATCGTCTTATCGATGCAGACATCGACCCAAGGGACAGCACCTTAGAATGTCAAGGGATTGCTGTCCGGTCAGGCGATGTCGAGCTCGAAATATTCAACACATATATACCCCCTGTCTCCTGCTGCCCCGCTGGATATCACCCTGACATAGGTGCGCTCCTCAGTGGTGAAAACCGTTTGGTAGTCGGAGACTTTAATGCGCACCACGATCTTTGGTTCTCAAGCCTATCAAATGATCGTAGGGGAAATATTTTGGCAGAGCAGATAGACGATTCGACATTCTGCACCATGAACGACGAAGCCCCCACCAGGATTGTGGGTAGTTGCAGCAGCTCGCCAGATCTAACAATAGCTAGCGCAGGTCTGATAAATAGCATAACGTGGCGACCTATGCTATCGCTTGCATCAGACCACCTACCCATAATCATCTCGATTGACAGACCTGCCAACTATGTTGCCTCAGACCGCCACACCTATGTCAACTTCAAAAAAGCTGACTGCGAGCGGTTTGAGGATTTCACTGAAGACGCCTTCAGTGCTCTCTCAACTCCAACCGACGTTCGCGTAGGTGAGCGCTTGTTCCGCAGGGTGGTGAAGTCCGCTGCAGCCCGTTTCATTCCGGCAGGGAGGATCCCTATGATCCGTCCTGACTTCCCGGGTGAAGCGGTGTCTCTAGCGGATGAACGCGACCACCTCCGGCAGGCGGACCCCGGTAATCCCCGTATTAGGCAACTAAACGGGGAGATCCAACGCCTGGTCAACGTTCACAAGCGGAACAAGTGGAGGGAGCACCTGAAGTCCTGCAACCTCGGTGCCGGAGTGGGCAAACTATGGTCGACCGTGAGGTCCCTGTCCAATCCGACGAGGCGTGATGATCGAACAGAAATCTCCTTTGGAGACCACGCCTCGTCGGACCCGAAGCGATGTGCGAACTATTTCAGTCGACAATTCACATTGCATCCTCCGGCCGACAGAACCAAACGGTCAGTCACCAGAAGGCTGCGCAAGTCAACACCAAGCGCACCAATTGTCCTCTCTACCACTGAGGTGAAGGAAGCCATCGGGAAGGCGAAAGCCTCCAAATCCATTGGCCCAGACGGGTTAAGCATGTTGATGCTGAAAAAATTGGGCACCGCGGGAGTAGCATATCTCACCAGGGTCCTCAATCTGTCGCTATCCACCACGGTCATTCCGGATATCTGGAAGACCAGTAAGGTGATACCACTGCTGAAACCAGGGAAACCGGCCGGCCAAGGCGAGTCCTATCGGCCGATCTCCCTGCTTTCTCCAGTGGTCAAGACACTTGAGGCCCTGCTGCTCCCGCATTTCAACTACCACCTCAGCCCGGCGAAGCATCAACACGGCTTCCGGAAAGTGCATAGCACCACAACAGCACTTAACGCTATAAACACCCAGATTAATCGTGGTCTCAACGGCAACCGCCCCTGTGAGAGAACCGTCCTCGTGGCTTTGGACTTGTCGAAGGCCTTCGACACAGTCAGCCACTCCATCTTGTTGAAGGACGTGGAGGCCTCACCTCTCCCAGCGGCGTTGAAGCGATGGACCGCGAACTACCTGTGTGGTCGTCAAGCGTCGGTGTGCTACCGTGACTCAGTGTCAAAAGCGAGAAGAATCAAGCAGGGGGTACCACAGGGTGGCGTCCTATCCCCCCTATTATTCAACTTCTATATCTCGCGACTCCCTTCCCCGCCAGAGGGAGTCACACTGGTCTCGTACGCCGATGACTGCACGATAATGGCTACCGGCAATGGAATTGATGGCCTGTGCTCCAAAGTGAACAGCTACCTCCCTGACCTTGCTTACTACTTTACAGGACGGAATCTGACGCTGTCTCCTGCTAAGTCCACGGCGACCCTTTTCACATCTTGGACGAAGGAGGTCGGGCTCACCCTCGACATCCATATCGAGGGGACCCCCATCCCGACGGTTAACCACCCGAAGATCCTGGGAGTCACCCTCGACAGCCTGGTCTCCTTCTCAGCGCATACAACCGCAATCGTCAATAAGGTACAGAGCCGCAACAAAGTCCTCAAGTCGCTCGCCGGCAGCACTTGGGGCAAAGACAAAGAAACGTTGTTGGCAACATACAAGGCGATTGGCCGGCCGGTTCTAAATTATGCCGCGCCAATCTGGTCGCCTGGAACTAGCAGGACTCAGTGGTCAAGACTGGAGACCTGTCAGAACGCCGCACTCAGGACAGTGACGGGATGTCTCCTGATGACGCCTGTGGATCACCTCTACCATGAGGCTAACGTGCTCCCAGTGCAGGAGCACAACATTATGCTCACAAAGCAGTTTCTACTGGGATGCCACCGTCCGGGGCACCCCAATAGAGACCTGCTCGCGCTGGAGCCGGCACCCAGGCACATCAGGGGACATCTCTCACAACTGACGGACGAGGTCCAGACATACGTACACCGACCGCTGGACCCAAGGACGTACCGACAGGCTCTGGACAGCATTCACAGGGAGTCGGTGGCCAAACACATCGACAGCCGCCCTGTGAGTGCAGTCCTGGGAGTCCAACCACCACCCATTGCAGCTGAGGAGCTCCAGCTGCCTCGTGAGACCCGCGTAACTCTGGCCCAGCTCAGATCTGGATATTGTAGCAGGTTAAACTCCTACTTATCCAGGATCAACCCCGACACCCCCAACACGTGCCCGGCATGTGAAGAGTCTCCGCACGACACCAATCACCTATTCACATGCCCGGCCAAACCTACTCAACTAACACCCCTCTCCCTATGGTCCGACCCTGTTGAAACAGCTCGTTTCCTGGACCTTTCGTTAGTTGAGCTTGACGATAACGATTGAGGGAGTCCGCCAACCCAGTGGGGTGTAGCTAGCCGCTACAACAACAACAACAACAACAACCGCGTCCCGGTACAGTGAATGCTGTGCATGGGCGGCTCGTTTGCTCCAGTGGAATCTGCCAGTATCAGTTCTTCAGGTCTTAGCTGCTGATATATTTCGCCTCTTGCAGTTTGTCGAAAATGTGTTGTATCCTTGGTAAAGGATATGCATCCGGAACCGATCGGGAATTGAGTTGCCGGCAATCTACGCAAAGGCGCCACTTCTTGTTCTTCTTCCGGGCTAATACGATCGGTGTACTGTGAAGGCTGCGTGATGGTTCTATGCAACCCTTCGCAAGCAGCTCCTCAATTTCCTTTTCGATGATGCACTGCATAGCTGGGTTCCATGGGAAGTAGCGCTGTTTGATGGGGCGATCATCGGTCATAACGATCCTGTGCTCTGTCACTGTGGCTACTCCGCTCATCGCCTCGAATTTTCGTAATTCCTCTGCCAAAAAGTCGCGTGTGCGAGCTGCCTCCCTTTCGTGGATGGAGTTGTATATATCTCTGGGTGCCTGTCCTCCATCCGCGGCTGGGGCTGCCTCGCATATGGCCTCACTTCTTCGGAATTCCTCTGTCAGAAAGCCGCATATCCGGGCTGTCTGCTCACTGCAGTTGCAGTCTTCATGGTCTACCCTGGTGACCATCTCACTCATAACCTTGTACCTCTTTGCTGGGGTTAACGGCTGACGTCGAAGCTAGCGCTATGCTGGTGGCGCTGTGCTGCGGTTGGCTGCTGGCGTCGAAGCTAGCGGTATACTGGGGCGCTGTAGTACTGGACGACGGCTACGTCGTTGTTGCGCGTATCACGCTGGACTGTGGCGTGTATAGCTTTGCGCAGACCGGGAAGCGTGGTTTTAGCATAAGATGCGCTAGTTTCCCGTTTCCCCACTAGCACTCAATCCACGGCGTTTTAGGTTTGACTAGGCTATGGTCTAAGCACAAGATGCGGCGCGTTGCCCGTTTCCACACTTGTGTTCAGCCCACAGCGCTTCTACCATGGGCTTCCAAGATTTGGTTAGTTTCCAGCTTGGCCGTCTCTTTGGGAGCTGTCTTGCCACGACCACAGTTCCGTGCTGACTCTTTGCTGGTGCCATGTCGCTCCTTTTATAGGCAGCGTCTTCTGTGCAGGTCGATCTTATGACATAACGGTTGCGTCACTTTTTATATTCATACGTGGGGCGGCCTTAAAGGCCACCTGCAGACTTAAAAGAAACGGATGTTGATATAAAACGGAGTGAGGCGAGGCGGAAATTGCTGGCGGCAGAGTTATGGACACTTGCGTCTTTTTAATGCCACAGGATAGTACGACACTGTTTCCTTTGGTGATGAGACTTTATAACGTTGAGTTCCCTGAGGCTGAACGCTGGTTCAATGCCAACACTAAGCCCGGTCTTACACGTTGTCGAATCTTTACTGATGGCACCAAAACTGACTCTGGGTCAGGATCAGGAGATTTTATAGAAGATAATGAGGATAAGCTTCACTTTTCTCTTGGGGAATATGCCTCGGTCTTCCAGGTCGAAGTGTTTTCAATTTCAAGGCCATGGACAACGTGGTGGGAAATAGGTGGAGGGGGAGGAGTATACGTGTCTGCAGTGACAGCCAAGCTGCACTCAAGGCATTGGCCAGACCTCTAACTACTTCCAAACGAGTTTCGCAATGCAAGCCCCGACTAAACTATATTTATGTTAACAGATGACGCTCCAGTATCATTTTCAGCTGTATCGACGCTTCCGCCAGCAACCATTTGACCCCAAGCCGGTTCATTTGCACCTACACCTGCCGAGCTAACTCTTGCTACAGCAAAATAACCTGCAACCGATGAACTTTTTGATAGGCCAGTCCATACACTGCTACTATGCATTTCATCATCGTTTTCTCCCCTAGCGCAACCTAAATTTGGTATTTGACCACGATTGCGTAAATAAAAGTCCCATAAGTCCGACTTTTAGAAGGTTTTCACATTGTGGAACCTGCAGGTAGATCTTTGCTTATTGGCTCAAGTGGTTCAGGCACTTCCCAAGTTGCATGCTGATTAACAACCCCAGCCATATTGAAAAAAAAGAGCTTCAAGCAATGGATGCAATTGCCCAAGCACTTTTTTAGCAGCTGCTGCAGAAGGACCGCCACCAACTTATCCAAATGCAGTGGTGCTATTGCCATTGTTATTATTATTCGAGTTTGAGGCAATGGTGTCAGAATTGCAACTGTCATTTATGGTGCCTTTTCTGGTCTGCTTTGAGTGCTATTAATGTTGCTTTGTTCAGCCTTTAAAAAATAAAATGAAAATATGCAAAGTTTACAGATACATATGTATGTACATGTGTATGAATGAACTTGGTACTTGCAAATGGCGTCGTATACGAATTGAATTAATTAATTCTCCGAATCCACAGAGCTTATTCAAAAATCTCGTGTATAAAGCTTTTTCCACAATTTTTCGTAATCATAGAATAGCGCTAGTTTGAAATAAGCGTTGCTCATACCCTTTGTGACAGAAATTTGTCGCATGCGAGAAAATAGTAAAATAAAGTAATTAAAAACGATAAAAGGAAAGCTCATACAGTCGCGCCCCTGTTGTCGCTTTGCCCTTCGCTTTAGTACACGGTGAGCTTGTTTTAATGTCGCACTAATTGCACAGTGGAGCGCAAGTAGCGTTGACTCAAAAGTTCCAATATATTCCTGCAACCATACTGTTAGTCGATATCTTCATCTTATAATAGGTCAGCGGGTTTTTATAGATTTTTGTTTTAAAAACAGGGGACTAGCGAGATCTACGCCAATCCGGAACGCAACTTGATATTTCACTTCTGGCAGTAATCGCCGATTTGGTGTGGGGTGGATATTTTTTTTTTTAACATCTAGAATTGTGTTTGCGAAGTGCAGCAGTGAATTCATTGTAGGCATCTCTCATCGGTAGGAAGTGTAGCTCCACTTGGCACCGATCACGCCGCTCATTGTGAGGCACGTAGCTGATATGCACATAACATAAACATCAATGCATACTAAAAGTGGCGAATTCGCATAAAAGCCGCTCATGGTTATAATTAAAAGTTGAAGTTGTTGTGTTTTTATTTAAAAATAATAATTTTTACTCCAAAACAAAACAAAAACCATATACAAATTATCTTATAAGCAAATAGAATCAAAAACGAAAAAAACGTTTACTAATCAAAAAAAAAAAACAGATATAAAACGAACAATTAAAAAAAAGAACTACTGTCAGGGACGGATCCAGGGAGGGGTCAAGGGTGTCAACATTATTTTTATAAGATAACAACAAATAATGGGAGTAGCATTGATTTATTCTAAAGGGAAGCGTATCGACACGCCTTTTTTATTCTATTTGTTATTTTCTTGTAATGAACGTTCAAAATAAAAGTGAAAGAGTGCCTTTGCATGAATTTTTACGTGTTATATACTTTTTCTTATTAACTCTTCTCTGAGTTATGTCCAAAACAAATCTAACTATGCATCAAATCTAATTACTAAGCCCTTTTTCTGGCATTATTATGCAACTATAAATTTTTGGATTAACATAAATTTTAAATAAATATGAAATGTTATAACGTAATTACATGATGTGGCAATTTGGTCTATGTTCCTGGACGGCATATTGCATAGGAAGGAGAGCAAGCGCAAGAACTCGCTTACCTCTAAGCACTTCAGTATCATAAAGACTGCAACGCGTTAACTTTCATCTCCGAGATGTTTGTTTGGTTTTTTTTTGTTTACTTTATGGAGTTTGACTCGCTTTTAGGTTCAGATAGGAATCCTATAAATTAAACGCAATGTGTGGTCGGTTGAAGCCTGGCAATCTAACCCACCCGATACCAAAAGAGCTAAGGCTCGAGAGGATTCCGCCCGTCATGTCCCTCCAATCGAATCTAGGTGAGGACGTGAGGTCCGAAGTATATTTATGTTTTTAATACCAAAGACCACCACCTTGAGGAGCACATTTGTTGGAATTTGTCTTCAAAAATTCTGACAAAATTCTGCAAATCGAAAACCTTACTTCGCCTATACGCGAAAATGGTCACCGACCAACTTGCTCAAACTTCTCCAATTGAAAAATTGACATTTCACCCATATTTCGCTCCAGCTCACGTTATAAATCTCAATTCTTCAGACCTAAACCTATTGAACTACAATTTGCGATCCGATCTGGAGACTATGGGTTGCATTATTCGACATCCAAATGTTGGCTGAGCCGACTTCTCGCTGGTGGAAGGCAAATGGTAGCCCTTATGAAAAAGTTATAGCCATTGGGCTATCAAATATTTTAAAGGACTGAATATTATTTACGGACTTCCCTTTGTTACGAAAAACCGGTAACAAAAACATTTGCTAATACTAAGTATGCATCACGTAATTTTCAGATTAGAATAATGGTTATTATTATAACAATTTTAGCAGTGAAAATCATTAAGATCGGAGAAATGTAACATATAGCTGCCATACGACCGATAGTTCAGATATTGTATTTAGCACCAAAACCCCTCCATTTAAAAAGCTAAGGACTTAAAATTTTAAACACATATCAGTCATTATTGGTTATATATTTGAAGTGAAAATCGCAAAGATCGGAAAAGGGAAACATATAGCTTCCATACAACCGATTGTTTAGGTATTGCGTTTAGCACCATAACCCCTCCATTTAAGCAGTTAAAGTCTTGAAATTGTGCACAAATATTAGATATTATTAGAACTATTTTAGCAGTAAAAATCATTAAGACCGGAGAAATATAACATACAACCGATAGTTAAGATTTTGCAATTTACGTCATAACAGATTGTTAAATATGCACGAACGTGAGCCTTACCTAGAACCTCTCGAATCGCAAGGAGGGGTCCCTCCCAACATGGACGGAGCTTAAAACTGTGCTCAGCATCACTCTACATAGCCGTATTAATTTTGTTTGACCCTTTTCTTCGCATTTGGTTTGCACTTAGTGATTCCTTGATGCCTTGTTGGTATCAATACTTTTACTTTAATCGCGAGTTAATTGTTTTTAATTGTTATTTGTTTGGACTTCCTTTAAATAAAAGAATGAGTTTATGGTGAATGCAAACGTTGTCATAAATAAGCTGACCGTCCTCCTTTGTGGAGGATTGTTCTCCTTAAACACTATTTCACCCCTCAAAAATATTGTCCTCCTTTTCAAGTTTTATAGCAATGATTCAAAAATATGTCAGGTGGAAGTGAATAAAACATACATACATCCCTTGTTTTACAAAACGGTTTTTACTCGCTAACATTGCGCTAGGATTACCAACGGGCATTAAGATCTAGTTATGGTCAAATGAATATTAGACTTAAGGTCTAAATACATCTAAATCTTCTGAAAACTAATCGTACGGAAAGTGTATATTTAGTATTTATCAGCAGCCCAATCACTGATTCCGAATTAACTGCCATCGTGACAAAATATCCCGTCACGAATTCGGGAAAAATACTATCAGCAATTCCGACGTTTTCGTAGTTGCCAACTGTTACGCTAAATTCGAATAAGTGTTACCAACTCTTTACACGAAATGCATCTGTTTTTTGTTTACTTTTTTGACAGCAGTTGAAAGAAAATGCATATATTTTCACTCGCAAAATTTACAATAGTTATTTAAATACAAAAAATAGCGAAATGAGTTCCATTATTGAAGGTTTTATTAAAAGAGCAAGCGCGACCCCGTTTCCTCTAAATTATTGAATGTGTGTATTTGGTTGCTTTATTTTCTCGTTGCTCTGGGTTCAATTTTGTTTAGATATGGCTTCCGTTGTGCATAGCTTTTATGGTGCAACCAAACCTCTAAAATAAAGAGAATAACAGAAACAAAATATCGTTCTACTTTTTATAATAATTACACTTTATACTTGTGTTAAATACGAAACATTCAATTCAAATAAACAGCACTTCCTTGTTCATATATTATCAATTCACTAAGATGACTACGAAAGTCGTATCCTTAACTGAATGACCCAAGGCTTTTCAGCTGTACGGGGTTTTTGGAAAACCTTGCGCCATGTCTGTCCGCTCCTCCATCATATTCACCAGTCTCATATTAACTGCTGTTATTGGATGGGTTGACCTGTTGCAAAATATATTTCAATTTATGCACTACAGCCATTAATAAACACTTCTTACATTTTTAATTACTTTGGTGAAAAATATCCACTTAGTTTCTAGTTCACTTGAATTTTTTGTTCATTTAAATTATCGTAGATAATTCTCACGAATATATGTCAAAATTGCGTTTCACTCGGAATCCGTGATGGCAATCTCCCGAATTTCGAAAGTTCGTAAGAATTTCGTGATCACGTCGGAATTGATGATAGCATTTGCCCTACGTCGTCACGTCGGCAGCTGCGAATTCATGATAGACATGCAGATCATTAATATTAGCGCAAGACGATCCGTTCACTGTCAACAACAAACTTGCAGCTGGCCTAAGTCAACGAATTCACATTCCCACGCTGACGGGTAAGGACAGCGTTAGCGGTAAACTACCAACGCAAGCGTCGGCGTCGTATCCGCTGCAATAACTCTACAACAACTACTAACATCGAATTTCGGAACACAACAACTACGACAAGGAGCAGGGACCTATTTAAGACATATTAGCTTTAGAATGTAAGTTTCAGTTTGTAACAGAGAACTCATCAGACAGCATGATCTGATTAATAAAGTGATAATAATAAAGAATCAATCGGACTATTGATAATTGGCGCCCAACTATTCGGGAACAAAAAAATAAAGTTCGATAAAAAATAGTAAAAACTATTCGGGAACAAAAATTAAAGTTCGATAAAAAATAGTAAAAACTATTCGGGAATAATTGTACGGACCCATCAAGGAGGAGACGTCACAAAAAAGGAATCACGGACCAAAGGAGATCAAAAATTTCTACGAAAAATTAAACAATAGAATTAAGATTAAAAAATATGTAAGTAGAGTGCAAAAAATATAGTATGTAGAATTGTTCTACTAGAAAAGTAACTAAAAAAGAAAACTGGTGTTAAATATAATTTACGCTATTAACTGTAAATCTTTGCACGAGTTTTTGAAAAATAAATTTTGCGCAGCCCAGCTTATTGGTATCGGTTTTATTTCAAGCTCATGAGTGATCAGGACCTGGACAAAATATATGAGAGCCTTAACGGTACGATAATGACTTACGAAAAATCAATTGCTGCAACACTAAACGAAAAATACAGAATGGATGCATTACGCGTATTTATTTCAGGGACTAAGAAACCCCTTAGTGATGTGTTTTTCTTAGGCCGGCCTAAAGATCTACCTTCGGTTTTAGCGTTAGCACAAGAGGTGGAATCTAACCATGAGCGATACCCGTTCACAAGCACATATGCCAGGAGCTTGGAAGACAAAGCCCAAAGGCTAAAGATAGAGCAATCTAGGGAAAAAGGTACAAGTAGTAGATATCAAACAAATGACACGTATCTTGCGAAAAATCCCCATTTTAACAGAACGCGGGAATTCAACAGCAAGACTCCGCAGAAACTAGAGCCAGTACAGCCAATGGACGTTGATACCTCGCAACGCTTCAGAGAACATACAGCACAACAGAAAAATAGTGGATACTCATCTCGATATCCTAATAATCAAAATCAAAAATACGGACAGACAGTGAAGAGACCAAGTAATGGTTATGCAAAACTCACAGAACCAAAACAACAACGGGTTAACTACCTGCCAAACGTAAATTCTACTTCTAATCAAGAAGATACGACGTATCATGAGGTAGCAAACTCAGAGGCCTCATCAATCGAAGACGACCTTGCTGAACCTAACCAGTTAAATTTTTTAGACAGAACTCCTTGCTACCGTTCATTGAAAGAACAATTGCAGGGAAAAAGCTAAAATTATTAATTGATACGGGGGCATCAAAAAACTATTTAAAGCCTCTAAAAGTGCTTAAGCACATAACACCTGTCGAAAATTATTTCTTGGTAAAATCAATCCATGGCTTTACTCACATTAAAGAAAAATGCACGGTCAACCTTTTCGACACAAACAGTACCTTTTTTATACTCCCGTCTCTTTCAACATTCGACGGAACAATAGGTCTGGATTTGCTAACGCAAACAGACGCAACAATAGATTTAAAATAAAAAAAAAAAAACAATAACCAATAATGGCTCAGAAGAAATAAAGTAAAGTAAAGTGTGCAAATGTGAATTTCACACGAGTAGAGGACATAGAAGTCCTCGAGGTTGTAAGGGGCAAATTTCAAAAAATGGTGAAAAATTTATTACGAGCTTTTTCTGATCCTAATGAAGTCCTACCATTTAACACAAATATTGTTGCTACTATTCGCACCGAAAGTGACGACCCGGTCTATTCTAAGCTATACCCTTATCCAATGGGTGTAGCGGAATTCGTGAATACTGAAATTCGCGATTTACTAAAATATGGTATTATCCGACCGTCTAGGTCACCATACAACAACCCAATATGAGTTGTAGACAAAAAAGGAACAGACGAACAAGGCAATGTGAAAAAACGTCTTGTAATAGACTTCAGAAAATTAAACGAAAAAACCATCGATGACAAATACCCCATTCCCAATGTAACCGTAATACTATCAAATCTAGGAAAGGCCAAGTATTTCACAACACTTGATCTAAAATCGGGCTTCCACCAAATAACTCTCGCAGAGTCCGATAGGGAAAAGACCGCTTTCTCGGTAGGCAACGGGAAATACGAATTCTGCAGGCTTCCTTTTGGTTTGAAGAATGCGCCCAGCATTTTTCAAAGAGCTATCGACGACGTATTGAGAGAACAAATAGGAAAGTCCTGTTACGTCGACGACGTTATTATCTTTTCAGAAACCGAAGAAAAACATGTCGAGCATATCGAGTGGGTTTTTAAAGAGGTCAGATGAGGCTAATATGAGAATTTCGCGCGAGAAATCACAATTTTTTAAGGAAAGCGTTGAATACTTAGGCTTTTTTGTGTCTAGGGGAGGCATTAAAACAAGCCGCAGCAAAGTAGATGCTATCCATAACTACGAGAAACCCGCCACTCTTTTCAATGTCAGATCCTTTCTAGGTTTAGCAAGCAATAGCAAAGCCTTTAACAGATATTTTGAAAGGAGAAAACGGCAAGGTTAGCGCCACACAATCGAAAAAGATTAAAGTGGAATTAGACGAAAAACAATCACTTGCTTTTAACAAATTGAAGGAAGTCCTTACATCGGAGGATGTTATGTTACTCTACCCAGACTTCAGGAAGCCATTTGATCTAACGACAGACGCTTCATCTTTGCGTATAGGGGCAGTACTGTCACAAGACAATAGGCCAATTACTTTTATTTCGAGGACTTTGAAAGATCGTGAGCAAAACTTCGCAACTAACGAACGCGAGTTACTTGCCATAGTCTGGGCCCTAAAAAGCCTTAGAATCTATCTCTATGGCGTTAAAAATTTAAACATTTTTACAGACCATCAGCCACTTAGGTTTGCGGTTTCAGACCGAAACCCAAATGCTAAAATTAAACGCTGGAAAGCGTTTATCGACGATCACAACGCTCAAATTGTTTACAAACCGGGCAAGGAAAATCATGTTGCTGACGCGCTATCGCGACAGAACATCCACGCTATCGCGACAGAACATCCACGCTCTAGAGGAGGATGCCCAATCAGATTTGGCTACAATCCACAGCGAAATGTCACTATCCTATACGATAGAAGGAACCGAAAAACCATTACATTGTTTCCGAAACCAAATCGTTTTAGAGGAAGCAGACATGACTTTAAGACGGAACTTCATATACCTTGGCAATAAAACTCGTCATATAATTCAATTTACAAATAGGAAGCACCTTATTGAGGAGATAAACATAGCAGCCCAGGAGAATATTAAACAAATCCTCTGCGATTACTATTTCCCAAAGATGACCAACGACGAACGAAGTTGTCGCGAATTGTAAGATCTGTAGTAAGGCCAAATACGACTGGCACCCACGTAAGCAGGAACATGGTGTAACTCCAACCCCCTCCTATACCGGGGAAATGTTGCACATTGATATCTTTTCGACAGATAAAAAGTACTTTCTTACCTGTCTGGACAAATTCTCAAAATTTGCGGTGGTGCAACCTATACCTTCTCGAACAATTGTGGATGTAAAGGTCCCAATCATTCAGTTAATGAATATATTTCCAAACACAAAGACTATTTATTGAGATAATGAAGCTTCTCTAAATTCTGAAACGATAACCTCATTATTAAAAAATTTTTTTGGTGTAGACATCGTAAACTCACCACCCCTTCATAGCACCTCGAACGGGCAGGTTGATGCACCAGATGTTTGAAACTGGACAGAAAAATTAACGAAACGACAGACCTCATATTAATGGCAACAACTGAATACAATCGAACGATTCATTCGGTGACCAATATGAAACCAATCGAAATAATTCACGGCAACCCACCCGAAATGAGGAATGAGATAACCATGAAAATAATGAAAGCCCAACAAGCACAAATGGATAGGAGTAACCCCTCGAGACAGAATAGAGTATTCGACGTGGGGGAAAGAGTATTGGTAAAGACTAACAGACGACTCGGAAATAAATTATCCCCTTTATATGTTGAGGAGAAAGTTGAGGCAGACTTAGGAACCACGGTTCTCATAAAAGGGAGGGTGGTCCATAAGGACAACTTAAAGTAAAGGAAAATTCGACTTTTCCGACTACATACCGATTCAGGATGGTGATGCGACGGTTTGGGAGGAATTTGGCTATCTAAGGATTACAACTAATCTTACAGTATACAAGGGAGTAGTTGAGTAAACCAAAGGCTTAACAACGCAATTCCCTCTATCCGACTCGACGCAGAAATTGCACATATAAAGGTGCTTCTGACAACACTGGACATACATCACAGGCAGGCTAGGAGCATTAACATTTTGGGTACGGCCCTAAAGGTTATAGCAGGTAGGCCTGACTTTGACGACTTCGGAAACTTGAAGTTCCAACAACAGGAACTCGTAGGCTCAGAGCGACATCAGGTTGAAATAAACACAAGGATACAAGAAAAAATAAATGAACTGACGGAAACGGATAACCACATCATAAAAAAACCCAAAAGCTGGACAGATCGACACTAGCCACTTGTATGAAATGCTGCTTGCAAGAAATAGGATCATTATATACGAAATTGAAACTTTAATTTCAACTACTACCCTTGCAAAGATAGGGATAATAAATACCATGTTGTTAAACTCAAATGATATAAAAAACATTCTTGAAATACAAACACTACTATCACTGATTTAATGGAGGTATCATATATTAA
This sequence comes from Philophylla caesio, assembly GCA_963971545.1. Lineage (NCBI taxonomy): Eukaryota > Metazoa > Arthropoda > Insecta > Diptera > Tephritidae > Philophylla > Philophylla caesio. Next base: position 4,424,192 of record OZ020605.1, read on the forward strand.
GGTTCTAGTAGACGGTAATCTTCTAAATTTTATTATCAAATATCCTAAGCCAGTACTAGTCTGTAAGAAAATTATTTTTTTTTCTTGTCCAACACAACGGAACAATCCTGCACCTTGGGAATGACAACAATGTTACCGATTGTCATAATCAAATTTTGGCGATTGGAAGTTGCAGCGCAACGCTCACATCAACGTTTTGCAAAAAATTACAACATCCATCGTGCGCGCAGCAGCTTCATTCTGGTAATGTTGCCCACTGCAGCACTCGCCCTAGCCACCTTGAACCAATTATGGTGGTCGATGATGGCATAATCATCATTAACGATAATACCGCTTTAGTCAAGACTACCGCAGACACCGAGAAGACCATAAAGGGAACTTATTTACTTTCCTTCGAAAATGAGATTCAAATTAATGGATCCTACTTCAAAAACCTAAACGGCATGTTTAAAAAATTACCAGGATCAGCAACGACGGCGCTCCTCAATATCACCAGTCATCAAGAGATTTTGAGTCTTCCATATCTTCACAAGATAAGTATGGAAAACCTGCGTTTCATCGAGAAAATCGAAGGGAGGACTATGATAGGACCAACGATATCAGGTCTCACTAGCATTGTCATACTAATTTCCTGTTACAGTCTTATTAAACTATACCAAGAGCGAAAAAGAAGACGCAAATCCCAGAATCTTCAGAACGTCATAAACAATTTTAAGAAGCCCGTGGACGGCCTTCATTTAGAAGGGGAGGAGTTAACATAAGCAGCTCTTTGTCAACAATAAAGTCCGCGCGTGGGCTGAGTCAGCGAATCCACATTCTCACGCTGACAGCTGGCAGTTAACATAAGCAGCCCTTTGTCAACAATAAAGTCCGCGCGTGGCCTGAGTCAGCGAATTCACATTCTCACGCTGACAGGTAAGTCACAGCACTAGCGCAAGACGATCCGTTCACTGTCAACAACAGACTTGCAGCTGGCCTAAGTCAGTGAATTCACATTCCCACGCTGACGGGTAAGGCACAGCGTTAGCGGTAAACTGCCAACGCAAGCGTCGGCGTCGTATCCGCTGCAATAACTCTACAACTACTACTTACATCGAATTGCGGAACACAACAACTACGACAAGGTGCAGGGACCTATTTAAGACATTAGCTTTAGAATGTAAGTTTCAGTTTGTAACACGATTCATAATCGCTGATTTAGAAGTTTAGACTGTTTTTCAATTTAAAAAAATCACTCGGCGAGAACTAAAGTAATGTTTTTAATCAATGCGCCTGGATAGATGCGGCTTTTGTAATATTACTCTCAGATGCATCAATTCAAAGTGAGATGTCTGAATTATTGTTTTACCACAGATATAATATTATCGAAAGCAATAACCTGACAACTTAAGAAATTGCAATATATGCTAATAACACAAATGCAAATTTTTACAGGCATTAATCGCATTTATATAAAAACGCTTCTTGGAATATAGTTCAATGCCCATATTTTTTCAACTGCATTAAAATGTTTCTTCTTGTTTAATGAGTTTTGATATTGAAGTTATAACAGTACATATTTATCTGCGTGTTGAACGCTTTACTGGAAATAATTTTCGAAGGTTTGCAGGAGATTGGTAAAGACTCGTTTGGCGCCGTTTACTATGCGCGATGCAATCATATTATTATTATTATTCATTTTTATTCTGTCTAAGATCTTACTGACTAGAATTTAGCTAAGAGAATTACAGAATTAATATGGATACCATTAAGAAAAATAAGTTTCGATAGATGACTTGATAAAACTTCTAGGAAACGAAAAATCGATATGTAAGCTCTTTGAAATGTTGTTATATTCTGCAAGGCCTCGAAAAATAGGCGCGAAAAATGAGTAATTAGTTTTAACGGCCAGTACATGAAAGGGCAAATGGTAATGAAGAACTCTGTTAGGTACATCGAAAGTAACATGCTCAAGAAGGGATGGACAGTCAATGGATCCAGTAATAAGATCAAATGCAAATAACAGTACATGAGTACGCCTTCTATTTTCCAAGGATAGCAGGTTTATAAGTTTACACCGAGAGTAATAAGACGGAATCGGATCTGAAAAATTAAGGGAAGCATGGATCTGAAAAATTAAGAGAAGATGGTTTAAAAGAAAGTAATTCGAGACAAATATATTTTGGGATTTCGATAAGATCATCTTAAAGCACTTTTTAACATTCAAAGACAAATTATTATAGTCACACCATCTCAAAAGGCGATCTAAATCTTGCTGAAGATAGAAGGCATCGGGGGCATAAGTTATTCTACAAAAGAGTTTTAAGTCATCGGCAAACAATAAGAAACTGGAATATTTAAAACAGGAACCAATATCATTGATAAACAAGACAAACAATAAAGGACCAAGGATGCTACCCTGGGTGGTAACAAAGGGATAAGATTTACAATTATCGATATCTACAAACATAGTCCTATTCGTAAGGTAATATTTTAACCACTTTAGAAGTTTAGAATAAAAACCATACGTCTCGAACGACCATATGTTTAGGCTTCCAACCCTCTTCAACCACCAAACAAAGCGCGCAACCCTAGTACGCGGTTTGCATGCACACACACATACACACAGAAGTGTTTTATTACTTGTGAAAAGTCGAGTTTTTGAAATCGTCCTCTAAAGAGGGATTCGCCACACAACTTACCTGGGAAGTTCCTTGTTATGCTCTTTAAGCTCCAAGTGTGCGGGTGATACCGGTTTTCGACGGAAAATCAGAAATTCGAGGAAAAACAAACATTCCTTTAGTTTTTTCTTTCCTTTTTTACCCCTTCCTTTCAGAAAACGCGCGAAAATAACTTTTGTGAAATTAAAAAAGTGAAACAAACAGTTGTCAAATACAGCTGAGCTTCTCTTCCAAGAGCAGGAACAGCTGTTAGCAACGAGAAACTCAGTGACAGTTGCGAAAGCACTGTACTTGTGCAGTGACTATTAAACAGGCCTCTAAGCACTGGAAAAATAGGACCCACCCTAAGTACTTAAAAAAAAAATAATATTTAAAAAAATTATATAAAAAGAAAAATAAATAAGTATAAAAGCACAAATAACTAATAAAGTAATCATATAATAACTCATAATATGAATAACGGAAAATAATATTAACAAAATTAAACGCAATAACAGATAATAATAATAACTAAAAATAATATTAATAAAATTAAACGCAATAACAGATTAACAGACTAAACGCGTGTTATCAGCATAAATTAAAGTAACCCAATTGTCGTTTCACAACACTGAAGTTCATTTCGCCTTGTCTTGCCATCTTTCGAATTCGAATTCAAAGGATGAAAGTGCAAAACGGAATGAGCAAATATGGCAGTATATTTAATCCGAACGATCATTCAGAATTTAACGAGCGAACGAGTAGCAAGGGCAGCGATTTAAAACAGCGCCTCAATCTTTGTCAACGTCATCGTCAGTTTAATTTTATTAATTTGTAAAGTTTCTTTAATTAAATTAAATTATATTCATACACATAAGCGTTTTTTAATAGCCTCCGCCACATATTCGTTTTGAAATTTGCTACAAATTGAATTCGCACATCGTTCGTGTCATTGGAAGTTTTTTTAACAGCCAGCGGTGAATTTTGTTCTACCGTTTGGCAAATTTGTATCAGCGACCATAGCTATTGGAAGGTTGCCGCTTTGTCGTCATTTCGACAGTCGTCGGGCAAATTTTATCAACGTCAGAGGCGGTTGGAAGCTTGCCTTTTTGTCGCCGTTTCAACGTCAACATTTAAGTCAAACTTTATTTATTCAACCGTTTGGCATTATATATTTGCTAAATTTATCAACGTCCGTTGCCATTGGAGGTTTGCCGTTTTTCATTGCCGTTTCAACAACCAACAGTAAATTACATTTGCAACAACTCATCGCCCGTTGCTAATGGTTGTCTGCGATTTTGTCATCGCCCTTGCACCGTTTCAACAATCAACTGTAAATTTATACAACCGTTTGGGAAATTATATTTGCTAAAGTTATTCAAATCGTTGTTGTTTTTTATCGCCGTTTCAACAGCCAGCTGTAAATTGTCTACCGTTTGGCAAATATATTTGCAATTTGTTTCATCGTTCGTTATTGGAAATTTGCCGCTTTGCCTTCGAGGAGTTTATCAGCGTCCGTTGTCATTGGAGATTTGCCGGTTTTCATCACCATTTCATAAACCGACCACTATAAAGAGTTTGTCATTTTGCGTCGCCTTTGTTAACAGCCATCGTTAGATTTTTTTTTTTTTAATTTATTATATCTCACCGTTTTGCAATACACATAGATATAGTCATCAAGTCGCTTGCAGTCGTTTTTTTTTAAATACAAGAGCATTAGGGTTCCAGCAAGTAAGCAAGCGCAAACGTAGCAAATCAGTGTTCCAGATATCGTTCAAGCCATCATCAAAGCAATGTTTACCAGAGGCAGATCTACCAAGGCACCGTCTAACGCAGATGTAGAGGGAAGCAACTCCGAATCGGAAGATTGCGTTCCAGTAAATGCTCCAATGCAAAACGTACAGTCACAAGGCAACATAGAAAGCGATGTGTTGGCTCCTTTGGTTGCAAGCATCACGGCATTAAGGGAGTGCGTCCAAGAATTGCGGAATGATACAAGTCGCAGTCAAACTGAAATACAGCAACTGGGTGAACGTATCGATATTGATTCAGCCCAGGCCACTAATGCATTATGTGCAGTTACGGGAACCTCAGTTCCACAGCCATCTCATAACGCGCCGCCGTTAGCAACGCCTGCAGTACACCCTCGAAAATCGACGTCAGCACACGCATCCTTATCGTTTTTGGAAAATTCCACTAAGCTGTATCCGCTACCAACCTTCGACGGTAACGCTGAAGATTGGCCATTGTTTTCGGCAAATTATACAGACACCACAGCGGAATTCGAGTACAACAATAGGCATAACCTCATGCGTCTACGAAAGGCGTTACAAGGCAATGCAGAGCGAGCTGTCTCGTCAATGATGATTTACACGGATGATGTACGAAACATTTTAAAGGAGTTGGAATTTCATTTTGGCCGGCCTGATCTATTAATACGCGCCCAATTGCAGAAAGTAAAGACGTTTCCATCTATTTATGAGAACCACCTTGATCAAGTTATAGAGTTTGCAAACCGCGTTCGCAATATATCGGCTTAATCAAAATTGCCTCCCTTATGCCAATCGCCAACTAGGTCCAAATGAAAGTTCATCACGTCGAGTCTTCCACACAAGTGAGGAGCAGGCATCATGTTTGTGTTGCAAACAAGCACACTCACTCAAGAAATGCCGTAAGTTCGCATTACTCGAATGTGCACTAAGTGGTCGTTAGTAAAGCAACAACGGGTTTGTTTTGGGTGCCTTCAGAAAGGCCACAGTTTGGCCGATTGTCGTCGTCTTAGTACATGTACTATAGATGGTTGCAAGCATATGCACCACAAGCTTCTGCATCAATCTCGTCAATTGTCCAGTCCACCTGACGATCGCGAACGCATCTTGAACTGTCGCAGTGATGTGGAACCCAGCCTCTTTAAAATTTTTTCAGGGGTTTTGTCCGGTCTGCAAGGTAGTATTTTAACGCTTGCAATGCTTGACGAAGTGTCGCTCTTGGAGGAAGAAATGGCAGCACAACTAGGCTTAAGAGGCTGCGTTGTGCCGCTCACCTTGCCGTGGTACGGGGACAGCCAAACAACCGAAACAGCCAGGGTAGTGTCATGTGAGATGAGAGGAGTAAGTAGCCATAATTGCCTTTTTGTAAAAAATCTCCAAGCAGTCAAAGGTCTCAAGTTGCCGAGGCAAACCTTCAATCAGCGTCAATATAGGCATTTAGATAGATTGCCTGTTCAAAGCTTCAACAATGTAAAACCGGTATTGCTCCTTGGACTTAACAACTGTCATTTTGGCGCACCCTGCAGAACAGTACAAGGCAGACAGGACCAGCCAATCGCAATTGAGACTAAGCTCGGTTGGGTGGTATACGGACCACACCGGGAAAATTCTGTCGCATCGCCAAGAGTGCTAAAAATTCGACACTCCGCTAGTCTAACTACGTTAAACAAGATAGTGGAAGATTACTTTTCATTGGAAAATTTCGGCGTAAACTGCAAAATGGCTCTGGATTCGGACGAGAATCTTCGGGCAAAACATTTACTTGCCAAAACAATGAAGGACAATGGGATAAGGTATGAGGTCGGTTTACTATGGCGAGATGATGACGTCAAACTTCAGCTAAGTTACGCTATGGCGAAACAACGCTTGTTAAACGTCGAGTCGCGAATGGTTCGCGATGAAACATATGGCGAACAGCACAACATTGAAATCGCAAAATACGTAAATAAGGGCTATTCAAAGCCATTAACGCCAGACGAAGCCACCAGAGAAGAACCGAGGACTCGGTACCTTCCCCACTTCAGTGTGACCAACCCGCAAAAGTTTCGCAGCAGCTGCAACAGTAAACTCCGTGTCACTAAACTCAGTTTTGTTGAAGGGGCCGGAACAGGCACAGTCTCTCGTAACCAACATTCACAAGTTTCGTCAGGGAATTGTTGCGAAAGCAGGAGATATCCAGGAAATGTTTTCTCAGGTGCGGGTTCGAGTAGCTGATTAAGATTCTCAACGATTTTTGTGGAAAGATGGCAGCCCCAATCAGCCAATCCGCACGTATAAAATGGTGTCGATGATATTTGGTGCAATTTGTTCGCCGTCTTGTGCCGAATATATTAAAAACGTCAACGCCTGCAAATTTTAGTCAACAATGCCCAGGGGATCACGAACGGTCACTCAAAATACGTTCGTTGATGACCTGGTCGCAAGTTTCAACAGCGCTGAAGAAGCCGTATAGGTAACCATTGAAGCAATTAAAATCAATGCAGCCACGGGGTTCAAGCTACGAGACTTCATTTCGAATAATGTACTGGTCCAACAACAACTGAATGGCGAAAACGCTGAAGCTGACAAATCAATCGTTCAATGGAGCGCCAAGCAACAACTGAAAGGGTTCTCGGGATGTGCTGGAACACCGCGAATGATGGTCTTGAATTTCATTTCCACTTCTACAAAATCGCTCAAGACGTTCTTAATGGTAAACGGCCGCCAACGAAGCGCGTGTTGCTAGGTATAGTGATGAGCAACTACGACCCATTTGGACTATTAGCGAATGTAACCATATGTTTGAAATTACTTGTGCAAGCCTTATGGAAGCTACAATTGTTGTGGGATGAAATCATACCGTGTCAGTTAGCAGATCAGTGGTCGAAATGGCGGAAAGTGCGCGATCCATAAAGTACCTTTCGGTCCCCCGATGTTATTCTTCGTTGCTACCAGTTGCGGACGAAGTCCAGTTGCACATATTTGTGGATGCCAGCTCCTGAGCATATGCTGCTGTCGCATACCTACGCGTACGAAAGGGTGACAAGATCGACGTCGCCTTAGTGTGTGCTAAGTCAAGGTGCGCACAGCTGAAGGGTTTAACAATACCTCGTCTCGAGTTGCAAGCCGCAGTGCTTGGTTGCCGTCTTAAAGAGTCACTTGAACGCTGTCATGATTTTCAGATCGATATCACAACATTCTGGAGTGACTCAAAAACCGTCATATTGTGGATACGTTCAACAACCAGAAACTGTAAGCAATTCGTCGCTTACCGTGTAGCTGAAATAAAAAGCGCCACATCAGCGAATCAGTGGCGTTGAATTCCCACTGCTTTAAATGTGGCCGATGAAGCTACGCGTTCTCCTCCAACCTTTTTTACTGAATTAAGGTCCAGATGGTTTATGGGACCTGATTTTCTTCGTAAAGATACATCCTGTTGGCCTCGAGATATAGTGAAGCTTCGGAGTACTGTGTTACAGAAGAGTTGCCGAAACGAGACTTGCTGTCAAAATCAGAGAAGTACCCGATACATTTTACTAAATTTTCGTCTTTTTTAAAAATCACCAGAGTCGTCGCCTGGGTTCTACGAGTATTAAACAACGCAAGGTCAAAGGTTCATCGGAGTGGAGAACTTACCGCCGCCGAGCATATAAACGCTGAAAGGAAGATCCTTTTAAGAGTGCAATCCTTCGCTGACGAGATATGCGCAATCACGCAGAAAAAATGCTTGCCGAAAACTAGTCCTCTTCTCCAACTAACGCCATTCGTAGACAACGACTGGTTGCTGAAAATTAATGGAAGAATTCATGCTGCCTACTGTTTGCCAATCACAGCTCGCCGACCAGTAATCCTACCTCACGGTCACCACGTTACGCGCCTAATAATGAAGCAGTATCATTTAAAAATTCATCACCAAAACGATTGCTCCACGATTAATGAGATGCGTTAAAGGTTCTGGGTTCCACCCATTTTTTGTTGGGGGCCTCAATTCGACGCAAACGCCTAACCCAGAGCACGAAAGAGTGTGTCTTCGTAAGCAGTGGCGTATAGCGCAAAATTTGAAGGATCGACTTTGGAAGAGGTGGACGAAGAAATACTTGCCTTAACTTCTTCGAAGATCGAAATGGAGAACTGAAGCAACGGCTCTACAACCTGGGCAGCTAGTTATAGTGTGCGACTCTGCCAAACCAAGAAGACAATGCGAACGAGGCAAAGTTACTGAGGTATTCATCGCAAAGGATGGTCAGGTCAGAAATGCCAAGGTGCGTACCAGTTCAGGAGAAGTGCTTCTCCCAGCCAGTAAGCTAGCCGCTTTACAATTTATTGAATTCCCCAAGGATCCACCGGGGAGTGGGATGTCGTTTAACAACACTGAGATTCATTTCGCACCGTCCTGCCATCTTTCGAATTCGAATTCAAAGGATGAAAGGGCAAAACGGAATGAGCAAATATGGCAGTATATTTTATCCGAATGATCATTCAGAATTCAACGAGCGAACGAAAAAAGGGCATCGATTTAAAACAGCGCCTCAATCTTTGTCAACGTCAGTTTAATTTTATTAGTTTGTAAAATTTCTTTAATTAAATTAAATTATATTCATACACATAAGCGTGATTTAATTGCCGCCGCCATACCAATAAATAAAATAGCAATAATATTTATACATTAATAAATTAAAACACATCATATAATAACTTACAACATCAATAATAAAAGAAATAGCAAAAACAAAGTAGTGAACGGAAATATGTAACTTATATTAAACTAAACAAAATAAAACCGAAATACCATAATAAAAAACAAAAAAAAACTATATTCAATAACAGTAATAACAAATCTAATCGATAATAACAACAACCAATAACATAGATATATATAATCTAGATAAAAATAACTTATTAACATATCCCAACGAGAACCCAAAATTCCGAAGGTCCCACTACATCGGACTCTTTAATAAATCCTTTCGCGAAGCGTTCCCGGTTAATGTAACAGGAACCACAAGACGCCCCAAAGGAGGCCCCAAGAGGTCTTAAAGCCACAAAAACCCTCATGAAGGAGCTTGGAGCAAAAATTAACTTGTTATTTAGCATGATCGGCGGGGGTAGAAGAACTATCCACCAATCAATGCGAGACCTTGTTGGAGAAATCGCCAAACTGCACAGCCAGGCAGCAAACCAGCCCAACAAACGCAACCAAGCTAACACCAGCACAAGAGACCAGCACGTGCAAACAGAGAAAGAGGTGAAAAAGAGGGCTTCGAACAAAACCGGCGCAGACGCAAAAAGCTCCAGCAAAGAACCCAAGTTGACCGAGACTCGGGATAAAAACGCGCAATGGATGGTGGTGAAAAATAAAAGAAAACTCAGCAAAACGGCAAGGAAACTCTCCAGGCCTGACGCGGTTATCATTTCGAAAACGAGCGAAATGACGTATGCGGACATTATCAAACAAATGAAGCTACAACCAGATATGAAAGAACTAGGCGATAGCGTAAACCGAATCACAACAACTCCGGGATAAACGTTGTCAGATGGCGAATGAATTCAAAGAATGAGCGTTGGAAGTGCTTAAGATGCTGCAAATGTTAGGATCTTGAGTCACACAGTAAATGTTGAAATCCGCGATGTGGATGTTGCCAACGCTATAAAACAACAATTCCTAGAAGTGAATTACGGAAAACTGGTTGCAGTAAAGTCCTTGAAGCCGACAAGAAATGGCACGCAAACTGCGACAGTAAGTGTGGCAGTCCGAGACACGAAAATCCTGTTGGGGCGGGACGAATCCGTGTGGGCTTGCTTAACTGTCGAATACGGGAGCAGGACAGTCCCCTAAGGTGTTTCCGATGCCTCGACTTTGAACACATAGCAAGGCAATGTAAATCTACAGAGGACCGTAATGGCTCATGTTTGCGCTGCGGAGAGAAAGGTCACCTTGCAAAGCAGTGCACGGCAGAACCCAAATGTGTCATCTGCAAATCAGGGGCTGGCTTTTTACAGAGTCATCCCACAGGAAGCTTCAGATATCCGGCGTATAAAAAAGCAGTGAACAAAATGAAGAAATGATGAAATGCCTGCAAATAAATCTTAACCACTGCGAAGAGGCACAAGACCTCCTAAACAGTTAGTCTTCGAGCAAAACATTGACGTCGCACTCATCAGCGACCAATATAGAGCGCCGTTCACTGAAGGAAATTGGCTGCAGGACAAAAGCAAGAAGCAAGCTGCAGTCTGGGCATGCGGAGCTCTCCCCTTCAAAGCCATTGGCAATAACCAAGAGGAGGGATTTATCTATGCAAAAATGGCGGGAATCCAGCTCTATAGCTGGTACGCGCCCCCAAGCGAATCGCTCGAAAGCTATAAGAATATGCTAAGAAGCCTGGCATCCGATGCTGTCGGCAAAATACAAGTCATCATCACCGGGGATTTCAACGTATGGACAGTGGAATGTGGAAGCTCAAAAACAACCCCCAGAGGCCAGGCCCTACTTGAAGCCCTCACAAATCTAGACATCATACTGTTAAATAATGGAAGCAAAAATGCTTACCAGAAAGGAACCGCGGGGTCGATTGTGCATCCAAGAAGGACTTTTTCCCAAAGAAATGGAAGCGACAACGGCTAGTCTTACTGCCCAAAGGCAACAAGCCACCGGAAGAACCATCGTCATATAGGCCCCTATGCAGTGCAGGCAAAATATTCGAAGCAATAATCTGCGCGCGGATTCAAAAATCACGGAAGGTGATCAAGGCCTTTCAAGGTGGCAATATGGCTTCCGGAAAAGCGTGAGATAGCACGAAAAGCCCTCGAAGGCAAGAGATGGTTTGAAGGAGCAAAGCAGTATTGTGGTGTAATCACGTGGGACGTAAAAACGCCTTTAATTCTGCCAACTGAAGCCGATTATTAACTGCGATGATGGCAATGAATATTCCACATTATTTAATTCGAATAATGAATAACTATTTCAGAGAAAGAGAGCTCTTCTACGACAACAACGAAGGACCAAAAAAGTACCATGTTACTGGAGGTGTGCCCCAGTCCTTGGACCACTCCTCTGGAATATAATGTATGATGGCATCCTGAGAATAGAAAAATCAGAAGGAGTGTCTATTATAGGATACGCTGATGATATCGCGATCGTAGTTGTCGCAAAACACTTAGTAGACGTGTCACGCGTGTGAACCAACACCATAGCCTCTGCCAAAACATGGCTTCAAATAGCGGGACTAGAGCTAGCGGAACATAAGACCGAAGCGCTGCTAATGACCAGCCGGAAAAGAGTTGAAAACATCCAAATAAGAACAGGAGGCCACACTGTAGATTCCAGCCCAACCATAAAATATCTCGGTGTCATACTCGACCGTCGTGTGAGCTTCAAGGATCATCTTAATTATTCCAGCGAGAAGGCGAGAAAAGTTAGCACAGCACTAGCAAGACTCATGCTAAATATAGGAGGTCCGAAACAACATAGAAGCAAACTGCTTGCGACGGTTGACTGAAGAAAACGTATGGAAAAGTGCGCAGACATCACTGCGGTAATGAAACGGTTAAGAATAGAAGAGCGAAACGCGAATCGCGCAAACTAAGAACGCACGCTGAGTGAAGACGAAGAATAACGTCTAGTGCCTGCTCTGCGAAGTAGTTTCGCAAACCCACAGTTGCGAAAGCACTGTATTAGTGCAGTGACATTAAAAGGCTTTATAATACAACAATAAACATAAAATAAAATCAAAAACACAGATAATAAAAAAATAAAAATAATAAAAAACATAATAATAATATATTAAATAAAATCAAAACAACTGCAACAAGAGCCAAACACTATGAGTGTCACCAGATCGCCCTTACCAGGGCGAAATATCAGGGAAGCCGCTGGTCCTTCCCTTTCAAACCCTAGTCCCACCGGTGGAGGGTCTTTAATGAACCCTTTTGCAAAGCGTCCTTGGTTAATGTGCCAGGAACCAGACAGGGGCGAAAATGGCGAAGCGCAACAACGACGTTGTCTTGATCTAAATGCAAGCGGGAAAAATAGCGAAGGAAACGGTAGAACCGATATTCCTAAATTCGCCCAAGAAGAAGCTCAAAGTCTGCTATGAGGCCCACGAGGGGTCGTGAGGTGTCACTAAGCGCTGAAAATTCGCGTTCGCACTCCTCCCCACCGGACATTAGCCGCGTCGAAAAACACCCCGAAAATGGCGCCACTAATGCAAAGAATCCCATGAAAGAGCTGGGAGAAAAAATAAATCTGCTGCTAAGTATGATGGGCGGCGGTAGAAGAACGATCCATCAGCCCATGCGAGATTTGGTCGCAGAAATCGCCAAACTACATAGTAAGGCAGCGGCCAAGCCTAATGAATGCAGTTCCGGAAACAAAATTACAAGGAAACGGCATGTCCAAACCGAACAAGCGTCAGCAACAAAGAATGCAGACAAAGAAGCCAATAAATCTGAGATAGAGGCTAATAAATGGACGCTCGTGAAAAACCCGAAAAAGTTAAGTAAGGCTGAAAAGAAATCGTCCAGGCCAGACGCGGTTATAATCTCCAAAACAAGCTAAATGACATATGCGGACATAATCAGGCAAATGAGGCAGCAACCTGAAATGAAAGAGGTGGGTGAAAGTGTTAACAAGATCACAACAACAGCAAGAGGTGACTTGTCCAACTCCGCGACAAGACAAGATGGCAAATATGTTCAAATAACGAGTGACAGTTGTGCTTAAGGACGCCGCAAATGTGAAGATTTTGAGTCATACATTGAACGTAGCCACAACGGAAGAAAACATTGCCAGCGCCAGCGCCATAAACCAACAGTTCCCAGAGGTGAATCACGGGAAACCCGTTCCAATATATAATATAAAGTCGGCAAGGAATGGAACGCAAACAGCGATCGTAAGTTTGGCAGCCAGAGACTCAAAAATTCTGTTGGAAGCGGGAAGAATTCGCGTAGGTTGGGTCAACTGCCGAATTCGGGAACTTATCAGGCCTCTCAGATGCTTTCGATGCCTTGACTTTGGACATTTATCCAGGCATTGTAAGTCCACAGAAGATCGCAGCGGCACATGCCTACGCTGCGGAGAGAAAGGACACTTGGCCAAGCAATGCCAAGCAGCACCCAAATGCGCCATCTGCAAGACAGCGACTGGAGTCTCACAAGACCATCCTACTGGAAGTTTCAGGTGCCCTGCGTATAAAAAAGCGGTAAATCAACTAAAATAATAATTAAGTGCATACAAATTAATCTAAATCATTGCAAGGCGGCACAAGACCTTCTAAAGCAGGCAATCTACGAGCAAAAGATCGATATTGCACTCATCAGCTAGCAGTACAAAGTGGAAGGAAATTGGCTGCAAGACAAAAGGAAAAAAGCTGCAATCTGGGCGTGTTGGGCCACCCCCATCGAAATCAGAGGAAATAGTCATCACGAGGGCTTCACCTACGCAAAAATTGGTGGAATTTACTTCTACAGCTGCTAAGCGCCTCAAAGCGAACTAATAGAAAGCTATAAAAATATGCTGAGCCGTCTGGTAACCTATGCTGCGGGAAAAGCACCAATCGTAATATCTGGAGACTTCAATTCGTGGGCAGTAGAATGGGGCAGTCCAAAAATAACTCCACGAGGCCAGGCGCTGCTTGAAGCCTTCTCCAGTCTTAACATCGTGCTCAACAAAAGGAAGAAAAAATATCTACCAAAAAGGCAATGCGGGTTCGATCATCGACCTGACATTTAGCAGTTCTGCGATATTCAATAAAATAATAATGGACGTCTCAGAGGAGTTTACATTCAGCGACCATTTTGCCATCAACTTTACCATCCACCCGTCTCGAAACTCCGCGAATAAAAAGAGAGCGTCCAAAGTACAAAGCATTGGATGGAAAACAAAAATGTTAGATAACAGCATGTTGGAATATATGACAGAACTCGTACCAGACACACTTGATGGAAGCTCTGGAAGCCCCAACACATGTGCTAACGCACTAGGAAAGCTGATCACTGACATCTGCGACGCATCGATGCCACGGAAAAAGAGTGGAAACCGAAGAGCACCAGCGTACTGGTGGACAACCGAAATAGGGTGCAACGTCAAGCCGCCAGTAAGCCCACTCATAATGAAGCGGATCGTCTCAGGCATTTTCCCACAGCAAGAAGTATAGAGTGTACCGAGGCAGCTAGTAGTAAAAACCGCCGAGATTCCCCCGGTAACAAATAACGAAGTACTTGCTGCTGCAGCTAGAATTAAAACCAGCAAGTCCCCAGGTATGGATGGAATCCCGAATAGCGTTCTTAAATATGTAGTTAAAAAGAAGACTAAACCTTTAGCAATCTATACACGAAATGCATCCAAGAAGATATTTTCCCAAAGAAATGGAAACGGCAACGGCTAGTCCTGCTACCCAAAGACAACAAGCCCCAGAAGAGCATTCTTCATACAGGCCTTTGTGCACGCTGAACACGGCAGGGAAAATATTTCAAGCAATCATAAGCGCCCGACTCCAAGATATTACTGAAGGTGACGACGGGATTTCAAATACGGCTTCCGAAAAATGCTGTCAACAGTCGACTCCATTGCGGCTGTCTGCGATGTAGCACGTAAAGCGCTCGAAGGCAAAAGATGGTTCGAAGTACCTGAACAGTACTGCGCTGTAGTCACGCTGGATGTAAAAAATGCATTCAACTCCGCCAACTGGAACTGCATAACTAAGGCGCTGATAGAGATGAAAAATTCAGACTACCTGACCTGAATACTCCTAAGCTATTTTAGCGAAAGAAAGTTATTATATGATACAGATGAAGGCCCTAAATGATACCATGTGACAGGTGGTCTGCCACAGGGTTCGGTCCTCGGACCAACCCTTTGGAACACCATGTATGATGACATTCTTAAAATGTAAAAACCCGAGGGCGTGTCTATAATAGGCTATGCGGATGACATAGCGATCATAGTAGTGGCGAAACATGGTGGACTTGGCTGCACAATGCAGAACTAGAGTTGGCTGATCACAAGACAGAGGCATTGCTCGAAAAAAGCTCTAAAAGATTCAAAGTCGCATAAGAAAACACACTGTAACGCCAGCGCTAACTTTAAAATATCTCGGTGTCGTACTGGATCCTCGAATGAACTTTAAGGAACACTTGAAATATGCCAGCGAGAAGGCAAGGAAGACCAGTATGGCTCTAACAAGACTCATGCTAAATATGGGAGACCAAAAACAGAAACAAAGGGCCCTGTTTGCAAGCGTCAGTTCATCTGTTTTAATGTACGCGGCACCAATCTGGGCGACTCCTATAACCTCACTCATGTGAACACCAGCCTCAGCGCACAGATTATCATCTCTTAGAGTATGTTGTGCATTCGTGACTGTGCCAAACGAGGCTTCAAACTAATATTTACATAAATACAAGCACGTTGATCACCCCTTCTGCCTACATTGCGATAGGAAATTGAATGCGCAGAACACATACTAATGGACTGCCACAGATTCGACACAGAATGCAATGATCTAGAACGCTATATCGGAAAAGTAGTGTCTCCCGAAGGCTTGCTGAAGCCTATGCTGTCCGATGAGGATATTTGGCACAAATGTGTAGACACCATCACGGTAGTAATGAAAAGACTTCGAATAGATGAGCGACACGCGAACCGCGCAGAATCATAACGCACGCTGAGTAAAGACGAAGAATAACGTCCAGTGCCTGCCCCGTGAAAAAATATCGGAATTTATAGTCCCGCAGGGGTGCCACCGGCCCATCGTACGAAGGAGGTTGGGTTTAGTCCGTAGGTGCCTGGAGGCAAATCGGACATGCGGGCAGCACGGGCTGCTCGTTTCTATGAAGATTCCTTCTCTATGGTCGTAAACCGAAAAAAAAAAACAAAAAACAAAAAAACCCTCGGGGAATCCGGAGGTCCCACTACATCGGGCATTATCATCAATGACAGCGTGTCTTTAATAAATCCTATCGCAAAGCGTCCCCGGTTAATGCTACAGGAACCAGAAGACGCTCCACAGGGGCCCCGTGAGGTCTTAAAGACACATTGAGCGCCGAGAAGATGGTCGGAAACACGCGCCCGCATTCCTCTCCGCCGGACATTAGCAAAATTAACTTGCTATTAAGCATGATCGGCGGGGGTAGAAGAACTATCCACCAACCAATGCGAGACCTTGTTGCAGAAATCGCCAAACTGCATAGCCTGGCAGCGAACCAGCCCAACCCAAGGCAACACCAGCACAAGACACCAGCATGTGCTAACAGAAAAAGAGGCGACAAAGACAGGATTGAACGAAACCGGCGCAGACGCAAAAAGCTCCACAAAGAAACCATGGAGACCGAGAAACAGGACAAAAACGAGCAATGGATGTTGGTGAAAAACACAAGAAAACTCAGCAAGACGGCAAGGAAACTCTCCAGGCCGGACGCGGTTATTATCTCGAAAACGAGCGAAATGACGTATGCGGATATTATCAGGCAAATGAAGCTACAACCGGATATGAAAGAGCTAAGCGCGAACGTACACCGAGTCACAACAACAGCGATAGGAGATTTTCTTGTCCAACTCCGTGATAAATCTGCTCAGATACCGAATTAATTTAAAGAACGAGCGTAAACAGTGCTTAAAAAAGAAGACATTGCCAACGCTATAAAACAACAACTCTCAGAAGTGAATTACGGAAAACTGGTTGCAGTAAAGTTCTTGAAGCCGACAAGAAATGGCAAGGCACTGTGAATCAACGGACGACCGTAGTGGCTTATGTTTGCGCTGCGGAGAGAAAGGTCACCTTGCCGAGCAGTGCACGGCAGAACCCATATATTTCATCTGCAAATCAGGGACTTTCATTCTACAGAGTCCCACAGAAAGCTTCAGATGCCCGGCGTGTAAAAAAGCAGTAAACCAACTGAAGAAATGATGAAATGCCTGCAAATAAGTCTTGACCACTGCGAAGCGGCACAAGACCTCCTAAAACATTCAGTCTTCGAGCAAAACATTGACGTAGCACTCATCAGTGAGCAATATAAAGCGCCGTTCACTGAAGGAAATTGGCTGCAGGACAAAAGAAAGAAAGCTGCAGTGCGGGGCTGTGCCCTTCGAAGCCATTGGCAATAACCAAGAGGAGGGATTTATCTATACGACAATGGCGGGAATCCACCTCTACAGCTGCTACGCGCCCCCAAGCGAACCGCTATAAAAATATGGTATCCGATGCTGCCGGCAAAACACCAGTCATCATCACCAGAGGATAGGCCCTACTTGAAGCCTTCACAAATCTAGAGATCGTACTGCTAAATAATGGAAGTAAAAACACTTACCATAAAGAAACCGCGGCATCGATAATTGACTTGACGTTCTGCACTTTGCGATATCCTTCGAAAATAATCAACCAAGAAGCAACGCGCGAAAAACGAAAACTCTGAACGTACAGAACATCGGATGGAGAATGAAATTGTTGGACAACAGTATGATAGAATATATGACAGAGCTGCTGCCAGACGTGCTCGACGGTAGAAATGAGAATACCGACAAATGTGCTAGTAAACTCATGAGGATGGTCAGCAATATCTGCGACGCATCGATGCAACAGAAAATAAGTGGAACCAGAAGAGCCCCAGTCTACTGGTGAAATGAAGAAATCGCTAAACTGCGCTCTGAGTCCCTTAAACTGCGGCGACAACATCAAAGACAGAGAGCCAGGAATTAACCTGAATACCTACGCCTCCAAACCACATATAAGAGCAAGCGACGGGCTCTACGAAAAGATATAAAGCAAAACACACATCAGGTCTTCCTAGAATTAATAAAGGACGTCGACGACAACCCCTAAGCAAATTGAAAGGGAGCAAGGCCAAGCCATCCGTGTGTCCTACATTAATGAACCGCATAGTTTTTGGGCTCTTTCCACAGCAAGGTGTAGACCAAGCACCGCAAGCGTTAGCGTTAGAAATTGCTGAAATCCCGCCAGTTAGCAAGGAAGAACTGCTCGCTGCTACTGCCAAAATAAAAAGCAAAAATTTGCCAGGCATGAACGGCATTCCAAATGGGATTCTGAAATATATTTTTAAGAAGAAAACAGAACCCTTTTGTGGATTATACACGAAGTGCATCCAAGAAGGCATTTTCCCAAGGAAATGGAAGCGACAACGGCTAGCCTTACTGCCCAAAGTCAACAAGCCACCGGAAGAGACATCATCATATAGGCCCCTGTGTATGCTGGCAGTGCAGGCAAAATACTTGAAGCAATAATCTGCGCGCGGATTCAAAAAATCACGGAAGGTGAGCAGAGCCTTTCAAGGTGGCAATATGGCTTCCAGAAGAAGCGTTCAACTGTCGACGCAATATCGACAGTCTGTGAGATAGCGCGAAAAGCCCTCGAAGGCAAGAAATGGTTTGAAGGAGCAAAGCAGTACTGTACTGTAATCACGTTGGACGTACAAAACGCTTTCAATTCTGCCAACTGGAGCCGAATAATAACTGCGATGATGGCAATGAACATTCCCCAATATGCAATCAGAATAATGAATAGCTATCTCAGTGAAAGAGAGCTGTTATAAGGCACCAACGAAGCGCCAAAAATGCACTATGTTATTGGAGGTGTTCCCCAGGGGTCCGTCCTTGGACCACTCCTCTGCAATATCATGTTTGATGGCATCCTGAGAATTGAAAAAGCAGAAGAAGTGTCTATTATAGTATACGCTGATGATATCGCGGTCGTAGTGGTCGCAAAACACATAGTAAACGTGTCACGCATGTGCACTGACACCATAGCCTCTGCCTAAACTTGGCTTCAGACAGCAGGATTAGAGTTAGCGGAACATAAGACCGAAGCGCTGCTAATGACCAGCCGGAGAAGAGTTAAAACACTCACATAAGAATAGGACACCACACTGTAGATTCCAGCTCAACCATCAAGTATCTCGGTGCCATACTCGACCGTCGTCTGAGCTTCAAGGATCAGCTTAATTATGCCAGCGAGAAAGCGATAAAAGTCAGCACGGCTCTAGCATGACTCTTGCCAAATATAGGAGGGCCGAAACAACATAGAAAGAAACTACTTGCAACGGTCAGTTCGTCCATCCTGATGTCCAGCGCCAGTATAAGAAACCGCTACCTCTGTAACCTCACATATGAGAGCACCAGCTTCAGTGCACAGACTAAAGGGTATGCTGCGCGTTCGTGACAGTGTCAGAAGAAGCAGCAAATTTGCAAACTGGAAGATGTCTGATGAACATAGCTGCCAGAGCGGTAGCGGAGATCAAGCGCAGCCCAAGCGATCGCAACAAAATAACGCAACAGAGCATCGACGAGTTGCAAAAAAGGTGAGAGTCGTCCTCGAAAGGTCGATGGACAAAGAAATTGATCCCAAATGTAGGTGAATGGATCAAAAGAAAACACGGAGATACTGATTTCTACCTCACGCAGTTTCTCACCGGGCATGGCTGTCTCCGCCAATACTTACATAAGTACAAACATGCCGACCATCCCCACTGCCTTTATTGCGATGGGAAAACTGAAAACGCAGAGCACATACTAATGGATTGCTACAGATTTGATAATGAACTCTACCACCTGGAGCAATGTATAGGCGGAGCCGTGACCCCCGAGGGCCTGCTGAAAGCCATGTTGACCGAATCAAATGTATGGGAAAAGTGCACAGACATCATCACGGTGGTAATGAAATGGTTAAGAATAGATGAACGAAACGCGAATCGCGCAGACTAAGATCGCACGATGAGTGAAGACGAAGAATAACGTCCAGTGCCTGCCCTGCGAAGTAATATCGGAACTGATAGTCCCGCGATGGTGCCACAGGCCCAGCGTATGAAGGAGGTTGAGTTTAGACCGTAGGTGCCAGGAGGCAAATCGGGTATGCGGGCAGCATGGGCTGCTCGTATCTATGAATATTCCTCCCCCCTGGTCGTAACCAAAAAAAAAACACCCTTATGCACACATTTCGGAATGCCGGTACATGCCGCCAAACAGTGCACTAAGTTAAGGGGAAAGTTAACGAAAGGGCACTGTTTGGGCGGTTCAACGGCGGTTTCAGTAAATTCTAGCTTCACTTCTTTTCCGAAGACGACATCGAAAAGTCCTATATATAGCCATATCGTTGTTCATTTCTTTTGATACAACGAATACATAGGGACATAAAAGCAGGAAATATCCTTCTTAATAACAATAATATTGTCAAATTACAGGTTTTGGTAGTGCAGCTATTAAGTTTCCGGCTAATAGTTTTGTCGGCACGCGGTACTAGATGGAACCAGAGGTAATTCTGGCTATGGCCAGTACGATGGTCGTTGGGTATAACTTGCATTGAATTGGCGGAGAGAAAATATCAATTTTATAATAAAGAGCGTTGGAAACGAGAACTATCCATGGATGAATCAACACCTAAAGGTCAACGTGAGTTAACCTTGCAATCGCCGAAAGACAACTTTAAGCAAGCGGAAGCGCAAGAAAAACAATGTTTGCTCAGAGTTCAAAAGCAGTGAAATGCGAAAGTTCAAAAGACGGCAGCTAGTATCATTTTACGAACAGGAAGATCAGTTGTTACGTGTGAACTAAGCAAAAAGCGACACCAACTTGAACAAGCGTATACTTTGCTACGAGTTAAAAAGGAACTTTTGCGAAAGTACGCGCTCGAAATCCGACAACATCCTAAAAGTTTGAAGAAAAAATAATTGCAAATTCGCAAACAATTCTGCGAAACGTGTAAAACTCAAACAATATAAAGCACAAATTCTCCATACCATACGAAGGAGCAACAGAAAGATGCTATAAAGCAGTTGAAGGAAGAGAAGCATAGAAAATTAACACTTATCGACGAACAGTAGGAGACAAGTATTGCTGATATATTCCAAAGTCAGAGTTATAAATAGGATCAGACCCCACGAACAGTTGAAGTACGAACTTGAAGTACTCACCGCCTATCAGAATAAAAATATGAAGCAAGCGCAGGAACAACGGCATCGTGAACGCAAGGAGTTGGAAAATTGCATAACTGTTCGAAGCGGTTAACTGGAGAGCAAGATGAATGTAGAGTTACAGTAATTCAATCAATAACGTGCTGAACGTCTACGTATCAAACAAAAAAACATTCCAGAGAGCTGGAAGCTTTTGATCAGGAATCACATGATCCATGATCAGTTTAGCGCATAGTAATAGCTCAACAAGTTTTCCGGCTGGCTGGCTGCCTATAGCAGAAAAACGTAAATAAGTGTATTAATCGCAGTTTTAATGACAGCAACATAATTTCAAAGAAGAATTTGCTCCGAAATGTATATACATACTGGTAAAATCGATGTTTAAAGGGATTTCTTCAGTGAAAGTTATCTAAAGCAAACTGATTCCTATGGACATTCCTAACCTAGATGACCACGCTGGTATAATTCAACAAATTCATAATAGAGCGCATCGAAACCATGTATTGTAGACGAAATTTTTTTTTTTTATTATGAATATATTTTATTTGCAATCGATCAGTTGACAATCAGCAAATTTTATAAATACAAGTATCATGGCAGGATTTATAGTGCTCCAATGAGACTAATCAATGTATTGTACAACAACTTTATTTTCTAATAGTCTAGTTTATCATACTTTCTTAAATCTATTTGGAAGGTCCAGAGTATGAGATCTTTTCAGGCGTCTTATATATATGCTATTGTCTAGTAAATTAATTGCCAGTAAATTTTCATGGTTAGACAGTCTATCTTGGTATCTTCGAGATACCTTACTGATTTCATCTCGTAACATATGGTACATTTAAGTCTTTGTGGATTTCGATGTTGCTTACATACCAAGGAGCTCGCAATGCTTCGCAGTCCCCCACAGCTGCATTGCATATGTCCATACTGGCTTGAGGATTGCCTTGTAGAGTCGTACTTTATTTTCAAGGCTAAGTACATTTTTTTAGTTTTCAATTTGAGCTGTTTCTGTTTCTCTTTTATGTGGGTCTTCCAGGTGTTTCTTCTGTCCAAATGTATTCCTAGGTATTAAACTGTTTCTCTTCCAGGTATGGTACACCCATTTAAAGATATAGAGGGACAATTCCCATTCCTTAGTGCAAACGTTATCTGAGCAGACTTCTGTGCGTTAAGTTCAATCTTCCATTTCTTTAGCCATTTTTCGACCAAAGTAAGCTGTTCTTGCAAATGAAGTGATGCGTCATCACGATTATAACTTGTGGCAATAAATGTCGTATCATCAACATATGTAGCAACCTCTACGTCATTTGTAACCGGCAAGTCGTAGAAATTGTATATAAGACGGGGCCAGCACGCTCCCTTGGGGAACCCCAGCATCAATGGAATACAACTTTGAAAATGCACCTTTTACATTTACATAGAACTTACGATCACTAAGATATGACTTAGGAAGTAAAGAGTATGGCGCTGGAAGTCTATTTTTTACTTTGTAGAGCATCCCTGGATGCCATACTTTATCAAAAGCTTGTTTAACATCTAGAAAAACGGCTGCGCAGTACTGCTTGTATTCGAAAGCACTTGTAATAACTTTAACAATTCGGTGGAATTGCTGAGGTGTTTCATGCCCCCTTCTAAACCCAAACTGGCGTTCGGGTATTATATTGCCATCCTCTAAAACAGGTAACATTCTTCTTAAAAGTATCTTTTCAAATACCTTAGAGAAGGTCACCAGTAAGCTAATTGGACGGTATGAAGAAGGGCCACGGTCTGGTTTGTTAGGTTTCGGTATCATGATTATTTCTGCGCATTTCCATTGGCTTGGGTAGTGGTCGAGCCTGAGAATTGCGTTATAGAAGTAAGTAAGAAGTCTGATACATTTTGGAAGCAGGTTTCTAATAGTAAATCCATCATTTTTTTTTCAAATCCAGGCGATTTTTAAGTTTTATTTTCTTAATCTCAGTCATTACTTCTTTAACAGAGGTTTTGCAAATTGGCAAGCTCATCTGGCATGGCGATTCTAAGAAATGTTTCACCTCAGTTACGCTTTCGTCAGTAGGGATTAAATTCGGTTGAAAAACCGAATGCAAATCCTGGGCAAATGCTTCAGCTTTCTTTTCATTACCTCTGCACCGGTAACCGTTACTATCTTCTATGACCGTGTTTCTCCTAGTGGGCCTCTTTAAATATCTGGTTGCCTTCCACAGGTTATAGTCAGGGTTGTTTGCATAGGGATCTAGATCCTTTAGATATTCTGCTGTCTCTTGATCTTTCATTTTGCGCAGTTTTGATTTCAACTCTTTAGTTGCCTTGTTGAGAATTCTTTTGTCAAGTGGACTCCGACTTGTTTGCCATCTTTTCCTGATTATCCTTTTCTCTTTGACAAGCTCTGTTAGTTCAATGGGAAGAAATAATTTTCTGTCTTCATTTGTGTTCGGTAATAGATGTCGCAAGGGCCCATCGATTTTTTCCCTTGCACCGTCTATCGCATCTCTTGGATGGCGGTGATGTCAGCCTTCGCTCTGCTGAGGACATCAACCAGCCAGAGGCACCCTCCCACTTAAGGGTCCGGACATTGCAGGTGCATGCCCTCAAATCATTGTCCTTAATAAGTTTGCCGTGGTCGTCATCAAAAAAGGGGGTCTCATCCGAGGCTTTGTTTTGCTTTTCAGTGGAAGTTTTTTTTTACGTGGCGGGTTGCAAGCCCTGCGCACAACCTATTGCTGGGTTAAGTCTACCACTTAGGTTAAGTCTACCACTATTGTAAAGAATTACGTTCTAAAGAGCTTTAAGAAATAAATAATAATAATAATAATATGTATGTAAATCAATATATGTATTAAGTATAATTTTAATAGGACGATAGATCCCTCACTTTTCAGACTTAATCCAGACTAGCTGTTATTATGACCGATAACCACTTTTAAAAAATCTTTACTCACAAAGTATTCTAAATAAATATGTATGAGTAATGACTGGATTGATTTCAAAAGTCACGGATATAAATTTTTTTTTTTAATTTTCGTAAATTACAGCGAAACTAAAAATTTTCTAACATTATATTTTTAAATTGTGTAATAATATTATGTGAAGCTCAAACAAGTTTCCACATAGCAAATTAACTATTTGCATTACATAACTACGGCAAATAGCGTAGTTTTGCTTTATTTATTTTTTTTCCAAATTTCATAAAATCCAGTTTCTTTGTTTAAATTCCTCTAAATATCAATTTTTATTACTTTTTCTCCAATAGATACTGAAATAACAAGTTTTTATGAACGTGCATGGCCCTTGTTGAGTATTTGTTTAACAACTTTTGCTAAGTTTATAAGTTTAAAATATGTCTATATATAATCTAAATGTTAATAATAATGGAATTAAAAACACAAACTTCAGACCAATTTATGCATTTTTTAGTATTTTACTGGTATTTAAAGGTAAATTTGAGTAACATGTATTCACATGTGCTCGCCACTGTATGTCGCAAAACGGGTTCATACAAGTGAAAAGAAATCCCCCTTCATGGATTAAATTTTTAAATTTTCCAACTGCTGCGTCAATCTCATCGCCAGTTTTTAGTGATATATCTAAACTAGTTCGACTCACAAGCCAGTTTTCAAATGCATCTGCATCAGTATTTTTTGTCATGGTTCTATATGGTTTTTCTATACACAACAAAATCTAGCAAGTCAGGTCTTTTTCTGGGATCGCTCGGCCAGTATGTAGGTTTCCCGGTAGAAAGAGTTGAGTAGTTAAAATAGTTTATACATTTGAATAATTCAGTTCCATTTAGATTAGTGAGTCTAGATCCCCACCACGGATATTAGGCGTTGTAGTCCCCGCCAGCAATAAAGCGGCTACCAAGACTTTGGAAAAGTGTTTTATAGTCATCTACCTTAAACGCGGCGGCTTGGATATTTACTAAGTTATTATTATCTTGTTTTTAGAATTTAAGAGTGTTTTTAACAAGTACTGCAGTCCCACCGTGCGCTTTGTCGGACGGGTGATTAGCCTTTATAACCTTTTATATATAAATAAATAAACTCGGTTGGTTTACTTTTTAATAACTTGTATTTCCCTTGCTAGAGCAATGGCAGCCAAATTTGAAAAGTGAGTTTTTACGACTAAATGTTGCGGCGACTACACCTGAATACCTAACTCCCTGAGACCCTACAGTTATTGCATGCGGACAGCCGCGTGACTTAATATGCTGAATCAACGTCTGCCGTAAGTTGGTGGTATCGGGTTCATTTAGCTGCTTGATCGTTGTGTCTGCTATTTTGACCGATTTGTTCTTACAGCTGCAAATGAAGTTATTGTTTTTGCTGTTGTTGTTGTTTGTGTTGTTGTTGTTGTTGTTGTTGTTGTTGTTGTTGTTGGTGCTGCTACTGCTGCTGCTGCCGTATGTCAGCTACCGTGAGAACCGAAAGTGATATAATTGTTGCTAATTGTTATTTATATGTGTTAACTACTCACCTCTTGAAGTGAAGCCGTCCTCGGCTTTTTTAATGACCTTACTCAACTTTATTTTGCTGTTCCGATGTTTTACAGAGATTAATGCAATAATCATAATAACAGCTATCCCAAGGAGTACTACTATGCTTGTGTATTGAGTTGACCGCGTATTTATCAGTCCCTGCAAGTGTGATATGTGCTTCAGATTCCTTGCGTTGATCTTCTGCAGGTAAGGAAGTGATAGTAGGGGTATGTGATCAGTGAAATTTATATTCTGAGCGGGAGCAGCTTCTGGGCGTGAACGGGCTATTTTATTCCAATTGTTATAAGTGGTGGAATTAATAGTGACCTCCCCCTCGAAGGTTATCAGAAAGGTGCCTTTAGTTAATTCTGTATAATTTCCGTCGTTTATTGATGCGGGTTGATTGTTTATTAACACAATGCCGTTATCAATTTCCTCGGTGATAGCAATGTGATCAGCTGATATTGACTTGCAGTTTGCAGAGTTTTTGTTTAGAAGCTGCATTGTGCAAGAGCTTTCCTTCAAAGGCTGACAAAAACTCGCCGTAATGGTTTCTTTACAATTGTAGACTGGGAGATATTTTCCGTTGCATTCAGCCACAGCATTGGTTTCCAAAGAAAGTATCTTCTCGTCG
This sequence comes from Philophylla caesio, assembly GCA_963971545.1. Taxonomy (NCBI): domain Eukaryota; kingdom Metazoa; phylum Arthropoda; class Insecta; order Diptera; family Tephritidae; genus Philophylla; species Philophylla caesio. The sequence goes on from OZ020605.1 coordinate 4,450,604, forward strand.
TGTACCACAGGCAATAACTTTACATATTTACAAACATTAGCTATTTTTGGAAATTTTATAATAAAATAAATACATTGCATGTCCTGAACTATTTTAAGTGACAGATGTTATAATGGTATCCAACTCCATTATTATTGCCCTGTTTCTAGCGGAAGCTAAAGAAAATAAATTTCCGGTATCTATCTGAGCCTGTTTAGCAGTTTTCAATAGTTCGTTTACTGTTTTTGTCAATTCATTTAAACTTGTCTGCATTTTGGAATTAATTGAAATTTGTTGCTCGCGAGATTCTATCAAGCTTTCTGTTTTGGTCTTAATTTCTTGGAAGTCATCGAAATCCGGTGTCCCAGCAATGTATTCTAATGCTGTTCCCAACACATTAATACTACGAGATTGTCGGTGATGCAGTCTTACCGAATCCAGTAGCTGGGTTATGTGTTCCGCGTCATTTTTTAAAAGCCGTTTTATGTGCGTTTGTGGGAAATGCTCTAAAAGTCCGTTCGTATCGTCGACTATTGCCTCATAACTGGACAGGTTAGTTTTATGGAGTAGTACTCCGTACTGTTCATGTATGGCTACCCTACCATGTGATAGGGATGTAGTAGGAGCTAGTGTAATTAGTGTAAGTATTTTTGCTTCTGCCGAAAGGCCTAGCAAGATGCAAGTTCTGTAATTAAAAGGAAAGGTATAATCAGTATTTTAAATTGCTTTTGTGCACTTTCCGACCGTTGATCAAAACAGTAGACCCAAGGTCCTTCTGTACTAGCTTCTCAGTATAGAGCCTTGTGAATTTATTACCTATTCTTTTATTTGTCTTGACAAACACTTTTTCGCCTGGCTTATAAACTCGAAACTTTTTCCCTACATTGTGTCTTTGTAAGTCAGTTTGTTGAGTCCGTAGGAGTCTATCTCTTATTTCGTCCTTTAGCTGCTCGGGAATAGAGTGAATTATGTCTATCGGTTTTTTGTTAGTCACGGAGTGAACTGTACGGTTGTATTTTGATGTTGCAAGAAGGCTTAACTCAGTTGTATCGGAGACGCTCCCCTCGAGCTTTTGGCAACGAGCAATTTCTGTGAAGGTGCTGTGGAATCTCTCCACTTGGCCGTTGGTAGTGCTGTGAGCAGGAGGTTGTGTAAATATTTACTCAAAAATGAGTTCTAAGTATGACCCTAATCGTCTCCGAATTCAGAGATCGTTTATTGTCCCAAACCAGGACTTTCGTATTTTTATGTCAACTATAGCTCTAGACTTTATTGAAAAGACAACTGCAAATTTTGAAAATTTGTCAATTGATGTCAAAAAATTAGTTTTATCAGTGGAGTAGATATCGACGTGGATTACCTCTCCCGGGTACGAAGGTACAGGAGTTTTCCTAATTCCAGGATTTGGGAGATGCCTCTGATATTTTGCTTCGTTGCATATTTTGCAGCTTGAAATTATTCCTTTTAACACTTTCCGCATGCCGGGGAAGATATAATTTTCAAGGACTTGTTGCAAGTTTTCTCGTAATGATCGGTGGGCTCTGTTATGCTCTGTTTGTAAGATTTCCATCTGATCGTCCTTGTTAAAGACATCTATGACTTGTCTTTTCGTATACCGGATGCTGATGGCCGGAAATTCCGTAAGTACCTTGTCCTGAATCTTAGCGAACGTGAGTAAATCACACATTTGTGTTCAGGCAATGCTTCATGGCATTTAGAAGTTCGTCCAGGTTACTAAAAATTATATGGTGTCTCATTCTTTACTTGAAAATTATTTTTGAAGTTTTTGAAAAGGTCCCACCCTCTTCGATTATGATTTGGTTACGAAAGCAATTTAAAGTGTTCGTTACCGTTGAAATAGTTTGGGAAATAGACTCTTCGCTATTTGCCATGACGCTTTCTGATTTTTCTTCGCAATCCAATGCATTTATGTGTTGTCGGGATAATGCATCCGCGACCAGGTTTTCTTTTCCCGGTTTGTAAAGGAATTGGGAAGAAAATTCAGGGCGAGAAGGACCTAGTCCTAAAAAATTAATATCATCATTAGATTCGGCCAATACATCCTCGTTACCTTCACACTGTTCATCGTAATTGTAGTTGTCGTATTCGTCGTAATTGGCATCCACATAGTCATCACCGTCTTGACTATCATTCCCGTTTGCCAAGTGGTTTACCCGCTGTATATTTTGAGTTGGGTGTCGGTCACTTCCGTGTTGCCGTTTCTGAGCCTTTTCCCTATCATCCACGGTGGACGTCGGTTGCACATTAACCTGTGTAGTTGGGCGTCTGAAGGCATTATCAGAGCTCCTATTATTTGATAAGTCAGTTTGGCGCTGATAATTATTTGATAGGTCAGTCTGGCGCTGATAATTATTTTGACCTAACGGCCTGCTACCACTATATTGTGGTGGTTGGGGTCTGGTTTGCCTAAAACGTGAAAGAGATGGATCTACGGCCATTGGTACGGGTCGCTGTCATGACTGCTATTTGGAACCCTACGGTATTGTGGAGAGTACTATTTCGTCGTAGAACTTCACTACCCACAGAGCTCCTTGAGTTAACATTGCATGCTCTTGCTCAATCAAATAAATTGGCTTTAGCGTACGAAAGATCTAGACTAGAAATTATAGCATGGAAATTCAAAACGGTGTTAAAGGACGTCAACACCTTATCCGCAGACCCTACTATTTTGTTACGAATTATGCCCATGACTTGATAATGCTTTGAGCTTCCCGCAAAGCCCTCAAAGACCTTGTATGCTGTGTGCGCTGCCTGTCTCCAGGATACGTATCGTGCTTGGTGAAGTGTATCAAGAAATACATATTTACAAACACAATTCAATATAATAATAACATACAATCTTACAGACATACATATGTACATAAACATAAATATACATATTTGAAAATGTATCAAAATACAACACGCGCTACAAACCAAAACTCGGTTCATTGATCGAGTCGCTTTTCATTACGTAAACAAATAGCGACTTGGATTTGAGTGCAAGCGTATACAAACATACATACAAACATACACACAGCATTCTTCGCGTACGAGCCAATATTCTTATGTATGAATTTGGCCGTACATATGTAAGCATTAGTAAATAAGAAAGTACCTAATAAGTTATTAGTACAAATAGAACTCAATAATTGATTAAAAAGCAATTGATCGACACACACCGAACACATCAACAATCTTTCATTTTACATGGCCATCCTGCCAGCTTAAAATCGGCAACTTGCTTACAATTGGCAAGCTGCTATAATAAGCTGAGCCTGCCCGTTAAATTAACTTCAAATCCGTCAGGACATCGGCAACTTGCTTACCATTGGCAAGCTGCCTTAGTCCTGGATCATACGCGCCTTGCCTTCAATATTGGCAAGCTGCCCTTTTACGTAACAAAAAAAAAAAAAAAAAAAAAAAAAATTAGTGCAGAAAATTTTGAAGAAATTTTAAAGAAATGGACAAATTTCTTTATCCTAAACTCTGAAAATCGACCACAACGGAGCATCAAATTGGACCAAAGCCGATTACTATTGAAGAGTACAGGAAGCGCAACACCAACAAGAAAGAATACACCACAAAAATACCTATTGCCAAGGCCCTCAAAAGGAAAAGAGGAGGGAGGAAATTTCAGCAAAGGAAGCGCATAGCAGAAATATACAAAAACATTACACTGGAGACATCGACTGCAGCAGTTCCAGACCTCAAAGACGAAATCAGGGAAATAAGGAATAATTAATTAATACTTTTCAATATTTTGGCAACCTCACGGCTGCCTATTGATGGGCAAGAATTGAAAAATTCTTGCCGTTTTTAATTTTAATAATCAAAGAAAAAAAAATTTTTTTAACAATGGGTGGAGAAAACTCCAAGATTAAAGACCCGAAAGCTAACGTAGTAAACGAAATTGAAATAGTTTATCAAAAAGAATCCTTAGAGATAATAAAAACACTGCTAATTTTGTTGACAATATGCACTTGCATATCTATAGTTTTAAGATTATATTCCATGCACAACAAATTAATAAAGAAAAAATATTTAAGCCGTGCTGATGGATTAGATAAAGTATAAATAGTTTAATTAGAAAAGAAGAAATTATAAAAAACCAAATGGAAGTAATTAATATAACTAAATGGGTAATAAATGGGAAGAAATAAATAAAACTTTATTAGAAGAAAAAATAAATACAGAAAAATTTTATAAATGTATAAACAAAAATATTAGAATAAAAACGAAAACAGTAACTAAACATTTGGTAATAATATTATTATCTTATAATAGAGTAGGAAAAAAAATTAAGGAGTTAAATAGCCAACTTACTACGATTCATCTAAAAGAAGCTTATCAAATATTTGCATATACTAGAGACAAGTTAGTTTGCTCACTAGCAAGATACAATATAGAATTCATAGTACCAACTAAATACGAACAAGAAATTACCATTGACTTCGAACAGTTACTTGTGGAAGAAGAACAGTCTGAAAACGAAATAGAAAATACGAATTTCCAAACAACAAAATTCAAAATGGCACAAACAACGGTGGAATTTATTAACACGGCATCGTCAATTCTACCCGAGTTTGATGGTAGACCAGAAAACCTACCCAGTTTTTTGGACGCTCTTGATATTCTTGAACAAATCAAGGATTGTCATGAAGCCATTGCAATTTATATGGTTAAAACAAAGTTGAAAGGTACAGCTAGGAATTTAATCAGTAATGAAACATCTTTACAAGCAATACAACTAAAACTAAAAACCAGCATTAAAGGTGAATCGGTAGAAGTATTATCGGCAAAACTTCTGAATATACAACAAAGAAGTAAGACAGCCAACCAATATACAAATGAAATTGAAAAATTGACAAAATCTTTAGAAGGAGCATATATCTCCGATGGCCTGACCTCAGAGCTAGCAACAAAATATGCTACACAATCGGCTGTAAAAGCGATGTGTAAAAATTGCTCAAATGAAAAAGTTAAAATGATAATGCAAGCAGGAACGTTCACTTCGATGAACGAGGCAATATCAAAATTTACAGACAGTTGTACTGAAGTTACAGGTAACCCTAACTCAGTATTACAACTTCGCCAGCAAGGAAATTATCGCGGTAACTTCCGCAGAAGTTATCAAGGTAGAAATTACAGAACATTCCCACGCGGCAATAACAATAATCATAATAATAACTACCGACAATACAATAATCAACAAAGACAAAATAGGAGTTATAATAACCAAACTAGACCAAATAACAGAAACAATAGTAACAATGTACGTAACGTAGACCAACAAGAAAGTCAACATACGGAAGACCAGCAAACTCCACTTCGACAGTAATAAATAGTGCAAAAAGAAGAGTAGGCGTACTCAACCTTCATCTAAATAGCTACATATCTTGTAGAACAACATTAAGCAACTCATTTTCAACATTCCTGGTAGCCACAGGAGCAGATTTATCACTTATTAAAAAGAATCAAATTGATACGAACATTATTATCAATAGTTCACAAATAACAGATTTAAAAGGTATTGGTCAAGGAATAATAAATACACTAGGAGTAGGTAACACAGATATAAGAGGCGATAATATCTTAATTCGACACAAATTTCACGTAGTAGAAGATAATTTTCCAATTCCACGCGATGGAATTATGGACTAGACTTTATTAAAAAATATAATTGTATATTAGACTATCACAGAGATAAAGATTTTTTAATTCTCAGACCAAATGATTACCATGAAGATTTAGCTTTCACAATGACAAACAGACCAACTGTTAATACAATTACAATACCCGCTAGATCCGAAGTAATACGACAATTTTATGTAAAAACTGATAACACTGAAATCTTTATAGCACATCAAGAACTTGATCATGGTATTTTTCTTGCAAATACAATTGCGAATAAAAATCAAACATTCATAAAAATAATAAATGCAACAGATAGAAACGCAATAATTCAAAATTATGATATAAAAACAGAAAATCTAAATGACTACACAATTCTGAAAAATACTTACACGAACAAAGAAAACAATAAAGAAAAACTAGAGAAATTAAAAAAGAATTTCCCACCATTCGTTAGCCAACAACTTAATTCATTATGTTTAGAGTATATCGATATTTTTTCTTTAGAGACAGAACCCATAACTACTAATAATTTTTATAAACAAAAACTACGTATGAAAGATGAGGAACCAGTTTATGTAAAGAATTAAGAAGCACATAAAAATGAAATAAATAAACACGTAACTAAACTTATTAAGGACGATATAATAGAACCATCAATGTCAGAGTATAATAGCCCAGTACTACTAGTACCTAAAAAATCACTTCCAGGTAGCACAGATAAAAGATGTAGATTAGTAATTGACTTTAGATCAATAAATAAAAAACTAACAGCAGATAAATTCCCACTACCAAGAATTGATGATATTCTCGATCAATTAGGAAGAGCAAAATATTTTTCATGTTTAGACTTAACGTCTGGATTTCATCAAATAGAACTTAGCACTGAATCAAGAGATTTTACATCATTTACAGCAGACGGTGGCACTTATCGATTTAAAAGACTACCATACGGTTTAAAAGTAGCACCAAATTCATTTCAGAGAATGATGACACTAGCATTTTCAGGTCTTAAACCATCTCAAGCATTCATATACATGGATGACTTAGTAGTATTAGAATGTTCCGAAAACCATATGATGAAAAATTTACGAGACGTATTTTCCACTTGTAGAAAATATAACCTAAAGTTACACCCTGATAAATGTTTATTTTTTAATCAAGAAGTAACATATCTTGGACATAAATGTACTAGTAAAGGAATTTTACCAGACCCTAGTAAATTTGAAACAGTTCAAAAATACCCAGCACCCAAAAATGCCTACGAAGCAAAAAGATTTGTCGCGTTCTGTAACTATTATAGAATTTTAACAAGACTTTGTAAAAAGAATGTAGCATTCGATTGGACAGAAGAGTGTAAAAAAGCATTTAATTATTTAAAAAGTTCATTAATTAGTCCAAATGTCCTACAATACCCCGATTTTAGTAAACAATTTTGTATCACAACAGACGCCAGCGGTTTCGCTTGCGGTGCAGTACTTAGTCAAGAATACAATGAAAAACAACTTCCAATTTCGTATGCCTCAAGATCGTTCACTAGAGGTGAAGTAAATAAATCAACAATAGAAAAAGAATTAGCCGCAATACATTGGGCAATTACTTATTTCCGACCATACGTTTATGGTAGAAAATTCCTTATTAAAACAGACCATCGACCTTTTACATACCTTTTCTCAATGAAAAACCCATCATCAAAGTTGACTAGAATGAGATTATGCTTAGAAGAATATGAATTCGATGTGGAGTACATAGCTGGAAAATAAAACTATGTCGCAGACGCACTATCGCGCATAGACATAAAAGACCTAAAAGACATGACAATCGAAGCAAATAAAATACTTCGAGTAATGACAAGATCAGCGAGTAAACAGTCAAACAGCAATACAAATCTTAATGCAGATAAAAAAGGCCACAAAGAGAACCCTATAATATATGAAGCGCTTAATAAATATGAAGTAAAAAGACATGTCGAGCTCGTTTTCAATCCTCCGAAATTATATTTCAAGAAAGGAAAGAAAATTTGTAGCCAAATAAGTACAAGCAACCTAATTGTTGAGGCGAAAATTTACTTAGGACAATTCTTTACCAGGCTTATGAAAGAAGCCGGCAATTTAGGACTTGTAAAAATACAATTGTCCTTAGGAGACAAATTGTTTAAATATACTCGAGTAGATGAATTTAAGGAAATAGGTACCAAAGTTCTCAAAAATTTAACAATCGCATTAACTCCGGAGGTTATGCAAGTGACAAATGCTGATCAAATTAATAAAATTCTTAAAGATTATCACGATGACCCTGTTAAAGGTGGCCACCCAGGAATCAATCGTACAACCAACAAAATAAGACAAAAATCTTATTGGAAAAATATGAAAAATGACATTCGTAAATACATTAAGAAATGTATACACTGTAACAAAAACAAGACAGATAAACACCTTAAAGATCCAATGACAATTACAGAAACACCACCTAAAGCTTTTGATATAGTACAAATAGATACTATTGGCCCACTTCCAAAATCAGAACATGGAAATGAATATGCGATTACTATCGTATGCCAATTAACAAAATATTCAATTGCAATTCCAATACAAAGCAAACATGCAAAAACAGTAGCAAAAGCTATATTTGATAATTTCATTTTAATTTATGGACGTATGAAAACAATCATGACTGACATGGGAACTGAATACAAAAATAACGTTTTTGACGAGTTATGCAAACTTCTTAAAGTCGAGCATAAAACTTCAACACCGTACCATCACCAAACGTTAGGCACTGTAGAAAGAAGCCATAGAACTTTCAATGAGTATGTACGTTCTTACATATCCAGTGATAAAGAAGATTGGGATGAATATATCAAATATTTTTCATATTGTTATAATACAACACCTTCAACGGTTCATGGTTACTGTCCTTTTGAATTAGTTTTTGGAAAAATACCACCGACTTACGAATTTTTACAAGAAGACACAATTAAGGGCCGTACACATAAGACTTTCGCTTTGCTTTGCTTCAGAGTTTCGCTTTGACAGATAAGTTAAGGTACAGATGTGATATAAGTGCTGCTAAATACAAGGCGAGAAAAGTAAAGCAAAGCAAAACGAAGCAAAATCATGGCGAACTATCAACTTTTGTACACTTTGAAAACCAACTGTTTGCATTTCCATTTTATTTCTGCGTGCGTATACACACGATTTAGAAAATTTACTAGTATTTCATAGTTTTTGCGTGTATAATTACTTTTAAAAAGATAAAAGAAGAGAAATATGAATAAATAGCAAATGAAATACCTCCTTGGTAACCACCCTCGAAATATGCTCGGCCGTAATATAGTTTATTACACTCGCGACTTTCAAACATACATAAGTAGCATAACTACCACTTAATTATATCAGTAAAACTACACTTCTTATTCTTTTATTAAACAAAATACTCGAAATAGACACAAATAACAATTCAAAACAAACAACTTACGCAGAATCTGACAAAGCGTTCTATGTAGCAAACCTTCTACACCTCATGCTTTGTTGTTAAATTTCGAATTGTCAAGTGAAGCGAGGAAAGTTGTATGTGTACGGCCCTTTAGACCTCTATACAACTACGACGCATATGACAAAGAAGTAAAATATAGATTACAAGTAGCACAACAAAGAGCACAAAAATTAGTGCGTCAAGCTAAGCAAAAACAGAAAATTAGTTATGATAAAAATGTACAAATTAAAGAAATTAAAATAGGAGATTTAGTATTAGTTAAAGACGACACAGGTCATAAATTAGACAGTAAATACAAAGGGCCCTATAAGGTAGAAGAAGTAGATAAGAATAATAATTATACGTTAATAAATGAAAATAAGAAAATTATAACTCACAAAAACAGACTAAAACTGTTAGAATAAACCCTATAAGGTAGAAGAAGTAGATAAGAAAAATAATTATACGTTAATAAATGAAAATAAGAAAATAATAATTCACAAGAACAGACTAAAACTGTTAGAACCCTATAAAGCAATAAAAGCAGATAATAATAATAATTATACATTAATCAATGAGAATAAGAAAATTATTATTCATAAAAACAGATTAAAACTGTTAGAATAAGAACAAAAATACAAATATACACAAAAGAAAATTCAAATAAAAACTTGTTCATTCTTAAGAAACAAATAATTGTATTCCACTTAGCATAATAAGAATTTCAATTTTATTACCTAAACAAATAAAACGTATAAAAATTTTATTACCTATGTAAGTCCAATGACAATCTTTAAGTGTAAAGAAAACAAAAATATTTAATTGTAACAGAATGCTCATACATTGACCTCACAATGTATAACCATTCTTCCTAAGGAAGGAGGTGTAGTGTGTTAAGAAATACATATTTACAAACACAATTCAATATAATAATAACATACAATCTTACAGACATACATATGTACATAAACATAAATATACATATTTGAAAATGTATCAAAATACAACACGCGCTACAAACCAAAACTCGGTTCATTGATCGAGTCGCTTTTCATTACGTAAACAAACAGCGACTTGGATTTGAGTGCAAGCGTATACAAACATACATACAGCATTCTTCGCGTACGAGCCAATATTCTTATGTATGCATTTGGCCGTACATGTGTATGCATTAGTAAATAAGAAAGTACATAATAAGTTATTAGTATAAATAGAACTCAATAATTGAATAAAGAACATTGATCGACACACACCAAACACATCAACAATCTTTCATTGTACATTGGTCACCGTTAAAATCAGGCATAGTTTTCACCAAGTCTAACGACTCGTCACAAGTGATGCCAGGCTGTATCGTGACAGCCTGAAACTTCTCCATACGAGTGGTAGTTTCTATTCGTCCTAGTCTGTTTGTCAAGTCATCGATCCTAGCCTGAAAGTCCCGTCTGGTTTTTTCAGTTGCAGTCCGTACTGCAGCATTTAGAAGTGCTTGCATTGTAGCTGCGTCCATTTTTTTAAAATAAATTTTTACAATCTCTGCTTCACTTTATTCGCTAATAACTTTACACAATTCACAAATACTACACGCTAGCTGAACACTCTACTTACATAATTATTTCCATTTAGACTTAATCAACAAAATCAGCAGCACTGGAACCTCGTTCGATGATACAGGAACTGAAAGATGCCTCCGGATTGCCGATTTAGTTTAAATAAATTTTGGTCCACTATACTTTTGGTTTTTTAATTAAATCAGTTTATTAAATTTTCCTCCACTTTACTTATTTTCAGTTTATTTGCATAAAATTTTCCTCCACTTTACTTATTTTCATAAAACTTTTCTCCACTTTACTTATTTTCAGTTTATTTTCATTCACTAATTTTCGGTTTATTTTCATTAATAATAGCGTTTTACCGCGGATCTTTTATAAGGATTTGTATGTTCCTTGCCGTGGATTCGAACCACGGCCACGTTTTTTTATAACTGGGTTCCACGGCACGTGCCTTTACAAGGATTTATTGATTTGACGTGGTCCCATGTTGGGCGCCAATTAATAAACTCGGTTGGTTTACTTTTTAATAACTTTTATTTCCCTTGCTAGAGCAAGGGCAGCCAAATTTGGCAAGTGAGTTTTTACGACTAAATGTTGCGGCGACTACACCTGAATACCTAACTCCCTGACCATAGACCCTACAGTTGTTGCATGCGAACAGCCGCGTGACTTAATGTGCTGAATCAACGTCTGCCGTAAGTTGGTGGTATCGGGTTCATTTAGCTGCTTGATCGTTGTGTCTGCTATTTTGACTGCTGTGTTCTTGCAGCTGCAAATAAAGCAAATAAAGTTGTTGTTGTTGTTGTTGCGCTGCTGTCGTATGTCAACGTTATGTGACTTAAGGAAAACACTTATTTCATTACAGTGGTTGGAGAGCCCATTGGCATTCCATATAGCTATACGAATGTCTATATACATAGTTTATTTACAAGGAGCATTATCATATTGAGTAAATTGGTTATTTGTTCAGCTTGTTTTTCTAAAATTTTTTCAATTCTGGGGTCGAAGTATGAGTTACGTGCACGTACTACTCGTCACGTAAAAATAGAGTATTGAAAGTATGCGTTCCGTGAACGTACCCTACGCTTCGCAATTCGAAAGTATGTGTTCAGTGAACGAGTGCGCTGTCGTATCAGATACTTGATATTTCATTCGTTAGTGAACAGGCAATCGTATGTGCACAAAATTTTTGGAGCAGAAGGGAAAATGTAAGTAAATGATTAAATATATAATAAAAATGAATGAATTTGGTCACTTATTTAATTTAATTTTTATAGGACACATTTAAATAAGCTAAACGGTGAGCAAAAAAATATAATGGGCGAGTTCATGAAACAACATCCGAACTTGGCAAAAAATATGTTTCCAAATTGTGCACAAGGGAAGGCAACAATGGTAAGACTGTGCAATGAGCTAACAAACAGATGAATGAGTCGTGGGCAGCTCCTCCATATTTGGCATTCACAGCACAAATTTTATATTGATGATCGCAAATCTGCGGAATGGATCTGTTATTAATATGATACACATTTCTGTAAAAAAGAATTTAACTTACTATCATTGCGTTAAGGCTATGAAATCCTTTTCGGTTAAAAAACATGTGCTCATTCTGACTTGGTTTTTGCAGACCAATATGTGTTCCATCAATGCATCCAATTACTTAAAACAGAAAGAAACACATTTACTTTCCTTCACAAAATAAAATAAATACTTCAAGTTGCATACCTCTGGGAATTTTATATTTTTCATAAAACCATTCTTTGCAGCTAGTCGAGGATTCCGGCATGAATTTTATGTGCTTAGGACACAGTTTATCTTCCATTTGCTTAAGTAAATTGTTTGTGAATCTCGAAACCAAACTTTGGCAAATTCCAAACAAGTAATCACTTCCTACCGAGTGCTGGAACCCACCACTTCCCAAAAGCGAAAGTGTGGCACATAATTGAAGTACGGGGGGCACTGCTGCTGAAGAGCGACTTTTGAACTCCAAACTTTTTAAAACATAATCAAAAGCCTTAACTGCAGCTCAGCCAACGCTCCCCGACTCTACGGCCTACCAAAGATACACAAGCCTAACATGCCGTTACGACCGATAGCGTCATCGTTCCACGTCCCTTGCTATGGCCTTTCCAAATTCATTGGCAATTTTCTAAACTGTTTGACTTCGGGAGACTACAACATAAAAAACGCATTTAACCTTAAAAATAGGCTCACCAACGTACGCATAAGCGACGAAGAATTGTTGGTGTCTTTTGATGTGGTGTCTCTCTTCACAAACATACCAACCCATTTAGCAACAAAAATTATTATGAATAGGTTTGACGAAATACAACAAAAAATTAACATACCTAGAAATATCTTCCACAATATACTGAACTTCTGCTTAAAAGACAACAATTACTTCATATATAACAATAAAGTGTACACACAAACATTTGGCATGCCAATGGGCAACCCCCTATCTCCAACTATCGCTGACATAATCATGGATGACCTGCTTGACAAAACTATATCGGATCTAAAAAAGCTGCATAACATTGAAATTAAATTTATAGTTAAGTATGTTGACGATATCTTTGCTATTATTAGACGAAACGAACTTGACACAATTTTACAGACGCTTAACCAGTATCATGAAAAATTAAAATTCACAACAGAAAAAGAGGAAAACCTATGCATACCCTTCTTGGACGTTATGATACATAGAGAAAATGACGAATTATTACTTGACTGGTATTCGAAACCTATTTCATCTGGGCGCCGGATAAATTTTCTTTCATATAAATATAAAATTAACACCGCGAAGAATTTAATCACAAAGATATTAACTTTAAGCCACCACAAATTTAGAACAGAAAATATAAAAAGGATACATAAGATACTGAAAAGTAACAATTATCCGACTCACTTGACTAATAATATAATCGACCAAGCGCTCATGAAAATAAACAACCAACACCGAAATCACATCGTCGCGGAAGCAGAAACAAAAACAGAAAATGAAACAAAATGTTTCTATGGTGTTACATATGTACCCACACTTAATGGGAAATTCTCCCGCTTCACAACTAACAATAACCAACTAATAATTCCGGCATATAAATCAAACTGCACTTTGTCCTCTGTTTTTACAAATACCAAAAATCCAATCCAACCACAACAACAAAGCAACGTTGTATACCAAATCACTTGCAAAGGTAATCAGAACGAAGACTGCAACAAAATATACATAGGAACAACAAAGCGTTCACTAGGCACAAGATTATATGAACACGAAGCGGACATACGGAAGAAGAAAAACAACACGGCACTAGCACAACACATACTAACAAGCGGTCACAAAGCTGATCTTAGCAATGCTAAGATATTAGACATAGAGAAGAGAGAAAAAATACGATACACCATAGAAAGTCTCCGCATTATGCAAAATAGAGACAGGACAGTTAACAAAAAAGAAGACACTCACGACATCGCAGCTAGTTATTTACTTTGTTTACAAAACAAATTTAGTTCGACAAGAGTACCACCTACAGTTGGTACCGATGATGTTTAGTTATTAAGCATAGTTTTATTTATATTTATTGTTTCATGTAAGTGTTTGTTGATTTATGTTTAATAATGTTTTACAACAGCTGTGATTGTTATTTTATGTCTTGATCATTGTTAATGTGTGTAAAAATGCTTCTGTTTTTGTTTTAATAAAGGTTGTCGCCCCTGAGGAAGCTAAGGAAATTAGCGAAACGTTGGGCAGAAAGTGAAAAGAACAAAAATTTTTGTTTCTTTTGCACTCAATAACGTTAGATCAAAAAGCCTATTTGCAACTACAAAAGCCTCTTTGTTGAGCCGAAATCTTTTAATAAACCTAAATTAAAAACAAATGTTGTCTTATTTACAATGGATACAGCTTCAACTACTTACGCTTTGGTTGGTAATGAAAGTGGATTACTTTTATCCCTCAAACGTCTTCTTACAAGCCTTTGTGTATTTTCAACACTTTCATCAGATGAACTTTCCAATAAAAATAATAATTCAGCATCCATTTTTACTTTTTAATATTTGTAACTCACGTATTCACTTTTGTTTTGTTTATAAACGCAGGAAATTCGCAAGCATCTTTTACAATTTTTTTATTTCATCTATTACATCCTGTAGCAAATTACGTTACGTAGCTATCGTTTGCCATACTTCAAACATAGTCGTGCGTACGATCAGTGACGAAAAGTTTTTTCTTACGATTGCCGTACCGTTCGCGGAACTCATACTTCGACCCCTGGACAATGCATTACCTTGGTTGTTTGCGTTCTCATCTCCTATTACTTACCTGAGCATAAGTTGGCTGATTGCTGTTGTTGGTCCTGTTATATAATTGGTTATTGGGGTTTATGAAATTCGGTTGACTATATTTGGTCTGGCAATTTTGATATTCTTTTTTATTCAATATATTATAAGCAGACTTCTTGTTAGAAAACATTTTTTGGTTAATGCTGCAGTAAATATAAAGAAGAGTAAATAATAATAATAATATTGTTGCGTCTTTATATTATACCACAAATGGAGGGACCTGCAGTTATGTGCCGACTCCGAACGGCAGATGTATTTAATGAGAAGCTTTTTCATGGCAGAAATACCCTCGGAGGTTTGCCAATGCCTGCCGAGGTGTGACCGCTATTAGAAAAACCATTTTCTATGATTAAGATTGTGCTTGCCCTTACTGGGATTCGAACATCGAACTTACCGGCATATCGAGTTATAGCACGCACCGCTACCAACTCGACCACAGCGGCCACGAAGAGTTGGTTCTGAATAATTTTCGTCTCGCAGTATGCTCGAGGAAAAATAATAGTAGTACAAAATGGTATGATTTAACCCTCAGAGACATATAACTGTAAGAAAATCATTTAGATATACAAACTAAACCAATATTTTATTAGGTTATATTGTAATATATATTTAACTTAAAATTCGAGCGCGAAATAATTATCAATTTCTGTAACTAATTTTCTCAATGTAGTAAATTTTCTACTTCGACTAGAAATCGCAGTAAATGTTATGCATATACTCTATATCTACAGATAGAGTGATCTAAATATACCTTTCTTTTAATTTTAAATAAAATACTTAAAACAGAACTGGATGTCGGAATTTTTATTATTACACGAAAGAACAGTCCCTGTCATTTATTTTTTTTTTTAATAATTTTATTCATTTTTTCAATAACTATTTTCAGCATTGCTACTCGTATTCCGCGAATTACACGAGTATTGTTGGCTTCCAAGAACCCCAAAGAAAAATATCCAGAGGATCTAGGCGGCCAGTTGACAGGTCTGCAACCCGAAATTAGCTGCTGACCAAAATTATTTCACAATAAAGCCATTGTTTCGCGTGTCGTGTGTGCCGTATTGTTGCTGATTGTTGCTGATTTTCGTAATACAGCTGAATAATTTGGAGAGGGTGTAAGCCTTTCACTGAAGAATTGACAAACATTACTGAATAAAAATTAAATGACAGTATTCACGCTATAAATATTTTATATTATTTTTAATCTACATACAGGTGACGTACTCAAAGATTTTAAAATCTCTTATCGAGATAAAAGACCTAGACGTAGTGTTTGATGAAAGATTTTCTTTCAAAAAACATGTAAATATATTACGTCAAAGGAAGAGTACGCCTGTTGGGGTTAGTGAAACGAAACGCCTTAAAACTCCCAGATCCATATACCCTTAAAAACGTCTTAAGCTTTAAGTCGTTTAATCGCAGATCAGTATTGTGCGTATCCTTCATGTACAGTTTTGTTGATTGTCCTTATTTGTTGGCAAAAATAAATTTTATCACTCTGAAGTTTTCATTAATTTTATGGTGGTACAGTTAGAACCCAACGCCATCAAAAACGCAATGGTGATCGAGTTTTCAATCTCGAGGAAACGTTTTTTTTTATGGCTATTTTTAATTTTTTTTTTTAAGTTTTCAGTTTGAATTATACTATTTTAGCCTAAAATATTTGTCTAAAATAAAAGACTACAATAAATAAAAAACAAACAAAAATAATAATAAATAAAATGGACAATGTTGCCAGTTTGCATATGTTGTTATTTTTATGAATGAATGTCTAGACTTCAGATATACCCGAGCGCAGTTCACGAATGAAATAGTTTAGGAATTATGGCGCCGGCGCACTTCCGGAGTGACGACTCCAAATGATTTGTGGTATGTAAGGAGAGAAGAGTGCACACGCCGATATGTATAAATACTCGTATTAGTACTTGCATTTATTTGTAATTGCCATTTGTTTTTGAATTAGTATTTTAACAAGTGATGCATATACGAGTATGCATTTTTACACATATACATATTGGTATTTATATGTATATACATAAGTGAACGAACATACATAGTTATATGTATGAACCAAGTTGTGAACTTTGTATATGCATATACATACATATGTACTTGTATATAGCATATACTTTCTAAGTATTTGTATATGTGTACATACAAAAAATGTGAAAATTATTGAATTGCATTATGCTGAGGTGCGGATGGATCTCTATTATGCATGTGTCTAATATCTTATATACATACTTACATACTGTTTATGTATGTACATATATGTATGTATGTATGGGTATTATTTACAACCATATAATATATAATGTGTGGAATAAATATTTAACTACGAACTTAGTCCAAGTAGAGGTAAAAACTTCAAATTAATATATTCAGTCTTTCCGTATTACAGTAGACACATACCCACGTATGTACATACATATATACATATAGACAATTATCAAATAATTGCATCTTCTTTGCAAGGTAAGTAAACGAAATGCACGCATTAACTTCGTTATAATGTTAGTGAGCTGGCAATATCTCTCGAGTACAATGGGCGTTGCACATGCATAGGTGCTCGACTGAGCAATACAAAAAAAAATTGGAAAACATGCTAGTTCATATTTCAGTAGCGTAATAAAGAAATCCTTTTCCATTCAATCATTAGGTACAATGATAAAATAATTATTATTTTATATTTAACAAGTAAATCAATATTTTCAAAGATTTCTTCAACTGATGCGTTGCGCTATTCCAGCTGTTGTTAGAAATGCGATCTTTAACGCGAGATTTGTTTTATTTCATCGTAGAAAAAAATGCTCGCAGGAGTGCGTTAATCCAAACATTGCAAAAGACATTTATAAAAGTCGGCAGCGGAGGGCAATTTTTGTAGTCTTCTTTTGCACACTTACCATTTGTGATCAATATATGCCTAATTTTTCTGTAATACAAAGCTGCGACTCTAAATATGCAGTTATTTTATTATTTTCGACACGAATTCACTACCACTTGTCAATAAAGTTCGAAAGAAATTGAAATCTTCAAAATAAAAAAAATTCACAAGGTACGCGTTGTGAATTTTTTTTATTTTGAAGATTTCAATTTCTTTAGAACTACATTAATTTTAATGTCACTGGCTATATGAATCCTGAGGCCAGTGCAGTGCTATTATACCTTTCATTTCATTTATAACGCTAATAAGCTACAGTTACAAATCAATCGTCCTTAAACTGTCACTGAAACAGATTGTAGTTTTAATTCCGTTTTTCTGTTGCAACGTTAACGATTTTGATGAGTTATTAGCACTGCTCATGAGCAAAATTGAATAGTTTCATATAGTTTATTGAGCATCTCTGGCATCTGCATTTATTTTTTCAAAATGGGACCTGTAGTCGGCGGAATGTTTTAAAAATGCCCCGTCGTAGCACTAAACCATTAGATACGAACAATAATATTAGCAGTCATTATTTGAATATTATGATTGTACAAAGGATTGCCCCCTATGGGTTAGGGGAAAGAATATGTCCATGGTAGGAATGCCTGTCGTAAGAGGCGACTAAAATCCATTTACCCCCTGCGGGTTTGGGGAAAGAATATGCCCGAGGTAGGTATGCCTGTCGTAAGAGGCGACTAAAATCCAGTGAGTGGCGGTCAGTCCGGAGCGTATGGAGAGCTCAACTGGAAGTGGTCTGTTCGTCAACAGTGACGGGGCTGCGAGGTCTAACCTTAGACTTGAAATATTGGTGCCACGGGAGAGCAGGACGGCCCAGGACTTGCTCATTGAGCTTGTCCTTCCTGTTCATCGGGTGCGGCCCTTCGGGGAGTACACGTGGTGGCTGTGGTTTAATACCCAAGTGCGGGTAGAGTTTGTTCCTACATTTGTGGGCAATCTCAGTGTGGAGTTGCATTGCAACCGGGTGCCGGACCCATAGAATGGCAGAGGTTTTAGATGGGCCTCGAACCTTACCAAGGTGGTTAGTGTGTCCATGCCGCACTGCCAATTGGTACCGAAAATGCGCAAGCATTTCGGGGCGCTGATCAACGCATTAATTTGATCCGCTGTGCTTTTGAGCGCCGTGGGGTTAGGCCGACACCGGCAGGTACCCACGTTAAACACTACGGATTCTGTACAAAGGATTATTGTAGCTAAAATTTTTATTTTTCGGTAATATTCACATATAATTTGCAACGATATTTCACTTTGGACACGGGACTGCGCTGCTCCATGCTGAGCGGAGCTTTATAACTGATCTGTGCGAACGTGCCTACGTCTGCTAATCTACACAATTACACGTCGGCGTGGCAGAACGTGCAGGGCAGCGCAGCTGTTTTTGAGGAGTTGGAAGTAATTATTTTATTCCCAGCGTCAAAGCGTAGCAGTGTTTCCTTAACTGTAGTATGCGTATCACTAGTACCTCATGAATTTTGGCGAAAATCAATGTTGGCAAATTATGAAAGATTGTTTTTCGCTATACATATGTATATATTAATTATAATTTATTATAAATTGGTATTGATCCAGTTGATAGTTTTTGGGTACATGTACAAACAGTACCGATAAAAAAATAGCACTACGATGAGCTATGCTTATATATTTGAACTTTAATAACATTTTATTGGTCTAATATACTTATAATATTTAAAAGCAACAGTAAAAAAATAAAGATTTGAATTTTATTCAATGATTTACAACATGTTTCTTAAATTCTATGGAAACTTTCACAATTACGGCCCATTTTATTCAAAAACTATTTAAAACAAATTAAATTACCTCTACTCAAAGTATTTCTTTAAAATATATAAAGGAAATCTATTTACTAAATTACTCGATATAAAGAGAACAGTTATGATTGAAAACAAATGTTTGCACTCTCAGATAAAGCTCTTTGTTAGTAAACCAATGCAATAAAAGAAGCCAGTAAAGTATGGCGAAATATAATTTTTTTAAAAGGGAAAGAATGTTTTTCGCACTAGTGCTATTTTTTTAACGGCACTGTATGTATCTATGTATGTTCAAAGATATGTAAAAATGTACAACGCACTTATTTGCTTACATTCTTTTACTTAAGTTTACATTATCGGTCATGTAACTTTTTGGTAAAATTTGCTTCCATATAACGAATAAGCAACATTTATTTCTATACGAAAAAAAGTCTCAACTCTTTCGCTCTGGTATTATTTATCTTCCTCTACGCTCTATCACTTTCTTAATACTAGTAGAATCGCAGAAGACTCCAAGCATTTCATAATGGGAACTAAATCATTTTGTTTCTGGGGTACACGTCAGTTTCAGTTTTCGGATTTTAATTTGAAAACCGCTGTTTAAAAGAATGTTTGTAAGCATTATGAACAGGGAGCTTAATTAATTAATTTGTGTTTTTCCAAAGCCTAAAATATGGTATATAATTACTTCCATAATAATCCGTAAGCCAATCCATATGTACATCTGAAGGAATTTTAATTTGATTGCGAACATTATAAATCAGTGGAATTAATTAACAATTGTTAATATTAAAAACAAATGCGTTGTTATTGGTGATGGAAAAACAGATGTCAAGGAATTTCAAGAACACGTAACAAGATTGCTATTCTGAAATCAGATATTGCTAGTTGATGAAGAACATTTTATAAAAGATTATTTTTAATAAATGATGGCTTGTCTTTTTTAAGGCTTATAAGAAGTATTTGAAGTTATATAACCAAAAACATATACCAACATATGTACATAGATATTTATGCATCAAAGTATACCGAGTCCAGAGCGAAAGGGAAGAATATAACAAACTAGGCCAAAATGTAAACAAACCCTGCGAGAAATTATTCTTGATTTCGTTATGTAAGGAGTTAGCTTTCAAAGTGAGACTTCCTCAGGCTACACTGATGTTTCGCAATCACCCAATGTTTCCTCTTAAGAGCTTCTTGAGGCTGTCAATAAGAAACGAGGGTAGATAGTTGTACCTGAATTCAACGAAGGACGAGGCAGTTCAGAAGGTAGTGTTATCATCATAGTTTGAAATTAACTAAAATACCAATTTGTTGCAGTTAAATCAAACAAGACGATCAAAAATGTGTACAATCTTGCATTATAATTATTAAAAGAAAAACATAAAGTAAGAACTATTTTAGCGGGTTCGTACTAAGCGGTGGGTCCCGACTCGATTCCATGAGGTATGTGGCTAATTTGTAAGTAAAAAGCAGCACGAATTGAAAAGGTTTTGAAATTCATTTGATTATTGCTACTTTGTACATATGGGAATTTCGATTAAGAATTAACCCATGCTAATAAAAGAAAAACACTTGAACGTTTTTTTATGATTTGTTAATAGGAGTAGAGCCCTCAACGTTTATTGTGTAAAAGTGTTCACTGCAAACCTTATAAAAACATAAGGTCATACATACATATATGCTCCACGACAAGAATAAAGCACACACGTATGTACATTTCGACAATACATATGTAATATAATATTTTATAACTGAGCGCAATTGTGCACAGGCGTATTAACTTTGGTCGCTTAATTGCTGTTTTTAACAGTCTAAAGGAATCCAATTACAACTGTTCGTAATTAAAAAAGAAATCGAGTCGTCCATCTGTCCGTCCGTGCCATAAGTTTCAAACTATTCAAGATTAATACTAATTAAACAAATAATCATTTTAGGTACATATGTTTTTCAAACATTTTTAAATATCAAATAGAATATATATACTGTAAGTATCAGGCCGCTAAATATTATCGCTGATTATTGGTAAGTGAACTGGTGATCAGGATTAGGAATTTCTTACTTACATTCTCTCATATTCGCCATGAAGAATATGCCATATTTATTATATTGCATTCTTTTATCGCGAAAGAAAAATCCGAATGAATTTCATATCACTCACATCGGAAAAAACCGCTTGTAACATTGAATAGCTTATTGTGAACATCATACGAGGGCAGTTTGATAATTCAGTGGCTATAAATATATTTTTTTGTCAAAAAAACAGTCCATTTCTCAAAATAATCTTCTTTTTTATTCCTTCCAATAATAGCTTTTCTCAAGACTCTCCAACTATTTCTTTAGGTTTGGAAATAGGAAATAGTCGAATGCGGCTAAATTTGGAGAATATGCTGGATGGGGTAGCAGTTCGTAGCGCAATTCATGGATTTTTGTAATAGTTTTGAAGTGGTCACACGGATAAATTTTTTCTATCGAAATATTAGTGTAAAAGGGTAAATCCATTTTTAGTTGAGATGCCTGCAGCCTTAGCCACCTCCAGCACTTTCATTCTCTTGTCATCCGATATTATTCCATGGATTTTATCGACGATTTCGTGTGAAACGATCTCTTTTGGGCGACCGGAAGGTTGGTTGATGGTGCCGTTCCCCATAGTATTTATCAAGCCTTTCCTTGGTTTTGGTGATGGTTCTTTTACTCACACGAAATTCACTTTTTTTTTGTTATAAGTCAAGCGGTTATCCGCTTTCAATGGCTGTCAAGCATAAACTAAATGACTCAGCTTGCTTAAAATCAGATGGAAATTAGTGGCAGTTAGAGGCAGCACAAAAACTGGATTTAGAATCCGATGTTTAATGATAACAACCCCAAATATACTGCTTACATTGCTCGCTTGTGGATACTATATAATACACGTCATACATGAAAAACACCACTACAATCCCCGGACCAGAATCACACAGAGCATCTGTGGTACCTTTTGGATAGAAAAATTAGAGACCACCACATGAACTCAAAATATCGACCAAAGGAGGTTGAAAGAAGTATTAAAGGCGATAAGTGATATTTTGAGTTAGTTTTGTTATAATTTGTAAGTGACGAATACTTTTGTCCTTCTGAATTACACTTTTTTCTAAAAATATTTTTTTATTTTTTGAATATTATGATTGTACAAAGGATTATTGTAACTAAAATTTTTATTTTTCGGTAATATTCACTTATAATTTGCAACGATATTTCACTTTGGACACGGGACTGCGCTGCTCCATGCTGAGCGGAGCTTTATAACTGATCTGTACGAACGTGCCTACGTCTGCTAATCTACACAATTACACGTCGGCGTGGCAGAACGTGCAGGGCAGCGCAGCTGTTTTTGAGGAGTTGGAAGTAATTATTTTATTCCCAGCGTCAAAGCGTAGCAGTGTTTCCTTAACTGTAGTATGCGTATCACTAGTACCTCATGAATTTTGGCGAAAATCAATGTTGGCAAATTATGAAAGATTGTTTTTCGCTATACATATGTATATATTAATTATAATTTATTATAAATTGGTATTGATCCAGTTGATAGTTTTTGGGTACATGTACAAACAGTACCGATAAAAAATAGCACTACGATGAGCTATGCTTATATATTTGAACTTTATATTATATATATATTATATTTAAAAGCAACAGTTAAAAAATAAAGATTTGAATTTTATTCAATGATTTACAACATGTTTATTAAAATCTATGGAAACTTTCAAAATGACGGCCCATAGCTACTTAGAAAATTAATAATTTTGCTTTTTTATTCAAAAACCATTTAAAACAAATTAAATTACCTCTACTCAAAGTATTTCTTTAATATATATAAATGAAATCTATTTTACTAAATTACTCGATATAAAGAGAACAGTTATGATTGAAAACAAATGTTTGCACTCTCAGATAGAGCTCTTTGTTTGTAAACCAATGCAATAGAAGAAGCCAGTAAAGTATGGCGAAATATAATTTTTTTAAAAGGGAAAGAATGTTTTTCGCACTAGTGCTATTTTTTTAACGGCACTGTATGTATATATGTATGTTCAAAGATATGTAAAAATGTACAACGCGTAAATATGTGATTGCACTTTTTTGCTTACATTCTTTTACTTAAGTTTACATTATCGGTCATGTAACTTTTTGGTAAAATTTGCTTCCATATAACGAATAACCAACATTTATTTGTATACGAAAGAAAGTCTCAACTCTTTCGCTCTGGTATTTTTTATCTTCCTCTACGCTCTATCACTTTCTTAATACTAGTAGAATCGCAGAAGACTCCAAGCATTTCATAATGGGAACTAAATCATTTTGTTTCTGGGGTACACGTCAGTTTCAGTTTTCGGATTTTAATTTGAAAACCGCTGTTTAAAAGAATGTTTGTAAGTATTATGAACAGGGAGCTTAATTAATTAATTTGTGTTTTTCCAAAGCCTAAAATATGGTATATAGTTACTTCCATAATAATCCGTAAGCCAATCCATATGTACATCTTAAGGAATTTTAATTTGATTGCGAACATTATAAATCAGTGGAATTAATTAACAATTGTTAATATTAAAAACAAATGCGTTGTTATTGGTGATGGAAAAACAGATGTCAAGGAATTTCAAGAATACGTAACAAGATTGCTATTCTGAAATCAGATATTGCTAGTTGATGAAGAACATTTTATAAAAGATTATTTTTAATAAATGATGGCTTGTCTTTTTTAAGGCTTATAACAAGTATTTGTTATGTAGCCTAATTTCGTTTGCCGTTATTTGAAAATTTACATCTAGTATTATATAACCAAAAACATATACTAACATATGTACATAGATATTTATGCATCAAAGTATACCGAGTCCAGAGCGAAAGGGAACAATATAACAAACTAGGCCAAAGTGTAAACAAACCCTGAGAGAAATTATTCTTGATTTCGTTATGTAAGGAGTTAGCTTTCAAAGTGAGACTTCCTCAGGCTTTACTTATATTTCGCAATCACCCAATGTTTCCTCTTGAGAGCTTCTTGAGGCTGTCAATAAGAAACGAGGGGAGATAGTTGTACCTGAATTCAACGAAGGACAGGGCAGTTGAGAAGGTAGTGTTATCATTACACCTCATCGTCTTCTATAGAGCACTAGCACGATCTGTCTGATGTCTGAAACAATGTTTAGTCGCACTGAGTTGATCCCCATCGGGCAATAATCCATCCGAACTCCTAGAAAGGCTGGTTGTTGTGACTAGGCAGCCCCTTAGACCGCCCTACGTCAATTACCGTTCAAACTTTGCAACTTTAAGCGCTGGAGTTTCCGAGTATGCATTTTTTGTCAAATACAAATCTTTCTATTCTTACTGTGATATTGTTTATGCTATATGAGCCAAAATCGCTTAGGCGATTAATGCGCCAATCAAGGAAAGTATATGATTTATGCCAAAAATACAATTGAACCTCGACTTTAAAATCCGAGGAGATAACAAAGATAACATGACTAGTTAAACAACTTTCGGTAATAGTTTCAAGTGTGTTTAAACGTGGTTTCGAAATTCCTGAAAACTATTTACATAGCAACAACAAACTAACTATTTGAAGAGTCATGCATCAACGAAAATTTAAGAGCTATTACAACCGTTATTCAAATGCTCCTATTTTATGTAGTTTCCAAATATACATATGTACATACATACATTGTTATACAAAAATAGTAAGCTTGCTTCAAATAAAATTTCATTTTCTGCAGGATCGTGGGCTACATACATTTATTTTTTTATGAGGTGAGTTTTGGAGTAATTCATGCTACTTTAGATTCCAATCAAACTACCATTAAACGTATTTTTGTAAATTAAAGGAAAGATATTTGTATTAATGTAAGTATTTGAGAAGAGTAGAAAAAAATTGTTATGGCATTGCTTAACTACCCTGCCGTCAACACTATCTAGTATTTAAAAATTCCAGTTCATGAAATGGTATTTAATCGGGAGTATGGCTTCATGAACTGTAATTATACCAGTTCATTGTAATTTAAAGAAAACTAGTTAATAAACTGTTTTTAATGGGTAATTCATAACAGTTTGCCATGTACAGTAATTATATCAATTTCTCACAAAACTTAAACCAATTAGTAGAAACTCCTGTTTATAAACTGAAATGTAAAGGGGAATTAATACATGTTCATTATACATTGTAATTCCTGAAGAAAAATAATCTATAACAAAGGTAGTTAGTACACTCATTTTCATGAAGTGAGAAAATCATATCATAGTTTGGAATTAACTAAAATACCAATTTGTTGCAGTTAAATCAAACAAGAGGATCAAAAATTAGTACAATCTTGCATTATAATTATTAAAATAAAAACATAAAGTAAAAACTATTTTAGCGGGTTCGTACTAAGCGGTGGGTCCCGACTCGATTCCATGAGGTATGTGGCTAATTTGTAAGTTAAAGCAGCACGAATTGAAAAGGTTTTGAAATTCATCTGATTATTGCTACTTTGTACATATGGGAATTTCCATTAAGAATTAACCCATGCTAATAAAAGAAAAACACTTGAACGTTTTTTTATGATTTGTTAATAGGAGTAGAGCCCTCAACGTTTATTGTGTAAAAGTATTCACTGCAAACCTTATAAAAACATAAGGTCATACATACATATATGCTCCACGACAAGAATAAAGCACACACGTATGTACATTTCGACAATACATATGTAATTTAATATTTTATAACTAAACGCAATTGTGCACAGGCTACAACTGTTCGTAATTAAAAACGAAATCGAGTCGTCCATCTGTCCGTCCGTGCCATAAGTTTCAAACTATTCAAGATTAATACTAATTAAACAAATAATCATTTTAGGTACATATGTTTTTCAAACATTTTTAAATATCAAATAAAGTATATATACTGTAAGTATCAGGTCGCTAAAAATTATCGCTGATTATTGTTAAGTGAACTAGTGATCAGGATTAGGAATTTCTTAATTACATTCTCTCATATTCGCCATGAAGAATATGCCATATTTATTATATTGCATTCTTTTATCGCGAAAGAAAAATCCGAATGAATTTCATATCACTCACATCGTAAAAAACCGCTTGTAACATCGAATAGCTTATTGTGAACATCGTACGAGGGCAGTGTGATAAGTCAGTGGCTAAAAATATATTTTTTTGTCAAAAAAACAGTCCATTTCTCAAAATAATCTTCTTTTTTATTCCTTCCAATAATAGCTTTTCTCAAGACTCTCCAACTATTTCTTTAGGTTTGGAAATAGGAAATAGTCGAATGCGGCTAAATTTGGAGAATATGCTGGATGGGGTAGCAGTTCGTAGCGCAATTCATGGATTTTTGTAATAGTTTTGAAGTGGTCACACGGATAAATTTTTTCTATCGAAATATTAGTTGAGATGCCTGCAGCCTTAGCCACCTCCAGCACTTTCATTCTCTTGTCATCCGATATTATTCCATGGATTTTATCGACGATTTCTTGTGAAACGATATCTTTTGGGCGACCGGAAGGTTGGTTGATGGTGCCGTTCCCCATAGTATTTATCAAGCCTTTCCTTGGTTTTGGTGATGGTTCTTTTACTCACACGAAATTCACTTTTTTTTTGTTATAAGTCAAGCGGTTATCCGCTTTCAATGGCTGTCAAGCATAAACTAAATGACTCAGCTTGCTCAAAATCAGATGGAAATTAGTGGCAGTTAGTGGCAGCACAAAAACTGCATTTAGAATCCGATGTTTAATGATAACAACCCCAAATATACTGCTTACATTGCTCGCTTGTGGATACTATATAATACACGTCATACATGAAAAACACCACTACAATCCCCGGACCAGAATCACACAGAGCATCTGTGGTACCTTTTGGATAGAAAAATTAGAGACCAGCACATGAACTCAAAATATCGACCAAAGGAGGTTTTATTGGAAGGATGGAGAAAAATTGGTCCGGATGTTACAAAAAAGTTGTTACACTCTATGAAAAACCGGTTGAAAGAAGTATTAAAGGCGATAAGTGATATTTTGAGTTAGTTTTGTTATAATTTGTAAGTGACGAATATTTTTGTCCTTCTGAATTACACTTTTTTCTAAAAATATTTTTTTATATTTTGAATATTATGATTGGACAAAGGATTATTGTAACTAAAATTTTTATTTTTCGGTAATATTCACTTATAATTTGCAACGATATTTCACTTTGGACACGGGACTGCGCTGCTCCATGCTGAGCGGAGCTTTATAACTGATCTGGGCGAACGTGCCTACGTCTGCTAATCTACACAATTACACGTCGGCGTGCCAGAACGTGCAGGGCAGCGCAGCTGTTTTTGAGGAGTTGGAAGTAATTATTTTGTTCCCAGCGTCAAAGCGTAGCTGTGTTTCCTTAACTGTAGTATGCGTATCACTAGTACCTCATGAATTTTGGCGAAAATCCATGTTGGCAAATAAATGAAAGATTGTTTTTCGCTATACATATGTATATATTAATTATAATTTATTATAAATTGGTATTGATCCAGTTGATAGTTTTTGGGTACATGTACAAACAGTACCGATAAAAAATAGCACTACGATGAGCTATGCTTATATATTTGAACTTTATATTATATATATCCCTGCCAACATTTTCTATCGCAAAAGTCACTTATAAGTGACTTCAAGAAGTTACAATTCAACGTCTGCGATACATTTTTTTCATCGTAGAAGTCACTTCCTTATTGAGAAGTTGTTCCCCGCGGACGTTACTTTCAGAAGTTACGTATTAGTGCCTTGTGGAAGTTACGTATTAGTGACTTGTAGAAGTTAAAATTTTCGTTTTTAAATTTTTTATATTTATTTCAATTCAAAAATGTATTACAAAAAAAATAAATAATTAATTCATGTGAATATTAGAAATAAGATTTTTTTAATTTTTCAGTTCATTAATTGTTTGTTTGTTTTTTTTGTACTCTGTCTCGGGCGTGAAGTATGTGCTGTTGACACACTTTATTTATATCCATATCGGTCGAGTTCGAATATTTGGAATGACAGGCATCTATAGGAAAATAGAATTAATTGATTTCTTTATAGTTATAGTTTTATGTGAAATATTACTTTTTATTAGTGCAAATGTTGTAAAGCGTTGGATACTGGGTTTGTCATTTGTTCCACGCCAAGTTAAATTAACGGCCATATCATCCGATATAATGGATTTCAATGCCATTCTTAGGAATGAAGGGAAATCCTTTCCTCCAACTCTATATATATGTACGATATTTTTCTAAAATTAAATATGTTCCAAATATACAAATTTATTCATAATTATGGGCATTTAGTATAAGAAAATCGACCTACCAGCTGAGATGTCATTTCGTCGTTCAACAGCAGCTTCGTGTCAAAATCAATAAAGTCCTTGTTCTCAAATAATTTTAACAATTCCAAAAACAATATCGCACTTTAGCGCTGACCACAAACTGCAGAAGACACAAAAACAATGAACCAGATGTCAACAACTTCTTTTTCTATTCTGTTGTTTTCATCTAATTTCATTTTGCAGTCGCTGCGACTTCAACGTCGGTGATCGCGTTCATTGTTTATCTTTTGCATAACGGGACAACAATCTTTAATTTAACGTCTGGAAGTGACTTAAAAGTGACGCATTTGGCGTTTGACACGTGAACCCGACAACTATCTTTATTTTAACATACGGAAGTGACTAAAGCGTGACGTATTTGGCGTTGGCGATAAAAGACACTTCCAAATGTTGGCAGGGATATTATATTTAAAAGCAACAGTTAAAAAATAAAGATTTGAATTTTATTCAATGATTTACAACATGTTTATTAAAATCTATGGAAACTTTCAAAATGACGGCCCATAGCTACTTAGAAAATTAATAATTTTGCTTTTTTATTCAAAAACTATTTAAAACAAATTAAATTACCTCTACTCAAAGTATTTCTTTAAAATATATAAAGGAAATCTATTTACTAAATTACTCGATATAAAGAGAACAGTTATGATTGAAAACAAATGTTTGCACTCCCAGATAGAGCTCTTTGTTTGTAAACCAATGCAATAGAAGAAGCCAGTAAAGTATGGCGAAATATAATTTTTTTAAAAGGGAAAGAATGTTTTTCGCACTAGTGCTATTTTTTTAACGGCACTGTATGTATATATGTATGTTCAAAGATATGTAAAAATGTACAACGCGTAAATATGTGAATGCACTTTTTTGCTTACATTCTTTTACTTAAGTTTACATTATCGGTCATGTAACTTTTTGGTAAAATTTGCTTCCATATAACGAATAACCAACATTTATTTGTATACGAAAGAAAGTCTCAACTCTTTCGCTCTGGTATTTTTTATCTTCCTCTACGCTCTATCACTTTCTTAATACTAGTAGAATCGCAGAAGACTCCAAGCATTTCATAATGGGAACTAAATCATTTTGTTTCTGGGGTACACGTCAGTTTCAGTTTTCGGATTTTAATTTGAAAACCGCTGTTTAAAAGAATGTTTGTAAGTATTATGAACAGGGAGCTTAATTAATTAATTTGTGTTTTTCCAAAGCATAAAATATGGTATATAATTACTTCCATAATAATCCGTAAGCCAATCCATATGTACATCTTAAGGAATTTTAATTTGATTGCGAACATTATAAATCAGTGGAATTAATTAACAATTGTTAATATTAAAAACAAATGCGTTGTTATTGGTGATGGAAAAACAGATGTCAAGGAATTTCAAGAATACGTAACAAGATTGCTATTCTGAAATCAGATATTGCTAGTTGATGAAGAACATTTTATAAAAGATTATTTTTAATAAATTATGGCTTGTCTTTTTTAAGGCTTATAAGAAGTATTTGTTAGTGTAGACTTATTTCGTTTGCCGTTATTTGAAAATTTACATCTAGTGTTATATAACCAAAAACATATACCAACATATGTACATAGATATTTATGCATCAAAGTATACCGAGTCCAGAGCGAAAGGGAAGAATATAACAAACTAGGCCAAAATGTAAACAAACCCTGCGAGAAATTATTCTTGATTTCGTTATGTAAGGAGTTAGCTTTCAAAGTGAGACTTCCTCAGGCTACACTGATGTTTCGCAATCACCCAATGTCTCCTCTTAAGAGCTTCTTGAGGCTGTCAATAAGAAACGAGGGTAGATAGTTGTACCTGAATTCAACGAAGGACAAGGCAGTTCAGAAGGTAGTGTTATCATCATAGTTTGAAATTAACTAAAATACCAATTTGTTGCAGTTAAATCAAACAAGAGGATCAAAAATGTGTACAATCTTGCATTATAATTATTAAAAGAAAAACATAAAGTAAGAACTATTTTAGCGGGTTCGTACTAAGCGGTGGGTCCCGACTCGATTCCATGAGGTATGTGGCTAATTTGTAAGTAAAATGCAGCACGAATTGAAAAGGTTTTGAAATTCATCTGATTATTGCTACTTTGTACATATGGGAATTTCGATTAAGAATTAACCCATGCTAATAAAAGAAAAACACTTGAACGTTTTTTTATGATTTGTTAATAGGAGTAGAGCCCTCAACGTTTATTGTGTAAAAGTGTTCACTGCAAACCTTATAAAAACATAAGGTCATACATACATATATGCTCCACGACAAGAATAAAGCACACACGTATGTACATTTCGACAATACATATGTAATATAATATTTTATAACTGAGCGCAATTGTGCACAGGCGTATTAACTTTGGTCGCTTAATTGTTGTTTTTAACAGTCTAAAGGAATCCAATTACAACTGTTCGTAATTAAAAAAGAAATCGAGTCGTCCATCTGTCCGTCCGTGCCATAAGTTTCAAACTATTCAAGATTAATACTAATTAAACAAATAATCATTTTAGGTACATATGTTTTTCAAACATTTTTAAATATCAAATAGAATATATATACTGTAAGTATCAGGCCGCTAAATATTATCGCTGATTATTGGTAAGTGAACTGGTGATCAGGATTAGGAATTTCTTACTTACATTCTCTCATATTCGCCATGAAGAATATGCCATATTTATTATATTGCATTCTTTTATCGCGAAAGAAAAATCCGAATGAATTTCATATCACTCACATCGGAAAAAACCGCTTGTAACATTGAATAGCTTATTGTGAACATCATACGAGGGCAGTTTGATAAGTCAGTGGCTATAAATATATTTTTTTGTCAAAAAAACAGTCCATTTCTCAAAATAATCTTCTTTTTTATTCCTTCCAATAATAGCTTTTCTCAAGACTCTCCAACTATTTCTTTAGGTTTGGAAATAGGAAATAGTCGAATGCGGCTAAATTTGGAGAATATGCTGGATGGGGTAGCAGTTCGTAGCGCAATTCATGGATTTTTGTAATAGTTTTGAAGTGGTCACACGGATAAATTTTTTCTATCGAAATATTAGTGTAAAAGGGTAAATCCATTTTTAGTTGAGATGTTTGCAGCCTTAGCCACCTCCAGCACTTTCATTCTCTTGTCATCCGATATTATTCCATGGATTTTATCGACGATTTCTTGTGAAACGATATCTTTTGGGCGACCGGAAGGTTGGTTGATGGTGCCGTTCCCCATAGTATTTATCAAGCCTTTCCTTGGTTTTGGTGATGGTTCTTTTACTCACACGAAATTCACTTTTTTTTTTGTTATAAGTCAAGCGGTTATCCGCTTTCAATGGCTGTCAAGCATAAACTAAATGACTCAGCTTGCTCAAAATCAGATGGAAATTAGTGGCAGTTAGAGGCAGCACAAAAACTGGATTTAGAATCCGATGTTTAATGATAACAACCCCAAATATACTGCTTACATTGCTCGCTTGTGGATACTATATAATACACGTCATACATGAAAAACACCACTACAATCCCCGGACCAGAATCACACAGAGCATCTGTGGTACCTTTTGGATAGAAAAATTAGAGACCACCACATGAACTCAAAATATCGACCAAAGGAGGTTGAAAGAAGTATTAAAGGCGATAAGTGATATTTTGAGTTAGTTTTGTTATAATTTGTAAGTGACGAATATTTTTGTCCTTCTGAATTACACTTTTTTCTAAAAATATTTTTTTATTTTTTGAATATTATGATTGGACAAAGGATTATTGTAACTAAAATTTTTATTTTTCGGTAATATTCACTTATAATTTGCAACGATATTTCACTTTGGACACGGGACTGCGCTGCTCCATGCTGAGCGGAGCTTTATAACTGATCTGTACGAACGTGCCTACGTCTGCTAATCTACACAATTACACGTCGGCGTGGCAGAACGTGCAGGGCAGCGCAGCTGTTTTTGAGGAGTTGGAAGTAATTATTTTATTCCCAGCGTCAAAGCGTAGCAGTGTTTCCTTAACTGTAGTATGCGTATCACTAGTACCTCATGAATTTTGGCGAAAATCAATGTTGGCAAATTATGAAAGATTGTTTTTCGCTATACATATGTATATATTAATTATAATTTATTATAAATTGGTATTGATCCAGTTGATAGTTTTTGGGTACATGTACAAACAGTACCGATAAAAAATAGCACTACGATGAGCTATGCTTATATATTTGAACTTTATATTATATATATATTATATTTAAAAGCAACAGTTAAAAAATAAAGATTTGAATTTTATTCAATGATTTACAACATGTTTATAAAAATCTATGGAAACTTTCAAAATGACGGCCCATAGCTACTTAGAAAATTAATAATTTTGCTTTTTTATTCAAACACCATTTAAAACAAATTAAATTACCTCTACTCAAAGTATTTCTTTAATATATATAAATGAAATCTATTTTACTAAATTACTCGATATAAAGAGAACAGTTATGATTGAAAACAAATGTTTGCACTCTCAGATAGAGCTCTTTGTTTGTAAACCAATGCAATAGAAGAAGCCAGTAAAGTATGGCGAAATATAATTTTTTTAAAAGGGGAAGAATGTTTTTCGCACTAGTGCTATTTTTTTAATGGCACTGTATGTATATATGTATGTTCAAAGATATGTAAAAATGTACAACGCGTAAATATGTGATTGCACTTTTTTGCTTACATTCTTTTACTTAAGTTTACATTATCGGTCATGTAACTTTTTGGTAAAATTTGCTTCCATATAACGAATAACCAACATTTATTTGTATACGAAAGAAAGTCTCAACTCTTTCGCTCTGGTATTTTTTATCTTCCTCTACGCTCTATCACTTTCTTAATACTAGTAGAATCGCAGAAGACTCCAAGCATTTCATAATGGGAACTAAATCATTTTGTTTCTGGGGTACACGTCAGTTTCAGTTTTCGGATTTTAATTTGAAAACCGCTGTTTAAAAGAATGTTTGTAAGTATTATGAACAGGGAGCTTAATTAATTAATTTGTGTTTTTCCAAAGCATAAAATATGGTATATAATTACTTCCATAATAATCCGTAAGCCAATCCATATGTACATCTTAAGGAATTTTAATTTGATTGCGAACATTATAAATCAGTGGAATTAATTAACAATTGTTAATATTAAAAACAAATGCGTTGTTATTGGTGATGGAAAAACAGATGTCAAGGAATTTCAAGAATACGTAACAAGATTGCTATTCTGAAATCAGATATTGCTAGTTGATGAAGAACATTTTATAAAAGATTATTTTTAATAAATTATGGCTTGTCTTTTTTAAGGCTTATAAGAAGTATTTGTTAGTGTAGACTTATTTCGTTTGCCGTTATTTGAAAATTTACATCTAGTGTTATATAACCAAAAACATATACCAACATATGTACATAGATATTTATGCATCAAAGTATACCGAGTCCAGAGCGAAAGGGAAGAATATAACAAACTAGGCCAAAATGTAAACAAACCCTGCGAGAAATTATTCTTGATTTCGTTATGTAAGGAGTTAGCTTTCAAAGTGAGACTTCCTCAGGCTACACTGATGTTTCGCAATCACCCAATGTCTCCTCTTAAGAGCTTCTTGAGGCTGTCAATAAGAAACGAGGGTAGATAGTTGTACCTGAATTCAACGAAGGACAAGGCAGTTCAGAAGGTAGTGTTATCATCATAGTTTGAAATTAACTAAAATACCAATTTGTTGCAGTTAAATCAAACAAGAGGATCAAAAATGTGTACAATCTTGCATTATAATTATTAAAAGAAAAACATAAAGTAAGAACTATTTTAGCGGGTTCGTACTAAGCGGTGGGTCCCGACTCGATTCCATGAGGTATGTGGCTAATTTGTAATTAAATGCAGCACGAATTGAAAAGGTTTTGAAATTCATCTGATTATTGCTACTTTGTACATATGGGAATTTCGATTAAGAATTAACCCATGCTAATAAAAGAAAAACACTTGAACGTTTTTTTATGATTTGTTAATAGGAGTAGAGCCCTCAACGTTTATTGTGTAAAAGTGTTCACTGCAAACCTTATAAAAACATAAGGTCATACATACATATATGCTCCACGACAAGAATAAAGCACACACGTATGTACATTTCGACAATACATATGTAATATAATATTTTATAACTGAGCGCAATTGTGCACAGGCGTATTAACTTTGGTCGCTTAATTGTTGTTTTTAACAGTCTAAAGGAATCCAATTACAACTGTTCGTAATTAAAAAAGAAATCGAGTCGTCCATCTGTCCGTCCGTGCCATAAGTTTCAAACTATTCAAGATTAATACTAATTAAACAAATAATCATTTTAGGTACATATGTTTTTCAAACATTTTTAAATATCAAATAGAATATATATACTGTAAGTATCAGGCCGCTAAATATTATCGCTGATTATTGGTAAGTGAACTGGTGATCAGGATTAGGAATTTCTTACTTACATTCTCTCATATTCGCCATGAAGAATATGCCATATTTATTATATTGCATTCTTTTATCGCGAAAGAAAAATCCGAATGAATTTCATATCACTCACATCGGAAAAAACCGCTTGTAACATTGAATAGCTTATTGTGAACATCATACGAGGGCAGTTTGATAAGTCAGTGGCTATAAATATATTTTTTTGTCAAAAAAACAGTCCATTTCTCAAAATAATCTTCTTTTTTATTCCTTCCAATAATAGCTTTTCTCAAGACTCTCCAACTATTTCTTTAGGTTTGGAAATAGGAAATAGTCGAATGCGGCTAAATTTGGAGAATATGCTGGATGGGGTAGCAGTTCGTAGCGCAATTCATGGATTTTTGTAATAGTTTTGAAGTGGTCACACGGATAAATTTTTTCTATCGAAATATTAGTGTAAAAGGGTAAATCCATTTTTAGTTGAGATGTTTGCAGCCTTAGCCACCTCCAGCACTTTCATTCTCTTGTCATCCGATATTATTCCATGGATTTTATCGACGATTTCTTGTGAAACGATATCTTTTGGGCGACCGGAAGGTTGGTTGATGGTGCCGTTCCCCATAGTATTTATCAAGCCTTTCCTTGGTTTTGGTGATGGTTCTTTTACTCACACGAAATTCACTTTTTTTTTTGTTATAAGTCAAGCGGTTATCCGCTTTCAATGGCTGTCAAGCATAAACTAAATGACTCAGCTTGCTCAAAATCAGATGGAAATTAGTGGCAGTTAGAGGCAGCACAAAAACTGGATTTAGAATCCGATGTTTAATGATAACAACCCCAAATATACTGCTTACATTGCTCGCTTGTGGATACTATATAATACACGTCATACATGAAAAACACCACTACAATCCCCGGACCAGAATCACACAGAGCATCTGTGGTACCTTTTGGATAGAAAAATTAGAGACCACCACATGAACTCAAAATATCGACCAAAGGAGGTTGAAAGAAGTATTAAAGGCGATAAGTGATATTTTGAGTTAGTTTTGTTATAATTTGTAAGTGACGAATATTTTTGGCCTTCTGAATTACACTTTTTTCTAAAAATATTTTTTTATTTTTTGAATATTATGATTGGACAAAGGATTATTGTAACTAAAATTTTTATTTTTCGGTAATATTCACTTATAATTTGCAACGATATTTCACTTTGGACACGGGACTGCGCTGCTCCATGCTGAGCGGAGCTTTATAACTGATCTGTACGAACGTGCCTACGTCTGCTAATCTACACAATTACACGTCGGCGTGGCAGAACGTGCAGGGCAGCGCAGCTGTTTTTGAGGAGTTGGAAGTAATTATTTTATTCCCAGCGTCAAAGCGTAGCAGTGTTTCCTTAACTGTAGTATGCGTATCACTAGTACCTCATGAATTTTGGCGAAAATCAATGTTGGCAAATTATGAAAGATTGTTTTTCGCTATACATATGTATATATTAATTATAATTTATTATAAATTGGTATTGATCCAGTTGATAGTTTTTGGGTACATGTACAAACAGTACCGATAAAAAATAGCACTACGATGAGCTATGCTTATATATTTGAACTTTATATTATATATATATTATATTTAAAAGCAACAGTTAAAAAATAAAGATTTGAATTTTATTCAATGATTTACAACATGTTTATAAAAATCTATGGAAACTTTCAAAATGACGGCCCATAGCTACTTAGAAAATTAATAATTTTGCTTTTTTATTCAAACACCATTTAAAACAAATTAAATTACCTCTACTCAAAGTATTTCTTTAATATATATAAATGAAATCTATTTTACTAAATTACTCGATATAAAGAGAACAGTTATGATTGAAAACAAATGTTTGCACTCTCAGATAGAGCTCTTTGTTTGTAAACCAATGCAATAGAAGAAGCCAGTAAAGTATGGCGAAATATAATTTTTTTAAAAGGGGAAGAATGTTTTTCGCACTAGTGCTATTTTTTTAATGGCACTGTATGTATATATGTATGTTCAAAGATATGTAAAAATGTACAACGCGTAAATATGTGATTGCACTTTTTTGCTTACATTCTTTTACTTAAGTTTACATTATCGGTCATGTAACTTTTTGGTAAAATTTGCTTCCATATAACGAATAACCAACATTTATTTGTATACGAAAGAAAGTCTCAACTCTTTCGCTCTGGTATTTTTTATCTTCCTCTACGCTCTATCACTTTCTTAATACTAGTAGAATCGCAGAAGACTCCAAGCATTTCATAATGGGAACTAAATCATTTTGTTTCTGGGGTACACGTCAGATTCAGTTTTCGGATTTTAATTTGAAAACCGCTGTTTAAAAGAATGTTTGTAAGTATTATGAACAGGGAGCTTAATTAATTAATTTGTGTTTTTCCAAAGCCTAAAATATGGTATATAATTACTTCCATAATAATCCGTAAGCCAATCCATATGTACATCTTAAGGAATTTTAATTTGATTAATTTGATTTTAATTAACAATTGTTAATATTAAAAACAAATGCGTTGTTATTGGTGATGGAAAAACAGATGTCAAGGAATTTCAAGAATACGTAACAAGATTGCTATTCTGAAATCAGATATTGCTAGTTGATGAAGAACATTTTATAAAAGATTATTTTTAATAAATGATGGCTTGTCTTTTTTAAGGCTTATAACAAGTATTTGTTATGTAGCCTAATTTCGTTTGCCGTTATTTGAAAATTTACATCTAGTATTATATAACCAAAAACATATACTAACATATGTACATAGATATTTATGCATCAAAGTATACCGAGTCCAGAGC
Source organism: Philophylla caesio (assembly GCA_963971545.1). NCBI lineage: Eukaryota > Metazoa > Arthropoda > Insecta > Diptera > Tephritidae > Philophylla > Philophylla caesio. The sequence goes on from OZ020605.1 coordinate 4,488,953, forward strand.
GAAAGGGAACAATATAACAAACTAGGCCAAAGTGTAAACAAACCCTGAGAGAAATTATTCTTGATTTCGTTATGTAAGGAGTTAGCTTTCAAAGTGAGACTTCCTCAGGCTTTACTTATATTTCGCAATCACCCAATGTTTCCTCTTGAGAGCTTCTTGAGGCTGTCAATAAGAAACGAGGGGAGATAGTTGTACCTGAATTCAACGAAGGACAGGGCAGTTGAGAAGGTAGTGTTATCATTACACCCCATCGTCTTCTATAGAGCACTAGCACGATCTGTCTGATGTCTGAAACAATGTTTAGTCGCACTGAGTTGATCCCCATCGGGCAATAATCCATCCGAACTCCTAGAAAGGCTGGTTGTTGTGACTAGGCAGCCCCTTAGACCGCCCTACGTCAATTACCGTTCAAACTTTGCAACTTTAAGCGCTGGAGTTTCCGAGTATGCATTTTTTGTCAAATACAAATCTTTCTATTCTTACTGTGATATTGTTTATGCTATATGAGCCAAAATCGCTTAGGCGATTAATGCGCCAATCAAGGAAAGTATATGATTTATGCCAAAAATACAATTGAACCTCGACTTTAAAATCCGAGGAGATAACAAAGATAACATGACTAGTTAAACAACTTTCGGTAATAGTTTCAAGTGTGTTTAAACGTGGTTTCGAAATTCCTGAAAACTATTTACATAGCAACAACAAACTAACTATTTGAAGAGTCATGCATCAACGAAAATTTAAGAGCTATTACAACCGTTATTCAAATGCTCCTATTTTATGTAGTTTCCAAATATACATATGTACATACATACATTGTTATACAAAAATAGTAAGCTTGCTTCAAATAAAATTTCATTTTCTGCAGGATCGTGGGCTACATACATTTATTTTTTTATGAGGTGAGTTTTGGAGTAATTCATGCTACTTTAGATTCCAATCAAACTACCATTAAACGTATTTTTGTAAATTAAAGGAAAGATATTTGTATTAATGTAAGTATTTGAGAAGAGTAGAAAAAAATTGTTATGGCATTGCTTAACTACCCTGCCGTCAACACTATCTAGTATTTAAAAATTCCAGTTCATGAAATGGTATTTAATCGGGAGTATGGCTTCATGAACTGTAATTATACCAGTTCATTGTAATTTAAAGAAAACTAGTTAATAAACTGTTTTTAATGGGTAATTCATAACAGTTTGCCATGTACAGTAATTATATCAATTTCTCACAGAAAAACTTAAACCAATTAGTTGAAACTCCTGTTTATGAACTGAAATGTAAAGGGGAATTAATACATGTTCATTATACATTGTAATTCCTGAAGAAAAATAATCTATAACAAAGGTAGTTAGTACACTCATTTTCATGAAGTGAGAAAATCATATCATAGTTTGGAATTAACTAAAATACCAATTTGTTGCAGTTAAATCAAACAAGAGGATCAAAAATTAGTACAATCTTGCATTATAATTATTAAAATAAAAACATAAAGTAAAAACTATTTTAGCGGGTTCGTACTAAGCGGTGGGTCCCGACTCGATTCCATGAGGTATGTGGCTAATTTGTAAGTTAAAGCAGCACGAATTGAAAAGGTTTTGAAATTCATCTGATTATTGCTACTTTGTACATATGGGAATTTCGATTAAGAATTAACCCATGCTAATAAAAGAAAAACACTTGAACGTTTTTTTATGATTTGTTAATAGGAGTAGAGCCCTCAACGTTTATTGTGTAAAAGTGTCCACTCACTGCAAACCTTATAAAAACATAAGGTCATACATACATACATATATGCTCCACGACAAGAATAAAGCACACACGTATGTACATTTCGACAATACATATGTAATTTAATATTTTATAACTAAACGCAATTGTGCACAGGCTACAACTGTTCGTAATTAAAAACGAAATCGAGTCGTCCATCTGTCCGTCCGTGCCATAAGTTTCAAACTATTCAAGATTAATACTAATTAAACAAATAATCATTTCAGGTACATATGTATGTTTTTCAAACATTTTTAAATATCAAATAAAGTATATATACTGTAAGTATCAGGTCGCTATAAATTATCGCTGATTATTGTTAAGTGAACTAGTGATCAGGATTAGGAATTTCTTAATTTCATTCTCTCATATTCGCCATGAAGAATATGCCATATTTATTATATTGCATTCTTTTATCGCGAAAGAAAAATCCGAATGAATTTCATATCACTCACATCGTAAAAAACCGCTTGTAACATCGAATAGCTTATTGTGAACATCGTACGAGGGCAGTGTGATAAGTCAGTGGCTAAAAATATATTTTTTTGTCAAAAAAACAGTCCATTTCTCAAAATAATCTTCTTTTTTATTCCTTCCAATAATAGCTTTTCTCAAGACTCTCCAACTATTTCTTTAGGTTTGGAAATAGGAAATAGTCGAATGCGGCTAAATTTGGAGAATATGCTGGATGGGGTAGCAGTTCGTAGCGCAATTCATGGATTTTTGTAATAGTTTTGAAGTGGTCACACGGATAAATTTTTTCTATCGAAATATTAGTGTAAAAGGGTACATCCATTTTTAGTTGAGATGTTTGCAGCCTTAGCCACCTCCAGCACTTTCATTCTCTTGTCATCCGATATTATTCCATGGATTTTATCGACGATTTCTTGTGAAACGATATCTTTTGGGCGACCGGAAGGTTGGTTGATGGTGCCGTTCCCCATAGTATTTATCAAGCCTTTCCTTGGTTTTGGTGATGGTTCTTTTACTCACACGAAATTCACTTTTGTTTTGTTATAAGTCAAGCGGTTATCCGCTTTCAATGGCTGTCAAGCATAAACTAAATGACTCAGCTTGCTCAAAATCAGATGGAAATTAGTGGCAGTTAGTGGCAGCACAAAAACTGCATTTAGAATCCGATGTTTAATGATAACAACCCCAAATATACTGCTTACATTGCTCGCTTGTGGATACTATATAATACACGTCATACATGAAAAACACCACTACAATCCCCGGACCAGAATCACACAGAGCATCTGTGGTACCTTTTGGATAGAAAAATTAGAGACCAGCACATGAACTCAAAATATCGACCAAAGGAGGTTTTATTGGAAGGATGGAGAAAAATTGGTCCGGATGTTACAAAAAAGTTGTTACACTCTATGAAAAACCGGTTGAAAGAAGTATTAAAGGCGATAAGTGATATTTTGAGTTAGTTTTGTTATAATTTGTAAGTGACGAATATTTTTGTCCTTCTGAATTACACTTTTTTCTAAAAATATTTTTTTATTTTTTGAATATTATGATTGTACAAAGGATTATTGTAACTAAAATTTTTATTTTTCGGTAATATTCACTTATAATTTGCAACGATATTTCACTTTGGACACGGGACTGCGCTGCTCTATGCTGAGCGGAGCTTTATAACTGATCTGGGCGAACGTGCCTACGTCTGCTAATCTACACAATTACACGTCGGCGTGGCAGAACGTGCAGGGCAGCGCAGCTGTTTTTGAGGAGTTGGAAGTAATTATTTTGTTCCCAGCGTCAAGGCGTAGCTGTGTTTCCTTAACTGTAGTATGCGTATCACTAGTACCTCATGAATTTTGGCGAAAATCAATGTTGGCAAATAAATGAAAGATTGTTTTTCGCTATACATATGTATATATTAATTATAATTTATTATAAATTGGTATTGATCCAGTTGATAGTTTTTGGGTACATGTACAAACAGTACCGATAAAAAATAGCACTACGATGAGCTATGCTTATATATTTGAACTTTATATTATATATATCCCTGCCAACATTTTCTATCGCAAAAGTCACTTATAAGTGACTTCAAGAAGTTACAATTCAACGTCTGCGATACATTTTTTTCATCGTAGAAGTCACTTCCTTATTGAGAAGTTGTTCCCCGCGGACGTTACTTTCAGAAGTTACGTATTAGTGCCTTGTGGAAGTTACGTATTAGTGACTTGTAGAAGTTAAAATTTTCGTTTTTAAATTTTTTATATTTATTTCAATTCAAAAATGTATTACAAAAAAAATAAATAATTAATTCATGTGAATATTAGAAATAAGATTTTTTTAATTTTTCAGTTCATTAATTGTTTGTTTGTTTTTTTTGTACTCTGTCTCGGGCGTGAAGTATGTGCTGTTGACACACTTTATTTATATCCATATCGGTCGAGTTCGAATATTTGGAATGACAGGCATCTATAGGAAAATAGAATTAATTGATTTCTTTATAGTTATAGTTTTATGTGAAATATTACTTTTTATTAGTGCAAATGTTGTAAAGCGTTGGATACTGGGTTTGTCATTTGTTCCACGCCAAGTTAAATTAACGGCCATATCATCCGATATAATGGATTTCAATGCCATTCTTAGGAATGAAGGGAAATCCTTTCCTCCAACTCTATATATATGATATTTTTCTAAAATTAAATATGTTCCAAATATACAAATTTATTCATAATTATGGGCATTTAGTATAAGAAAATCGACCTACCAGCTGAGATGTCATTTCGTCGTTCAACAGCAGCTTCGTGTCAAAATCAATAAAGTCCTTGTTCTCAAATAATTTTAACAATTCCAAAAACAATATCGCACTTTAGCGCTGACCACAAACTGCAGAAGACACAAAAACAATGAACCAGATGTCAACAACTTCTTTTTCTATTCTGTTGTTTTCATCTAATTTCATTTTGCAGTCGCTGCGACTTCAACGTCGGTGATCGCGTTCATTGTTTATCTTTTGCATAACGGGACAACAATCTTTAATTTAACGTCTGGAAGTGACTTAAAAGTGACGCATTTGGCGTTTGACACGTGAACCCGACAACTATCTTTATTTTAACATACGGAAGTGACTAAAGCGTGACGTATTTGGCGTTGGCGATAAAAGACACTTCCAAATGTTGGCAGGGATATTATATTTAAAAGCAACAGTTAAAAAATAAAGATTTGAATTTTATTCAATGATTTACAACATGTTTATTAAAATCTATGGAAACTTTCAAAATGACGGCCCATAGCTACTTAGAAAATTAATAATTTTGCTTTTTTATTCAAAAACTATTTAAAACAAATTAAATTACCTCTACTCAAAGTATTTCTTTAAAATATATAAAGGAAATCTATTTACTAAATTACTCGATATAAAGAGAACAGTTATGATTGAAAACAAATGTTTGCACTCCCAGATAGAGCTCTTTGTTTGTAAACCAATGCAATAGAAGAAGCCAGTAAAGTATGGCGAAATATAATTTTTTTCAGTTCAGAAGGTAGTGTTATCATCATAGTTTGAAATTAACTAAAATACCAATTTGTTGCAGTTAAATCAAACAAGAGGATCAAAAATGTGTACAATCTTGCATTATAATTATTAAAAGAAAAACATAAAGTAAGAACTATTTTAGCGGGTTCGTACTAAGCGGTGGGTCCCGACTCGATTCCATGAGGTATGTGGCTAATTTGTAAGTAAAATGCAGCACGAATTGAAAAGGTTTTGAAATTCATCTGATTATTGCTACTTTGTACATATGGGAATTTCGATTAAGAATTAACCCATGCTAATAAAAGAAAAACACTTGAACGTTTTTTTATGATTTGTTAATAGGAGTAGAGCCCTCAACGTTTATTGTGTAAAAGTGTTCACTGCAAACCTTATAAAAACATAAGGTCATACATACATATATGCTTCACGACAAGAATAAAGCACACACGTATGTACATTTCGACAATACATATGTAATATAATATTTTATAACTGAGCGCAATTGTGCACAGGCGTATTAACTTTGGTCGCTTAATTGTTGTTTTTAACAGTCTAAAGGAATCCAATTACAACTGTTCGTAATTAAAAAAGAAATCGAGTCGTCCATCTGTCCGTCCGTGCCATAAGTTTCAAACTATTCAAGATTAATACTAATTAAACAAATAATCATTTTAGGTACATATGTTTTTCAAACATTTTTAAATATCAAATAGAATATATATACTGTAAGTATCAGGCCGCTAAATATTATCGCTGATTATTGGTAAGTGAACTGGTGATCAGGATTAGGAATTTCTTAATTACATTCTCTCATATTCGCCATGAAGAATATGCCATATTTATTATATTGCATTCTTTTATCGCGAAAGAAAAATCCGAATGAATTTCATATCACTCACATCGGAAAAAACCGCTTGTAACATTGAATAGCTTATTGTGAACATCATACGAGGGCAGTTTGATAAGTCAGTGGCTATAAATATATTTTTTTGTCAAAAAAACAGTCCATTTCTCAAAATAATCTTCTTTTTTATTCCTTCCAATAATAGCTTTTTTCAAGACTCTCCAACTATTTCTTTAGGTTTGGAAATAGGAAATAGTCGAATGCGGCTAAATTTGGAGAATATGCTGGATGGGGTAGCAGTTCGTAGCGCAATTCATGGATTTTTGTAATAGTTTTAAAGTGGTCACACGGATAAATTTTTTCTATCGAAATATTAGTGTAAAAGGGTAAATCCATTTTTAGTTGCGATGCCTGCAGCCTTAGCCACCTCCAGCACTTTCATTCTCTTGTCATCCGATATTATTCCATGGATTTTATCGACGACTTCTTGTGAAACGATATCTTTTGGGCGACCGGAAGGTTGGTTGATGGTGCCGTTCCCCATAGTATTTATCAAGCCTTTCCTTGGTTTTGGTGATGGTTCTTTTACTCACACGAAATTCACTTTTTTTTTGTTATAAGTCAAGCGGTTATCCGCTTTCAATGGCTGTCAAGCATAAACTAAATGACTCAGCTTGCTCAAAATCAGATGGAAATTAGTGGCAGTTAGTGGCAGCACAAAAACTGCATTTAGAATCCGATGTTTAATGATAACAACCCCAAATATACTGCTTACATTGCTCGCTTGTGGATACTATATAATACACGTCATACATGAAAAACACCACTACAATCCCCGGACCAGAATCACACAGAGCATCTGTGGTACCTTTTGGATAGAAAAATTAGAGACCAGCACATGAACTCAAAATATCGACCAAAGGAGGTTGAAAGAAGTATTAAAGGCGATAAGTGATATTTTGAGTTAGTTTTGTTATAATTTGTAAGTGACGAATATTTTTGTCCTTCTGAATTACACTTTTTTCTAAAAATATTTTTTTAAGCAATAAAATATGAAAGAAAAAGTTATTTAAGCTAAAATAAAATATATACACTGTACCATCTACGACCAATTGTATGTACATATGTATGTGCATATATGCTCTATGTATTGGTGGAAGCTAATTTGTACAAGTATATATCTCAGAGTAGAATATGTAACAAAAATTTAAAATAGAAATTGACAAAATAATAAGCACTATACTTATCCGCAGCCCGTGATTGATTTGCATTATACGACCCAAGATTTCTTAACAATAAGCCTTCTGCAGTTCAATGATATACGAGCACCCTAGAGCAAAAGCGAATTGTCATTTTTACAATTTTGGAAGAGTTTTTGAACTTTTATAGTTGTCGTTCACTTTTTATAAAAACACTTTTCATGCTATACCTGAAACCACAAAAAAAAGTTCAACTCCAGAAGTGCAGTCGTTGTTATATGCTGATGGATTTTCATGAGTTTCATTGTTTATTGCAAAAACATAAAGATGAAAATAAATTAATTAAAAAAAGTTAAAATAATATGAATATTAAGTGAATTTCAAAATACGTTGTAGTAGAATTACCACTGCAACTTCCTTTTCCTAACAGCTTAATTTTGGATCTAAATATATAGATCGTAAGTATTTTTTTTTAGTTTGTATAGTATGTCATGTATTTCAAGATGGTATGCATCAACATCATTCATACTTCTTCATTTGCTTAACTTTATTGCTGCATATTATGTAGTAATTTGAACGCTCTAACCGCATCTGCACCGTTGTCAGTGGCGTTGGAATTATTTTTATTTTTATATTCGTTGAGACATTTTATAATCTATTCTCTTAAATTCGAAGCTATATTCCGTTTAGTAAATAGTCTCTTTCATCAATGACTGAATATGTACAGTATGTACTTATATATGTATGTATGTACATTAGGGTGACAATTAAATGTATGGAGTATTTTTTTTTCTTTATTGTTTTGGTCTCAGTGTTTTTTTGTGTGTAGATTTATTTAAAAAAAAATCCAAGAAAAATTTCAAGGTCGTAGGAAGAGGATTAGGGGGCGCGTCGGCCCCCCAAAGTTACACAAAATACGTTTTTTCACGCAAATTCTTACTTTGACTACTTGTAACTTTCTCTGTGTTTTTTTTTTTTTAAACATTACTGGCGAAAGATGTTCATTAATATGTCTACAATAACATCTGTCAATAACATTTTTGTCTAATGTTAATATTTAATGAAAAAAACTTAAATATAGGAGAAAAAGTACGCCTCAATGTCGATTTATTATACTTAAATAAAACTACTTATGTATATGGTTTCTCTTTTTATTAATATTGTTTAAAGCACTTGAGACAATGTCTTTTTATTACAGTCCGGAAACCGATGGCGGTAATCGCTAACAATTTTTAAAACAAATTGTTTTTGGCGTTCATTTTTGGTAAATAGTTTATTATACTCTTCCATCAATTTAACCCCCCTTTCGGCAGTGTCATTTGTAACATTTAATTTTTTCATCAGTTCAGCCGCTTTACAATAAGATTGGTCCTGCTCCCATTTGTCTGGGTTTAATTTAAAAAAATCAGTATTTATTTAAAATCTTTCAAATAATGCTTTTGTTTCGGCAGAGACGAACTGTTCAATTCCGTCATGGAATATTTCAACGATTTCTCTATCATTTATTGTAGCTCGCTTTGTGTTTTGCTCTTGTTCAAAATCATTTTCCAAAGCCGCCACCATTTTTTGTTTTGAAAAAAGGGATACGTTGCTGTCAAAAAATGCAAGACCAACCGCCTCAGGGCTTAAATACCACAAGTGGTTCCTGAACTTTTTAAGAGCAACATAAGATATAGCAGCATCAATTTTTTTGAAGTTTTCAAGTTTTTGTAAAAATAAAAAATCTTGATATGGCGCTTTAATGGCCAAAGGAGCAGAAAACCACGCTTCGACATAGACTTCAGCAATAAAAACACAAATTTGACGAAGCCCATTTAATTCAGTTGCTGAAAGCTGGAACTCGTTACGGAATAAAAATATTTTTAGACAGTAAATCGCTTTTGCCATCCACCTTGCATGGTGAACAGCTCCTGGCGATCGAAACATTAGGCTGTTTGGATGTGTCTTTTCTGGTTTTTGACCCAGGAAGAGCAAAGTGAGTTCCAAGAATTCTTTATAGTCTTCCCTGGGTTGTTTTTCTTCCAAGATATTATTTACTGCACCGATAATGCGAACAGCAGACTCTTTCATGTACGTCTTGACAGTTGGATCGTTGATGCCATACTCATAGTTTTTAGCATCAATCTTAGCCCAAGCATTTTTAAATTTAACAAAACATTTTAACGTTTGGACTTCCATAACAGCTTATTTTTTCTTCGAAAACGCATCTTAAAACAATCTCGTATATATGATGACGGCATGGTAACCATAAAAGTTGTCTTTGTAAATTATTTTCAATTAACGTACAGGTACCATTGAAACGCCCAGTATTGACCGCTGTTGTATCAAACACTAAAGCTTTGATGTGATTTTGCAGACCATATTCATAAATAGCATCGCATACAGCGGATGCCTGTTCTTTTCCAGTACCGGAATCAAGTGCAGGTATTTCAAGAAGCTGTTCAACTTTACCGCTCGATATTATTATAGGCAACCTATCAACTTTATCATTTCCCGTCAGCGCCGGCAAAAGTTTACCATCCCAATGAAGGCAGATAGCGTCGAGCTCATTTACTTTTAATTTATTTTTTAATGCTGAAATTCTTTCTTCACGGATTTGTTCCCTTTCCTGGTGTACAGACGTTCGGTTTAAAATATAATCTTCAACATTATTACCCAGAGCTTCAACGACTGCGCTTATTAGATGAACCGCATGTCTGTCACTGATTTTACAGACATCGAGTGCGGCCGCCAGTTTTGGTGTTAGTATTTTATTTGTTCCCCTACATTTTTTGGCTGGAGGTTGACTACAACGTGGGTCACATTCCATATCTGGAAAACTGTTATCATTCTCTGAAGATTCAGATGACAGCAACTCTGCAGTTTCATCTAATAAAAACGACTTAATTTAAAGAAAATAAAAAATAAACAATAACATACAACGAACCAATTAATGCAATTTCACGATTATTCCGCTCCACTTGTTGTAATAAATTGTTGTTGCGTTCTTCAAGTCGGCACTCTCGGCGTACTTCTTCGTAATCGATACCATACATAAAGCCTGGGCGCCCCGTTTTTCGTTGACTTATCAAGAAATCAATATCTTCTTGATTCGACATTATTTTTAATGCACTTGCATGCGCCACGTCAAAAAGCATATCCAATTTTTCTTTCCACGTGTTTACTTTGCTCTTATGGAAATTAGAAGTCTTCTTTGAATCTTTTTGAAAGCTTTGCCATTCTTTATACAATTTCTCTACATTTGTAATGCAGTGTTGTTTATCCTTGACCGGAATGCGGGCTTTTTCACAGAACACGAATAGTTCTTTTACGACTAAATCTGAACTTTCCCGTAAATTTTTTTTTACTACACGTAAATTGAAAAACAAAACTTTCAACACTTCTATATTGGAGGGTAGTTTACTTCCCGTTAATGAGTTGGTACAATAACCAATTAAATATATGCGTTCACGTAAATTTCTAGCAGACATTTTCGACTTTTCACATTCAAATATTCACTTCGAATGATTTTTTTGCAAATTTAATGCTATTAAAAAATGTTTGCGGCTGCTGCATATAACTGTAAAATAAGAATCTATTTTCCGAGAAACATTGGTGCTGATTTTTTGTCGGTAGCTTACGCAAGCATTGAGAATAATATTGTTGAGGTTGTAACGGGAATAATCTCGGTCACAATTGTCAATATTATAGATCGCTTCAGCATACAGGCAAAAAAAAATTGAAGCAAACTTTTAAAGACAATTCTTGCACTTGAAAACAAAAGTAAACAAAAAAAGTCTGAAGTTCGGACTAGCGAGGTCTTACTGTATATAATTGTTGAAGCTACTCTTACGTAAATCATAAGGAATTTTCTATATGAATCTTTAATTAAATAAATCTGAACAAAATCCAAAATTTGAATCATATAAGTAATTTTATTTAAGTATAATAAATCGACATTGAGGCGTACTTTTTCTCCTATATTTAAGTTTTTTTCATTAAATATTAACATTAGACAAAAATGTTATTGACAGATGTTATTGTAGACATATTAATGAACATCTTTCGCCAGTAATGTTTAAAAAAAAAAAAACACAGAGAAAGTTACAAGCAGTCAAAGTAAGAATTTGCGTGAAAAAACGTATTTTGTGTAACTTTGGGGGGCCGACGCGCCCCCTAATCCTCTTCCTACGACCTTGAAATTTTACTAGAATTTTTTTTAAATAAAACTACACACAAAAAAATACTGAGACCAAAGAAAATATCATTTTCGAAATTAACTGTCACCCTAATATAGCCGCAGAAATACACAAAAGCGCTTCGATGAAGAAAACTACTTTCATCTATATGAACGGAAATATCGATTTGGACGTCTTGAAATGAGTGCAAACGCGGTCTAGGCAGGCTTTGAAATATTTGCCAGGATGTATCTCTAACTAAAGCGTCGTTACATGCTGAAACAAGGGTGCTATTGGAGAATGATTCCCACTTATCTTCTGGCAAGAACTCGCAGTTTCCTTTGTCGACGCATCTGATATACCCTAATCCCCAGGCTTGTCTAAAGAGGTATGAGAACCGCTGCGACGTTATTTTCACGTCAAATGAACCCCAATAATGGAGTTTGGTATCCGCAGTAGCTTGAAATGGTTGTTTGAAATTGCCTACTTCCCCAAAGTAGATACTATTGAAAATGTTGAATAATTTATCAAAGAAAAGGACAAACTCGGCAGTATTAAAAAAAGATGGAGATCTTGAACTATTCAAAAGCCCGGAGCTGTAGATAGCGAACATTGCACTTGCAACAGAATTACTAAATACCTGCGATGCTAAATGCACACTCATTTTGTCAAAACTTTTGGGTCTTATATGGGCCGAGGTAAGCTTATATGTGCATGAAATATCATACTGAGACCCCTGTTCATAAAGATGTACAATATCCATCCAATCTACAGGGCGGCCTTGAAAAGTTACTTTATTTTTTTTATTCTCTAAACAGTTTCGAGTACTTTTGAGAAGATGCGGAGAATCAAAGAAATAAATGATTTCTTCGCCATTAACCTCAAAGAAGGGTCTTTCCCTAGAAACTCCTACAACTTTTGAAAAACTAAAGAAATTCGACCCTTGATCGGTTACTATTTGGCAGGGGTGAAGTCCAATACTCTGTAGCTGAGATCTTGAACTATTCAAAAGCCCGGAGCTGTAGATAGCGAACATTGCACTTGCAACAGAATTACTAAACACCTGCGATGCTAAATGCACACTCATTTTGTCAAAACTTTTGGGTCTTATATGGGCCGAGGTAAGCTTATATGTGCATGAAATATCATACTGAGACCCCTGTTCATAAAGATGTACAATATCCATCCAATCTACAGGGCGGCCTTGAAAAGTTACTTTATTTTTTTTATTCTCTAAACAGTTTCGAGTACTTTTGAGAAGATGCGGAGAATCAAAGAAATAAATGATTTCTTCGCCATTAACCTCAAAGAAGGGTCTTTCCCTAGAAACTCCTAAAATTTTTGAAAAACTAAAGAAATTCGACCCTTGATCGGTTACTATTTGGCAGGGGTGAAGTCCAATACTCTGTAGCTGACCGATGGCTTCGAATATGTATTTATTCAAAACATTTCATTTGCAAGCTTTGTGCACAAAAAAATACGCTAAGGGGTGCGTCCAAGACTCCCCACCAATGCCTTGGACGAGAAGTGTTAAGACACTTGAAGCAACTCTGGAAGTGCGATTTTCGTCGCCATAGTCCTCCAGTCCTATAATTGAATCCCTATTCCTCTCGTATTGGGCATGGACTTTCAAAGACATTTCATCACAACAGAGTGAAACATACTTTTGATTATTGGTAGAACCACGGCTTCTTAGCTTCAGAGCTTTAATGCTGCTATAGTTGCAGCCAGGGTTACGTGGCCTACCTTGAACAAATTGTTCGAGAGTTTTTCTGGAAGGTCAGTTGAAAAGGGGCTTTAGGTGCCTAAAAGCAATAGGTGATAGAAATTTCACCTCAAGAGCTAATGTTTTCAACTCCCTATCAAATCTATACCCCTTTGAAGAGCGGGGTGTATTTAGGCAATTCCTCACACATATTGCCAAATGTGGAGGTAATTTGCTACATAGCTCTTCGATTTGACTGTCCTGCCTATTTACAGTCAAATCTGGGCAAGCCTCTAAACTCCAAACCTTCTTTTCTAAAATCGTCACCTTTTTGCGTAACTGTCCCAGCTCTTCATTTTTCCTATCTAGTTCTTCCCGGTACTTTCTCTTTCTAGGAGTCCCATCTGTAAGGTAATTATCTGTTTGTGTTTGACGACTATTGCCCCATGTTTGTTTAAGAGAGTGCCCTAAAGAGAAACAGGGTTGAGGGGACTCCTCTAAGGAAACTTCCACTGAAGTTGGGGTTAAAGCCCTTTCTGTCTCATTGGATGAATCAAGCACCGGTAGAAAGTCTTCGACACCTAATGCTATCACAGAGTCTTGTTTGATTTGGTCAGCTAAGCTACCTGATTCTATCTTACCGCCCAAGTCATTTGCCCTGTCAACTGCCACTGTGGGAGAACATATACTTAAATTTATATCCAGAACTGTCCAATTATAGAGGAACCGACCTCCTCTCACCTTGTGGGAGAAATGCCTTTGGCATGCGAAAATAAATTTTGCTGTCGGGCCTACCACACCCAACAGTCGCAACCATTCACGCCGCCTAGTGAAAATAAAAACACATGCATTAGGTGTTATGGATGTACATGTGTTCTTTAACATATACAAACAAACATACAAACATATGCATATAAGTGACAAAAAAATAGAAATGCAAGCTACTCACCCTCTTCTGGTTTTTAATATTTTTTTAAAGATATGAATCTTACAAATCAACTGTTATATCATTGTATTTAAAAAAAACGTAGTATAACACTCGATATGTTTGGTAAATATGTATCTTTAAAAACGAAACCATTTAAAAAATTTGACCGACAAAAATAAGACAACCCGAAAAGTGTTTTTTATATTAAGAGTAATTATTTCCTTAACCTTTAAAAGCACATTACAACGTAAAAATTTTTAAATTAAAAATTAGATGGTTTAAATTTTTAAATCAACTTCTATACCAATGAGAGCAATATATTTTAATATAATGCGGAATTTAAGTTAGTTGGAAGTAAAAATAAAAAAAAAAGAATTATATTACAAAAGCGGGGTGATTCAAATAAAGTGCGTAAAGATATACTTATGAACATAAAAAAATTGTTATCGATACCCCTATCGCTCGGTTAGGTCGAAATGATGTTTATGTAAAAACAAAATATATATACATTTATATATATATATATATACATATATATAATATGCAACATTGAAAAAATATATATTTTAGTATATAACATTTATTAAAAACTTAATCCATTAACAAATATTATAAAAGTTTACCCTACTGGGTCATCGATATGAATTCCCCCAGGGGCGGCTTTGAGACAGTACGTCGCTAACGTAGCTTATTTATAAAAAAATTACTTAAGTATATGCCAAATTGAAATCACAAATTTCAAATTTTATTGCCAACGCACTATATCAAAGATTTTCCATAACTTAAGTAGCTCATATAAACTCCGCTCGAGATGCAGTAAGATTTAGAATAGTTTAGTCCGGAAGCATTCCTGATGCTTTACATTTATGTATATTTCTTACTAACCTGCACCTTATTACATCTGTTACAGAGATATGTACGTATGTACATACAAATAAATAAGGGCACAAAAGTTTGAGTATTAATCTCAACAAAAATTAGGTTATGCACTTACATATGTATGTAAGAATGCACATACATAGATGAGCATTTTTGTGTCTTTCACTTTTATTTTAAACCGCAATAAAATGGCACACTTTTTTTACATATATGAACTCACCGGTCGATTTCTCCAACAGGTGGGAATGGATACAGCGGAGCCCCCAATCCACATCCAACGATGCACCCTTGGCTTACCATTTTCTAAATATAACGATTTAAATAGAAACTGTTAGCAAATTTAAAAGAAATATTGACATTTATTGAGTACTTACCGTTTTAAGGTTGCAATTCTTAAAAAAGCTCTTGGTGTTAAATTTCATATACCTATATTTTTAAAAATGTATATACTATATATCAATGAAGAAGAAGAAATATGATATTTGATGTCTTTGGTATATACCTTTCAGTATAAACAAATGAAATTTTAAAATTTTTTTTAAATAATTTCTGCTTATAAGTAATATGATATTAATGCAAAGCTTGTTTACGTTTGCATTAAGTCAATAAGTGAATTGTTAAAAATAACAAATTAGTCAAAACTGTAGAAAGTTTTTATCAGAGCTGATATAGGTCTTTAATGCCTAATGGGATTGTCTTTTCTTTTCAAATTTTAATAGGAATTATTCTTTGCTTTTTTGATTCCCATGAATGTGATGCGAAAAGATTAAATAACGAAATTATGTAATATAGATTTAAATTATCTCTAATCGAAATTCCCTAAAGGAGTAATGATATTTTAAGTAATTTATTCAGTGCAACTATGTACGGATGATCTCAAATATCGAGAATAACAAATAACTTTATTTATTTAATCAATTACCGATAAATAAAGCACTAAACAATGTACATATGTACATATGTTGATTAAAATTTATTTCGAATATAAAATCGCATCAATATAAGCACAAATAAGTTTTTGAAGAAGGATAATTTTTAATTATACAGCTTTATAAAATTTATTATGAAATTTAAATAGCAATTATTTTTAGTTTATAGTTCCTTTTAATTAAAGAAATTTGAGAACTAAAAGAATATTAATACATATAAGGACAGCACAGCAACACTTTGTCACCTAAACGCAAACAGAACCCCGTTTTTGGGGTTGTCGAAAGCATCAATTTACCGTTTTCAGCAAAAATATAAATTCGCAACCCTGGCGTTTCCTGTTCGTTTTAACCGAATGACTTTATTCGGCTCAGCTTTTTCCAACTTCGGGCCATTCGTAATTGTCGACATTTTGGCGGCCAGCTTAGGTATCCTGTCAGCGCCACCTTAGGTATCCTGTCAAAAGCAACTTCCAAATAAGATATCTCACTTGTTGTTATACACAATGCTGTACATCGAGGAGTGCATCTTGCCATGAACTATCTTTACTAGGTTCAACAGCCGTAAGCATATTCTTTAACGTACTCATTTCCCGTTCAACTTGTCCTTTGGACCGTTAACTACCTGTTGCTATTAAGTGAAGGTTGATTCCATGCATTTTACAAAATTCACGGAACTCGGAGCTCGCAAAGCATCTTCCCTGGTCTGCTATGATACGTACAGGTGCCCCAAAAAAAGAAACGGAATATTTTATGGCCCGAATACTGCTGGCAGTATCAATGTGAGTTTTATGGTACAAAATCACAAACTTCAACCAATCATTACAAAGACATACTCTTTCTTATCGTTTTTCCCACTAAGTTTTCCTGTGGCAAAATTGAGAAAAACCAAAGTAGCGGTACCCCGGAATGCGTCATCTTTAGTTTGCTACATCGTGGAAAATATGAGGCCAATCCTATAAATTGTCGCACCTGAGTAATAGATTGAGGAGGAGGTAAAGCTATTCATGCTTCAATTTTTTTTGGACTTGGTCTAATTTCTCCACTGCTAACTTCAAACCCTAAATACTCCACTTTTTTCTTCATAAAACAACATTTTTTGCTATTTAAAGAAAACCCGACCTTCGCAAGCGTGACTAAGACATTTTCTATCTTTTTAAACTTTCGTTTAAATCTTCGTTTCCTAAAACCAGGATGTCATCCATGTAAACTACAACATAAGTATTGGCAAGCTCTCCAAGAACTTTCATTACAGCACGTTGGAATACTGCAGGAGCATTTCGTAGCCCAAATGGCATAGCCAGATACTCAAAATGACCTTCAGGCGTTACGAAGGCGGTTCTTTCAATCGAGTCGGAATGGACACTTGTCATATCTAGAGTGGTAAAATAGTGGCAGCCATGCAGTCTATTAATCTGATCAGAAATCAGGGGTAATGGAAATCGGTCGGTTTACGATAATCAACACACATTCGGTCTGACCCATCTTTTTCTTGACCAGTGAAATAGGACTTGAAAATGGTGAGCTACTAGGTCGAATAACATTTGTTTTTAACAGTTCGTCAACTTTATTTCGAACAATTCGGCGCTCTTCAGGACTCATCCTGTATGATCGTCTACAAACGGTCTTGTTCGGATCTTTAAGTCTAATTTGCATGGGCTCTATATTAAAAGAACTACACGGGGTATATTCTGTGAATCTGTCTCTAAATTTGTTCAAAATTTAATCAACTTAGGTTTATGTTCAATGGGAATATCAGTATCAATGTCATTAAAATTTACGTCAACATTTTTAATGTCACATGCGTTTACTTCGGCAGAATCTAATTTACAAAACTGCAAAGTTTTCAGAGTCATTTTAACACATACATTTTTGTGTCAAAATTTCACAACCAATCATAATATCATATTTCAAAAAATTATCTGGTAAAATATGAAAGAGAATTTGTAATTTTATATTATCAATCTCTACCAAAGTCAAAATTTGCAAGGAGCTCTTTATACTTGTTTGACCAATACCGGTCATCGTGACGACATTATTTATTAGCCTACCACAAAATTTTTAACTTAGAGACTCTTTCATTATTGAGCATTCCGCTCATAAAACGCATAAAGGAAGGAGTATTCGATACGCATACGTCAACTCGTCGGCTAGAAAATCCACTAGTTTTATTATTCAATTCCTTTGCTTTTGATATGGTTCGACATCGCGACGCATAGTGATCGGGCTCACGACAGCGGAAGCACACAATATTTGTTGAAGTCGAAGTTTATGAATTCTTTTCCCAAGCCTTGCTGATGGAAGTAATTTGCAAGGCCGGTATTCTAAAGCTGATTCGACACACTGCGGCCTTGTGGCACATTTTACCGCTTACCGCCTACCTCTTCAGATTCAATTTTAGTAGGTGCAAATTTCCTTTTCAAAAGCGGCATTGCTTTCAATTCTCGCGTTCATTGGTTCCTTGTGGAAATGTTGGTAGTAAAGGCAAGACGGTGAATATGTGGCTCGAATTGAGTAATATGTGCTAGAACAGTTGAAACAGCAATTAGTTCTTTTGATACTTTTTTGCATACGACGCTACACATTCGCCATCCTTTGGTTTGCTACTTTGTAATTGAATCAAGAAAGCAGCTGGGGTCTCAGAAAAACTAAATCTTGCGATGGAAAGCTCCTTGAAATCGTTCCATGACATTTGCGAAAATGCTACTTGAGACAGCCATGTAGCAGCTGGCCCCATCAAAGCTTGAGTGAGCGAAAACATCAACACAGAACCTTGCAATATGTGTCCTTCCGTGATAATATCGGCCGTTGATATCCAGGAATGTGCACTTACATCTGCTTCGTCAGGATCAAATTCAGGCAACTGTATCCTATCACTGTTTGGAGCTTTGAGCGTTTTTATTAACTCCAAGAATTGTCTATTTTGTTGTTCATACACCATTTTCCATTTTCCTGCATCACTCTTACATTCACTACCAAGTAGGGCATTGGGCACATGCTCCACTTCTGATGTCGAATTTTCCATATCGTTTATGCTATTCATGATATGCAGCGATTCGCATGTGGCTACACTATTTACTCAAACCGTTCGCGTCACTCTGCTTCTCGAAAACGACTCCATCATAAAACTCATTTTCCTATCTCCGTCAATTTCATAGCCTACTATTCACATTTGGCTTCTCTGAGCTTACTGAGTTTTAGTATTTAGCAAGTGTTTTTCCTAACAAGTGTTTTTTTATATAGGAGTGTACCACCATTGCTTCACTCAAGCAATACATTATTGCTTGGCATATCTACCATAGCTCCGATATATATATCATATAAATCCAAGCAAAATATACTGTACAAATCAACGGTCCCTTTTTTACCAAATTTAAACGGGCTACAAAACTGCATACACAAAAGTTGTCTAGAAATTCTGTTAGGAATTTGTATAATGAATGACCTTTCTTCATACTTTTAATGCAACCCTCATATGTATCACTAAATGTCAAAATAATAAACATGTCTTTACTTCCGCTTTGAATTACAATTGAGCTTAGCCGCTTTTAATTTACCCGCTGCGAATATCGGTTTGTATATCCCAAATCAACAGGTTATAAATGAAATATTATACAATTTTTACATCACCATGGCGACGAACAACATTCATTTCGCGTTTGATAGGCTAAAAGGCCGTGAGAACTTTGATGTGTGGAAGCTCCATGCAAAATCTTATCTCGTGATATAAGGATGCTGGAAGGTAGTGGAAACGGGACTACAAGCAAATTCATCAGAGAAAGAAGTGCAAACAGATGAGCGGGCTCTTGCAGAAATCACATTGATGATTGAGCCTATTAATTTTTCTCATATCGCGACAGCAAAGTCATAGAAGGAGGCTTGGGACGCGTTGATATCGGCATAAAAAGATTCCGGACTAACCCGCTTCAATGCAGGAGTATTTGAATTCCTTGGTGATGACGTCATTAAAAGTGAAAAATGCTGATTTAATCATTAATGATGAAGTCATTGCATCATTAATATTGGCAGGTTTACCGGATGAATTTCGAGCTTTGGTTATAGCCATTGAGAATTCCAAAAAAAAACTTACAATTGGCAATATAAAAAATCTTCTATTGCAAGAAGCGAAATTTGATAAAGCAAATGGTGAAAGTGCTCTGTAGCGCGATTCAGTAACTTTTTTAATAACATTTGAAGTTTCCAAATCAGCTAAACAACAGAAGTTAACAATACTGCTATTCAGTAACTCTTTTTTTGACAACATACGTTATTGTAAAATCAGCTGTGTTGTTAAGCTTGCGGCATCTAGTTTTGTGTTGTTAAGAAACGTTAAAGGCTATTTGCGTGTAAAAATAAATTTAATAAAAGAAATGGCGTTTGAATATTTGGCATTAAATTTATATCGGAGTAGTCGTGAACTAAATGCGCTTCCGGTGAATCGGCGTTCACTCCAAAACGTGGACGATCCCTTCGAATTGCCGTCCACCGAGTTCCGGAAACTTTATCGGCTAAGTCCAAACGTAGTCAACAACTTGGTTGCCCAATTGGACTCTAAACTGAAAGGATCTAGAATAACTGCAATATCCACCGAGAAACAGGTAAGTCATTCAATCTTTAATCAATTTGCAACTTTATAAAAACGCATTAATTGTGGTAGGTGCTGTCTGCTTTGCGTTTCTACACCTGTGGTTGTTACCAGCGCCCTGTAGGAGAACAGTAGGGTATTTCAATGAGCCAGTCATCGATAAGCCGTTGTATCCACCGGGTGACAGATGCCATCAACAGTTCTTTGTTTTTCAAGAATGTAAAATTTCCAATGACCCAAATTGAGCGCCAAGCTGCCAAAGAAATATTTGCGTCAGCACCTTCTCCATTCGTTGGAGGCACTA
Organism: Philophylla caesio; assembly: GCA_963971545.1. Lineage (NCBI taxonomy): Eukaryota > Metazoa > Arthropoda > Insecta > Diptera > Tephritidae > Philophylla > Philophylla caesio. Next base: position 4,509,755 of record OZ020605.1, read on the forward strand.
TCGGGGCAATCGATTGCACCCATGTGTCGATTTTGGCTCTCAAAAATCATGAGGAGGCTTACGTGAACCATCACGGATACCACTCTTTAATCGTGCAAATGGTAAGCTTTTCTATAACAAAAAAAGTAATATGAAACAGTTGTTAATGCTTTATTTTTTCAGATATGTGATCCATATTTGTAAATTTTGAATGTGAATGCTAAGTTTGCAGTCCGTAGAGTGATGCAACGATCATTCGACAATGGCAATCAAATGTTGTTGATTGGCAAGTTTTTTTAATTCGTAAAAAAATTCAATGTTACAAGAAATTTTTTGCAGGGGATTCTGGATACCCGTTGGATCCGTGGCTTATGACGCCTTTACCAAACCAGCCGGAGGGGACACCTAAATTTTTTATAACGAGTCGCTTTGTAAAGCTCGCAATCCAGTTGAGCGGCTTTTTGGCGTCCTAAAGATAACATGGCGATGCTTATCGAAACAGAGGATTCTTCTCTATGATCCCGGGTTTGCAGGCAAAATTGTCAATGCAAGCGCAAACGTTACACAACATTCGCTTGGGTGACCAACCATATGAATTCGAAAACGAAATAACTTTGGAAGCCCCAACTGACAATATTGTTGTACATGAACCTGCAGCCTCTTCCGTAGCTAAACGTGTCCAAGATAGAATGATTAATAACTTTTTTTCTTAAATCACATCTTATTTACTTAAGTTTTTAAAAAGTTCCACTACGACATATCCAAAAAATCATTTTCGAGGCGCTAAAATTTCAATTGTTTGACTTTTTTTTTAACGATTTTATTGATTTTTCATAAGCGAAAAATATGGGAATTTATTTTAAAATTCAGATATTTCGTTGCAAATTTTGCTTGGATTCCATTCGACTCATTTTACTTCGGCTAGCTGACGTAGTCGCCATGATCCCTTCGCGGTTTTTATGAATTGCACGTTTAGCTACGCTGGTTAGGAGTTGAACGTACCGCTCGGTACCTTGAATATGGCATGGAATCTTCGGATCGTCTAGCGGTGGAGCTTCATTTTCGTCATCATCAAAATAAGTGTTCAAATGTTCATATGGTATGCTTCTTGTGAATGGTGGTTCTGACAGGTTTTCATCGTCGTCCAAATCAATCATATGAACGTAATCAGTGGCATCAAAATTAATTTTCGGTTTTATGTAGGTACGAATATTGGACGGTTTATATAGGTCGTTACGAAAATGTAAAATTTTTTCCAGTGCATACTTCCAGAAATGTTGTCGATCGTCGAAGAGCATGCTGAGCAAAACATTTTCACAATGGGCAAAATATGAATTATTTTCAATTACGGTGTTTACCACCGAACGTAAATTGTTTGGCAAATATTGCGTCCACCGTATGAATTTTCCAACCAAAACACTACCATATACAACCGACTCATAATATTTGATGTTAAAATACATGGGAACGTACACGTGAATTATGTATCTTGCCAAAATTTTCAAATTTTCGGACGGCTTGCTTGTTGCAACGTAAATACGAAGTATTCTATTGGCTTTTGTGAGCCATCTAGCATGTGATACAGGACCCGGTTTAACATTTGCTAGTTGAGTTGAAACGCGACCATTCGAGACAGCATTAGCAATTTGGTATAGATACTTCACATCCGTTGAAAGTTCTTTCTGTTGATCTTCATCCAACGGTGGAGGCATGTTTTCAAGTGGGATTGCTTCAAAATTCGGAACAACCTAAAAATAATATTGATTATTCAAAATTGATTACAAAATTATGTGGCTTATAGGGAATTTTTTTTAAAAAAATTTTGATAAGTACCTGTAGGGTATGGCAATCCTGAATCTCTTTTGCTAACACTCCAGTTGCGGTTCTTGGTCCAGTCGTTTGTGATTTTTCCAATGTATTCTACAAACTTCGAAACGGCAACTCATTGAAATGTAGTAAACAAATCCACCAGTGTAATGGTCTCTTCAGCTGCAATTCAAATCGTCGCAGTATACCTCTCTCCGTACCAGTATTTGTAACTTCACCGTCAGAGCAAATGCCAATTAATTTATCAAGAGGAAGTTCCTTTGCTTGGAAAAATGCATTTAAAGCTGCTTGTTTCGCTTCAGCATTTTCACCTTTGCCTTCCAAGTTAACATAACCAAGTAATTTGGAATTTGGCTCATGAGCGACGACTAAATGCGATTCTTTCTGCATTCTCAAATGGTAAACTTCATCAATTTTTTCTCGATTCAATGCGTCGTTTTTCCGACAGTCAAATGAAAAGGCTTGCAAGCACCCTTTTTGCCGTTGTCGGATAACTTCCGTTCTAACTTTAGCTCTTTCTCTCTCTATCTTGTTTTTGTCACAGACAACCGTTTGACCACGCTCATCTTTAAATGCAATGTCTTCAAACAAAGCTGATGCTAGACAAGATGCCACTCTGTTTGACACGCCAAATCTGTCACAAATCATTGCAAATTTTGGTATACTGTATCTTGGAGAATAAAGTGATTCGACCGATGTATCAGCCATTTTCATTGCTATATCATCTTGCAATTCTGAAGGAGTTGGTAGATATGTTTCATCAACAGATGATTCAAGTCTTGGTGCGATTGTAGACACTTCGGTTTCTATAGGATCCTCAACATCAGGAATAGTTAATTTTCCTTCATTGTACTGATCAAACATGAAGCCCTTGAGGTCATATGGAATTTTACCACAGTTGCAACGATTTGATTTTAGTGAGCATTTGCATTCCGCGATGTAGAATATTTCATTTGTACCATCAACGAATAGTTTAAATTTATGATAATTTTTTCCGCATTTATTCAAATACTTACAGTTGTCAATTAGTGTATTTAGTTTTTTTGTGACGGTTAATCTTTTAACTAGATCAATCTTCAAATTGCCCCAAATTTCTAAAAGTTTATCGACAACTTTTGGTGTGAATGTCTTGTACGAGAACATTTTATTCCCTTTTTTCCCTTGGTCGCCCAAAAAAAAGTAATATTTCAAAATATCAAAAGAAGTTGGCAAAGAAATTCCATCTAGTTCGCTTGGTGCACCGAATAGTAGCACATTATGTGAAGGCATGTGTTCTAAAGCCTGTGCTGGTGGTTCTCCCTTTTCTTCCATATTGTGTTCTAAATTTTCTGATGAATTTTTATTTTATGTATTAATATTTATTAAAAACACACTGTCACTAAAGTCGCAAGAAACAAAACAAAAAAGCAATAACAAAAAATTAGTTGCTGTGAAACCTTCAGGGCTGCTGACGATACCTGTGGAAAAAAAAAAAAACTTAAAAATTAATGCTTCAAAAAAATTGATTTTTCGACAAAAACTCGTTCAAAACCTAAAGAAAAACATTTTTTTTGGCAAAACTGCTATCGCCATCGTTTTTAGCGTACAATTTCACCTTGGAAATCTAATATTTAAAAAAAATTAAATCAGTCCATTTTTTTTATTACCTACTAAAAAAAACCTTAAAATTAAAAGTTGAGAAAAAGTCAAACAATTGAAATTTTGGCGCCTCGAAAATGATTTTTTGGATATGTCGTAGTGGAACTTTTTTTTCCTCATGCCAAAAGCTATCGAAAAATCGATGGCACAATATCGGAAAATTGTTGTCCTTACAAATCGACCCACCCTAACTCGCTCACCGCGTAAAATTGCGCTGCCGGTATCTCCCCGAAGTCTATCGACTCCCAGTCCTCCATTATTAATTGGAACTCCTAAAATGTATTAAATTTTAAAAATTAAGTTATTCACAAAAATTGCTTAACTATACACTTACCTCTTCAAAGAGCACATTATCGGCTGCCTCCTCGTGGCCCTCGACATATGTAGGTGCCGCCAATCAGAGCAACTACGCGCCTATTCACCTCTTCCGGTCACGTTTTGTGCTTGTCCGGCTTTTAAGGTCGCGCCACACCTGTTTTCAAAATAGTGAAATATATATGCATATGCACATATATTATATTGATATATTAACTATATAATACTAATTATAAAATATCGTCATCGTCCTTAAAGTGCTTCATGCAAATTACGCTTGTACATAGATTCTTGGCGACAGAACTGCACCCACTTCCTGGCCGTCTCATCGTCGGCTGGAAAACCGAAAAAACTCATTTTTGAAGCCTTGTTTTCATTATGGCTTTTGCAATTTACTACACGGCACTTCATTTTAATAATTTTATTATATAAAACGCACAAATTGAATTTAAACGATATTTTCAGGGATTTACCACTTACGAATTTTGTGTAAATAACTTTCAAAAAACTGCAGTTAGAATAATTTATGCCGTTTTGGCTGTTATTGTTTAATATACCGCACTTCATTTCAATAATGTTTTTGTTAAAACATGCAACTAGTAAATTCAACATATTTCGCGCACTTGTATAAGCAAATATTTGTTTACCATCTGGACCCACGTCACACAAACAGCTGATTTTGTCAAATTGAGAAAAACCAAAGTAGCGGTACCCCGGAATGCGTCATCTTTAGTTTGCTACATCGTGGAAAATATGAGGCCAATCCTATAAATTGTCGCACCTGAGTAATAGATTGAGGAGGAGGTAAAGCTATTCATGCTTCAATTTTTTTTGGATTTGGTCTAATTTCTCCACTGCTAACTTCAAACCCTAAATACTCCACTTTTTTCTTCATAAAACAACATTTTTTGCTATTTAAAGAAAACCCGACCTTCGCAAGCGTGACTAAGACATTTTCTATCTTTTTAAACTTTCGTTTAAATCTTCGTTTCCTAAAACCAGGATGTCATCCATGTAAACTACAACATAAGTATTGGCAAGCTCTCCAAGAACTTTCATTACAGCACGTTGGAATACTGCAGGAGCGTTTCGTAGCCCAAATGGCATAGCCAGATACTCAAAATGACCTTCAGGCGTTACGAAGGCGGTTCTTTCAATCGAGTCGGAATGGGCGGGTATTTGGTGGTATACACTTGTCATATCTAGAGTGGTAAAATAGTGGCAGCCATGCAGTCTATTAATCTGATCAGAAATCAGGGGTAATGGAAATCGGTCGGTTTACGATAATCAACACACATTCGGTCTGACCCATCTTTTTCTTGACCAGTGAAATAGGACTTGAAAATTGTGAGCTACTAGGTCGAATAACATTTGTTTTTAACAGTTCGTCAACTTTATTTCGAACAATTCGGCGCTCTTCAGGACTCATCCTGTATGATCGTCTACAAACGGTCTTGTTCGGATCTTTAAGTCTAATTTGCATGGGCTCTATATTAAAAGAACTACACGGGGTATATTCTGTGAATCTGTCTCTAAATTTGTTCAAAATTTCAATCAACTTAGGTTTATGTTCAATGGGAATATCAGTATCAATGTCATTAAAATTTACGTCAACATTTTTAATGTCACATACGTTTACTTCGGCAGAATCTAATTTACAAAACTGCAAAGTTTTCAGAGTCATTTTAACACATATACTTTGTGTCAAAATTTCACAACCAATCATAATATCATATTTCAAAAAAATTATCTGGTAAAATATGAAAGAGAATTTGTAATTTTATATTATCAATCTCTACCAAAGTCAAAATTTGCAAGGAGCTCTTTATACTTGTTTGACCAATACCGGTCATTGTGACGACATTATTTATTCGCCTACCACAAAATTTTTAACTTAGAGACTCTTTCATTATTGAGCATTCCGCTCATAAAACGCATAAAGTAAGGAGTATTCGATACGCATACGTCAACTCGTCGGCTAGAAAATCCACTAGTTTTATTATTCAATTCCTTTGCTTTTGATATGGTTCGACATCGCGACGCATAGTGATCGGGCTCACGACAGCGGAAGCACACAATATTTGTTGAAGTCGAAGTTTATGAATTCTTTTCCCAAGCCTTGCTGATGGAAGTAATTTGCAAGGCCGGTATTCTAAAGCTGATTCGACACACTGCGGCCTTGTGGCACATTTTACCGCTTACCGCCTACCTCTTCAGATTCAATTTTAGTAGGTGCAAATTTCCTTTTCAAAAGCGGCATTGCTTTCAATTCTCGCGTTCATTGGTTCCTTGTGGAAATGTTGGTAGTAAAGGCAAGACGGTGAATATGTGGCTCGAATTGAGTGGCTGTGCGTCAGATCGCCCAAAACCTAATCGCCCAAAACCGAAAAATGTCAAATCGCCCAACTTGACATATGTCTAATAGCCCAAATGACAGATCGCCCAAAAAGTTGGGCGATTGGAAATAATGTCTAATTTCCTAAATGACAGATCGCCCAAAAAGTTGGGCGATTAGACATATGTCTAATTGCCCAAATGACAGATCGCCCTAATGTCTAATCACCCAAATGTCAAATCGCCCAAAAATGCAAAAAACTTCTTGTCAACTTCTGTAAAAGGGAAAATGGTTAGTTCTTTGAAAATTTTTAAATCTAATTTTCTTTTTTACAAAATGTTTACTTCTTCATGCCAACATATTGTAAAAGGGTGAATTAATAATTCTCCTCTATAATTCTCCCTTTTACAAAATGTTTACTTCTGTAAAATGAAATATTAGTAAAATACATAATTATAATGCTAATTAATCTTAATTTATATTTTGCTACATATTTATTCACACAACTTCATAACATAACCCCTAACATAGAGCTATACAACCCCTAAAACCCCCCACTTACTACGATACTAAAAGTAAAAGGGAAAAAAAAAATCTGAGAGGGTATTGCTTTTAGTTGAGAGCATATTTACCGTACTTTTATTTTATTATTTTGACAAATTTGCTAAAAACAGAAAATGTCATATGACATATTTCTAATTGCCCAAATGTCAAATCGCCCAAATGTCTCACTGCACAAATGACAGATCGGCCAAAAAGTTGGGCGATTGGACATATGTCACATCGCCCAAATGTCTAATCGCCCAAAAAGTTGGGCGATTTGACATATGTCTAATTGCCCAAATGACAGATCGCCCAAATTTTTTTTTGGGCGATTTGACATTTTTGCTTTTGGGCGATTAGGTTTTGGGCGATCTGACGCACAGCCGAATTGAGTAATATGTGCTAGAACAGTTGAAACAGCAATTTGTTCTTTTGATACTTTTTTGCATACGACGCTACACATTCGCCATCCTTTGGTTTGCTACTTTGTAATTGAATCAAGAAAGCAGCTGGGGTCTCAGAAAAAGTAAATCTTGCGATGGAAAGCTCCTTGAAATCGTTCCATGACATTTGCGGAAATGCTACTTGAGACAGCCATGTAGCAGCTGGCCCCATCAAAGCTTGAGTGAGCGAAAACATCAACACAGAACCTTGCAATATGTGTCCTTCCGTGATAATATCGGCCGTTGATATCCAGGAATGTGCACTTACATCTGCTTCGTCAGGATCAAATTCAGGCAACTGTATCCTATTACTGTTTGGAGCTTTGAGCGTTTTTATTAACTCCAAGAATTGTCTATTTTGTTGTTCATACACCATTTTCCATTTTCCTGCATCACTCTTACATTCACTACCAAGTAGGGCATTGGGCACATGCTCCACTTCTGATGTCGAATTTTCCATATCGTTTATGCTATTCATGATATGCAGCGATTCGCATGTGGCTACACTATTTACTCAAACCGTTCGCGTCACTCTGCTTCTCGAAAACGACTCCATCATAAAACTCATTTTCCTATCTCCGTCAATTTCATAGCCTACTATTCACATTTGGCTTCTCTGAGCTTACTGAGTTTTAGTATGTGTTTTTCCTAACAAGTGTTTTTTTTATATAGGAGTGTACCACCATTGCTTCACTCAAGCAATACATTATTGCTTGGCATATCTACCATAGCTCCCATATATATGTATATCATATAAATCCAAGCAAAATATACTGTACAAATCAACGGTCCCTTTTTTACCAATATCTCGTGATATAAGGATGCTGGAAGGTAGTGGAAACGGGACTACAAGCAAATTCATCAGAGAAAGAAGTGCAAACAGATGAGCTAGCTCTTGCAGAAATCACATTGATGATTGAGCCTATTAATTTTTCTCATATCGCGACAGCAAAGTCATAGAAGGAGGCTTGGGACGCGTTGATATCGGCATAAGAAGATTCCGGACTAACCCGTGAAGTTGAGTTACTGAAACAACTGGTTCAATGCAAGCTTTCAGATTTCGCTTCAATGCAGGAGTATTTGAATTCCTTGGTGATGACGTCATTAAAAGTGAAAAATGCTGATTTAATCATTAATGATGAAGTCATTGCAACATTAATATTGGCAGGTTTACCAGATGAATTTCGAGCTTTGGTTATAGCCATTGAGAATTCCAAAAAAAAAAACTTACAATTGGCAATATAAAAAATCTTCTATTGCAAGAAGCGAAATTTGATAAAGCAAATGGTGAAAGTGCTCTGTAGCGCGATTCAGTAACTTTTTTAACAACATTCGAAGTTGCCAAATCAGCTAAACAACAGAAGTTAACAATACTGCTATTCAGTAACTCTTTTTTTGACAACATACGTTATTGTAAAATCAGCTGTGTTGTTAAGCTTGCGGCATCTAATTTTGTGTTGTTAAGAAACGTTAAAGGCTATTTGCATGTAAAAATAAATTTAATAAAAGAAATGGCGTTTGAATATTTGGCATTAAATTTATATCGGAGTAGTCGTGAACTAAATGCGCTTCCGGTGAATCGGCGTTCACTCCAAAACGTGGACGATCCCTTCGAATTGCCGTCCACCGAGTTCCGGAAACTTTATCGGCTAAGTCCAAACGTAGTCAACAACTTGGTTGCCCAATTGGACTCTAAACTGAAAGGATCTAGAATAACTGCAATATCCACCGAGAAACAGGTAAGTCATTCAATCTTTAATCAATTTGCAACTTTATAAAAACGCATTAATTGTGGTAGGTGCTGTCTGCTTTGCGTTTCTACACCTGTGGTTGTTACCAACGCCCTGTAGGAGAACAGAAGGGTATTTCAATGAGCCAGTCATCGATAAGCCGTTGTATCCACCGGGTGACAGATGCCATCAACAGTTCTTTGTTTTTCAAGAATGTAAAATTTCCAATGACCCAAATTGAGCGCCAAGCTGCCAAAGAAATATTTGCGTCAGCACCTTCTCCATTCGTTGGAGGCACTATCGGGGCAATCGATTGCACCCATGTGTCGATTTTGGCTCTCAAAAATCATGAGGAGGCTTACGTGAACCATCACGGATACCACTCTTTAATCGTGCAAATGGTAAGCTTTTCTATAACAAAAAAAGTAATATGAAACAGTTGTTAATGCTTTATTTTTTCAGATATGTGATCCATATTTGTAAATTTTGAATGTGAATGCTAAGTTTGCAGTCCGTAGAGTGATGCAACGATCATTCGACAATGGCAATCAAATGTTGTTGATTGGCAAGTTTTTTTAATTCGTAAAAAAATTCAATGTTACAAGAAATTTTTTGCAGGGGATTCTGGATACCCGTTGGATCCGTGGCTTATGACGCCTTTACCAAACCAGCCGGAGGGGACACCTAAATTTTTTATAACGAGTCGCTTTGTAAAGCTCGCAATCCAGTTGAGCGGCTTTTTGGCGTCCTAAAGATAACATGGCGATGCTTATCGAAACAGAGGATTCTTCTCTATGATCCCGGGTTTGCAGGCAAAATTGTCAATGCTAGCGCAAACGTTACACAACATTCGCTTGGGTGACCAACCATATGAATTCGAAAACGAAATAACTTTGGAAGCCCCAACTGACAATATTGTTGTACATGAACCTGCAGCCTCTTCCGTAGCTAAACGTGTCCAAGATAGAATGATTAATAACTTTTTTTCTTAAATCACATCTTATTTACTTAAGTTTTTAAAACACAAGTTTTTTTAAAACACATATGTATGTACATATATCTGTGGCATTTTGTGAAACTGAATTATCTCGAGTTAGGCCATTTTAGTTTTTCAGCATTTCCTTTTTTGTATGGCAGTTAAAAATATAATATATACATACATATGTACATAGTAATACATCCGTTTTTTCTAAGATTTGTTCTAAAACCAGAAATCAAAATATCGAAAAAGTTTGTTTTAAATTCATGTTTTATTATACATTATATGTATATTCAAATTCTCTTAGACTTAATTAATATTAATTATGGTAAGAGTTCAACTTTTCGAAAATAAATGAATATAATTAAATAAAACGAAACTTTTAATTTAACGACGGAAGTGTGAAAGGTAAATAAATTTAATTACTTATACAAAAAAAGATATTCATATTTAAACTATTGAACACATTTAATTGAAAATCAAGGTACATACTTCAGGTACAAATTCATATACATACATACTAAATAAATAATTTTAAACATAAAGGAAATGAAAAAAACGAATTCATTTTAAAAATTAAAAGAAAAATTCAAACTTAAAACTAATTAAACTAGACTTAAAAACTATTATTTACATTCTTAAAACTACATATACAATATTTAAAAGTTGCCGTTACTGCTTGATAAGCGCTTAAAAGCTTCGGCACAGGCTTTCAACCCTTCTCAGAGTTATATTTACTCACCTGCAATGCATCGGCCTGCTTTTCAGCGATTTGCTGAAATTTTTTTTCAGCATTGCTCTCATCCTCCCCCTGCTTCCGTTTCAGAGCTCTACGCGGCGTCTGCCTCGGCGTCTTGGGCGTGCTGGTTTCCATCTCGCTCACCGCGTAAAAATGCGCTGCCGGTATCTCCCCGAAGTCTATCGACTCCCAGTCCTCCATTATTAATTGGAACTCCTAAAATGTATTAAATTTTAAAAATTAAGTTATTCACAAAAATTGCTTAACTATACACTTACCTCTTCAAAGAGCACATTATCGGCTGCCTCCTCGTGGCCCTCGACATATGTAGCTGCCGCCAATCAGAGCAACTACGGGCCTATTCACCTCTTCCGGTCACGTTTTGTGCTTGTCCGGCTTTTAAGGTCGCGCCACACCTGTTTTCAAAATAGTGAAATATATATGCATATGCACATATATTATATTGATATATTAACTATATAATACTAATTATAAAATATATTAATATATTATTGAATTGTTAAGAGTTACTGAATCGCGCTACTGTATTCAAAGAATAAAAATACGTTGAAATTCCTAAAGTGCCACAATTATAAAGAAGTTGACCACTATGCTAAACAATGTCCAAATAAAAAAAAAGTGGTAACGCTGGCGCGAAGAATAAAAAAATTATTTTTGCCTCTTTGCTTTCACATGACAAAAGCGCAATTCAAATAGCAACAAACAATTCGTACTCACCCCAAACCAAACACGTAGATATTAAGCACCAGTTCATTCAACAACATTTAAACAGCGGCAGAGTCAGTCTCCACTATATTCCTACGAATGACATGGCTGCCGATATTTTAACCAAAGGCGTAGCCAAGGACAAGTACACTAATCTTTCCGAAGCCCTTGGCCTTACTTAAGTAAATCATAAATCTAAACATGTATAATTTATTTACAAATTAAAAGGAATGGTCATTCAGGAAAAGTGTTGTGAATTTGTATAATGAATAACCTTTCTTCATACCTTTAATGCAACCCTCATATGTATCACTAAATGTCAAAATAATAAACGTGTCTTTACTTCCGCTTTGAATTACAATTGAGCTTAGCCGCTTTTAATTTACCCGCTGCGAATATCGGTTTGTATATCCCAAATCAACAAATTCATAAAAAATAGTTTTAAAATAAGGCTAAAATAGTTGAGAAAATAAGGCTAACAACAATTTTCAATATGACTTTGGTGACTTTATATTATTGTCGCGTGCAAAAATGATTAACGTACATATTAGAACGTATCTGCGAGGAATTTTTTTCTTTTTCCCGCGATAAACCTAAAATCATGATTGTATGACGTTTCTCTTTTATGAAAAAATAAGTATTAGTGAAAACTTTTTTTCAAAAAAGAATAATGAATTTATAAAATGCTGTTAAACAGAAAAAAAACTTTGTATCCCCATTATCACAGAAACAACAATAGTTTAGTGCAAGAATACATTGTAACGTTAACATTCACGTTAACCAAATAATTTATACTATTTAGTATCGCCCAGTGCTTCAAAGTCGAGCATTCTCATTTGTCTGCTATAATTTGAAAACTATTCAAAACAAAATGTAGCATTTTTTTAGCCATTTATAATGAGGTTTTTATTTAAAAGTCTTTAATGTGGGTCACATGAATATCATTAGTTGTTTTAAATTAATAATTTTTAAAAATTGAGTAAACTAATTTATTTATCTGTTTTTATATCAAATTTTTTTGATTCCGTCTACTTTTATTCTGAATATCTGAATATTTATTATATTTTATTCTCCACTCCAACTTTAAACAATTTGAAATTCAAATTAAAATATATTATACATATTACCTTTTTCGTTTCTTATTTCTTCTAACTTTTGATCTGATTACTTTTGCATCATAAAATATTTAAAATGAATGCTATATCTAACTTCCTTAAAAATTATTCTTTACATCAATACAATAATAAATAAATGTATACGTAAATTCAATATTTTAATTTTAACTAAGATTTAACTATGTACTTATATAAAATATCTGGAAAAAAGTCATTTTTGTAATAATTCATTCATCGTTTGCTAAGTGACCTTGTTCAGACCATCAAATGATCGAACTCTACTTCCGGCAACATACAATTGGCCATGAGTGAATACTCGTTGCCTTAATAAAATTTAAACTTTATTGAAAGTGACGTATTAATTGTCATTGCAAAGGCATTAGTTACTGAAGATTGAATTTTTTAAAAACCAAATGCTAAAGCAGCTCCTGAATATGTTAAGTTTAAGCGCGGAATCAAAATGTGTTTGTTTGTTTTGCGATATTCTGTTTAAAACCTCACAATCCCTCACATTATTATGTCGGGGGGTAAAAACATATATTACCTTTTTTGTATTCTGATTTTGAACGACATCTCGCGGAATTTTCAGGAAGTTGTTGCTCAGTTGAGTACATGTTATTTCCGAGCTATTGTGTCATTTCCATTGTCCGTTTCCGAGAAAACACACGTCGATGTTCTTGACAAACGTACTTACTACATTTTTTAATTTTTAATGCAGTTAAGTATTCGAAGTATTACCGTACTACCATATTGCAGCACGCTTCCTTACCTTCAATATTCAAAGTACAAGTCTAAATGTCCACGCAGGACTTGGGGGCAAAACCGGCGGGGAAAACCGTATACTATCCGTACACAGGAAAAAACTCCAAGAAACCGAAAATGTGAAAAAAGACAAATTCATCGGTAATAAAAATTGCAGGAAATCAAAAGCAAACCTGAAAACGAAAAAGAAGGTTATTACTCGTAATATAGTGAGCACGGTAACGAGAGTTGCTATCCCACGCGAAACCAATGATAAAAAATTCAGCTATGTTGAGGATGAGCATGAAGACGATATCGGTGCTTAAAACAAATTATTTATACTTTGGAACATTCGTGTAATTAATTGTATGAAAAAATTGTTTTGTATTGAGAAAATTGTATTTACATGTTAGATATGTATACGGTTTTGCCCCCCATTCCCCTACTCTAACACGTATTCCGGTTTTATTAACTAATATTCTAATTAGAAGAACAATACAGTTTCCTTTTGATTCTAACTTATATGGTGGCAAAAGAAAAAAAAGAGAATTTATTGCAAATGTCTTTTGTGTATACATACATACACTGCGATCCACTTGATTATGGGCCCTATTGTAGAGATCAATTAATTTTTAGAAATTTATTATTTAGCAACCCGAATATCAAGTAATAATCAATATAGAAGTCCTAATCCCATTATTTTCGCGTTTTTTTGAATAGGGGCCGTGATAGAAACGTCGCTGTGTGGACAAGTGCATTCTTTTTATTTACAGGAAAGTGTTGTAAATCACTATTTTCCATAATAAAATGTGTTAAACATAAAATTCAAGTTGAAAACGTTTTGAGATTAAGCGTTAACCGTTAAAGAGAATCCTTAAATGAATGCCTATGTTTATCAAGGTCTGTCTAAAAGGAAAATAGCTAAAGCAGACCAGAAAAGGAGTGATGTTATTTGGAACTAATTTAAAAATTTTGATAGGTATGGAAAAATATTGAATGAAGGCAAACCGTGTCTGCGGGAGAGATAATTCGTCGTAAAGTACTATAGTTCACTCCGATGGACGAACTTATCGCCACAATTCGCATCAAGGCGGTATTCTTCAACATCTCCAAAGATCGCTTCTACGGTCTCCTTGGACGCTGGTACGAGCGGTGCCACTTTTGACAGCACAATAATAAGTTGCCTATATGCCGCAATGTCTGAATTTGGTATCCCCGCAAAACCAATTCGGCTATGAAAATGACGCTGAGCAACACCACCAGCTTCGTTAGAACTCGGAAGGACTTCTCCGAGCCGTTTGATACCAAACGAAGTTTCAGACAGGGTGACTCATTCTTTAACCTGATGCTGGCGAAAGAAATTCGAGCCGCAGAACAAAATCGGTCAAGCACCATCTTTTATAAGAGTGTGCAATTGCTGGCGTACGGCCACAACCAACTGCCTTCTCCAAACTGGATAGAGAAGCATGGTGAATTGGTTTGGAAGTAAACGAGAGCAAGACAAAATATCTGCTGTCATCAAACAGAGAGTCAGCACATTCACGGCAGGAATCTTACATCACTAATGACAGTTATAACTTTGAACAAATAAGAAAAGCTAAATTCAGGCGAAACCGATTTTTATATACCCTCGCGATGTATTTTTGTATGGTCGGTAGCCATAAAATCACAAAATTCCCGTTTCTTTGTTTTAAATCGCTGCTAGTATTTCTTCCAATAAATACAGAAAAACGAAGTTTGTTGCATTTTTCAAAATTTCCGTTGTATGGAAGGTGGGCGATGTTATGGTGCGATTTTAAAATTTTTTGACGATGATAACAGCGATATTGAGGGAAATTTGTTTACCAAATTTTGTGACCATACCATACACCGTTATTGAGATATAGGAATTTTTCCTAAGTGGGCGTGGCAACGCCCATTTTTCAAAATTTATTAAATACCTAATTTCTTAATAAAAAATCGCTCTAAATACCGAATTTCGGTCAATTTGTTATAATAGATACCGGAAAAGTTAAGTTTTTGCATTTTCCAAAATGTCCGTTATATAGGAGGGGGGCGTGGTTATTAACCGATCTTGACCATTTTCAATGCCAACCTACCCTGTCCAAAGAGCAATCTATGTACCAAATTTGATTGAGATAACTTTATTTTTACTCAAGTTATTGAAACCACGGACGGACGGAGTGATCGTTTAAGTATATATGTGTCTATATCTATCTCGATTATTTTTTGCTGTTACAAACAGCCGTTATGCGAACAAAGTTATAATACCCTTGTGTACATGTACGCTCGGGTATAATAAGAAGAGAACTTCGTTTACTTAGGAACTAGCATTAACATCTATAACAATGTCACCCTTGAAATCAAACGGAGGATCTGGCGTGCTATGTTGACCTCGGCCAAAATCGTTCAGGCGGTAAATGCGCCAATTAAGAAGAGAATAAGATTATTTTAGAATATCATCCGTTGAGTTTAGTTGAAGACGTAGAGTACCGTGAACTTCTCCATCTACTTAACCCTAATTACAGCGTTCCGAAACGGAAAACAATTTAATTCACTTATACCTCTGCTTTACGATAAAATATTTGTAATAGTAAAATGCCGATTAAAAAGAGCACACGTTGTGTGCCAGACTGTTGACAGTTGAACTTCGCTCGCCCATGGCAATTTTTTTAGTGTGACGGCACAGTACATCTTCGAAGACACCACAAGAAAATTCATGTCGTCAGATTATCTGACGTTTGAAAATATCCAAAACAAATTAACAAAAATTATACTCGAGTAGGAACTTAGAACCTATGTTACTGCAATTGTTAGTAATAACAGAAAACCCGAAGGCAGCAATACGTGGTGGAGGTCGGCGTCATTGGGGAGGTTTTGCCCAAACGCTTAACTTGATGGATCAATCTGGATTTAAAGAAATTCACTTTATACTAAATAAAATTAAAGCTTTTGCACGGGTTTTCACAAAAAGCACTTATTCGTATTCTCAATTTAAAATACAGTTCGAAAGAATGCAAAACTTTGTTTTAAAATTTATAAACGACGTTCCACGCGTTCAACATACGAAATGTTAAAAAGAGTTTTACAATTAAAGAGGGGAGTTATAAGTACTTAAGCTTTAATTAATGCACAATCACGAGTCGAGAGACAACAGTTGAACAGAATTTTGAGTAATAATGATTGGTTCAATGTACAGGAATCAATGGAGGTGATGCAAATGTTCGAAGTTACCAAATCAAATTTTGCAAATGTTTAGTTTGTCTGAAACAGCCTATCGAGGGGGGTACGTATACTTTTTTGTGCGACTTTAGCATTCTTTTTATAATATGGTATAGACGTGTGTAAATGTTTTTTCTTTGGTCCCACCAATTAAGAGGATCTTCAAATTCGCACTGCTTTATTTTGTGGCTAGAATTGGCTTTGCTAAATATTTGCTAAATTTGGTTATAACTGGTTTTGGGGTCGTAGGTAAAGCTGAACTTCAGCGTCAAGATCTTTCCAAACTACATCTAGTCTGTCGTTTATCTCAATGCATACTTCTTCTAATTCTCTATTTAGAACTTCCGTGTTTGCTACTTTAGAATTAAGTTTTTCCACCACCTGTTGTCCGACCGATTTTATAAACCCAAATTTTTTTCGGTGGAGATCCAATACCGTAACATGAGTTATTAGCACATTCCTTTCCAAATCTTTGAATCGCTAAAAACTAGTTTTTTTTAACAATATTTTAAACAGGTTGTCTGAAAAGATTTCAAATATTTATTTAATAGTTTCTTCTACAAAATAATTGACGATTTGATTTGTTTCTCAGTACTTATCAAAGTCTGGGTAACTTCGAACATTTGCATCACCTCCATTGATTCCTGTACAATGAACCAATCATTATTACTTAAAATTCTGTTCAACTGTTGTCTCTCGACTCGTGATTGTGCATTAATTAAAGCTTAAGTACTTATAACTCCCCTCTTTAATTGTAAATTTTTTTTTAACATTTCGTATGTTGAACGCGTAGAACGTCGTTTATAAATTTTAAAACAAAGTTTTGCATTCTTTCGAACTGTATTTTAAATTGAGAATACGAATAAGTGCTTTTTGTGAAAACCCGTGCAAAAGCTTTAATTTTATTTAGTATAAAGTGAATTTCTTTAAATCCAGATTGATCCATCAAGTTAAGCGTTTGGGCAAAACCTCCCCAATGACGCCGACCTCCACCACGTATTGCTGCCTTCGGGTTTTCTGTTATTACTAACAATTGCAGTAACATAGGTTCTAAGTTCCTACTCGAGTATAATTTTTGTTAATTTGTTTTGGATATTTTCAAACGTCAGATAATCTGACGACATGAATTTTCTTGTGGTGTCTTCGAAGATGTACTGTGCCGTCACACTAAAAAAATTGCCATGGGCGAGCGAAGTTCAACTGTCAACAGTCTGGCACACAACGTGTGCTCTTTTTAATCGGCATTTTACTATTACAAATATTTTATCGTAAAGCAGAGGTATAAGTGAATTAAATTGTTTTCCGTTTCGGAACGCTGTAATTAGGGTTAAGTAGATGGAGAAGTTCACGGTACTCTACGTCTTCGACTAAACTCAACGGTTGATATTCTAAAATAATCTTATTCTCTTCTTAATTGGCGCATTTACCGCCTGAACGATTTTGGCCGAGGTCAACATAGCACGCCAGATCCTCCGTTTGATTTCAAGGGTGACATTGTTATAGATGTTAATGCTAGTTCCTAAGTAAACGAAGTTCTCTTCTTATTATACCCGAGCGTACATGTACACAAGGGTATTATAACTTTGTTCGCATAACGGTTGTTTGTAACAGCAAAAAATAATCGAGATAGATATAGACACATACATATATACTTAAACGATCAGAATGAAAAGAGGGATCGATTTAGCCCTGACTGTCTGTCCGTCCCTCCGTCCGTCCGTGGTTTCAAGAACTTTAGTAAAAATATAGATATCTCAATAAAATTTGGTACATAGATTGCTCTTTGGACAGGGTAGGTGGCATTGAAAATGGTCAAGATCGGTTAAAAACCACGCCCACCTCCTATATAACGGACATTTTGGAAAATGCAAAAACTCAACTTTTTCGGTATCTATTATAACAAATTGACCGATATTCGGTATTTATGAAATTTTGAAAAATGGGCGTTGCCACGCCCACTTAGGAAAAATTCCTATATCTCAATAACGATGTATGGTATCGTCACAAAATTTGGTGAACAAATTTCCCTCAATATCGCTGTTATCATCGTTAAAAAATTTTGAAATCGGACCATAACATCGCCCACCTTCCATACAACGGAAATTTTTGAAAAGTGCAAAAATTTTGTTTTTTCCTTTATCTATTCTATTGGAACCTAATATTTTAAATTTAATATTTAGGTGGCCGCTGTGGTCGAGTTGGTAGCTATAACTCGATATGCCTGTGAGTTCGAGGTTCGAATCTCAGTCAGGGCAAGCAAAATCTTAATCATAGAAAAAGTTTTTTCTAATAGCGGTCACCCCTCAGCAGGCAATGGCAAACCTCTGAGGTTATTTCTGCCATGAAAAAGCTTCTCATAAAATACATCTGCCGTTCGGAGTCGGCACAAAACTGTTTGTGGTATAAGGAAAGACGCACACCATAAATGGTAGGAGACGCTAGGCCAAACACTGAGCTATATAGTGTAAGCGCCAAAATTATTATTATTATAATATTTAGAGAGAAAGTTTATTAGTTGATTTTTATGAAATTTTGAAAAATGGGCGTTACCACGCCCACTTATAAAAAAAACGTCAATAGGTATCTCAACAACGATGTAAGGATTCCTCACATAATTTGGTGAACATATTGTCCTTGATATCACTAGCATCACTGTCAATATTTTTTGAAATCGGACTATAACCACGCCCAACTTCCATATAACGGAAATTTTGAAAAATGCAAAAATCTCTGTTTTTCTGTATTTATTGGAAGAAATTGAGTAAAGTTTAATACTAGCAGCGATTTAAAACAAAGAAACGGGAATTTTGTGATTTTATGGCTACCGACCATACAAAAATACATCGCGAGGGTATATAAAAATCGGTTTCCTCCGAATTTAACTTTTCTTATTTGTTCAAAGTTATAACTGTCATTAGTGATGTAACATTCCTGCCGTGAATGTACTGACTCTCTGTTTGATGACCGGAAATACTTTGTCTTGCTCTCGTTTACTTCCAAACAAATTCACCATGCTTCTGTTTCCAGTTTGGAGAAGGCAGTTGGTTGTGGCCATACGCCAGCAATTGCACACTCTTATTAAAGATAGTGCTTGACCGATTTTGTTCCGCGGCTCGAATTTCTTTCGCCAGCATCAGGTTAAAGAAGTCGCAGGACAATGAGTCACCCTGTCTGAAACTTCGTTTGGTATCAAACGGCTCGGAGAAGTCCTTCCGAGTTCTGACGGAGCTGGTGGTGTTGCTCAGCGTCATTTTCATAGCCGAATGGGTTTTGCGGGGATACCAAATTCAGACATTGCGGCATATAGGCAACTTATTATTGTGCTGTCAAAAGTGACACCGCTCGTACCTCGTATCTTTCCCGCAGACACGGTTTGCCTTCATTCCATTTTTTCCATACCTATCCTAATTTTTAAATTAGTTCCAAATAACATCACTCCTTTTCTAGTCTGCTTTAGCTATTTTCCTTTTAGACAGACCTTGATAAACATAGGCATTCATTTAAGGATTCTCTTTAACAGTTAACGCTTAATCTCGAAACGTTTTCAACTTGAATTTAATGTTTAACACATTTTTTTATGGAAAATAGTGATTTACAACACTTTCCTGTAAATAAAAAGAATGCACTTGTCCACACAGCGACATTTCTATCACGGCCCCTATTCAAAAAACGCAAATAATTATAATTGTTTGTATGGGATTAGGACTTCTATATTGATTATTACTTGATATTCGGGTTGCTAAATAATAAATTTCTAAAAATTAACTGATCTCTACAATAGGGCCCATAATCAAGTGGATCGCAGTGTATGTATGTATACATAAAAGACATTTGCAATAAGTTCTCAAAGTAGTCTTTTTTTCTTTTGCCAGCATGAGTAGTGGTACCGCTGGAGGCAACGGCAACGGTAGCAATAGTCAAAGTCAATCTGATGCATGCACTCCAACAGTGGCAAAAATGGAAATAGTAATATTTCAAGTGGAAATGGGGGTTCAAATGTTGCTTCAAATAACGTTGTTGGAAATAATAGCTCTGTGGCTGCGCCTACTTGGCGTCAAACACAAAATCAAAATCAGCCAAGACCTTCTGGAAGGGATGAATATGATTATATTTCCAAGTTTGTTTGTTCCATTGTGGATGATTAAAGATCAATTGAAATTTATATGTTCAAAATTTGTATGTACTATAAAGCAAGTTATAATTCTTAACGACTCGACGAAAATCAAGTTACAACAGAATTACAAGGTATATAGATTGACTGATAGACGAATGGACTTAGATTTTTTATGTAATTTTTTCTGTGGTTCATAGGGTTGTATTTCAAATCAAATTAAATGAAAATTACTTTAAACATTAATCTAATTATGGCTAAATGCCCGCTATGCTACAAACATTTGTTTTAAAAACTAAGAAAAACAGAACGGTTAAATGCTTAATAAACATCCTCATACTCAATAGTTGCCTTAATGTTCATGGCGAGATTGTTTAGATAAAAGGATATTTTATTAACTCGAAATTTGTAAATTATTGTTAACTCTACTAGGTGCAAATCCAGAAGAAGGAAAAATTAAGTTGCACAAATAAATCCTTATCTTCAATACGCAGGTCATCTAAGTGGGTAAAAGAAGTCCAATAACACATTTCTCGCGACAACGATTTAGTCATCACATCTGTAATCATTTCCTGTGTAGATACGTGCTTCAATGAGATTAATCTTTCGCCGATGCACTCCCTGACATAGATTGTAATATCCACATAGATATTGATATCAGCGATCTTGTGAAGACTGCTCTCGTTTATGAGACTTCGCAAATATTTCTTTGGCTGTTTCTGCACATTTCACATACTCGGCCTCTTTTGACGAAAACGCGCCTGTTCTTCGCATTTTCGACCGCCAGCTTACCGCAGCAGCGTTGAGCAAAAAACTCGTATAGGAACGATCAGTTGTGCAGCCACCCCAGTCAACATCGGTGTACCCTAGTAGCGGTAGCTCCATGTTTTGATACAGCAAGGCTCTATTTGCGATACCAGCAAGATACCTTAGTACCCGCTTTGGCGCATTCCCAAATTTTATATGTGGGCAGATTAATGTCTTGACATAAACATTTCTAAGATGGCGTCAAGCAAGTCAGTTTGGATTACTAAAGCGCAAATATGCTGAAAATTAGTATTTCCCTCCCAAATACGTAAATATTAATAAATGCAATAGGAAACAACTATTTGTTTGCTTCTGAATGAAAATATCTTCGATGTTGACCCAACGAAGTTTACGGCCAAATGAAAAATTAGCTGTTAAAGTAACAAAGTGAGGGCATATTCCAGGCAATATATGCTAAGAATTAAACTCTGACATAAATTGCTGACATGGAGAAATAAGCGGTCTCCATTGAAAATATATTTTCTGACATCTATTTAAAGACATCAATGCTTTCTTGTGGAGACGTGCCCTTAGCTAAGCCTTGTTGTGGTGGACAGATACATTAGGGATCCAATAACCTCCCGGTATAGGCAAGCTCATAACTCAGTTTTCTTATCAAAATTAATCTTTAACTCTGATGGTGTAGCAGCCGGGATACACTCACCCATTCCTTACTGTTTCAATAATTGTATATAGCCACTTTGCTTAAAAGTAATTACATCATCCAACTGATGAATCTCTAGTCTGAGACAATAATTAGCTCGACCAATGTCTTTTATTTCAAACCCATTTAAAAGTTGCTGTTTTGGATAACATTCACGTCATGACACGCATCTAGTAGATCGTCTACGTACTAATTTTACACTTCACACTTAGGCATTTAATTTGTATTAGTTTTTAAAATAAATGTTTGTAGCATAGCGGGCATTTAGCCATAATTAATTTTATGTTTGAAGTAATTTTCATTTAATTTGATTGAAAATACAACCCTATGAACCACAGAAAAAATTACATAAAAAATCTAAGTCCATTCGTCGATATATATCCCTTGTAATTCTGTTGTAACTTGATTTTCGTCGAGTCGTTAAGAATTATAACTCGCTTTATAGTACATACAAATTTTGAACATATAAATTTCAATTGATCTTTAATCATCCACAATGGAACAAACAAACTTGGAAATATAATCATATTCATCCCTTCCAGAAGGTCTTGGCTGATTTTGATTTTGTGTTTGACGCCAAGTAGGCGCAGCCACAGAGCTATTATTTCCAACAACGTTATTTGAAGCAACATTTGAACCCCCATTTCCACTTGAAATATTACTATTTCCGTTTTTGCCACCGTTGGAGTTGCATGCATCAGATTGAATTTGACTATTGCTACCGTTGCCGTTGCCTCCAGCGGTACCACTATTCATGGTGGCAAAAGAAAAAAAGACTACTTTGAGAATTTATTGCAAATGTCTTTTATGTATACATACATACACTGCGATCCACTTGATTATGGGCCCTATTGTAGAGATCAATTAATTTTTAGAAATTTATTATTTAGCAACCCGAATATCAAGTAATAATCAAGTCCTAATCCCATAAAAAAAATTATAATTATTTTCGCGTTTTTTGAATAGGGGCCGTGATAGAAATGTCGCTGAGTGGACAAGTGCATTCTTTTTATTTACAGGAAAGTGTTGTAAATCACTATTTTCCATAATAAAATGTGTTAAACATTAAATTCAAGTTGAAAACGTTTCGAGATTAAGCGTTAACTGTTAAAGAGAATCCTTAAATGAATGCCTATGTTTATCAAGGTCTGTCTAAAAGGAAAATAGCTAAAGCAGACCAGAAAAGGAGTGATGTTATTTGGAACTAATTTAAAATTTAGGATAGGTATGGAAAAAAATGGAATGAAGGCAAACCGTGTCTGCGGGAAAGATACGAGGTACGAGCGGTGTCACTTTTGACAGCACAATAATAAGTTGCCTATATGCCGCAATGTCTGAATTTGGTATCCCCGCAAAACCCATTCGGCTATGAAAATGACGCTGAGCAACACCACCAGTTCCGTCAGAACTCGGAAGGACTTCTCCGAGCCGTTTGATACAAAACGAAGTTTCAGACAGGGTGACTCATTAACCTGCGACTTCTTTAACCTGATGCTGTCGAAAGAAATTCGAGCCGCGGAACAAAATCGGTCAAGCACCATCTTTTATAAGAGTGTGCAATTGCTGGCGTACGGCCACAACCAACTGCCTTCTCCAAACTGGATAGAGAAGCATGGTGAATTGGTTTAGAAGTAAACGAGAGCAAGATAAAGTATCTCCGGTCATCAAACAGAGAGTCAGCACATTCACGGCAGGAATTTTACATCACTAATGACAGTTATAACTTTGAACAAATAAGAATAGCTAAATTCGGACGAAACCGATTTTTATATACCCTCGCGATGTATTTTTGTATGGTCGGTAGCCATAAAATCACAAAATTCCCGTTTCTTTGTTTTAAATCGCTGCTAGTATTAAACTTTACTCAATTTCTTCCAATAAATATAGAAAAACAAAGTTTTTTGCATTTTTCAAAATTTCCGTTATATGGAAGTTGGGCGTGGTTAGAGTCCGATTTCAAAAAATATTGACAGTGATGCTAGTGATATCAAGGACAATATGTTCACCAAATTATGTGAGGATACCTTACATCGTTATTGAGATACCTATAGACGTTTTTTTATAATTTCATAAAAATCAACTAATAAACTTTCTCTCTAAATATTAAATTTAAAATAATATGTTCCAATAGAATAGATAAAGGAAAAAACGAATTTTTTGCACTTTTCAAAAATTTCCGTTGTATGAAAGGTGGGCGATGTTATGGTCCGATTTCAAAATTTTTTAACGATGATAACAGCGATATTGAGGGAAATTTGTTCACCAAATTTTGTGACGATACCATACATCGTTATTGAGATATAGGAATTTTTCCTAAGTGGGCGTGGCAACGCCCATTTTTCAAAATTTCATAAATACCGAATATCGGTCAATTTGTTATAATAGATACCGAAAAAGTTGAGTTTTTGCATTTTCCAAAATGTCCGTTATATAGGAGGTGGGCGTGGTTTTTAACCGATCTTTACCATTTTCAATGCCACCTACCCTGTCCAAAGAGCAATCTATGTACCAAATTTTATTGAGATATCTCTATTTTTACTCAAGTTATTGAAACCACGGAGGGACGGAGGGACGGACAGACAGTCAGGGCTAAATCGATGCCTCTTTTCATTCTGATCGTTTAAGTATATATATGTCTATATCTATCTCGATTATTTTTTGCTGTTACAAACAACCGTTATGCGAATAAAGTTATAATACCCTTGTGTACATGTACGCTCGGGTATAATAAGAAGAGAACTTCGTTTACTTAGGAACTAGCATTAACATCTATAACAATGTCACCCTTGAAATCAAACGGAGGATCTGTCGTGCTATGTTGACCTCGGCCAAAATCGTTTAGGCGGTAAATGCACCAATTAAGAAGAGAATAAGATTGTTTTGGAATATCATCCGTTGAGTTTAGTCGAAGACGTAGAGTACCGTGAACTTCTCCATCTACTTAACCCTAATTACAGCGTTCCGAAACGGAAAACAATTTAATTCACTTATACCTCTGCGTTACGATAAAATATTTGTAATAGTAAAATGCCGATTGAAAAGAGCACATGTTGTGTGTCAGACTGTTGACAGCTGGACTTCGCTTGCCCATGGCAATTTTTTTAGTGTGACGGCACATTACATCTTCGAAGACACCACAAGAAAATTCATGTCGTCAGATTTTCTGACGTTTGAAAATATCCAAGACAAATTAACAAAAATTATACACGAGTGGGAACTTAGAACCTATGTTACTGCAATTGTTAGTAATAACAGAAAACCCGAAGGCAGCAATACGTGGTGGAGGTCGGCGTCATTGGGGAGGTTTTGCCCAAACGCTTAACTTGATGGATCAATCTGGATTAAAAGAAATTCACTTTATACTAAATAAAATTAAAGCTTTTGCACGGGTTTTCACAAAAAGCACTTATTCGTATTCTCAATTTAAAATACAGTTCGAAAGAATGCAAAACTTTGTTTTAAAATTTATAAACGACGTTCCACGCGTTCAACATTCGAAATGTTAAAAAGAGTTTTACAATTAAAGAGGGGAGTTATAAGTACTTAAGCTTTAATTAATGCACAATCACGAGTCGAGAGACAACAGTTGAACAGAATTTTGAGTAATAATGATTGGTTCATTGTACAGGAATCAATGGAGGTGATGCAAATGTTCGAAGTTACCCAGACTTTGATAAGTACTGAGAAACAAATCAAATCGTCAATTATTTTGTAGAAGAAACTATTAAATAAATATTTGAAATCTTTTCAGACAACCTGTTTAAAATATTGTTAAAAAAAACTAGTTTTTAGCGATTCAAAGATTTGGAAAGGAATGTGCTAATAACTCATGTTACGGCATTGGATCTCCACCGAAAAAAATTTGGGTTTATAAAATCGGTCGGGCAACAGGCGGTGGAAAAACTTAATTCTAAAGTAGCAAACACGGAAGTTCTAAATGGAGAATTAGAAGAAGTATGCGTTGAGATAAACGACAGACTGGATGTAGTTTGGAAAGATCTTGACGCTGAAGTTCAGCATTACCTACGACCCCAAAACCAGTTATAACCAAATTTAGCAAATATTTAGCAGAGCCAATTCTAGCCACAAAATAAAGCAGTGCGAATTTGAAGATCCTCTTAATTGGTGGGACCAAAGAAAAAACATTTACACACGTCTATACCATATTATAAAAAGAATGCTAAAGTCGCACAAAAAAGTATACGTACCCCCCTCGATAGGCTGTTTCAGACAAACTAAACATTTGTAAAATTTGATTTCACTTATGCATCTATGCAAACAAACCACAAATTACCATTAGTTTGACGTCTGCTTGATACCATTTACAAATCAATTTATGCACGCACTGAAAAGTATACGTACGACTTTAATTATATAACGGTATTTTTAAGATTTCGAAAGTTAGACATAAAATATTTTGAATGCAGATGCCATTGGCTTTGTTTGTGTTTAGCATTTTCTTATCTGTAGTCGTCCTCAAAGCAAAAGTATATTTCTGGTTGAAATTAGTCATAAAAAGAAAGAAATTTGCCTCAGCAAATATAGAGTTTAAAAAAAGGAGGGATTTCTCTCATTTCCATTGCTATAATTGTTGGTCGTGGTAAATCGACGACGCAGACAGTAATAAAAAACTTTTTTGAGACCACCAAAACTTTCCCCCAGAACTAAACGATATTATGTTATTGATGTGTAAACATCTATAGCCGCGGTAGGGCAAATCTCTTACGCTAATACTACCATAAAAACTCCATATAAAAAAAAGTAAGACGTTTTTGATTGGTCAAGAACGACTATGTGTGAAAATGCGTGTGCCGTCTGACGTATGTGTTAGTATTATATTGACCCAGAAAGCAAAATCAATTATCTTTGTGTTGCATGCAATTAGGCGCATAATTTTTATAAACTATGCGGCTTAAAGCATAGGGTGTTCTCTAAATTTAGATTGACACAGTTTAATCGGTTTGCTGGTGCACGGGAATTAGGAAACAATTTTCAGTGGCATTCACTTATCTTGGGTGGAGATTTTAATTTTAATTTCGCGGAAACAGAAGCGGTACCACTCAATAAATTTTTGTTTGATGCAATCTTTCTATTATTCATAGTTTTATACTTAAGCACCAAAAAAAATCTTTTCTCCTTGAAAAATTGCAAATTGCTCATTATTCTCTTCCCACTATTCTCCCCCTATTCTTTGTTTATTATTACTCAAGATATTTCATCCGCAACGGGATTGCGCAATCTTGTATTCTATCATTCTTGGTTTGATGGAACAAAAAACCTGTTTGATTTGTCCGAACATACACCTGTCCACTTGACAGCTTTGCCAGATAGAAATGCAGTGAAGAGAATAATGCACGAGTTAATGCCAATAAAGGCTGTTAATGCAGATAAGCTCCCATGTCTGTCTTGGGTATTATCTACGTTCTTTGGCATTGACACAAAAAGCAAAATTAATTATATTTAATCGGGAGCACCCTGTACCTTTGAGTTGCATGCAATTAGGCGCAAATTTTTACAAACTGTGTGCAAAGAACGTACATTATCTACGTTCTTTGCTGAGTGAATTAGAGCACAGCGTGTTCTCTAAATTTTGATTGAAATTCCCTTATTCGCTTTGCGTTGGTACTACTTTTGAACAGCTGATCGCTTTGTGTTTCTACAACTCAGCTGATTGGTGTTTTTTAAAACAATAAATTAAACGTTTAAACTGGAGGTATATAACCGAAATGCAGGTAATATTCATGTTTCTAAATAAATTACAGGTCAAATACTAATATTAATTATTATTGTAGAGAACATCGCAATCATTAAGAAGATCCAGAAACGCTGGATATCAACGTGCCTACCGAGAACGTCAACGCCAAAAAGAAATTAATAGGCTACGTGGACATTTACAGCAGCAACAACAACAGCAACAACAGCAACAACAACATTTACAACAGCAACAACCAAATTACCAAAACATTGAATTGCAATATGAGCATTATCTTAACCATGTTAATGCCCATAAACAATTTAAATTAAAAATGATCGACAACGACTTTGGACACGCATGCGCTGTGTGTGATAGATTGTGGTTTAAAAACGACCTTAAAGCTATGCCTGCTGGCCGTTTTTTCCAGACTACTTACCAGTATTGAATCAAAGGTGTACGTTTCTTATTTTAGCTATCATAAGCCTATTTTAACTATTGCAACATAAATAATAAAATAAATTAAATTTTAAAAATTAAATGCCCATGATACCTTTAAAGATACAACCATTATTAACGAGATTGTAAAGTATTATATAGGGGTTAATATTTCTAAATACTGCAAATTTAACAGTTTACACATCTACCTTTAGTTCAAACACTCACATCTTTTTATTTTTATTATTTATTTAAGATATGAGGGTGTACATGTAAGACTTTAAGTCTTTTATAATACATCAATAGGAGGCAATTGCAAAATTTGTTATATGTGATACAAACTTAAATCTAACAATAATTAATTAAATAGAATACTGCATACTTATGACTATTTTAAAGTTTGAGTTACAGTCAGAAGACATATAATCAGAAAGTATGAGAAAACAGAAATATCGAGAAGTGAAGAAGTTTTAAACGCAATCACATTAGACTATTTACTGTGTTAAAATAATCGTGAATTACCCTTCTGTAGCCACCCCCAACCAAAGCAGTTTTTACAGATTGTGGAATGGAGTTCCACAGCCTCACAGCATTAATGAAGAACAGTCTTGATGAGGACAAATAGGTGTACTTAGGAATAACCAGACTTTGATGCCTACTTGATCTAGTAAATTGTAGTCTTTCATAAAGATATTTCGGTGTTTTATAATTTATGAGCTTGAACATGAATATACAATTTCTTGCCGCAAGGTAAGTTAATATATCACATCCAAGAATTTTAGATTTCCATAAAGATATGTGATCATATCTTTTAAGGCCATAGACGTAACGTGTAACATTATTAAACAAAATATCAATCTTGTGAGATGAGACAGAATCTAGTTTGCTATATACTAGCTCACAGTACGTGATATGAGGCACAATAAGTTGAACAG
This sequence comes from Philophylla caesio, assembly GCA_963971545.1. NCBI lineage: Eukaryota > Metazoa > Arthropoda > Insecta > Diptera > Tephritidae > Philophylla > Philophylla caesio. Next base: position 4,538,734 of record OZ020605.1, read on the forward strand.
CAAGCTTTCGTCTTGTCTCTAGAGGAGTAAACGAAGCTGACATTTTTAACCTACGTAAAATAATATAAACACTGCTAACAACTTTGTTAATATGGTCAGAACATGTCAACATAGAATTCACCACAAAGCCTAAGTTTTTCAGTAAACATTAATACGCTATTGCCAATACTTAGTTTTGGAATATTCTCTAAGGGCCGTTTGCACCATCTCCGGTTAAGCGCTTAATCGGAACTCAAAGCGCCGATTAAGACCATCCGTCAATTAAGCAAGCGCTGAATAGTAAGCTGAATTGCTGCTAACCGCCGGTAATTGTAACCAGAGATGGTGCGATCGGCCCTTAAATGTACTTTACTATTACTAACGGGCAACACATAGGATTTAGCAGCATTCAGACGCAGACAATTATCCTAAGCCCATTGAGAAATTGCAGACAAATCACTATTTATTTTAAAACACAAGTCGTCAACGATACCAACACGACTGGACAAATACAATTGAATATCATCACCGTAGGCATGGACATTCACATACTGACAAACAGAGAATACATCGTTGACAAACAGACTAAACAAGAGGGGACCCAGAACAGAACCTTGAGGAACACCAGAGACAACAGCACAAGATGCGGACGAGGTAGCTTTGCAAATTACTTTCTGAGTTCTTCCTGCAAGGTAAATAGCCATAAGTTTTACAGAGCTATCAGAGAACCCAAAATAATGTTTCAAGTGAGAAGTAAAGTGGAACAGGATCCTACAACTACGGCTGTAGAAATTCGAAATACATTGGAAACAATACGCAGTGTTTTGAGAAAAACTGGATTTCACAAAACAGTGCTGTGTTGTGATGAAAGTAAATACAATTTATTTGGTAGAAAATAAAGACGCACACTGCAAATCGTAGGAGAAGCTCGGCCAAACACTGAGCTATATAGTGTAAGCGCCAAACTGCGATTATTATCATCACATACTTACCATCATTTGGTACCAAGGTGATGGTACTAGACAAGTTACCCGGAAAAAGTAAGCTTGCAACCAGATGTGTTGAAGGGGTTTTAGTAGAGTATCCAAGAGACGAAAAGGGTTGTCGAGTGTGGATACCGAAAGCGCACAAAATCGTTAAAGCGCGTGACGTCTGATTTGTTGGGATCGTTCCCAACATGTAGCGCTGATAAGTTACTGCTGCCGCCTACAGTTCCAAAGCAGAATAACAACTTTTGAGAACAGTACTTCAAGTGAACCAACTGTAGAAGTTGATGACATGGGTTTAAAGCCCACGGAAAATGAATCATGTTTATTTTATGAAAAGTTTGAAGAAAACTTAGTTTTATTGCTGGTGTACGTAGACGATCTACTAGATGCGTGTCATGACGTGAATGTTATCCAAAACAGCAACTTTTAAATGGGTTTGAAATAAAAGACATTGGTCGAGCTAATTATTGTCTCAGACTAGAGATTCATCAGTTGGATGATGTAATTACTTTTAAGCAAAGCGGCTATATACAATTATTGAAGCAGTAAGGAATGGGTGAGTGTAAACCGCTTGCTACACCATCAGAGTTAAAGATTAATTTTGATAAGAAAACTGAGTTATGAGCTTGCCTATACCGGGAGGTTATTGGATCCCTAATGTATCTGTCCACCACAACAAGGCTTAGCTAAGGGCACGTCTCCACAAGAAAGCATTGATGTCCTTAAATAGATGTCAGAAAATATATTTTCAATGGAGACCGCTTATTTCTCCATGTCAGCAATTTATGTCAGAGTTTAATTCTTGGCATATATTGCCTGGAATATGCCCTCACTTTTTTACTTTAACAGCTAATTTTTCATTTGGCCGTAAACTTCGTTGGGTCAACATCGAAGATATTTTCATTCAGAAGCAAACAATTAGTTGTTTCCTATTGCATTTATTAATATTTACGTATTTGGGAGGGAAATACTAATTTTCAGCATATTTGCGCTTTAGTTATCCAAACTTACTTGCTTGACGCCATCTTAGAAATGTTTATGTCAAGACATTAATCTGCCCACATATAAAATTTGGGAATGCGCCAAAGCGGGTACTAAGGTATCTTGCTGGTATCGCAAATAGAGCCTTGCTGTATCAAAACATGGAGCTACCGCTACTAGGGTAGACCGATGTTGACTGGGGTGGCTGCACAACTGATCGTTCCTATACGAGTTTTTTGCTCAACGCTGCTGCGTTAAGCTGGCGGTCGAAAATGCGAAGAACAGGCGCGTTTTCGTCAAAAGAGGCCGAGTATGTGAAATGTGCAGAAACAGCCAAAGAAATATTTGCGAAGTCTCATAAACGAGAGCAGTCTTCACAAGATCGCTGATATCAATATCTATGTGGATATTACAATCTATGTCAGGGAGTGCATCGGCGAAAGATTAATCTCATTGAAGCACGTATCTACACAGGAAATGATTACAGATGTGATGACTAAATCGTTGTCGCGAGAAATGTGTTATTGGACTTCTTTTACCCACTTAGATGACCTGCGTATTGAAGATAAGGATTTATTTGTGCAACTTAATTTTTCCTTCTTCTGGATTTGCACCTAGTAGAGTTAACAATAATTTACAAATTTCGAGTTAATAAAATATCCTTTTATCTAAACAATCTCGCCATGAACATTAAGGCAACTATTGAGTATGAGGATGTTTATTAAGCATTTAACCGTTCTGTTTTTCTTAGTTTTTAAAACAAATGTTTGTAGCATAGCGGGCATTTAGCCATAATTAATTTAATGTTTAAAGTAATTTTCATTTAATTTGATTTGAAATACAACCCTATGAACCACAGAAAAAATTACATAAAAAATCTAAGTCCATTCGTCTATCAGTCAATCTATATACCTTGTAATTCTGTTGTAACTTGATTTTCGTCGAGTCGTTAAGAATTATAACTTGCTTTATACATACAAATTTTGAACATATAAATTTCAATTGATCTTTAATCATCCACAATGGAACAAACAAACTTGGAAATATAATCATATTCATCCCTTCCAGAAGGTCTTGGCTGATTTTGATTTTGTGTTTGACGCCAAGTAGGCGCAGCCACAGAGCTATTATTTCCAACAACGTTATTTGAAGCAACATTTGAACCCTCATTTCCACTTGAAATATTACTATTTCCGTTTTTGCCACCGTTGGAGTTGCATGCATCAGATTGACTTTGACTATTGCTACCGTTGCCGTTGCCTCCAGCGGTACCACTATTCATGGTGGCAAAAGAAAAAAAGACTACTTTGAGAATTTATTGCAAATGTCTTTTATGTATACATACATACACTGCGATCCACTTGATTATGGGCCCTATTGTAGAGATCAATTAATTTTTAGAAATTTATTATTTAGCAACCCGAATATCAAGTAATAATCAAGTCCTAATTCCATAAAAAAAAATTATAATTATTTTCGCGTTTTTTGAATAGGGGCCGTGATAGAAATGTCGCTGTGCTGTCGCTGTGGACAAGTGCATTCTTTTTATTTACAGGAACAGTCATCGACTGATACCCAACGCCAAAGATAATATGATACGAAACTTCTCTCTTTCGCTTGCTGCGAGAGCCCATGATCTCACATTTTGGGCTGGCAACAAAGCCGAATCATGGGCTACTGAACAGCTGGCACGCAAAAAGGTGGGCTACCAGAGGCAAATGCGTGGAAATAGCTATAATTTTTATTTGGATAATAAAAGCGAGTAAATGTTATTTTTTTATAGAATGTGTCTTGAAATCTCTAAATTAAGAGTTAAATTTAATATAGAAGTTTTAGCAAACTATGAAGGTTTTGATTTACATACAAATATTGTATTTTATTTTAAAAATATATACCAAAACTATTTTTTCAAAGCGAACTGGGTAAATATTGCATTTTAATATACATGAATAAACATGTATGTTTATAAGAAAACACGCTATATCTTACATTTATGTTTAGTGCATTTTAATGCATTTTAATTTTAAGAAGTTTTTGCGAAATATGAATTTCTGCAATATTTTAATTGTTTTCATTGTTTTGATTTTATATATATTATCTTCTGGCATTAAGGTAATTAACATATCTTATTTAGTCTTATTTTTATTGCAATTTCATTCATTCTGTTAGCAAACCTCAACTGTGGCGAAGCAACTGCAAAATCTCCAAAAAATTAAATAAAAAGCCCCAGATACTATTTCTACAGAGTGGCTCTTTTGGAAAATGTTATAAAAAATGCGCCTTTTGACAGCGCTCTCTCGAAACAAAGAGTTTCGTATCATATTATCTTTGCCCAACGCGTACGGTTGTGCTTAAGGTGATTTCAGTGTTTCGCAGTCTCTTTTGAGTAATTTTCTCTCCTGTTTTGACAGCAAAGACAATAATAAACTTTCTTCCATCGGTAAGCTACGTGTGCAGAGAACGTGTATTTACAGAGAAGCCTTATCCCAGTCCATTCCGACACACATTCCTCTGATTTGGAGGGGTACTTGATTTCTTATCGAGTCTCACCACTATATTTCTTATGAATGTTCACCACGATTCGACAGCGATAGAGCGAAAAAAATAACAGTGCCAGAGCGAGAATTGAAAAAGCAAGAGTTTTAATATATTTTTGTTGTGTTATCGGTCGAGCTGGAGATTTATTTAAATTTTGGTAAAATTCATTCACTTAAATTTATAAAAATAATTTATGAAGCAATATTTTTCAAATTTGGTACAATGCTATGCAGTAGTACTTTGTACACATGTAAATCTGGCCATATGAGCAATTTATTTAATTTTTAACATTCAATTTGGTTGATATAAATTCAGTAATTTTGAAACTTCACAGGTTTCTTATGTATTTACCTAGAATCATAAATATTACATAAGTATATATTCTACAAACATACATGCATATATACATATATGAATGAACGTAAATATGTTCTTATTTTATGTACTTATGTACGTACATACATAGAATGGCACATATCATATTCTGATTCAAACAAAATCTGTAAAAAGCCAACAATATGCCTAATAGAATTTATATATGAACATATGCATATTTATTTGTTGATTTTACTAGTTACTTGTTATCACATGTAATATAATTTAGTATGCTTCCCGAAACTAAATTTAATACATATCACCATGTTTAAAATATTTGATCAAACAAATAGAAACCTAAAATTCATCTTACTTGCAAGCAAAAATACAAACGCATATTTTTATGCACATACATACATTAAATACAAACGTACATTTGTTCACGTGCCCGGAAACCACCCTTGAGCTCTAAATGTTTGCTTCTGCTCGGATTTCCGACAATTCTGCTGCGAGAAGATGCACATACATATGTACATATGTAGATTTTGACAATTTAGGCGGCCAAAATTATTTATGGGATTATTTTAGTTCTACGTTGAATTAAAATAAAAGAAAAGTATATATTTATTAAAAGAAACATGTATTTCCCAAGTTATGAAAAAAAAAAACAGCTATGTATCAAATATGATATGTATGCTCAACTAAATCCGTGTTTGGGTCAACAGGTAATAACAGTTCAACCGTTTCAGGAAAAAAAGACTTGCCTGAAGATTTTTTGGTTGTCTCAAGCAACTAATAAAGGGATCTGAACTTAACAAAAGCCTATGATATACATCTAAGTTGCATTCTTCCCTGGAAAATTTTCGGGCAAAGTTCTGCCGATATGATCGGAAATGCTTGTTACGGGCCTCTGCAGCCTCTTCCGATAGCTGTCCAATAGGAAGCAGCGAATTTTTTATGATTTGGCTTCCGTGTACCAATATCTTGTGCATAGTGGGCGTCATTGGGTGCCAACCATACAATTCCACGTACAATTTTGCTGTGTCGTACGCATACTTATCATATTTTTCAGCATCAATTTCGTGGCCACTTGAAATTGTTTCTAGAATAATTTTGAATCTGTAAATCAATTCAAAGCTAACACCTGTAATGTCTGAAGCGTGGACAATAACGTCATCACCTATGGAGGCCTTTATTTCTTCCGTTTTCCTTCTTTTACTTCGCTCACTTAATTCTGCAAAAGACTTAGTTGGTCGACCTTGAGGCTGATTCAATGGAAATCTCGAATGTTCCCTCCAACCATGATTGGTTTTTTTTTGAGGAAAACATCTTGATGTTTGTTTGCCTTTGCCCATCGTTGCTTAATTTGTGATTTTACGTAAGAAAATCTTTGTTTTAAGATATCCTTAGCCTCTTCATTCTGCCCATAACGCATGAGGAGAAAATTCTCATAATAGTCATGTTTTTCATTTAAACTTGGTAAATTTTGACTTTGTAGTTGGTCAAATATGTCTTCACGAGTCACTGCTTTAATACCTGAGGCAGTAGGAAGACCTGAATTAAATAAAAAACGAGTTTAATATAAAATAATCCAAATTAAATTTTTGGTGACATTTGATATGTGATCTTTCAAACGGGCCTAGATCAAAAAAGCGCGAACTTCCGCGGCTACTTTTAGTTGAAAAACTTAGTTACAAATGTGAAATTTATATTAAAAAAAAAAAATATAACAGGGACGGACTCATAAGTACTTTAAAACAGTTATTGAATGTAAGTTGATGTAAAAAAAAAATATTTTAGATAGGGTGATGTTATGCGTGTCTAAAGCTAAGTATAGAAATTTAAACTAAGTTATTCCGATTTGAAAAAATATTGTTCTTACCTGTATTATCACAATCCATCACAATCAAAATGAAACAATTTGTTTAAAATGAATAATGCACTTGGTAAAGTTATGAGTTCAGAATAGCTCCGAGAACTGATATGTTTACATACATATATTGTTTTCTTCTTTTTCTTGTCCGACAGGGTGAATTTTTGATATTTGTTGGAACGATTTTCCGTCATCCCTTGTCAAGTTTGGTTTGGAGACAAACCGGTTTCGGCGTTGTGCCATCTTCAGTGTCAATGTTTACACTTATTCACTTTCGAATTCTCACCAATCAAATGTCGGCACGTGCGCTTCGAACGCGGTAAGAGAGCATTTTATATTATATCTGGAACTGTTAACTCGCTATTTTTATTGCTAGCGTACCGTTATATAGTTTTTTTTAATGCTTTTGGCCGCCTAAAGCTTCTAAATCTATGTATGTTCGATGGCAATAAACCACCATTATAAATTAGAGTTGGGTGCAAATACTTTTCCTTTCGCAGTAGGTACAAGGAAAAATAGGAGTAATAAAAAAATATACGATTTAACTCTCAGAGACGTTTAACTGGGAGAAAATCAATAATATATAGCTGCTTAATACTTATTAAGGTGGGATATAGTGTGATACATTTTTTAAATAAATTAAAAGTGAAAATTAGTTATGAATTTCTGTAACTACTTTTCATAAAGTACTAGATTTCCTACTCCGACTACCAATTGAAGTAAATGGTTTGCAAATTCATTGATGACCAACACTGTTGTTCAAATGCGACAAAATTCGGCTACATATTTACATATATATATAAGCTCATACAAATGTACACAGCGCGTATTGAGGTGATGAAAATGTGCTGAGTATTTCTCTAGGCAAGGCCGATTTTGCAAAATAATACCGAATTCATTTATATATTTTTATTGGTATTTTACAATATAATCGGTCGTAATGATTAAATATTCATAAATTAGATATGAATTTGGTAAAAGAATATCGTATTAGCTGAGGAATGTCTATTATACAAATTTTCATTTATTTTTCACCAACACATTTGCCGGACTGGGCCAGAAATAGGCAGGGGCGCTGCTTGCAAAGCTGAAGACGAAAATGTTCAAATTTGTAAATTTTTGCAATATCGCGAAAAATGTTCTTCGCTGGCAGATTTTAAGTTGTGCTGCAATTTATGAATGAAATGAGTTTTACGAACGCGCAATTTATGAATGAAATGGTTTAGGATTTATGGCGCCGGTGTAACTGTTGATTAAGCAGTTGCTGCGGGAAGTGAGGACAGAAGTGTGCGCACGTCGATATATAAGTTTGTATAAATATAAGTGTGTGCGCATATATACACATACATATGTACATATGTATGAACAAAGTTAGTTCTTTTTTTTGTATACATATGTACGCATAGATAAGTATATACTTATAATGGGTAAAATATTGATTTGTATTATGTTGAATGGGGGTTTATATCGATACACAGATATGTACATATGTATATCAATGTACCTACATGTAATTATTGGGGTACTATTTACGTGCATACATAAAATGTGTACATGCAGACATTAATACCTATTAATTTTACCTAGTATTATAAATGCTCAAGTATAATCGAAGTTTGGGTGGAAAAAAAGTTGTAAATTAATATCCATGCATTTATGAATGTACATACAATATGTATGTATACACATGATTTGCAGTAATTTCTGCGAATAACTTATTATATAAAAGCGTAAAAATTATGTGCCAAAAAATGCAAATCGCCGCCGGCATTTGAACATTTGCGTTTGCGCACTACCATTATAGCAAATCTTATCATATCATATGTACGTACACACAAATAGCACATGAAGAGTCCTCCATTAATTAATAAAACAAAGGTTATTATTATTTAATAAATACAATTCGGCTTTTTAATTTATTTATCCAATATCCAACGAAATTCATAAATTTTTTCATCCGTAATGCCGTCGGCAAAACAACAGGTGGATTATGCTTACATTTGGGCATTACTTAAACCCATATTCATAAAACAAAAAAGGGGCCGCTTCAGTCATTATTTTCACAAATACCAATGTACATTTTATCAAACATATTATAATTATTCTGCTTTTTATTAAATTGTCAAAATCATCCCAAAATAAGTCAATTTTTCTTACATATATGAGAATATACAAGCTGTTCAATTTCTTTCGGCCTCACTCAGCTCTGTTAACTCGCCACTCTCGCTATTTCCCCTGTTAGCCCTGGCGTGTTGGGATTCTGCAAGACATTCACTAGGATTTTGACAATTCACACTGATATTTGCGTGAAAATCTTCTCTGTCAAATATAAGTTCTCTGTACGTGTGCTTCTACTGATTGTGTTTTATCAGAGAACTTATATTTGACAGAGAAGATTTTCACGCGAATATCAGTGTGAATTGTCAAAATCCAAGTAAATGTCTTGTCTTATTTCACCGCGCCAGGGCTAACAGGGGAAATAGCGAGAGTGGCAAGTTAACAGAGCTGAGTGAGGTCGAAAGAAATTTAACAGCTTGTATATTCTCATAAATGTAAGAAAAATATACGTATTTTGGGTTGATTTTGACAATTTAATAAAAAGCATAATAATTATAATACGATTGATAAAATGTATATTCATACTTATGTACATATGTGCATTTGTAAAATTAATGGCTGAAGCCGCCCCTTTTTTGTTTTATGGATATGGATTTAATTAATGCACAAATGTGAGCATAATCCACCTGTTGTTTTGCCGACGGCATTACGTATTAGGAAAATTATGAATTTCGTTGGATATAGGAAAAATAAAGTCAAATAATAATAAAATTGGTTTTATTAATTAATGAAGAGTCCTCTTTTGTGTAATTTGTGTGTACGTACTTACATACATATGATATGATTAGATTTGCTATAATGGTGGTGCGCAAACGCAAATGCTAAAATGCCGTCGGCGATTTGCATTTGTTGACACATAATTTTTACGCTTTTATCTACATAAGTTATTCGCAAATTTTTTGAAAATTACTGCAAGTCTTGTGTATGCGTACATATGTATGTATGTATGTACATATGTAGATTCTAAACCCCCATTTAACATAATACAAATCAATATTTTACCCATTATACATATATTCTTATCTATGCATACATACATATGTATGTATACAAAATGCAGAACTAACTTTGTTCATATGTATGTATGTACATACATATGTATATACATACTTTAGATAAATATATAAAATCAAATGTACTCGTACTTACAAGATCATAAAAATCAACCTTGACCTACTACATCACATGCCAAAATATAAATTCAAGGACAAATGACGTCTTTGCACATACAAATGTACGCACATACTTATATTTATACATATTTACACATCAACGTGCGCACACTTCTGTCCTCACTTCCCGCAGCAACTACTACATCAACAGTTACACCGGCGCCTTAAATCCTAAACCATTTCATTCATAATTGCGCGTGCGTAAAACTCATTTCATTCCTTAATTTCAGCACAACTTAAAATCTGCCAGCGAAGCACATTTTTCGCGATCTTGCAAAAATTTATAAATTTCAACATTTTCGTCCTCAGCTTTGCTTTGTACAGGGGCGTTGCCTATTTCTGGCCCAGTCCGGCAAATGTGTTGATGAAAAATAAATTAAAATATGTATATTAGACATTCCTCAGCTAATACGATACTCTTTTACCAAATTCATATTTAATTTATGAATATTTAATCATTACGAACCATTATATTGTAAAATACTAATAAAAATATATAAATGCATTCGGTGATATTTCGCAAAATCGGCCTTGCCAAGATAAATACTCAGCACATCTTCATCACCTCAATACGCGCTGTGTACATTTGTATGAGCTTATATATATATGTAAATATGTAGCCGAATTTTGTCGCATTTGAACAACTGTGTTGGTCATCACTGAATTTGCAAACCTTTTACTGCAATTTGTAGTCGAAGTAGGAAATCTACTACTTTATAAAAAGTAGTTACAAAAATGCATAATTAATTTTCACTTTTAATTTATTTAAAAAATATATCACACTATATCTCACCTTAATAAGTATTAAGCAGCTATATATTATTGATTTTCTCACAGTTAAACGTCTCTGAGAGTTAAATCGTATATATTTTTATTACTCCTATTTTTCCTTGGACCTACTGCGAAACGATAAGTATTTGCACCCAACTCTAATTTATGGTGGCGGTTTATTGCCTTCGTCTCGCAGCAGAATTGTCGGAAATCCGAGCAGAAGCAAACATATACAGCTCAAGGGTGGTTTGCGGGCACGTGAACAAATGTACGTTTGTATTTATTGTATGTACATACATATGTGCAGAAAAATATGCGTTTGTGTTTTTGCTTGCACATAAGATGAATTTTAGGCTTAGATTTGTTTGATCAAATATTTTAAACATGTGTGATATTAAATTTAGTTTGGGAAGACAAAGTAAATTGTATTATTGTATTCAAATTAGGGAATATACATACATATGTACATATATCAATCCACATTAATGGTTAAAAGGTAAATAATTTGCCCATATGGCCAGATTTACATACATACATACATATGTATGTAAGTACAAAGTACTACTTGCCTTAAATTGTAACTGGTTCGATAAATATTATTTCATTAAAATTTTGTTCACATTAAGTGATAGAATTTTGCCAAAATTTAAATAAATTTTCAGCTCCACCGATAACATAACGAAAATACATTAAAATTCTCGTTTTATCAATTCCCGCTCTATCACTGTTAGTTTTTTTCTCTATCGCTGTCGAATCGTGGTGAGCTAAGACAAAATATATCATGGTGAGCTACGACAAGAAAATTAGTACCCCTCAAAATCAGAGGAATGTGTGTCGGAATGGACTGAGATAAGGCTTCTCTGTCAATACACGTTCTCTGGTTTTATAAGCAATAATGTCCCTTGAGGGACCCTTTCTTGGGCAAAACAGGTTCGCCCTGTTATCAAGCCCAAAAGCAAAAAGGAAAAAGCCACAATCTATAAATAAAGACTTGTTTCCCGCTTTACCATTAATTAAGAAAGAAAACCCAAGATTTTTAGTGGCAAGTGCATCAAACTCAATAAAACCTTTAAACAAGTACTCTTGCTTTGCTGTGCATAAAGCTTTAAAAGCTATTAGTTCAGAAATCATCAATATCTCCGAACTAAAAGACGGAAATTTATTAATTTTTGTTAAAAACGATAATATCGCAAACAAGTTTCGTAAAACAACCACTTTACATGGAATATGTAATGTAAAAATTGAGCTACATAACAACCTGAATTACTCCAAAGGCACAATCTACGCACCATGTTTCAATGATATTTCAGAAAATGAAATTATTGAAAACCTGAAAGACCAGGGTGTTGTATCAGTTTTCAAATTTCCAAAATATGTTGATGGCAAACCAGTACCTAGCGGAGTAATTTTACTCACTTTTGATATATATCAATTGCCTGAGAAATTGGAAGTGTCATGGTATACTACTAAAGTACGCCCATACTACCCAAACCCCATGAGGTGTAAAAATTGCCAATTGTTCGGCCACACAGCAAAGCGATGCAATAAAACATCTACCTGCGACTCATGCGCTCTCCCTCCTCACTCTCCAGAAGTATGCTCTCGCACTTTGTGTGCAAACTGCTCTGGCAGCCACTCAGCTTCCAGTAAATCTTGCCCAAAGTTCGTTCAATTGAAACAAGTAATAAAGATAAAAACAGATACTAAGTACTCTATGCGCGAAGCGCTCAAAATGCAAAAAATGCAAATACCACCACCTCTCTTTCCTTTTCTAATATTATCAAAAAATCAAACAATACACAACCAAACCAAAACAATAGTGAAACCCAAGCAGAACAAATACGTTCGAGCAACAACAATACCCACATTAATATTACGAATGAAGAAACAATAGAAAACAACGCAAGTCAAACAAACAAATTAAATACCAGTCAAACCACTTTTCCAGTCGATGATTCAACAACAACAAACATTATCTCAAATTTTCTTAACCACCCTACCTCTCCTGATACTCCCGCTCCCATTTTTCCCTCCCTATCCTACCTCCCTACCCTACCTCCCTACCCTACCTCCCTACACACACAAATGAAATATGATTAAAATATTACAATGGAATATAAACGGACTATTTAATAATTACACTGATTTAAATATTTTAATTAATGAATTTTCTCCTGAAATCGTTGCTTTACAAGAGACCCATCTCCCCGCTAATAAGATAGCGTATTCCCCTAAAAACTACACAAGTTACTTTTTTAATAGCAGTCAAAACACTTCCTGTAAGCAAGGCATTGCAATTCTCGTTAAAAACTCCATCAACCATAAACCCATTTCGGTCACTTCTGGCATTTCCTGCTTGGCGTTGGAAATTGATATAGGCTTCAAAATCACTATTGTCAATTGCTACATCCCGCCTCATCAGAACTTTACTAATAGGGACCTTAGTAATATCTTCAACACTGTTTCTGCCCCAATTGTTTTGTTAGGAGATTTTAATGCCTGGAGCCCGCTGTGGGGTTCTCCTGCTAGTAATAAAAGGGGAGAAATCATTGAGGATATAATACTTTCTCACAACCTAGTTGTCCTTAACGATGGATCACCCACTCACTTCTCCACTCATAAAACGTTTACCCATCCCAACATCACCCTTGCCTCCACACCAATTGCACCCAAACTTTCCTCTAAAACAATTGACGACCTCCACAATAGTGATCATTTTCCGATTATCACCTCCATTTCCATCCCTAATTGGTATAAAGTAAGATCCACATCAAAGTTCTTAACAGAGAAGGCAGATTGGACAAACTTTCAGCGACTTTCTGTTTTGTTTTCGAACAACAAACCCTTGTCAAAAAACATAAATGCTGAAGCTGCCGCTATAAAAACAATAATCCGATGAGCAGCACATTGCGCGATACCCCAGTCCAGTACCAAGCATTTCTATGCTAAATTGCCATATTGGTCAAATCTCCTAACAATTTTGAGGAACAATAAGCAAACATTATGGTCCAAATACAAACAATCCAGAACTGACAATAATTTCATAAGCTATAAAAAAGCGAACTCGGTGTTTAGAAAAGAATTAAAATTTGCCAAACGAAAAGCTTTAGAAACATTCACCGCCAATATCAACCCACTTTCGAGCACAAAAAAAATTTGGTCAGACATTAAAATTCTTACAGGTTCCTTACAACGATCCAGCATACCATTTATACATTCAGCCCAAGGACCTATTTACAATCCTCATGACATTGCTGAGAAGTTTGCGGACACATGGTCAGATAATTCCAATGGTCAAAACTTTTACAATGATTTTAACACATTAAAAGGCCTAGAAATCCCTGAAAACTACAATAACCCATTTCCCTCACCCAGAGCCGTCCAAGCAGATGCTCCCATCACATTAAGTGAATTCGATGTAACAATTTCATCGATGACTGGTAAAACTCCAGGATTGGACAAAATTTCCTATCCCATCCTTAAAAATCTCCCTCGATCCCTTAAAATACGACTAATTTCTCTTTACAATAAAATCCTCAACGTGGGAATCTATCCACAGGAGTGGAAGACAGCATCCATCCTTCCCATCCCCAAGCCCAATAAACCTACATCTCAGAAATCCAAGATTCTGGAGAAAATAATATCTGTAAGAGTTATGTGGTTTGCCAAAGCAAACGCCTTTATAAAACCCCAACAATTTGGCTTCCAAAAAGGTTTAGGAGTAACTGACGCTCTGTTATTTTTCGAACACTATGCCTCTACGGCTTTGTCAAACCGAAATCACGTTTCTGTGCTAAGCTTAGACTTTGAAAAAGCCTTTGACAGGATTGGACCTCACATGGTACTCAGAGAACTTAAAAAATGGAATGTTGGCGAAAAACTATACAACGTAATAAAATCGTTTTTGACCCACCGCAAATTTTTTGTTATTGCCAATAAGCATAAATCCGGCGTACACGATCTCTTTAATGGTATACCACAGGGATCACCTCTTTCTGTTGCGTTATTTACCATTGCGTTCAACGAAATCAGTACCATAGTAAGTTCTAGTGGAGCTGTCGAACACTGCATCTATGCTGATGATGTTTTAATATTTTCTCAAACTCAAGATCTAAACCAAGTAAAACACAAATTTTTAAATATATTGAATAAAATACGTAATTGGTCAAAAACTTCAGGCGCTAATATATCGCCTAGCAAATGTAAAACTTTTCATATATGCCGGAAACAAAAGTGCTCCTTTCCTAATATATCATTTTCTAACGTTGATCTCCCACATACTAATAAATTAAGAATCTTAGGACTTATATTAGACAATAAATTAACTTTCAAAGAGCATTGTAAATGGTAGGGTGCAATAACACCATACGAAATAAGGCCATATGGTCTTATTTCCACTTGTGGTTGGAATTAAAGCCATACGGCGTTATTTCCAGCGCAGAAGTGCAATAAAGACATATTTAAAATTTGCCAGGTGAGAAATATAGCCATATCTTGAAATGGCACCCTTTCGAACTAAAAATACAGTATGCCTGGCAACACTGTCTGTCAATCACATGGTTTCTGCTAATTGTTTGTGCATTTACATTGTCCTTCCTTTGAAATATTTTCACGAAAATGGAAAATAATTTAGTTTTTGAATAAGTGCTAATACCAGGATTTAGGAGATCATCCAAGTTACTATACATAGAAGCAGAAAACCAAATTTTTAAGTTTAAATTCAATCGTAATAATGTTAAATATTATTATTGCTATCAGAGTGATTGCAAAATGAGTGTTGCAGTGGATTTCAATAGCGAAACATTATGCAGACAAATTGGCAATACCAAAGTTCATAATCATGATCCCCAAAATGAACTGTACAGCAAGCTACAATTACTAAACTCCATAAAAAGCGAGTGCAAGACGTCATCGTTAAAAAGGGCAGGTGTGCGTGAGATATATGATGAGCAATGTAAGAAATTTAAAGAATCAGCACTACTAGTACAATTTGGTCCAATACGTAGGCAACTCCTGAATATCAGACACGAATGTTTTCCTAAAGCACCAATTTGCTTTGCCGACATTGTAAAAATCTTTCAAAATGAAAATGTGTCCAAGGAATTTGCTATGTGGAAATATGAACCAGGTAAACCATTTTATAATGACACAATCATAACCGAAGAATTTTCGTATACTGTGTTCGCCTCACCTACTATTTGCAACAAATTAAAAGCTATAAGTGTGTCGGAACCACGAAAATATATTGTTGACAGCACCTTCAATGTTGTGCCCGTTTCAAAGCAATTCAAGCAACTGCTAATATTTCATATAGTTCACTCGGATCACGTAAGTTTGTTTTTTCTTTGACAAAGAATTTAATTTATCCTTTACATTTCAGGCGTATCCATTCATATATGTCTTAATGTCCCACAAGTCGCAAGCAGCATACACACATGCCCTTCAATATGTGCATTCAAATATTTTAGATTTGACACCAACATCGGTAGTTACAGATTTTGAAGTGAGTTTACGCAATTCAATACAGATTGTGTATCCTACGGTATCTATGAAAGGTTGTTGGTTCCATTTTACAAATGCTCTACGGCGAAAAGCTTCCAAAATTCCTGGCTTCATTGGGCAGTTAAATAAGGATAATCAAGCTAAAAAATTATTGTATAAGTTTATGGTTTTACCACTACTTAAATCTGTGGATATTAAAGCAGCTTTTGAAATTATTGAAGCCGAGGCTTTTAGTTCACAATTTTTTCAACAAAACATGAATGGAAGCATATTTAAACATTTTGTCGTATATTTCAAACGCCAATGGATGAAAAAGGTAAACTAAAATTACACTTTACTTATTCCTTTCAAAAGTAGCAATGATATCAAATGTTATTATATTATATTTAAGGAGCGTCCAGAAAATTTCTCTGTACATAAAGAGCCCACTACGACTAGCAGCGCCGCGGCAGCTTTCCACAGCCAGCTAAGGACGTAACTGCCGAAACGTGGAAATTTCTATAAATTTTTAAACGTTCTAAGCGACGTAGATGCATCAAAATCAATAGATTTCTTGAAGTCAATCGCAGGGGATACTGATTTATGTAAAGAGAAACATAAATGGTTTAAAAATCGTACACGATTCATACATGAACGACTCAGCCAATTGCACAAAAAAAAAATTACGTTGACAGATATTCTCAACCAGCTTTCTATAAAAGAAAGCCGGTTATTTGCAGAAAGTTTCCTAAACGAACAACAAACCGACGATAGTGACAGTGAAGACAATGACGAAGAAGATGTTAGTGAAGAGGTGGTGCATCATACTGAACAAAGGGACCTCATGTGTGTTATTTGCTGTGAAAAAGAGCGAGAAGTTTTTTTTATTCCATGTAAACATTGTAAATGTTGTCACGATTGTTTCGACCAAATTAAAGATAGGAGTATGCGCTCTGGAGTTAAACTACTATGCCCAATTTGTCGTGCCATTGTCAAAGACTCGATGTTCATTAATATGTAAAGTGTTGATGTAGTTCTTTTTGGAAAAGTTTTTTTGTTCGATTTTGTTAAAATATATGTACACAAGTACATACGCTCCGTGATTGCCCATAAAAATTTGTAACTAATAAAATAAAAACATGGTAATTTAATATTTCCGAATTTATTCGATATATTTAAAAGAAAAATGCGAGTATATCAGGATAGTTTTGCCGGTCCGCGCTTACTCTCCTTCGCGCCCCGGCGCACCGCGGCGTCACGCGCCGCGCGCCCGCTTTGCCGGCCTCCGCGCCGACCCTCCCTCTCGAAAAGTTTTCTTAGTTTTTCTAAATACCCATTTTCAAAAGCGCAATAAAGCCGTAATGGCTTTATTTCCATTTACATTTGGAATTAAGGCCATATAGAAATTATGGCTTTATTTCCAATCGCTATTGGAAATAAAGCCATTATGGCCTTATTTCGTATGGTTTTATTGCACCCCACCATTGTAAATATGTTAGATTTAGTCTTTTTTCTAGATTGAATATAATAAAATTCTTGTCTTCTAAATACTTCTTAGTGCACACAAATACTCTTGTCAATATAACTAAAGCTTTAATATTATCTAAAATTGATTTCGGACTTTGTATTTACGGACACTGCGCTAAGACAAACATTAAGCTATTGAACGCACCCTACCACGCAGCAGCCAGAAGGAGCATTCGCGCCTTCCTAACGTCACCAATTAAGGCTATTCTATCTGAAGCTGGATTACCACATATCCAATATTCGTAGCATGCTCTTGCAAAGCAATAGCTATATAAAAATAATGTGGGTGCCTAGCCATATTGGAATTCGTGACAACGAAATTGCCGATAAAAAAGCGAAAGAAGCTTCCAAACAACCACTTCACCTCTTTGACTATTTCACCGATAAAGATATACGCAGACTTGTTGAAACATACGTAAATGAAATCCAAGCAAGAGAATGGAGTAACTACGATCATCACTACAAAAAATTTAATCCTGCGGAAACAAAGCCTTTATACTCAGGAAACTCGACTTGTAAAAATATAAGGACATTTATAAGACTTCGACTAGGACACACAACTGCTACACATGTTTACATCTTAAATGGCGTAAATAAACCAAATTGCGTATTCTGCGGATCAAATGATGTCACGGTTATACACCTCCTCGATTCCTGCCCGGCACTTCAACAAATCAGAGCTAATGTTTTTTCTAACAAAAAACCTTCTTCATATCTAGAACGGACTGATGACAGTAACATAGAAATCATATCTAAATATATTTCGCTTTGCAAATTAAATATTTAGTTTAATTACACCATACACTTTACATGCAT
Organism: Philophylla caesio; assembly: GCA_963971545.1. Lineage (NCBI taxonomy): Eukaryota > Metazoa > Arthropoda > Insecta > Diptera > Tephritidae > Philophylla > Philophylla caesio. The sequence continues at coordinate 4,557,294 of OZ020605.1, forward strand.
CCATTTACTCTTGCTTTTAAGTTTATCTTTTATATTGTATCTAATTTTACGTTTCTTAATAACTCGATCTCAAATGTGAATATAATAGACTAAGATATTCTAACATAAGCTGAAGGCCCTGGCAGCCAGTGCTTTATATCTATAAGTGCAACGATTATTTATAATTATTTCTCTTTTAAATAATAATAATAAATAATATTTACAGGAAAGTGTTGTAAATCACTATTTTCCATAATAAAATGTGTTAAACATTAAATTCAAGTTGAAAACGTTTCGAGATTAAGCGTTAACTGTTAAAGAGAATCCTTAAATGAATGCCTATGTTTATTAAGGTCTGTCTAAAAGGAAAATAGCTAAAGCAGACCAGAAAAGAAGTGATGTTATTTGAAACTAATTTAAAAATTAAGATAGGTATGGAAAGAAATGGAATGAAGGCAAACCGTGTCTGCAGGAGAGATAATTCGTCGTAAAGTACTGTCGTTGACTCCGATAGACGGACTTATCGCCACAATTCGCATCAAGGCGGTATTCTTCAACATCACGAAAGATCGCTTCTACGGTCTCCTTGGCCGGAGGTACGAGCGGTGTCACTTTTGACAGCACAATAATAAGTTGCCTATATGCCGCAATGTCTGAATTTGGTATCCCCGCAAATCCCCGCCAATTCGGCTATGAAAATGACGCTGAGCAACACCACCAGCTTGGTTAGAACTCGGAAGGACTTCTCCGAGCCGTTTGATACCAAACAAAGTTTCAGACAGGGTGACTCATTCTTTAACCTGATGCTGGCGAAAGAAATTCGAGCCGCAGAACAAAATCGGTCAAGCACCATCTTTTATAAGAGTGTGCAATTGCTGGCGTACGGCCACAACCAACTGCCTTCTCCAAACTGGATAGAAAAGCATGGTGAATTGGTTTGGAGGTAAACGAGAGCAAGATAAAATATCTCCGGTCATCAAACAGAGAGTCAGCACGTTCACGGCAGGAATTTTACATCACTAATGACAGTTATAACTTTGAACAAATAAGAAAAGCTAAATTCGGACGAAACCGATTTTTATATACCCTCGCGATGAATTTTTGTATGGTCGGTAGCCATAAAACAGAGATGGGCAAGCCCTATCACTTGTGATAGCAGAGCAAAATGCTGCCTCAGCGCAGTCGACACACGTATAGTGTACGAGAAGCAAGCAGAAAAACCCGACAATCGATCGTACGCTTTGTATTGCAAGTTCGGGCGTAGCAAAGCGACACACAAAAGTTTTTCTTGCTTCAGTTGGCGAACAACTATCGTTGGATAACTAGCGTATGCGCGAAATGTATGCAAATTTTTTTACGATTTTCAACAGAGAAAGTAAGTATACTAATTTAAAACACAAAATTTTCCAACTTTACGCAATGTTTGGGACAACTTATAACTGCGAAGTGGCCTTTTCCTCGTTAAAAATAATTTTAAGTAAACAGCGAAATAGAATATCTGATGGACACATTGCTGATCTTTTAAGAATTAAGGAATGTAAACTTGAAGTAAATATTGATGATATAATACAATAAAATTGTAATAATCATAAAAAATAAAATGAAGCAACATTTACTTGTTCAGTGTGCAAGTGTATTTTTCCTTGAACAACACATCGTTTTTCGCTGCTTCAACACACGCGCAAACTGCACTGCGGCAGAACGTGCATACAGTCACATTGCCCATCTCTGCCATAAAATTACAAAATTCCCGTTTCTTTGTTTTAAATCGCTGCTAGTATTAAACTTTACTCAATTTCTTCCAATAAATACAGAAAAACAAATTTTTTAACGATGATAACAGCGATATTGAGGGAAATTTGTTCACCAAATTTTGTGACGATACCATACATCGTTATTGAGATATAGGAATTTTTCCTAAGTGGGCGTGGCAACGCCCATTTTTCAAAATTTCATAAATACCGAATATCGGTCAATTTGTTATAATAGATACCGAAAAAGTTGAGTTTTTGCATTTCCCAAAATGTCCGTTATATAGGAGGTGGGCGTGGTTTTTAACCGATCTTTACCATTTTCAATGCCACCTACCCTGTCCAAAGAGCAATCTATGTACCAAATTTTATTGAGATATCTCTATTTTTACTCAAGTTATTGAAACCACGGAGGGACGGAGGGACGGACAGACAGTCAGGGCTAAATCGATGCCTCTTTTCATTCTGATCGTTTAAGTATATATATGTCTATATCTATCTCGATTATTTTTTGCTGTTACAAACAACCGTTATGCGAATAAAGTTATAATACCCTTGTGTACATGTACGCTCGGATATAATAAGAAGAGAACTTCGTTTACTTAGGGACTTGCATTAACATCAATAACAATGTCACTCTTGAAATCCAACTGAGGATCTGTCGTGCTATGTTGACCTAGGCCAAAATCGTTTAGGCGGTAAATACACCAATTAAGAAGAGAATAAGATTGTTTTGGAATAAATTCCGTTGAGTTTAGTCGAAGACGTAGAGTACCGTGAACTTCTCCATCTACTTAACCCTAATTACAGAGTTCCGAAACGGAAAACAATTTAATTCACTTATACCTCTGCTTTACGATAAAATATTTGTAATAGTAAAATGCCGATTGAAAAGAGCACACGTTGTGTTCCAGACTGTTGACAGTTGAACTTCGCTCGCCCATGGCAATTTTTTTAGTGTGACGGCACATTACATCTTCGAAGACACCACAAGAAAATTCATGTCGTCAGATTTTCTGACGTTTGAAAATATCCAAAACAAATTAACAAAAATTATACACGAGTGGGAACTTACAACCTATGTTACTGCAATTGTTAGTAATAACAGAAAACCCGAAGGCAGCAATTCGTGGTGGAGGTCGGCGTCATTGGGGAGGTTTTGCCTAAACGCTTAACTTGATGGATCAATCTGGATTAAAAGAAATTCACTTTATACTAAATAAAATTAAAGCTTTTGCACGGGTTTTCACAAAAAGCACTTATTCGTATTCTCAATTTAAAATACAGTTCGAAAGAATGCAAAACGAAATGTTAAAAAGAGTTTTACAATTAAAGAGGGGAGTTATAAGTACTTAAGCTTTAATTATTGCACAATCACGAGTCGAGAGACAAAGTTGAACAGAATTTTGAGTAATAATGATTGGTTCATTGTACAGGAATCAATGGAGGTGATGCAAATGTTCGAAGTTACCCAGACTTTGATATGTACTGAGAAACAAATCAAAGCGTCAGTTATTTTGTATAAGAAACTATTAAATAAATATTTGAAATCTTTTCAGACAACCTGTTTAAAATATTGTTAAAAAAAATAGTTTTTAGCGATTCAAAAATTTGGAAAGGAATGTGCTAATAACTCACGTTACGGTATTGGATCTCCACCGAAAAAAATTTGGGTTTATAAAATCGGTCGGGCAACAGGCGGTGGAAAAGCTTAATTCTAAAGTAGCAAACACGGAAGTTCTAAATGGAGAATTAGAAGAAGAATGCATTGAGATAAACGACAGACTAGATGTAGTTTGGAAAGATTTTGACGCTGAAGTTCAGCATTACCTACGACCGCAAAACCAGTTATAACCAAATTTAGCAAATATTTAGCAGAGCCAATTCTAGCCACCAAATAAAGCAGTGCGAATTCGAAGATCCCCTTAATTGGTGGGACCAAAGAAAAAACATTTACACACGTCTATACCATCTTATAAAAAGAATGCTAAAGTCGCACAAAAAAGTATACCTACCCCCTCGATATGCTGTTTCAGACAAACTAAACATTTGTAAAATTTGATTGCACTTATGCATCGATGCAAACAAACCACATATTACCATTAGTTTGACGTCTGCTTGATACCATTTACAAATCAATTTATGCACGCACTGAAAAGTATACGTACGACTTTAGTTATATAACGGTATTTTTAAGATTTTGCAAGTTAGATATAAAATATTTTGAATGCAGATGCCATTGGCTTTGTTTGTGTTTAGCATTTTCTTATCTGTCGTCGTCCCCAAAGCAAAAGTATATTTCTGGTCGAAATGAGTCATAAAAAGAAAGAAATTTGCCTCAGCAAATAGTGAGTTTAAAAAAAGGAGGGATTTCTTTCATTTCCATTGCTATAATTGTTGGTCGTGGTAAATCGACGACGCAGACAGTAATAAAAAACTTTTTTGAGACCAAGTCTTTAGAAAGTAAGCCTCGAACGGGCCGCCCACCAAAACTTTCCCCCAGAACTAAACGATATGTGAGAAGTAAAGTGGAACAGGGTCCTACAACTACGGCTGTAGAAATTCGAAATACATTGGAAACAATACGCAGTGTTTTGAGAAAAACTGGATTTCACAACACAGTGCTGTGTTGTGATGAAAGTAAATACAATTTATTTGGTAGAAAATAAAGACGCACACTGCAAATCGTAGGAGAAGCTCGGCCAAACACTGAGCTATATAGTGTAAGCGCCAAACTGCGATTATTATCATCACATACTTACGATCATTTGGTACCAAGGTGATGGTACTAGACAAGTTACCCGGAAAAAGTAAGCTTGCAACCAGATGTGTTGAAGGGGTTTTAGTAGAGTATCCAAGAGACGAAAAGGGTTGTCGAGTGTGGATACCGAAAGCGCACAAAATCGTTAAAGCGCGTGACGTTTGATTTGTTGGGATCGTTCCCAACATGTAGCGCTGATAAGTTACTGCTGCCGCCTACAGTTCCAAAGCAGAATAACAACTTTTGAGAACAGTACTTCAAGTGAACCAACTGTAGAAGTTGATGACATGGGTTTAAAGCCCACGGAAAATGAATCATGTTGATTTTATGAAAAGTTTGAAGAAAACTTAGTTTTATTGCTGGTGTACGTAGACGATCTACTAGATGCGTGTCCATGACGTGAATGTTATCCAAAACAGCAACTTTTAAATGGGGTTGAAATAAAAGACATTGGTCGAGCTAATTATTGTCTCAGACTAGAGATTCATCAGTTGGATGATGTAATTACTTTTAAGCAAAGTGGCTATATACAATTATTGAAGCAGTAAGGAATGGGTGAGTGTAACCCGGTTGCTACACCATCAGAGTTAAAGATTAATTTTGATAAGAAAACTGAGTTATGATGAAGCCTGCCTATACCGGGAGGTTATTGGATCCCTAATGTATCTGTCGACCACAACAAGGCCAGGCTTAGCTAAGGGCACGTATCCACAAGAAAGCATTGATTTCCTTAAATAGATGTCAGAAAATATATTTTCAATGGCATATATTTCTTGGCATATATTGTCTGGAATATGCCCTCACTTTGTTACTTTGACAGCTAATTTTTCATTTGGCCGTAAACTTCGTCGGGTCAACATCGAAGATATTTTCATTCAGAAGCAAACAAATAGTTGTTTCCTATTGCATTTATTAATATTTACGTATTTGGGAGGGAAATACCAATTTCTTTTATAATTTTCAGCATATTTGCGCTTTAGTAATCCGAACTTACTTGCTTGATGCCATCTTACAAATGTTTATGTCAAGACATTAATCTGCCCACATATAAAATTTGGGAATGCGGCAAAGCGGGTACTAAGGTATCTTGCTGGTATCGGAAATAGAGCCTTGCTGTATCAAAACTTGGAGCTACCGCTACTAGGGTACACCGATGCTGATTGGGGTGGCTGCACAACTGATCATTCCTATACGAGTTTTTTGCTCAACGCTGCTGCGTTAAGTTGGCGGTCGAAAATGCGAAGAACAGTCGCGCTTTCGTCAAAAGAGGTCGAGTATGTGAAATTGGCAGAAACAGCCAAAGAAATATTTGCGAAGTCTCATAAACGAGATCAGTCTTCACAAGATCGCTGATATTAATATCTATGTGGATATTACAATCTATGTCAGGGAGTGCATCGGCGAAAGATTAATCTCATTGAAGCACGTATCTACACAGGAAATGATTGCAGATGTGATGACTAAATCGTTGTCGCGAGAAATGTGTTTTGGACTTCTTTTACCCACTTAGATGACCTGCATATTGAGAGAGCGTATTGAAGATAAGGATTTATTTGTGCAACTTAATTGTTCCTTCTTCTGGATTTGTATCTAGTAGAGTTAACAATAACTTACAAATTTCGAGGTAATAAAATGTCCTTTTATCCAAACAATCTCGCCATGAACATTAAGGCAACTATTGAGTATGAGGATGTTAATTAAGCATTTAACCGTTCTGTTTTTCTTATTGAAAGTTCGATCAAACATGTAGGGTTAACGTGTTTTTCTGTTCGCATTCAAATTATCAAACCACTTAAAACCACCATTTCCAGTAAAAACGACAAATATTACGGTTGCGGATTTGAAATATGTTTATAGACGTAGTTTGACGTAAAACAAATTGGTTGAATCTTTTTCATTTCAAATGTTGTAAATTCGGGATACATAATAAATAGTCTGAAGTCGTATAAATCAAAAACCGTACCGTTTATTTACAGTTCTTTTTATTCTGTATTTGTCTCGATTTTATAGGCTCAATAACAAATATGCTGTCCTCACTGAACCATTTCAGCAAATTAAGTGTTAAATTAATTTTACACTTCACACTTAGGCATTTAATTTGTATAAGTTCTTAAAATAAATGTTTGTAGCATAGCGGGCATTTAGCCATAAATTATTTTATATTTAAAGTAATTTTCATTTAATTTGATTGAAAATACAACCCTATGAACCACAGAAAAAATTACATAAAAAATCTAAGTCCATTCGTCGATATATATACCTTGTAATTCTGTTGTAACTTGATTTTCGTCGAGTCGTTAAGAATTATAACTTGCTTTATAGTACATACAAATTTTGAACATATAAATTTCAATTGATCTTTAATCATCCACAATGGAACAAACAAACTTGGAAATATAATCATATTCATCCCTTCCAGAAGGTCTTGGCTGATTTTGATTTTGTGTTTGACGCCAAGTAGGCGCAGCCACAGAGCTATTATTTCCAACAATGTTATTTGAAGCAACATTTGAACCCCCATTTCCACTTGCCACCGTTGGAGTTGCATGCATCAGATTGACTTTGACTATTGCTACCGTTGCCGTTGCCTCCAGCGGTACCACTATTCATGGTGGCAAAAGAAAAAAAGACCACTTTGAGAATTTGCTGCAAATGTCTTTTATGTATACATACATACACTGCGATACACTTAATTATGGGCCCTATTAGCGGTCACCCCTCGGCAGGCAATGGCAAACCTCCGAGGGTATTTCTGCCATGAAAAAGCTTCTCATTGATATTATTAAGGTTTATTAAAATCTTTACAGGAACTCAACTTACCACCGTCTACCGTCTATGAGGATCGCTAAGAGAAGAACCATCATCGGCTCTCTCACGAACTTCAGAAAATTCGAAGTTGTGAGCAGAGCTTTTTGACGAAAGTGGTAAGCGTTGCCATATGGGCGAACGGAGTGAACATTCCGCTCGCCTTGCAGTATTACTGCGAAAAGCGCATATTACAATTAAAATTTATTTACAAATCATATATGTATTTTCATTTGGAACTTAGATATAACATTTTCTAATTAAAATTTCAGTTTATAATATATATTTACGTAAAGCTAATTTATGCGTATCGCTCACTGGGTCACGCCAGATATTAAAATACGAGACGCGTGTTTTGGGCAACCATTTTTCCTGCCACCATAGGGGGTATCACGCTGGGCTGCATTATTCTCGAGGCGCCTAACACCATTTCCATCGGAGCAGCCTTATGAAACAATGGGTCAGCCAATCGTAAGTTTGTAAATGCTCCCACCGCTTGTTGATTTAGCGAGCGCAGTGGGGTCGGAGTTGGTTTAAACACTTCTACCGTGGCACATACAAACATCTCCTCCTGACCACCCAGGTTATCACGAAGTGTGATGTCACAAAATTGACCACCTCCACGCCTTTGGATACGAAGTCGCAATCTTGCAACCGTGGCCGCGGAGATGCTTGTCTGAATATATATAGTTGGGACAACCACGGCGAGAGACAAACCGTGTCAGAGCTGCCATGAACGAGGCAGTTGAAAGGTCACTTGTGGCTTCAAGGTGTATGGCCTTTGTAGAAAAGCAGACAAAGACACACACATAGCCCTTTGTTATTAAACAAGCTCGACCTGTAAAGTTTTTTACATCAAATGGGCCTGTGAAATCGACACCCGTTGTTTCAAATGGTCTCGAAATTTGCGTTCTAGACGCCGGGAGAGCAGCCATTGGCTGCGTTTGTTCCCGTTTTTTATACAAAACAGATGTTTTGCAGTTGTGTATAGTAGACTAATGAGGTTTTTTGCATTTACCAGCCAATATCGCATGCGTAAAAGACGCAGGACTAGCTGGTTGCCACCGTGGATCGATACCAAATGAATGAAGTTTACCATTAGTTTAGACAAATGGCAATTATACGGCAATATTATTGGGTGCCGTTCATCAAAGCTCATTGAAGTGTCATTATTCAGTCTTCCACCGACTCTTAGAAGTCCACTGTCGTCAATATATGGGGTCAACGATAGTATCGTAGACTTTTTTCCCACAGGCTTTTTATTTTCTAACTTCGAATATTCAGAGGCATAATGCGCTCTTTGGGAGATTTGGATAAGCCTTGATTGAACGAATTTAACATCACCAGGAGTGATGGAAGAAGAATTCGAGAGTTCTTTATGGGCAGGATGAACCCGCTTAAAGAACCTGAAGATTCGAGCAATGACTCGAATGACCCTTGGAAAGCTGGAAAAGCGTGCTAAGATATCTTCAAATGGAAGAACTGACGCTGTATGAACTCGAATAGCTTTAGATTCGAGTGTCGTTTCAAAATCCTTGGGCTGAGAGATTGGCCAGATTTCTTGGCTGAGGTTAAGCCATTCGGGACCATGCCACCAAAGATGACTCTCTCCTAACTCTTGAGGAGAAAGACCACGACTAGCGAGGTCTGCCGGGTTATCCTCAGAACTTACATGATTCCAATTCTCGATCATTGTGCTTTCCGAAATTTTGGAAACGCGGTTTGCTACAAATGTAGACCACGAACAAGGTAGTTTTCTAAGCCACGCGAGAACAATTGTGGAATCGGTCCAGAAGTACAACCCTTGGCTTTCTATCCCCATTTTTGGCAGGAGAAAATCTGCCATTTTCTCGAGGAGAACAGCTCCACTTTGCTCTAGTCTGGGTAGAGAAATGGTTTTGACAGGAGCAACTTTTGTTTTTGCGAGAAGCAAATGAGTTTGAACATTCAAACTAGGGTCCTGTACCCGAATATATGTATATAGCGGCTCCGTACGCCTTTTCTGAGGCGTCACAAAATCCATGAAACTGTATTTGACAGTTTGGAGTATAACTAACCCATCTGGGGATTTTTATAGAATTAATATGGGGGTGTTATCCAAAAACGTCTGCCATTCACTGAGAGTCTTTGGATTTAACTTCTCATCCCAATTTGTTTGTTCCAACCAGATTTGTTGCATTAGCATCTTTGCTTCTATGGTTAACCAACCTGCGGGATCGAACAGCTTGGCAATCGTGGACAAAACTTCTCGTTTCGTAAATGAATCTTTTTTGTCCAAAGATTTTGCCATAAAATAGAACTGATGCGTTTTAGCATTCCATCGGATACCTAAAGTCTTAGCTTCGCTGGAGTTGTGTAATTCCAGAAAATCAGAAGCTAGCAGGTAGTTGCTCGACAGGCCTGACAGAATTTCTTTGTTGTTTGATGTCCACTTTCTGAGTGGGAAACCTGCCAAGTTTAAGGCCTCAATAAGCTGATCTCGTGATTTTACTGCTTCGGGTACATCATGTGCACCAGCTAATAAATCATCTACATATGTACTACAGCTAAGGATTTCCGATGCTAGGGGGTAATTCAATTTGGAGTCCTTGGCAAGTTGCAACAAGGTGCGGATTGCCAGATAAGGGGCACAATTAAGACCGAAGGTGACTCTGTCCAACTGAAAGTCCTTGATCTCCCAGTCCAAAGAATCTCTAAAGAGGATTGCGGTGTGCTGCGGGTTCACGATTATTTGCCGGTACATTTTCTCGATATCGGCATTAAAAACATATTTAAATAATCGCCACGTTTCACTTTTGAGAAAATGTCTCAAAGCGATATGGCGAGAGGCGCCTATATGTGCATTTGGAGGTAAGAGTTTGAACGGGAGCGAAACTACATACCTTCCCTCATTATTGCGAAAGGTGGTATCTGTGTAGAGTCGTTCGCACTGTTCTTCTTCGACCGTTAGAAGCTTGGTCTTTGGTACTTCTTCCAACTCCCAAAATTTTGTGAGTTGTTGATCTAATGAGACCTCATTGAAATAAGTGAGATAATTTGTTGGTTTAAGGTTCCTTTCACTTGGTACGGGTCCGGTTAAAATCCATCCAAACACCGTACGTTGAACAATCAGTGAGCCAAGGATATTTGTCTTTACTCCATTCAGAATGATTTTTGGATAAAGATCCCCACCGATTAACAAGTCAATTGGTTGACTTTTAAAGAAGTTATTATCTGCCAATGGTAAATCAGGAAGCGTTTTTAAGATTGCTTCACTGATCGAATGTGATGCCAGCGAACCCGTCAGCTTTGGAAGTACTAAGGCATCCCCTTTTATGTGGAAATCTTTATTACGTGGGGAGCCGAAACTAAAGGTACAGACCTTTTGAACTTTTCCAGATATGGCTTCGTTTAGACCCGATACTTGTGCAGATATACCTTTACTTGGCAACTTCAGGCGCTTTTGTAAACGTTCAGAGACAAATGTGCCTTCAGATCCTGAGTCTATCAAGGCTCTGACAGTATGTGTGTTATTTTGATAACAAATGGTCACCATAGCAGTCCCAAGTAGCATACTTCTATTTTTGTCAACAGGACAATTTGAAGTATTAGCTTTTATGGACGCCGTATGAGACTTAGTTGAAGTCTGTTGAGAACTTGAGGTAGAAGGTTCCTCACTTTGATCTCTATGGAGCATGGTATGATGCCGTTTTCTGCATTTTGCACATGTAAAACTACTCTTGCAGTCGTTTATTTCATGCGCATCTGATAGACAGTTAATGCAGAGGTGATACTTTCTGATGGCAGAAAACCTTGCATTCGGGCTCATTTCTAAAAACTTTTGGCAAGTCTTTAGTATATGAGCCTGAGAAGAACAAACTTTGCATCTTATATTATTTGTCTTTACATGATGGGTATTTATTCTCTTATTTTGTATATTATTATACGGCCTGAAGTTATTTGGCCGAGTATTGATTGCTGCCATACTAGGTTTGAGGTGGACGTTAGAATTCCCCTTGAGATCGGAAACTGTTTCAAGAGTTTGGAACCTGTTGGTCAGAAATGCATCTAAGTCCACCCACTTTGGAATCTCCGTTTTTGTTTTCAGAGTCTGTTCCCATAGAGCAAGCGTATTTTTTGGGAGCCTGGTTGAACACAAATATGTGAAAATTACATCCCATTGTTCAACGCTTATGCCCTGAAGTTGTAGTGCTGAAATGCAACTATTCATTTCACGCTGCTTTTTCTTTAGCGCTGTCCCAGACTCTGAATAGATATGTGGCAGATTGAATAATATTTTTAATTGCGAGTTTATTAAAATTCTTTTATTTTCATACCTATCACTTAAGTTCGCCCAAGCTAACGCAAACCCATCATTAGTGAGGGGGGCCTTCTGAACTATTTCCCTCGCCTCATCTCGGGTTTTTTGATTAAGGTGGAAAAGTTTTTCCACCGGAGATAATCGCGCGTTATTCCGATAAATAGCGGTGAACATGTCCCTAAATGAGGGCCATTTTAAATAGTCACCATAAAATATTTCGGTATCGCATGGGGGCAGGTGGAGACTAGGCAGCGCTGGCGGTTCAACCAACCGTTCAGGTTGAATTATCGTTGAATTTGTATTTTGGTTGAACGTCGTCAGGTTATGAATTTGTTCACCCATCATAGCTCCGCAACAAACATATGCTTGATAGCAGTTTGAGTATTCTCATTACCCGCTGAACTTATTTCAGACAAACAATTTTTATAGTCAGCCTTTACTTCAGCCCAAAGTGACTTTAACTCCTCTTGCTGAATTTCAAGGGAGAAAGTACTTTGATTTGCGACTGTAGGCGAAATGTTTGCTTCAAATTCCAACAGCGCATCTGCTGCTTGATAAAATTTTTTTGTCCATGCCATTATAATTTCAGAAGAATTGAAAAGTTGTTAAATGGCAAAGCAAAATCGAAAAAATTCTTTAAAATGTTAAATCAATTAATTAAAATTGTATTGCGAAAATCGACTAGCGATTGTTTATTCAAACGTGAATAAATAGATCAATAAATGATCGGAATGCCCACAGAAATATTTAAAATGTAAATTAAGTTCCAGAAAAATTTAATAAATTGTCAAAATGTTCGATAAATGATCGACTTGACACGCAACGCAAAGGTAAAAATATAACAAAAATGATGCTCAATATAAAGTGTATTCAACTACATAAGTTGGTGAAATAAAACAAAAATGTAAAATATAAATATTATTATTTCACCACAGCAAAGGTACAATGAAATTATTTTTAAACTAAATACTTGTATGTAGTTGTATCGATATATGATCGATAACCAAAAATCTTTATAAAAATATTTAATAAAGCATCTATTCGATGCTGACTGAAATTGCGAGGTTACAGCAAAATATGGTTAAAATATAAAATTTGGAAAATTATTTTAAAATTTTAAACACTCGGCATTTTTAAATTTGAATAAATATTTAATTTATTATAGCTTAAATTTATTGAATTTATGCAGCGAATTCAATTTTTTGCAAAAAAAAAATAATCTAAATTTATATATCAAGCATCGAATTAAATATTAAAAGACACAAAAAAATCCGAATTAAAAAATTCGATTTATTTTTAAAATTAAACTTTTATTTAATATTCACTTATTTTACTTCCTTTTAAACTCTGTGCCAATGCACCTGTTACATATGTATATATGCACTTGCATATGTACATGCGCAACTTTCAGAGTTGGCTAGAGCAAACACATCAAAATGCACTTCACAATAATTTCATTTGCTGTATTTATTATGAATTACAATTAAATATATATGTATACGTACAAAAAAAAACACCACAAAAAAATGTATTCCTAAAATATTTTAATTTAAGCACATTTTTATCAGTGCCTGCCCACTGTCGTACGTATGTCCGCTATTTACCTTTGGTCGGAGTATGCCTTATGCCTGTGGTTGTTGTGCTGCTCTGTTACTCTGCGGCGCTGCTTTTCTAATGCACTTATATTCTGCTGCACTCACCACTGCTTTGTTTGTTTTTTTATTGCTTTTACACACTTATTTTCACTCGCGTACACGCATATACATACATATGTATGTTATATGTATTGCTATTTAAAATTCGCTAATTGTAGCGACAATATAATTTATATGCACGGACATATAAATATGTAGGTATGTATTTATTTTTTATATATGGTGAGCGCAAATTTAATGCAAAAAAAAGGGCGCGAGAGAAACTCTTGAACATTTTTTTTTATCGAGTTAAGAGTAATTTTCGGTGGGGAAAACAAATTCTCTCGTCTTTTCTCTTATTTTAATTTACCAGCTACCGCTTGTAGCCTAGTAAATATGTATATATGTAAATATGTTTATGGACTGCAGCACTCTAAAGGAGAGTGCAAATATGCAGTTTAGTTAAATATATGAATTTTAATTCGGCGCAAAGACGAGAGAAAACAAAATTTTTATGAACATATAAAATAAATTAAAGATTTATATGTGGGGGTGCATGTACATATGTATATTTTATATACAAATATGTATGTATGTAGGTATAAATTTTTTATTATATGATAAATATAATAGGTATTGTACTTATCGAAGTACACTAACAAAGAATAGTCTTTGCTACCTTTATATTTTTTTTTTTGTTTTTACATGCAAAAGCAAAGCACTAAAAATATGTTTTAGGCTCTACTTTGCCCAGATTTTATTTTGACCGCTTTTACAATAAATGTAAATGCAAATCAAATATGTTGATTGCACCTTTTTATATTCACAATGTTACCTGTTTTTTTTTGTGTTTGATTGGTGTTGTTCGTTTATGTAGGTATGTATGTATGTGCGCAAGTATTCCACCAAATATGTTGCGTGTATGTAGGTATGTTTAAATTTGCCGCCTGTGGAAATCCGGGTTGAAGGACCAAATGATGAGCTCGGGGAGATTTTAGGGCTGGTTTCCAAAAGGCGTGAAAATAAAAAGCATAGAAATTGTATAAGTAAAAGGTTTATTAAAATCTTTACAGGAACTCAACTAAGCTAAGAGAAGAACCATCATCGGCTCTCTCAAGAACTTCAGAAAATTCGAAGATGTGAGCAGAGCTTTTTGACGAAAGTGGTAAGCGTTGCCATATGGGCGAACGGAGTGAACAATCACTATTTTCCATATTAAAATGTGTTAAACATTAAATTCAAGTTGAAAACGTTTCGAGATTAAGCGTTAACCGTTAAAGAGAATCATTAAATGAATGCCTATGTTTATCAAGGTCTGTCTAAAAGGAAAATAGCTAAAGCAGACCAGAAAAGGAGTGGTGTTATTTGGAACTAATTTAAAAATTAGGATAGTTATGGAAAAATATGGAATGAAGGCAAACCGTGTCTGCGGGAGAGATAATTCGTCGTAAAGTACTATCGTTCACTCCGATGGACGAACTTCTCGCCACAATTCGCATCAAGGCGGTATTCTTCAACATCTCCAAAGATCGCTTCTACGGTCTCCTTGGCCGCAGGTACGAGCGGTGTCACTTTTGACAGCACAATATTAAGTTGCCTATATGCCGCAATGTCAGAATTTGGTTTCCCCGCAAAACCAATTCGGCTATGAAAATGACACTGAGCAACACCACCAGCTCCGTCAGAACTCGGAAGGACTTCTCCGAGCCGTTTGATACCAAACGAAGTTTCAGACAGGGTGACTCATTGTCCTGCGACTTCTTTAACCTGATGCTGGCGAAAGAAATTCGAGCCGCGGAACAAAATCGGTCAAGCACCATCTTTTATAAGAGTGTGCAATTGCTGGCGTACGGCCACAACCAACTGCCTTCTCCAAACTGGATAGAGAAGCATGGTGAAATGGTTTGGAAGTAAACGAGTCATCAAACAGAGAGTCAGCACATTCACGGCAGGAATCTTACATCACTAATGACAGTTATAACTTTGAACAAATAAGAAAAGCTAAATTCAGGCGAAACCGATTTTTATATACCCTCGCGATGTATTTTTGTATGGTCGGTAGCCATAAAATCACAAAATTCCCTTTTCTTTGTTTTAAATCGCTGCTAGTATTAAACTTTACTCAATTTCTTCCAATAAAGGCAGAAAAACAAAGTTTTTTGCATTTTTCAAAATTTCCGTTATATGGAAGTTGGGCGTGGTTATAGTCCGATTTCAAAAAAAAATTGACAGTGATGCTAGTGATATCAAGGACAATATGTTCACCAAATTATGTATGTGAGGATACCTTACATCGTTATTGAGATACCTATAGACGTTTTTTTATAAGTGGGCGTGGTAACGCCCATTTTTCAAAATTTCATAAAAATCAACTAATATACTTTCTCTCTAAATATTAAATTTAAAATAATATGTTCCAATAGAATAGATAAAGGAAAAAACGAAATTTTTGCACTTTTTAAAAATTTCCGTTGTATGGAAGGTGGGCGATGTTACAATAGATACCGAAACAGTTAAGTTTTTGCATTTTCCAAAATGTCCGTTATATAGGAGGTGCGCGTGGTTATTAACCGATCTTGACCATTTTCAATGCCAACCTACACTGTCCAAAGAGCAATCTATGTACCAAATTTTATTGAGATATCTCGGACAGACAGTCAGGGCTAAATCGATGCCTCTTTTCATTCTGATCGTTTAAGCATGTACATATATGTCTATATCTATCTCGATTATTTTTTGCTGTTACAAACAACCGTTATACGAACAAAGTTATAATACACTTGTCTACATGTACGCTCGGGTATAATAAGAAGAGAACTTCGTTTACTTAGGAACTAGCATTAACATCAATAACAATGTCACCCTTGAAATCCAACGGAGGATCTGTCGTGCTATGTTGATCTCGGCCAAAATCGTTTAGGCGGTAAATGCGCCAATTAAGAAGAGAAGAAGATTGTTTTGGAATATCATGCGTTGAGTTTAGTCGAAGACATAGAGTACCGTGAACTTCTCCATCTACTTAACCCTAATTACAGCGTTCCGAAACGGAACACAATTTAATTCACTTCTACCTCTTCTTTACGATAAAATATTTGTAATAGTAAAATGCCGATTGAAAAGAGCACACGTTGTGTGTCAGACTGTTAACCGCTGGACTTCGCTCGCCCATGGCAATTTTTTTAGTATGACGGCACATTACATCTTCGAAGACACCACAAGAAAATTCATGTCGTCAGATTTTCTGACGTTTGAAAATATCCAAAACAAATTAACAAAAATTATACACGAGTGGGAACTTAGAAGCTATGTTACTGCAATTGTTAGTAATAACAGAAAACCCGAAGGCAGCAATACGTGGTGGAGGTCGGCGTCATTGTGGAGATTTTGCCCAAACGCTTAACTTGATGGATCAATATGGATTAAAAGAAATTCACTTTATACTAAATAAAATTAAAGCTTTTGCACGGGTTTTCACAAAAAGCACTTATTCGTATTCTCAATTTAAAATACAGTTCAAAAGAATACAAAACTTTGTTTTAAAATTTATATACGACGTTCCACGCGTTCAACATACGAAATGTTAAAAAGAGTTTTACAATTAAAGAGGGGAGTTATAAGTACTAAAGCTTTAATTAATGCACAATCACGAGTAGAGAGACAACAGTTGAACAGTATTTTGAGTAATAATGATTGGTTCATTGTACAGGAATCAATGGAGGTGATGCAAATGTTCGAAGTTACCCAGACTTTGATAAGTACTGAGAAACAAATCAAAGCGTCAATTATTTTGTATAAGAAACTATTAAATAAATATTTGAAATCTTTTCAGACAACCTGTTTAAAATATTGTTAAAAAAACTAGCAAATAGTGAGTTTAAAAAAAGGAGGGATTTCCATTGCTATAATTCTTGGTCGTGGTAAATCGACGACGCAGACAGTAATAAAAAACTTTTTTGAGACCAAGTCTTTAGAAAGTTAGCCTCGAACGGGCCCACCAAAACTTTCCCCAAGAACTAAGCGATATGTGAGAAGTAAAGTGTAAAGAAGTAATGAACAGGATCCTACAACTACGGCTGTAGAAATTCGAAATACATTGGAAACAATACGCAGTGTTTTGAGAAAAACTGGATTTCACAGCAGAGTGCTGTGGGATTATTATCATCAGATACTTACGATCATTTCGTACCAAGGTGATGGTACTAGACAAGTTACCCGGAAGAAGTAAGCTAGCAACCAGATGTGTTGAAGGGGTTTTAGTAGAGTATCCAAGAGACAAAAAGGGTTATCGAGTGTGGATACCGAAAGCGCACAAAATCGTTAAAGCGCGTGACGTTTGATTTGTTGGGATCGTTCCCAACATGTAGCGCTGATAAGTTACTGCTGCCGCCTACAGTTCCAAAGCAGAATAACAACTTTTGAGAA
This sequence comes from Philophylla caesio, assembly GCA_963971545.1. Classification (NCBI taxonomy): domain Eukaryota; kingdom Metazoa; phylum Arthropoda; class Insecta; order Diptera; family Tephritidae; genus Philophylla; species Philophylla caesio. Next base: position 4,574,946 of record OZ020605.1, read on the forward strand.
CAGTACTTCAAGTGAACCAACTGTAGAAGTTGATGACATGTGTTTAAAGCACACGGAAAATGAACCATGTTTATTTTATGAAAAGTTTGATGAAAACTTAGTTTTATTGCTGGTGTACGTAGACGATCTACTAGATGCGTGTCATGACGTGAATGTTATCCAAAACAGCAACTTTTAAATGGGTTTGAAATAAAAGACATTGGTCGAGCTAATTATTAACTCAGACTAGAGATTCATCAGTTGGATGATGTAATTACCTTTAAGCAAAGTGGCTATATACAATTATTGAAACAGTAAGGAATGGGTGAGTGTAACCCGGTTGCTACACCATCAGAGTTAAAGATTAATTTTGATAAGAAAACTGAGTTATGATGAAGCCTGCCTATACCGGGAGGTTATTGGATCCCTAATGTATCTGTCCACCACAACAAGGCCAGGCTTAGCTAAGGGCACGTCTCCACAAGAAAGCATTGATTTCCTTAAATAGATGTCAGAAAATATATTTTCAATGGAGACCGCTTATTTTTCCATGTCAGCAATTTATGTCAGAGTTTATTTCTTGGCATATATTGCCTGGAATATGCCCTCACTTTGTTACTTTGACAGCTAATTTTTCATTTGGCCGTAAACTTCGTCGGGTCAACATCGAAGATATTTTCATTCAGAAGCAAACAAATAGTTGTTTCCTATTGCATTTACTAATATTTACGTATTTGGGAGGGAAATACGAATTTCTTTTATAATTTTCAGCATATTTGCGCTTTAGTAATCCAAACTTACTTGCTTGACGCCATCTTACAAATGTTTATGTCAAGACATTAATCTGCCCACATATACAATTTGGGAATGCGGCAAAGCGGGTACTAAGGTATCTTGCTGGTATCGCAAATAGAGCCTTGCTACTAGGGTACACCGATCCTGATTGGGGTGGCTGCACAACTGATCGTTCCTATACGAGTTTTTTGCTCAACTCTGCTGCGTTAAGCTGGCGGTCGAAAATGCGTAGAACAGTCGCGCTTTCGTCAAAAGAGGCCGAGTATGTGAAATTGGCAGAAACAGCCAAAGAAATATTTGCGAAGTTTCATAAACGAGATCAGTCTTCACAAGATCGCTGATATTAATATCTATGTGGATATTACAATCTATGTCATGGAGTGCATCAGCGCAAGAATTATCTCATTGAAGCGCGTACCTCCACAGGAAATAATTGCAGATGTGATGACTAAATCGTTGTCGCGAGAAATGTGTTTTGGACTTCTTTTACCCACTTAGATGACCTGCATATTGAGAGAGCGTATTGAAGATAAGGATTCATTTGTGCAACTTAATTGTTCCTTCTTCTGGATTTGCACCTAGTAGAGTTAACAATAACTTACAAATTTCGAGTTAATAAAATATCCTTTTATCTAAACAATCTCGCCATGAACATTAAGGTAACTATTGCGTATGAGGATGTTAATTAAGCATTTAACCGTTCTGTTTTTCTTATTGAAAATTCGATTAAACATTTAGGGTTAACGTGTTTTTCTGTTCGCATTCAAATTATCAAACCAGTAAAAACGACAAATATTACGGTTGCGGATTTGAAATATGTTTATAGACGTAGTTTGACGTAAAACAAATTGGTTGAATCTTTTTCATTTCAAATGTTGTAAATACGGGATATATAATAAATAGTCTGAAGTCGTATAAATCAAAAACCGTACCGTTTTTTTACAGTTCTTTTTATTCTGTATTTGTCTCGATTTTATAGGCTCAATAACAAATATGCTGTCCTCACTGAACCATTTCGGCAAATTAAGAGTTAAATTAATTTTACACTTCACATTTAGGCATTTAATTTGTAATAGTTTTTAATTTATGGCATTTAGCCATAACTAATTTTGTGTTTAAAGTAATTTTCATTTAATTTGATTGAAAATACAATCCTATGAACCACAGAAAAAATTACATAAAAAATCTAAGTCCATTCGTCGATATATATACCTTGTAATTCTGTTGTAACTTGATTTTCGTCGAGTCGTTAAGAATTATAACTTGCTTTATAGTACATACAAATTTTTAACATATAAATTTCAATTGATCTTTAATCATCCACAATGGAACAAACAAACTTGGAAATATAATCATATTGATCCCTTCCAGAAGGTCTTGGCTGGTTTTGATTTTGTGTTTGACGCCAAGTAGGCGCAGCTACAGAACTATTATTTCCAACAACGTTATTTGAAGCGACATTTGAACCCCCATTTCCACTAGAAATATTACTATTTCCGTTTTTGCCACCGTTGGAGTTGCATGCACCAAATTGACTTTGACTCCAGCGGTACCACTATTCATGGTGGCAAAAGAAAAAAAGACTACTTTGAGAATTTGTCTTTCACTAAATATTAAAAAATGCTTTAAACTAACGTACTCTAAAATTCGGAATGTTCTGATAACAAAGTATAATATCTCCAGTGAAACCATTGTTTCATAGATTCAATGATTATTGCAAATGTCTTGTATGTATACATACATACCCTGCGATCCACTTGATTATGGGCCCTATTGTAGAGATCAATTAATTTTTAGAAATTTATTATTTAGCAACCCGAATATCAAGTAATAATCAATATAGAAGTCCTAATCCCATACAAAAAATTATAATTATTTTCGCGTTTTTTGAATAGGGGCCGTGATAGAAATGTCGCTGTGTGGACAAGTCCATTCTTTTTATTTACAAGAAAGTGTTGTAAATCACTATTTTCCATATTAAAATGTGTTGAAACATTAAATTCAAGTTGAAAACGTTTCGAGAATAAGCGTTAACCGTTAAAGAGAACCCTTAAATGAATGCCTATGTTTATCAAGGTCTGTCTAAAAGGAAAATAGCTAAAGCAGACCCGAAAAGGAGTGGTGTTATTTGGAACTAATTTAAAAATTAGGATAGTTATGGAAAAATATGGAATGAAGGCAAACCGTGTCTGCGGGAGAGACAATTCGTCGTAAAGTACTGTCGTTCACTCCGATGGACGAACTTCTCGCCACAATTCGCATCAAGGCGGTATTCTTCAACATCTCCAAAGATCCCTTCTACGGTCTCCTTGGCCGCAGGTACGAGCGGTGCCACTTTTGACAGCACAATAATAAGTTGCCTATATGCCACAATATCTGAATTTGGTATCCCCGCAAAACCAATTTGGTTATGAAAATGACGCTGAGCAACACCGCCAGCTCCGTCAGAACTCGGAAGGACTTCTCCGAGCCGTTTGATACCAAACGAAGTTTCAGACAGGGTGACTCATTGTCCTGCGACTTCTTTAACCTGATGCTGGCGAAAGAAATTCGAGCCGTGGAACAAAATCGGTCAAGCACCATCTTTTATAAGAGTGTGCAATTGCTGGCGTACGGCTACAACCAACTGCCTTCTCCAAACTGGATAGAGAAGCTTGGTGAATTGGTTTGGAAGTAAACGAGAGCAAGACAAAATATCTGCTGTCATCAAACAGAGAGTCAGCACATTCACGGCAGGAATCTTACATCACTAATGACAGTTATAACTTTGAACAAATAAGAAAAGCTAAATTCAGGCGAAACCGATTTTTATATACCCTCGCGATGTATTTTTGTATGGTCGGTAGCCATAAAATCACAAAATTCCCGTTTCTTTGTTTTAAATCGCTGCTAGCATTTCTTCCAACAAATACAGAAAAACGAAGTTTTTTGCATTTTGCAAAATTTCCGTTATATGGAAATTGGGCGTGGTTATAGTCCGATTTAAAAAAATATTGACGGTGATGCTAGTGATATCAACGACAATATGTTCACCATTTTATGTGAGGATACCTTACATTGTTATTGAGATACCTATAGACGTTTTTTTATAAGTGGGCGTGGTAACGCCCATTTTTCAAAATTTCATAAAAATCAACTAATAAACTTTCTCTCTAAATATTAAATTTAAAATAATATGTACCAATAGAATAGATAAAGGAAAATACGAAATTTTTGCACTTTTCAAAAATTTCCGCTGTATGGAAGGTGGGCGATGTTATGGTCCGATTTAAAAATTTTTAACGATGATAACAGCGATATTGAGGGAAATTCGTTCACCAAATTTTGTGACCATACCATACATCGTTATTGAGATATAGGAATTTTTCCTAAGTGGGCGTGGCAACGCCCATTTTTCAAAATTTCATAAATACCGAATATCAATATAATAGATACCGAAAAAGTTAAGTTTTTGCATTTTTCAAAATGTCCGTTATATAGGAGGTGGGCGTGGTTTTTAACCGATCTTGACCATTTTCAATGCCAATCTATGTACCAAATTTTATTGAGATATCTTTATTTTTACTCAAGTTATTGAAACCACGGACGGACGGAGGGATGGACAGACAGTCAGGGCTAAATCGATCTCTCTTTTCATTCTGATCGTTTAAGTATACATATGTCTATATCTATCTCGATTATTTTTTGCTGTTACAAACAACCGTTATGCGAACAAAGTTATAATACCCTTGTGTACATGTACGCTCGGGTATAATAAGAAGAGAACTTCGTTTACTTAGGAACCAGCATTAACATCAATAACAATGTCACCCTTGAAATCCAACGGAGGATCTGGCGTGCTATGTATGTTGACCTCGGCCAAAATCGTTTAGGCGGTAAATGCGCCAATTAAGAAGAGAAGATTATTTTAGAATATCATCCGTTGAGTTTAGTCGAAGACGTAGAGTACCGTGAACTTCTCCATCTACTTAACCCTAATTACAGCGTTCCGAAACGGAAAACAATTTAATTCACTAATACCTCTGCTTTACGATAAAATATTTGTAATAGCAAAATGCCGATTGAAAAGAGCACACGTTGTGTGTCAGACTGTTAACCGCTGGACTTCGCTCGCCCATGGCAATTTTTTTAATGTGACGGCACATTACATCTTCGAAGACACCACAAGAAAATTCATATCGTCAGATTTTCTGACGTTTGAAAATATCCAAAACAAATTAACAAAAATTATACACGAGTGGGAACTTAGAACCTATGTTACTGCAATTGTTAGTAACAACAGAAAACCCGAAGGCAGCAATACGTGGTGGAGGTCGGCGTCATTGGGGAGGTTTTGCCCAAACGCTTAACTTGATGGATCAATCTGGATTAAAAGAAATTCACTTTATACTAAATAAAATTAAAGCTTTTGCACGGGTTTTCACAAAAAGCACTTATTCGTATTCTCAATTTAAAATACAGTTCGAAAGAATGCAAAACTTTGTTTTAAAATTTATAAACGACGTTCCACGCGTTCAACATACGAAATGGTAAAAAGAGTTTTACAATTAAAGAGGGTAGTTATAAGTACTTAAGCTTTAATTAATGCACAATCACGAGTCGAGAGACAACAGTTGAACAGAATTTTGAGTAATAATGATTGGTTCATTGTACAGGAATCAATGGAGGTCATGCAAATGTTCGAAGTTACCCAGACTTTGATAAGTACTGAGAAACAAATCAAAGCGTCAATTATTTTGTATAAGAAACTATTAAATAAATATTTGAAATTTTTTCAGACAACCTGTTTAAAATATTATTAAAAAAAATAGTTTTTAGCGATTCAAAGATTTGGAAAGGAATGTGCTAATAACTCATGTTACGGTATTGGATCTCCACCGGAAAAAATTTGGGTTTAAAAAATCGGTCGGGCAACAGGCGGTGGAAAAACTTAATTCTAAATTAGCAAACACGGAAGTTCTAAATGGAGAATTAGAAGAAGTATGGATTGAGATAAACGACAGACTAGATGTAGTTTGGAAAGATCTTGACGCTGAAGTTCAGCACTACCTACGACCGCAAAACCAGTTATAACCGAATTTAGCAAATATTTAGCAGAGCCAATTCTAGCCACAAAATAAAGCGAAGATCCTCTTAATTGGTGGGACCAAAGAAAAAACATTTACCCACGTCTATACCATATTATAAAAAGAATGCTAAAGTCGCACAAAAAAGTATACGTACCTCCCTCGATATGCTGTTTCAGACAAACTAAACATTTGTAAAATTTGATTTCACATATGCATCTATGCAAACAAACCACAAATTACCATTAGTTTGACGTCTGCTTGATACCATTTACAAATCAATTTATGCACGCACTGAAAAGTATACGTACGACTTCAATTATTTAACCCCCTGCGAGGGCGGGCACCTTGGCGTGGTGCAGGGGCTTAGGCGTTTCCCACCAGGAGCCGTGTATGGAGCGGAGTGACGATGTTTAATTGTTTATCTATCTCCATGCCGGCTTCAAGGGGGGCGCTGACCAAGAACCGCCACCTCCTAATCCAGGGTGTAATGCGACACCGTGCCCATTGGAAGGTTTGCAGCCAGGAGGGCAACAACCGGCTGTATTCACACGGCGCCTCCTCGACACCGGGCCGCATCGAGGAGTAACTGGGCCTTACCGCGCTACGGGGCGCTGGCGTGGTGGACCATCAGAGATCCCCTTTTTAAATTTTTGACCGCTGAGCTTTGCTTAGGCCGAGCTGGCGGTCGTACGAATAAGATGAATACAACTAACAAAAAGCAACAACAACAACAACAACAACAAAAACAACAACAGCAAAAGCAGCATAACAGCAAGCTTCAGCAAGCGCATAGTGGCAGCAGCGGTGTTCCTACGGCGGGCAGCGGCGCTAACGTGCCTCAGGCGTCAGCGAGAAGAGGCAGCTTCATGGAGCGCCTAACAGATCAGGAGGCTGCCCTATTCATTGAGCATGCAAGAGACGATGATGAGGCGCCTGGAACCAGCGCATGCAAGCGCAAGGAAACTGAAGGTGAGTCAACCGGTGTGAACCTAACCGCCGGAGTAGATCGGTCGCAAAGCCGACCCGGCACTTTCTGCTCTTCTAATTTCAGAGAGAGCGAAGCGAGAGAGAGCCCTAGCAGACAACGTGCACCCAGCAGGCAGCGCTCGGACCGCAACCGGTCAAAAAGCCGGCGTAGGTCCAGGAGTGAGTTGCGCTCGGGTAGCGATCAGCGGCAGAAATCGCCAGGCAGGTGGGAAAGGTCACGCAGCCGCTCTGGCTCGCGGACATCCCAAGCAGCAGGGTGGCAGCAGCAGCAGAGAAAGCACCGAAGGGCGAGACTACCTCCACTTCCCCCCCGGGGCCAACCGGGGGCCCTCGATGACCGTAACCGCAAGGGGTTGAGCGGGGCCGGGGCGAAGTGGTACATCCGCTATCTTGAGCAGGGGAAACCCCCAGAAGAAGCTCGGGCCATGGCAGGTGTTCGAATGGAGGTCGAAAAAGAAGAGCGAGAGCGCAGGGGCCGCAAGCGCACGCGAGAGCCACCCGTGCACGCCATTGAGCGGACGAGCGGGTCAAGCATCAACTCCGGTGTAACCGCGCCTGCTAATAAGCAGAGAAGCGGGGAACAACCCACTGGGTACCAACGACCTGCGCCCGCAGAAATGCGGAGAAGCAGGGAACCTGCTATTAAGCGCGGCAGTGAGCTCATTACTCCTCCAGAGCAACCATCCACCAAGAGACAACGTGAGCAACCGCCACCTCCCGACACGGCGTCAGGTAGTCAGGGAGGCCAGATGGGGGAGGGGCGGCCGCAGGCCTCTCAGAGGTCCAGCTACTCGGCAGCCCTGAGGGGCATCCGGGTGGCTGTGCTGCCGAGAGATTACCCAGCGGCGGCCCTCAACTCAGACGACCTCACAAAGCTGCAGGACGCCATTGTACACGAAGTCTTTAAGGGAGCGTCCTTTCCCTTATCATTCTACGGGGTGTATTTCCGGTCGGGAATGCTCCTCGTGGACTGTAAGGATGACAGGACGGTAGGTTGGCTAACCGAGAAAGCCGGCGAACTGGAAAGGTGGAAGGGGCCGGTGATGTGCGTGAAGAGGGGGGATCAGATTCCCCTACTGCACAACGTTTCGGTCTTCCTACCAAGAAGTGCCGATGAAACAGCGGAGTACGCGCTTCAGCTGCTGAAGACCCAAAACGAGGGCATTCACTCCTCAGTATGGAGAGTCGTTTCCAGCAGCTCCGAAGACGGTGGGCTGAGATTAAATCTGGGAATAGACGATGGGTCTTACCTTGCCATCAAAAGGGCAGGCTTCATCCTGCACTACAGGTTCGGCATGGTTGTGGTGAGGCCGTGGAGGAGAGAACCTCCCGGCAACAAAGAGCCTAAAGCCCAGGGTTCTTTGGACTCTGGTGCCAAGGGCGTTGCCGTTCCTCCCGCGACTGTGCCCCCTGCAAACGCGCCAGTGCAAGGCACCCAGTCGTCTGCCCAGCCAAGTCCAAAGGATGCAGCCATAGACAGCAGCCGGGAAATAAACATTCCCGATTCCGAGGAGCTCCTAGAGGAGTTTGATCTGAGGCGACTCGAGCTGGACGGGGTCAGCGAGGGCGATATACTGCTCTCGGACCTCGAGGAGCCAGTGCTATGAGCAATGCAGCGTTGTCAGTAGCCCAGGTCAACCTCCACCACGCAGTGGCCGCTTCGGCAGTCATCGCAAGGAGGTTTACTACGGACGACCTGGGCATTATACTGATACAAGAGCCGTGGGTCTTCAGGGGCCAGGTAAGAGGCCTGAACCACAGGAGTAACAAGGTAATTTGGGATATCTCCTGTGACAGGCCAAGAGCATGTGTAGTGCTAAAGTACAACATTAAACACTTCTGCATTACAGAGTTTTTAACACAAGACCTGGTGGTGGTGCAGGCGACGGTGATGGTAGGCGAACAGACTACGGACGTCGTCTTCGCTGCTGCATATTGCCTGGGGGACGACACCAACGTGCCTCCCCTTGAAGTACAGCAGCTGGTGGGGCACTGCAGACGCAGAAGGCTTCCGCTAATTCTTAGCTGCGATGCGAACGCCCACAACGTGGAGTGGGGCAGCACAGATACCAACCCCCGCGGTGAGTGTCTCTTAGAGTATATATTAAGCGAGAACTTAGGTATCCACAACGTTGGACACACTCCAACGTTTGTGACCAGAGTAAGACAAGAAGTACTGGATGTCACCCTTGGCAACGATTTGGCCAATCCTTTGATTTTGGGGTGGCGGGTCTCATCGGAACCCTCCCTCTCGGATCACAGGATCATCCAATTCGAGCTAAGGGCGAGGACCAAGGTAGAAGCAATCAGACGCAACCCCAGAAGAACAAACTGGGCTTTGTATCACGAGCATTTAGAATTGAACCTAGCAAACATTGAGCGTAACAATAAGAGAAGCTGTATGGAGTTAGAAAGCAGGGTCAGTGGTCTGAACGGCGCCATTACGGACGCTTTTCACTCTAGCTGTCCCGAGACGAGGCCGGGAGGTAAAACCCAACCTGGTTGGTGGTCTCGGGAGCTCTCGGCGCTCCGCAAGGGAGTGCGAAGGCTTTACAACAGAGCCAGGCGCGCGGGGCGCTGGGAAGAGTATTCGACATGCCTAACGAAGTACAGCAAAGAAATCAGAAAATCAAAGCGTAGCAGTTTCAGGAAATTCTGTGAGAGCATTAGCTCGACTCCTGCGGCTGCCAGGCTGCATAGAGCCTTAGCAAAGGACAATCCGGGGACTATAATGGCCATCAAAAGGTCCGACGGGTCTTACACTGGTAACGAGAGGGAATGCGGTGGATGAACATCATGATAGTGAGACCCATGGTCACCTATGGTGCAGTGGCTTGGGCATCCAGAAGTGCCCTGACCTCGGTTAGACAATCTATTACCAGGCTACAGCGCTTAGCGGGCGTGTGCATTACCGGAGCGATGCGCACGTGCCCGACAGCTGCGCTGGAGGTGATTCTGGAACTTGAGCCGCTGCACGTCACCATCGACCATGTGGCTAAGCGAACCCTGATGAACTTCTCAAAAGAAGGTTTCGGCAGGGGTAAGTTGATGTCGTCCAAAGCAAGGGACAGACTAGAACCTCAGCTGCCTCTCTTGGGCTTCCCCAGAGATGAGATTCATAAAAAGATAAGGTTTGACAGAAAGTTTGGAGTGGAAATATATAGCAAGGCTACCTGGAGTGCATCAATACTGGACAACCACGTCCAGAGAAGCACCCTACAATGGTACACTGATGGCTCCAGGACCCCCGAAGGTATTGGAGCGGGCGTCCATGGTCCCAGATCCAGCATCTCGGTTCCATTGGGGGCCTACCCAAGCATCTTTCAAGCGGAGGTCTTTGCCATCAGTGAATGCGCTGAGATTAACCTGAGAAGAAATTACCACGGTGAGACCATTCTCATAACAAGCGACAGCCAGGCCGCGCTCAAAGCCCTCTCCCCTATGAAATAAAATCATCATTGGTAATGGAGTGCTTTGAGAGACTGAATGCCCTGGCGGAGAGGAACCAAATCCAACTCCTCTGGGTAGCAGGACATAGAGGGGTTGGTGGCAACGAAGAAGCCGATCGCCTAGCCAGGACAGCAGCCTCAGCTACTCCGGTTGGACCAGAGCCGATCCTGGCTGTAGGTCCCAGCACTGTGAGAGAAATGCTGAGGGATGAAACTAACAGACTGCGAAACCAACAATGGCGCAATATAGCAGGCCTTAGACAGGCAAAGTCTCTCCTTGGGGGATACAATATGAAAAGGCACAGGTTGCTGATGAGCCTCCCCAAGGAGAAACTAAGAATCATGACAGGAATTCTGAGGGGTCATTGCAGATTAAGGGGCCCCCTACACAAGCTAGGGATCTGGTCAAGCGACCTCTGTCGCTTCTGTGACTTAGAAACAGAAACCCCGCAGCATCTACTCATGGAGTGCGTTGCTGTGGCGCGCAGAAGAGGCACGGCCTTTGGACGGCCGTGGCCGGATGAGCAACACTTACACTCATTACCCCCGATAACCATACTAGGCTTTCTAGAGGTGCTGGGGCTTATGGAAGTACTGTGATATGAGCCGTAGAGGGCACAATAGACCCATCGGTCGCAGTGCATTCCTCTCATTTATAATCTAATCTAATCTAATCAATTATATAACGGTATTTTTAAGATTTCGCAAGTTAGACATAAAATATTTTGAATAAAGATGCTTGGCTTTGTTTGTGTTTAGCGTTTTCTTATCTGTAGTCGCCCTCAAAGCAAAAGTATATTTCTGGTCGAAATGAGTCATAAAAAGAAAGAAATTTGCCTCAGCAAATAGTGAGTTTAAAAAAGGAGAGATTTCTCTTAATTCCATTGCTATAATTGTTGGTCGTGGTAAATCGACGACGCAGACAGTAATAAAAAACTCTTTTGAGACCAGGTCTTTAGAAAGTAAGCCTCGAACGGGCCGCCCACCAAAACTTTCCCCCAGAACTAAACGATATGTCAGAAGTAAAGTGGAACAGGATCCTACAACTACGGCTGTCGAAATTTGAAATACATTGGAAACTTTCCACAACATTAATATGTATTCCGAAACAATACGCAGTGTTTTGAGAAAAACTCGATTTCACAACAGAGTGCCGTGTTGTGATGAAAGTAAATACAATTTATTTGGTAGAATATAAAGACGCACACTGCAAATCGTAGGAGAAGCTCGACCAAGCACTGAGCTATATAGCGTAAGCGCCAAATTGGGATTATTATCATCAGATACTTACGATCATTTGGTACCAAGGTAATGGTACTAGACAAGTTACCCGGAAAAAGTAAGCTGGCAACCAGATGTGTTAAAGGGGTTTTAGTAGAGTATCCAAGAGACGAAAAGGGTTATCGAGTGTGGATACCGAAAGCGCACAAAATCATAAACGCGCGTGACGTCTGATTTGTTGGGATCGCTCCCAACATGTAGCACTGATGAGTTACTGCTGCCGCCTACAGTTTCAAAGCAGAACAGTACTTCAATTGAACCTACTGTAGAAGTTGATGACATGGGTTTGAAGCCCACGGAAAATGAACCATGTTTATTTTATGAAAAGTTTGAAGAAAACTTAGTTTTATTGCTGGTATACGTAGACGATCTACTACATGCGTGTCATGACGTGAATGTTATCCAAAACAGCAACTTTTAAATGGGTTTGAAATAAAAGACATTGGTCGAGCTAATTATTGACTCAGACTAGAGATTCATCAGTTGGATGATGTAATTACTTTTAAGCAGAGTGGCTATATACAATTATTAAAGCAGTAAGGAATGGGTGAGTGTAACCCGGTTGCTACACCATCAGAGTTAAAGATTAATTTTGATAAGAAAACTGAGTTATGATGAAGCCTGCCTATACCGGGAGGTTATGGGATCCCTAATGTATCTGTCCGCCACAACAAGGCCAGACTTAGCTAAGGGCACGTCTCCACGAGAAAGCGTTGATGTCCTTAAATAGATTTCAGAAAATATATTTTCAATGGAGACCGCTTATTTCTCCATGTCAGCAATTTATGTCAGGGTTTATGTCTTGGCATACAATGCCTGGAATATGCCCCCAATTTGTTACTTTGACAGCTTTGACCGTAAACTTCGTTGGGTCAACATCGAAGATATTTTCATTCAGAAGCAAACAAATAGTTGTTTCCTATTGCAATTATTAATATTTAAGTATTTGGGAGGGAAATACCAATTTCTTTTATAATTTTTAGCATATTTGCGCTTTAATAATCCGAACATACTTGCTTGACGCCATCTTACAAATGTTTATGTCAAGACATTAATCTGCCCACATATAAAATTTGGGAATGCGCCAAAGCGGGTACTAAGGTATCTTGCTGGTATCGCAAATAGAGCCTTGCTGTATCAAAACATGGAGCTACCGCTACTAGGGTACACCGATGTTGACTGGGGTGGCTGCACAACTGATCGTTCCTATACGAGTTTTTTGCTCAACGCTGCTGCGTTAAGCTGGCGGTCGAAAATGCGAAGAACAGGCGCGTTTTCGTCAAAAGAGGCCGAGTATGTGAAATGTGCAGAAACAGCCAAAGAAATATTTGCGAAGTCTCATAAACGAGATCAGTCTTCACAAGATCGCTGATATTAATATCTATGTGGATATTACAATCTATGTCAGGGAGTGCATCGGCGAAAGATTAATCTCATTGAAGCACGTATCTACACAGGAAATGATTTCAGATGTGATGACTAAATCGTTGTCGCGAGAAATGTGTTATTGGACTTCTTTTACACACTTAGATGACCTGCATATTGAGAGATCGTATTGAAGATAGGGATTTATTTGTGCAACTTAATTTTTCCTTCTTCTGGATTTGCACCTAGTAGAGTTAACAATAACTTACAAATTTCGAGTTAATAAAATATCCTTTTATCTAAACAATCTCGCCATGGCAACTATTATGTACGTATGAGGATGTTAATTTTTCACTTCCAAGAATTAAGATGTAAATTTATAAGAATATCGCTTAGAAACATATGCTCATTACAAAGCGAAGTTTCATTAAGCATTTAACCGTTCTGTTTTTCTTATTGAAAATTCGATCAAACATGTAGGGTTAACGTGTTTTTCTGTTCGTATTCAAATTATCAACTTCCCCCCCGGGGCCAACCGGGGGCCCTCGATGACCGTAACCGCAAGGGGTTGAGCGGGGCCGGGGCGAAGTGGTACATCCGCTATCTTGAGCAGGGGAAACCCCCAGAAGAAGCTCGGGCCATGGCAGGTGTTCGAATGGAGGTCGAAAAAGAAGAGCGAGAGCGCAGGGGCCGCAAGCGCACGCGAGAGCCACCCGTGCACGCCATTGAGCGGACGAGCGGGCCAAGCATCAACTCCGGTGTAACCGCGCCTGCTAATAAGCAGAGAAGCGGGGAACAACCCACTGGGTACCAACGACCTGCGCCCGCAGAAATGCGGAGAAGCAGGGAACCTGCTATTAAGCGCGGCAGTGAGCTGATTACTCCTCCAGAGCAACCATCCAGCAAGAGACAACGTGAGCAACCGCCACCTCCCGACACGGCGTCAGGTAGTCAGGGAGGCCAGATGGGGTAGGGGCGGCCCCAGGCCTCTCAAAGGTCCAGCTACGCGGCAGCCCTGAGGGGCATCCGGGTGGCTGTGCTGCCGAGAGATTACCCAGCGGCGGCCCTCAACTCAGACGACCTCACGAAGTTGCAGGACGCCATTGTACACGAAGTCTTTAAGGGAGCGTCCTTTCCCTTATCATTCTACGGGGTGTATTTCCGGTCGGGAATGCTCCTCGTGGACTGTAAGGATGACAGGACGGTAGGTTGGCTAACCGAGAAAGCCGGCGAACTGGAAAGGTGGAAGGGGCCGGTGATGTGCGTGAAGAGGGGGATCAGATTCCCCTACTGCACAACGTTTCGGTCTTCCTACCAAGAAGTGCCGATGAAACAGCGGAGTACGCGCTTCAGCTGCTGAAGACCCAAAACGAGGGCATTCACTCCTCAGTATGGAGAGTCGTTTCCAGCAGCTCCGAAGACGGTGGGCTGAGATTAAATCTGGGAATAGACGATGGGTCTTACCTTGCCATCAAAAGGGCAGGCTTCATCCTGCACTACAGGTTCGGCATGGATGTGGTGAGGCCGTGGAGGAGAGAACCTCGCGGCAACAAAGAGCCTAAAGCCCAGGGTTCTTTGGACTCTGGTGCCAAGGGCGTTGCCGTTCCTCCCGCGACTGTGCCCCCTGCAAACGCGCCAGTGCAAGGCACCCAGTCGTCTGCCCAGCCAAGTCCAAAGGATGCAGCCATAGACAGCAGCCGGGAAATAAACATTCCCGATTCCGAGGAGCTCCTAGAGGAGCTTGATCTGAGGCGACTCGAGCTGGACGGGGTCAGCGAGGGCGATATACTGCTCTCGGACCTCGAGGAGCCAGTGCTATGAGCAATGCAGCGTTGTCAGTAGCCCAGGTCAACCTCCACCACGCAGTGGCCGCTTCGGCAGTCATCGCAAGGAGGTTTACTACCGACGACCTGGGCATTATACTGATACAAGAGCCGTGGGTCTTCAGGGGCCAGGTAAGAGGCCTGAACCACAGGAGTAACAAGGTAATTTGGGATATCTCCTGTGACAGGCCAAGAGCATGTGTAGTGCTAAAGTACAACATTAAACACTTCTGCATTACAGAGTTTTTAACACAATACCTGGTGGCGGTGCAGGCGACGGTGATGGTAGGCGAACAGACTACGGACGCTGCTGCATATTGCCCGGGGGACGACACCAACGTGCCTCCCCTTGAAGTACAGCAGCTGGTGGGGCACTGCAGACGCAGAAGGCTTCCGCTAATTCTTAGCTGCGATGCGAACGCCCACAACGTGGAGTGGGGCAGCACAGATACCAACCCCCGCGGTGAGTGTCTCTTAGAGTATATATTAAGCGAGAACTTAGGTATCCACAACGTTGGACATACTCCAACGTTTGTGACCAGAGTAAGACAAGAAGTACTGGATGTCACCCTTGGCAACGAATTGGCCAATCCTTTGATTTCGGGGTGGCGGGTCTCATCGGAACCCTCCCTCTCGGATCACAGGATCATCCAATTCGAGCTAAGGGCGAGGACCAAGGTAGAAGCAATCAGACGCAACCCCAGAAGAACAAACTGGGCTTTGTATCACGGGCATTTAGAATTGAACCTAGCAAACATTGAGCGTAACAATAAGAGAACAAGCTGTATGGAGTTAGAAAGCAGGGTCAGTGGCGCCATTACGGACGCCTTTCACTCTAGCTGTCCCGAGACGAGGCCGGGAGGTAAAACCCAACCTGGCTGGTGGTCTCGGGAGCTCTCGGCGCTCCGCAAGGAAGTGCGAAGGCTTTACAACAGAGCCAGTCGCGCGGGGCGCTGGGAAGAGTATTCGACATGCCTAACGAAGTACAGCAAAGAAATCAGAAAATCAAAGCGTAGCAGTTTCAGGAAATTCTGTGAGAGCATTAGCTCGACTCCTGCGGCTGCCAGGCTGCATAGAGCCTTAGCAAAGGACAATCCGGGGACTATAATGGCGATCAAAAGGTCCGACGGGTCTTACACTGGTAACGAGAGGGAAAGGGCCCCCGCTCTACTTTCGGCCCACTTCGCTGGTGCTGTCGGAATCCCACCCGCGGCTGGACACTGTGAGTCGCGTCCAAGTTCGGCCGATTGGAAAGTAGCCAGGAGTCTGTTTACGTACAACTCGGTCGGCTGGGCTCTGGACACTTTTGAACAGTTCAAGGCCCCGGGGGTAGACGGCATCAGCCCGGTGCGGCTGAAGCGGGGCGGGAAACTGCTTCTTCCCTACCTCGTAAGAATAATGAGAGATAGCCTAGCGCTGGCACACATTCCAGCGGTATGGCAAAGAGCTAGGGTAGTTTTCATACCGAAGGTGGGCAGAAGAGACATGTCCTCAGCGAAATCTTTCAGGCCGATCAGTCTTACCCCCTTCATGTTGAAGGCTATGGAGAAGGTGATTGACCTGGAAATAAGAGCCAACGTTCTCGGGGATGCACCGTTACATCCGGATCAACATGCCTACAGAGTCGGCCGCTCGACGGAAACGGCTTTGTATGCATTGACCACGGACATTCAGGACGCTCTGGAGAATGGAGAAATAGTGCTCTGTGCCTTCCTCGATATCGAGGGGGCCTTCGACAACACCTCGCATGCAGTGGTGAACAGAGCCTTGGAGCAAAGGGGAGTGCAGCCCCCTATTCGTAACTGGATAAATAGGCTGCTAGAGACCAGAATAGCCGAAGTTGATACTGGCGAAGATACAGTTCAGCTACAGACGACCAAAGGATGCCCACAGGGCGGGGTACTATCTCCGCTTCTGTGGAGCCTAGTGGTGGATGACCTCCTGCATATTCTCACCAGTAATGGAATCCGCTGTCAAGGATACGCGGATGACATAGTGATAATTGCAAGGGGTAAATTCGTGAGCACCCTCTTTGACATAGTGCAAAGAGGACTGAACCTGGCAAGGAAATGGTGCTTGAAGGTAGGACTGAATATCAATCCTGCCAAAACGGCCATCGTTCCCTTTACCAGAAAGAGAAAATTACTAGGTAGTAGAGTTATAGCTCTGGGGGGGTCGCGGTCGAGGTCACCACGGAAGTGAAATATCTGGGTATCATCTTAGATTTTAACCCTTTGCCGGGCAAGACCGTCTGCAGACGGTCTTTACATCATCTGAATTTAAACTCAAACAGCATAGTTGTCGTGTGATATCGGTCTCTAGTTCTTTAGTTTTTAACTGAATACACACAAATATTAATCACAAAACGATTTCAACGGTATAGTTTGAAAATTTTGTGAATTCCAGTGACACCGAAAGTGAAAAGTGACCCCAAAATTATAGTGAAAATTTATCCCATTACAAAAATTAAAAAAAGTCGTTTCCGGTGGCCGAATCGAGTTGGGAATTTTTCAGGTAAGTAGTCATATTGCTTATTTTTATAATTTAATTGACATTTAACAACGGAATATAAATTTCCGAAGATTTTAAGAATATAGTGAAACCCGTCTCTGGACGGTCTTGCCCTGGTAAGGGGAAAAAATACATTTCCGTGGCTGAATCGGTCAGCGTATAACCAATGTACGGTGTTCACTTTTCACTTGCTTTTTAAATTGAAAAAGGTTGTTTATATATATTTCTAATTTTTTTTTCAGAAAATGGAAGAGTTCCGTCCTCAGAAGAAAAGAAAAAATTGTGCGAAAAAGCCACATGAGTTCACAGAAGAAGATAGAAGGAAGCAATTTAATTTATCTGCAATGACAGATGAAGAAATCGAGCAATTGATGAACTCAACTCTTTTGTCTGATGAAGAATCTGAGTACGAAGATGATGACGACAGTATAGCTGACCCAGCGTATGTTGTTGATAAGATATCACCTGAGGAAGACCAAATCATAGCCGACGTTTTATGTGAAATGGACAACAGCGTTGTAGGCAACGAAGTTGGGCTATCGTTGAATTTTAGCACACTTAGTGATGTCTCATCAGCAGCAGTATCTCAATTAATAACTTCGCCACTAGAACCGATTCCATATACATCGACAACTAGAACAGATGGAGTGGCTGCAACCACCACCAAAAAAGCGAATAAACCACGGAGAAGGCCTCATTCGCCGCTACCGACAACCGAATCGACTGGCCCACAAGTAATACCATCATCAGGCGGATTTACAGGCTCAAGCTTGGGTGCCATTGACAAGAGTTCGACTGAGTTCTCAAACATCTTATGGCGACAAAGATCTATGAGAATGCATGTAAATGAAATAGCGTTCCGTGGAGATTCTGGGTTACCTTATGCCGTCAGAAAGCTTAAGAACCCGATTGAGTTTTTAAATTATTTTTTGACTGATCAACTCATAGCTATAATTGTTGAGGAAACCAACCGAGCAGCGCGTTCAATAGATATAAATACCCAGTTCATAACTAATGCTTCGCAGGTTCGAAAATATCTCGGCGTTTTGATGTTTATGTCTATTTTTCGGTATCCAAACATAGAAGCTCACTGGAGTGAATTTGGACTTAGACATGTACGAGCTCGTGGTATATTTGCTTTATGTACCATTAGAGCCAACAGAATATCAAATTGTAAGCTACCGTCCGATTCAGATACGGAGCTGAGAAAAGTAGATAGAGGTTTCGCAGTTGAGTTTTCTGCTACTGCGTATGGAATTGACATGACTACGGTTCTCTGGAAAGACACCAAATATGTTCGGCTATGCTCATCTTATGTAGGTGTCGAACCATTTGCAAAAACGAATGCTGCCATCCAGCCATCGAAAATTCATATATATAACAGAAAAAAGAAAGAATACGTTGAAATAGATTGCCCACAAATCATTCGTGAGTACAACTCTCACATGGGCGGTGTAGATCTCATGGATTCATATATGGGCAGAAACGGCTTGCATATAAAAACCATGGATACTATGACTCGCATATTTTATCATCTACTAGACATGGCTGTTACCAATGCCTTCATTCTGTACCGTCGAAATAAATCATCGCTTGCAGAGGAAGAAAGAAAAGAAAAAGATTTGACGCTATACCAGTTTCGTTTACAATTAGCAAAATCGCTGTGTGCTTCCACCGACAAACCAACGGTTGGACGTCTATCAAGCGGATCGCAGTCACTTCTTAGCAATAACACTATTGGTAAACGAGCAGTGCACCCCGTAGAAGAAATAAGGTATGATCAGCTCAACCATCTTCCTGAGTGGGGTTCAAAGAAGTCGTGTAAACTTTGTAAGAAGTCTGATACACACACTTTTTGTACAAAATGTAAGCTACATTTATGTTTTTCAAGTACTAAAAACTGCTTCAAAGCCTATCATTCGAATGAGTAATTAAAAAAAAAATGTATACTTTTACCTGTCTTTATGAACCAATTTGTTGGAATAAAACGGTTTCTTTCATAGTTTGCCTTTAAAATACACCTTGTTTATTTCTTACCCTTTGTCGGGCAAGACCGTTTACAGACGGTCTTTAATTGTTTGCACCTGGCGTCCCAACCAATGAAAATTTTGGAAAATGGTTTTCAAATATGAGTTCCCCGCTCTAAAGTCATCCTAAAACAAAAAATACCAAAACAAAAACCTTGTTATTTCTGTTTTGCCCGTCTAAGGGCTAAGCTTCTGTGGAAGGCTCATGTCGATGCTGCCGTCTGCAGGGCTAGGAGAGCATTAATGGTGTGCAGACGACTCGCAGGAAAGTCCTGGGGCTGCAGCCCTAGAATACTGCGGTGGATGTACATCATGATAGTGAGACCCATGGTCACCTATGGTGCAGTGGCTTGGGGATCCAGAAGTGCCCTGACCTCGGTTAGACAATCTATTACCAGGCTACAGCGCTTAGCGGGCGTGTGCATTACCGGAGCGATGCGCACGTGCCCGACAGCTGCGCTGGAGGTGATTCTGGAACTTGAGCCGCTGCACGTCACCATCGACCATGTGGCTAAGCGAACCCTGATGAACTTCTCAAAAGAAGGTTTCGGCAGGGGTAAGTTGATGTCGTCCAAAGCAAGGGACAGACTAGAACCTCAGCTGCCTCTCTTGGGCTTCCCCAGAGATGAGATTCATAAAAAGATAAGGTTTGACAGAAAGTTTGGAGTGGAAATATATAGCAAGGCTACCTGGAGTGCATCAATACTGGACAACCACGTCCAGAGAAGCACCCTACAATGGTACACTGATGGCTCCAGGACCCCCGAAGGTATTGGAGCGGGCGTCCATGGTCCCAGATCCAGCATCTCGGTTCCATTGGGGGCCTACCCAAGCATCTTTCAAGCGGAGGTCTTTGCCATCAGTGAATGCGCTGAGATTAACCTGAGAAGAAATTACCACGGTGAGACCATTCTCATAACAAGCGACAGCCAGGCCGCGCTCAAAGCCCTCTCCCCTATGAAATAAAATCATCATTGGTAATGGAGTGCTTTGAGAGACTGAATGCCCTGGCGGAGAGGAACCAAATCCAACTCCTCTGGGTAGCAGGACATAGAGGGGTTGGTGGCAACGAAGAAGCCGATCGCCTAGCCAGGACAGCAGCCTCAGCTACTCCGGTTGGACCAGAGCCGATCCTGGCTGTAGGTCCCAGCACTGTGAGAGAAATGCTGAGGGATGAAACTAACAGACTGCGAAACCAACAATGGCGCAATATAGCAGGCCTTAGAGAGGCAAAGTCTCTCCTTGGGGGATACAATATGAAAAGGCACAGGTTGCTGATAAGCCTCCCCAAGGAGAAACTAAGAATCATGACAGGAATTCTGAGGGGTCATTGCAGATTAAGGGGCCCCCTACACAAGCTAGGGATCTGGTCAAGCGACCTCTGTCGCTTCTGTGACTTAGAAACAGAAACCCCGCAGCATCTACTCATGGAGTGCGTTGCTGTGGCGCGCAGAAGAGGCACGGCCTTTGGACGGCCGTGGCCGGATGAGCAACACTTACACTCATTACCCCCGACAACCATACTAGGCTTTCTAGAGGTGCTGGGGCTTATGGAAGTACTGTGATATGAGCCGTAGAGGGCACAATAGACCCATCGGTCGCAGTGCATTCCTCTCATTTATAATCTAATCTAATCTAATCAATTATATAACGGTATTTTTAAGATTTCGCAAGTTAGACATAAAATATTTTGAATAAAGATGCTTGGCTTTGTTTGTGTTTAGCGTTTTCTTATCTGTAGTCGCCCTCAAAGCAAAAGTATATTTCTGGTCGAAATGAGTCATAAAAAGAAAGAAATTTGCCTCAGCAAATAGTGAGTTTAAAAAAGGAGAGATTTCTCTTAATTCCATTGCTATAATTGTTGGTCGTGGTAAATCGACGACGCAGACAGTAATAAAAAACTCTTTTGAGACCAGGTCTTTAGAAAGTAAGCCTCGAACGGGCCGCCCACCAAAACTTTCCCCCAGAACTAAACGATATGTGAGAAGTAAAGTGGAACAGGATCCTACAACTACGGCTGTCGAAATTTGAAATACATTGGAAACTTGCCACAACATTAATATGTTTCCGAAACAATACGCAGTGTTTTGAGAAAAACTCGATTTCACAACAGAGTGCCGTGTTGTGATGAAAG
Source organism: Philophylla caesio (assembly GCA_963971545.1). Lineage (NCBI taxonomy): Eukaryota > Metazoa > Arthropoda > Insecta > Diptera > Tephritidae > Philophylla > Philophylla caesio. Next base: position 4,596,366 of record OZ020605.1, read on the forward strand.
TAAATACAATTTATTTGGTAGAATATAAAGACGCACACTGCAAATCGTAGGAGAAGCTCGGCCAGCACTGAGCTATATAGCGTAAGCGCCAAATTGGGATTATTATCATCAGATACTTACGATCATTTGGTACCAAGGTAATGGTACTAGACAAGTTACCCGGAAAAAGTAAGCTTGCAACCAGATGTGTTAAAGGGGTTTTAGTAGAGTATCCAAGAGACGAAAAGGGTTATCGAGTGTGGATACCGAAAGCGCACAAAATCGTAAAAGCGCGTGACGTCTGATTTGTTGGGATCGCTCCCAACATGTAGCGCTGATGAGTTACTGCTGCCGCCTACAGTTTCAAAGCAGAACAGTACTTCAATTGAACCTACTGTAGAAGTTGATGACATGGGTTTGAAGCCCACGGAAATGTTTATTTTATGAAAAGTTTGAAGAAAACTTAGTTTTATTGCTGGTATACGTAGACGATCTACTACATGCGTGTCATGACGTGAATGTTATCCAAAACAGCAACTTTTAAATGAGTTTGAAATAAAAGACATTGGTCGAGCTAATTATTGACTCAGACTGAGTTATGATGAAGCCTGCCTATACCGGGAGGTTATGGGATCCCTAATGTATCTGTCCGCCACAACAAGGCCAGACTTAGCTAAGGGCACGTCTCCACGAGAAAGCGTTGATGTCCTTAAATAGATTTCAGAAAATATATTTTCAATGGAGACCGCTTATTTCTTCATGTCAGCAATTTATGTCAGGGTTTATGTCTTGGCATAGAATGCCTGGAATATGCCCCCAATTTGTTACTTTGACAGCTTTGACCGTAAACTTCGTTGGGTCAACATCGAAGATATTTTCATTCAGAAGCAAACAAATAGTTGTTTCCTATTGCAATTATTAATATTTAAGTATTTGGGAGGGAAATACCAATTTCTTTTATAATTTTTAGCATATTTGCGCTTTAATAATCCGAACATACATGCTTGACGCCATCTTACAAATGTTTATGTCAAGACATTAATCTGCCCACATATAAAATTTGGGAATGCGCCAAAGCGGGTACTAAGGTATCTTGCTGGTATCGCAAATAGAGCCTTGCTGTATCAAAACATGGAGCTACCGCTACTAGGGTACACCGATGTTGACTGGGGTGGCTGCACAACTGATCGTTCCTATACGAGTTTTTTGCTCAACGCTGCTGCGTTAAGCTGGCGGTCGAAAATGCGAAGAACAGGCGCGTTTTCGTCAAAAGAGGCCGAGTATGTGAAATGTGCAGAAACAGCCAAAGAAATATTTGCGAAGTCTCATAAACGAGATCAGTCTTCACAAGATCGCTGATATTAATATCTATGTGGATATTACAATCTATGTCAGGGAGTGCATCGGCGAAAGATTAATCTCATTGAAGCACGTATCTACACAGGAAATGATTCCAGATGTGATGACTAAATCGTTGTCGCGAGAAATGTGTTATTGGACTTCTTTTACACACTTAGATGACCTGCATATTGAGAGAGCGTATTGAAGATAGGGACTTATTTGTGCAACTTAATTTTTCCTTCTTCTGGATTTGCACCTAGTAGAGTAAACAATAACTTACAAATTTCGAGTTAATAAAATATCTTTTTATCTAAACAATCTCGCCATGAACATTAAGGCAACTATTATGTACGTATGAGGATGTTAATTTTTCACTTCCAAGAATTAAGATGTAAATTTATAAGAATATCGCTTAGAAACATATGCTCATTACAAAGCGAAGTTTCATTAAGCATTTAACCGTTCTGTTTTTCTTATTGAAAATTCGATCAAACATGTAGGGTTAATGTGTTTTTCTGTTCGTATTCAAATTATCAAACCACTTAAAACCACCATTTCCAGTGAAAAGTATATATATTTTTTTTTTTTTTTTTTTTTTACGTTCCCATGACAGTCGGGTCTACGATACCGGAACGACCCGGATTTATGTCCGGCCAAGGACTGTCGCTTCAGCATAATTTGTGCTGCTACAACAACAACAACAACACCATTTCCAGTAAAAACGACAAATATTACGGTTGCGGATTTGAAATATGTTTATAGACGTAGTTTGACGTAAAACAAATTGGTTGATTCTTTTTCATTTCAAATGTTGTAAATACGGGATACATAATAAATAGTCTGAAGTCGTATAAATCAAAAACCGTACCGTTTTTTTTTACAGTTCTTTTTATTCTGTATTTGTCTCGATTTTATAGGCTCAATTACAAATATGCTGTCCTCACTGAACCATTTCGGCAAATTAAGTGTTAAATTAATTCTACACTTCACATTTAGGCATTTAATTTGTATTAGTTTTTAAAATAAATGTTTGTAGCATAGCGGGCATTTAGCCATAATTAATTTTATATTTAAGGTAATTTTCATTTAATTTGATTGAAAATACAATCCTATGAACCACAGAAAAAATTACATAAAAAATCTAAGTCCATTCGTCTATCAGTCAATCTATATACCTTGTAATTCTGTTGTAACTTGATTTTCGTCGAGTCGTTAAGAATCATAACTTGCTTTATAGTAAATACAAATTTTGAACATATAAATTTCAATTGATCTTTAATCATCCACTATGGAACAAACAAACTTGGAAATATAATCATATTCATCCCTTCCAGAAGGTCTTGGCTGATTTTGATTTTGTGTTTGACGCCAAGTAGGCGCAGCCACAGAGCTATTATTTCCAACAACGTTATTTGAAGCAACATTTGAACCCCCATTTCCACTTGAAATATTACTATTTCCGTTTTTGCCACCGTTGGAGTTGCATGCACCAGATTGACTTTGGCTATTGCTACCGTTGCCGTTGCCTCCAGCGGCACCACTATTCATTGAATTGCTTCCGCAGCCGTTACCACCTGAACCGCTCACCACTGAAAGGTTAGCCATGCTGCTGTTACCATTGCCACCACTTGAACCACCAACATTGCTGCAAGGGCCTCCATTATTATTGCCGCTGTTAGAGGATATTGAACCATTTCCTCCGCTAACATTTCCACCGCCAGAAGTGATATTGGCTCCATTGCCTCCGTTTCCGATTAAACCAGATAGAGACACAGTACTAGCCGTCTGAGGCATATGTTGTAAAATACTTTGAACTTCATTTTCACTCGGTGACTCTGCACATATAGTAGTGCTTCCGAGAACACAGTTATTTAATGTCATTTGGGCTTTGTTTGCTTCTTCGCGAGTTGCATATTTACATAAGGCAATTCCTTGATTTAAATATAATTGAAAATTAGCAAGTGGGCCGTGCTGCATACATAAGGTACGTAAAGTTGAGCCGTCAATCTAAAAAATAAAATGAAATAAATAATTACAGAAAACCTAAAGAAAGCATTTCATACCTGCGCGGTCAAATTTTTGAGTAATAGCCATGTAGAATTCCATCCAGAGTTTGTTGTATTCCAACCAGAAGTGCTATTGGGAATTCCACGACCACCAGTAACAATCCAACCATTTGAACTGCCAGCAACAACTGAAGTCGAATTTGTCACGGATGGAACACCAGTTACTGATACGCCTACTCCTTTGTTAGAGCCCAAGCCAGGTGGTGGACCCCGAGACGTTTTGTTCATTGAACTTGCCCATAACTCCGACGGGGCGCATTGTTGCGGACTGTCAGACCAACTATATTTAATTAGTATGTATTTGGATAAATATATATATATATATAAAGTAATGCAGTACTATATTATCACAATGAAAATACAAAAGCATACTCTCCATCTAAGCTTTAACTGAGTAAAAAAACATTGAAATTTGCCCAAATCGCAAACAAATGTAACATATACTACTTTTCTAGTGACGAAATCTTTTAATTTACTAACCCTTCGATTCTATTCGAATCCCCTTTTAAAAATATTTTTTAGAGATAACTTCCTCGATATCTAAGATTTCGTTGCCATGAAAGTTTACTAATTATTTCCTCTATTATATGGATGATTCAACGGTTTTTCAAGTTTTGTAAAAAAGCATGCCTTCATTAATTGAGGATTTAATTTACTAAGAAGTTCGCTCTACCTTTGAAAATTTTGATTGCTTGATGACGGATTAAAGCTCCATGTGGATGAGGATAAACTTAGTGGTGTTAAATCAGTCGGTGAACTTTTGCTAGGATTGGCAAAAATATCAGCTTCTTTTGGCGTCGAGTTAATGGACAACGGAGATCTAGCTACACTGCCTGGAGTTATACTAGGATCGTCTTCTATACTTCTAATCTGCGAGCCCTTAAAAATTAGAAGAAAATATAAACAAAACAACCTAAATCTGCTGTGTAAATATTAAGTTACCTTCCAAGGTTTTCCTGGCTCAAACTCTTGAACTAAATCAGTGTACGTCGCTGCAGGGGTCGTCTGTGCAACGGACCAGTCTTTATTCTCAGTTTCAGTTGATGAATCAGGCCAACCATCACCAATACTTCGCCCGGTCGACCAAGTGCTAAACAGTTAAAAAAAGCCATGCTTAGCTGATATTATGTTTGGAATTAACTTCATATTGAAGAAGAAATAAAAGGGCTTATAACTGTTAACAAACGTATTAATACGCTTTAAATGCTTACCCATCATTTTGGAGGCCCAAAGGGCCCATAGCGTTTCCAGGAGCGCTTGACAAGTTTTGTTTTGTTGCTCCTGGGGCCCGAGAAAAATCTGTATTTTCAGACGCAATATCCTTTTCTGGAAGTTTCCACTGATTTATAAGTTTTGACTGTGTATTTGGACCACCTGGATAGCCACTATGCTGAAATTTTATTAACCAAAATATATCACATATATTTCATAACTATAGGTCAGTATTACCTTAGTCAAATTCATTTCTGAAAAATTGCCCTGTAAAGCACTTATGGCATCGTTTCCCCTAATATATTCAAGATTAGGATGGTGTTGTGCAACAGTATGCTGTTGTATATTTTGTGGCATGGACTGCTGCTTTTGTTTTAGTATAAACGCTTGTTGTGCGTTTATTTGATTTTGTAAGTTTTGGATTTGTTGCTTGTATTTGGCAATAGTATAACTTAATTGGGAGTTATTGGCATTGTTGCCACCACGGGTCAAGGATTGTTGCGCCGCTTGTAAATGCTAGAATTGTTCAATATTCAAAATCATATTATCAAAATATAATCTAAAAACATTGACTTACTTTAATGTTTGTTAATAATTGATACAAAAGTACAAGCATTGAGGATGGCAAAGGCTCAGATAAAATTTGGCTGGACAAGTAACCGCTATGAACAGCTAACTGAATTTGCTGCACAAGAACTCGTAGTTGTTGAGCTGAGGGTTGGGTGTTACTATTAGAAGCTGCGTTAACAGCCGCAGTAACGTTAGCAACTCCCTGTCCAAAAGCGACAGCGGGACTCATAGTTTGCGGTCCACTTGTAACATTGTGTGGTGCTGGATTCAGATACTTTTGCCCTGGAATTTGTTGTATTGGGTTAAGCGGTGCTAGATTGGAATTATTTCCGCTGGTACTAACAGTGTTGCTGGTCATGTTACCTAAGATATTCTAAAATAACAAATAGTATATGTTTATGTGAAGAAAATTCTGTATTCGAAAAACTTCGAGTATTTATAACACTTACCGGAGGGAATGGCATAGTAGGCTGAGTGGCCGTTGGAGGGTAGCGCCCTGGAAAACCACCACCAGGATTAGGATGCTCACCATAGGAACCCAGCGTTTCTTCGTGTCTTCTCCAATCCATCGACATTGTGGCATTAGCTCGGAGTAAATCCGCAGCTTCTTCGATGTTCATATTCGCATTAATAAGAGCCCGTTCTACGTCCTCTTTTTTAAAGCCATTTTCAACCAGTACACGATATTGTTTACTTTGTTTGATCACATCTGTGTTCAGGTTACCAATGTTAACATTGACGCCTCCGATTTTTTGCTGAGATTTTCCTACAATGCCGCCGTGGGCACTCCACTCTGTTGATAAATCCGAGCCATCATTACCTCCACCCGTTCCCCAGCCGGCGGCTCCTCCAGGTATTTTATTTGGATTTTTAGTCCAGGAAGCAGGTGGATCATTCCAAGAGTTAGCGCCAACACTTATACCTAACTGGCCAATACCAGTAGTAGTCTTGTCATCCATCCAGTTAACTCCAGAATTAGGCCCCCCATTGTGGTTGGTTTCGTCACCCCACGAGGCAGCATTACGTACACTCACATTTGGATTACTCGGATGTACCCACATAGTATTATCAGGTTTATGCTGATTCACACCAACACCAGGGCCTACACCTGAACCAAGCCGTCCTGAGGGACCAATGCCGCTTATGGGATTATTCGGATTGCCGCCAACGACTGGTGCGCTTAGTACTCCCTGATTGCTTCCTAATCCATTTCCAGAACCACTGCCAAGGCCAACCACTGTGTTTGGCGTATTTTGATTCCCTACAGTATTTCGCGTTAAATGTCTATTCATTGGATCGGATATATCTTTCCAATGAGAACCACCACCGCCAGGTACACGTGTCTGTTGACCCCATAGGGATGTTCCATCATCATAGTTTGGTATATTTCGCCGCTGCGGTGGAGGTGATGGTTCCTCCCACCCAGTAGCTTTACCCGTCATTGATGTAATATCTTTTGGTCCAACAACCGCTACCGATGTACCCCAATGAGCATTCACATTTCCGCTAACACCGCCAGTATTAATAGTACTGACACCGCCAGGCCCGATACCTGCAACGCTTCCACCTGTAACTACAGAACCAGCGGGAACGCCGGCGACTACTCCAACGCCAGGTCCTACTATTTTATTATGTGCTATGGAATGATGTTGTCCCCACATTTCCGACGTCCCATTTAAACGACCCGAAATTCCTCGGGGATCCCCACGTATCGGGTCACGTGGATCTAACATGCGCAAATCGCGTGGCTCTGCAGTTGTTGCTCCTCGTATTTGATCACGGGGGTCAACTCCGCGCATAGCTATTGCGCCGCTTACTGCACCACTACCCATTTCCCGTGAGTCTCCCCAGTTGTTGCCAGTGGAACCACTAGCTGCCGCTGTATTTACACTACCAGGCACATTTACCCCAGGACCACCACCAGCACCACCTTCACAAACAAAAACCACTCTATATTATGCTATCAATAATAATGAATAGTGAATAAATACCAACCTACGGTAGATACGCTACCTACGTTAACAGAAGGCGCCCCAGCGGCATTTCCAGTTGCACCGACGCCAACGCCAACAGCACTTTGACCCCATTGCGGTCCATTTGCACCCACACCTGCCGAACTAACTCCTGTTACACCGACAGCCCCTGCAGTTGCTGGATTATTTGATGAACCAGTCCATACACTGCTACTATCCGCCCCATCATCGTCTTCTCCCCAAGTACCACCTAAATTTGAGGAAGGAGTATGGCCCCACGGTGTTTTTTGAACTGGCTGAGTTGGTGGTTGACCACCACTGCGTAAATTTAATTCCCATAAGTCAGTACCGTTATTTATGGTGGGTTTCCACATTGTGGGTCCTGCAGATGGATCTTTGTTTGTTGGCTCAGGGGAACTAGGCACTTCCCAATTCGTATCCTGATTAACATGCTGACAACCCCAGCCATCCTGAGAGAAAAGTGCTTCACGCATAGTATTCAATTGCTCTAACTGATTTTTAGCAGCTGCTGCAGAAGTACCACCACCAACTAATCCCACAGTACTAGTGCTATTGCTACCATTATTATTCGAGTTTGAAGCACTGGTGGCAGAGTTGCAACCGTTATTTGTTTTAGTATTATTAGTGCTGTTATTGTTATTGGTTCCACCGTTGTTACTGTTGTTTTGTCCAGGCTAGAAAAGAATTAAGTCGGAAATTCTTAATTTACACAAAAAAATTCTGTTCATTTGTATGTGTCGCACATAATTTTAAGATTAAAATAAATGCTATTTAAAAAAAAAAATGTGACTCATAGTATTGCTTATCAATGTGTGATTCATTGAAAGCATACATTTCTTTTTAATTAGGTCCTCCGTCAGCTTCAAGAGAATTTCTAAATATATTCTTTTTCAGAATATCGGACATTAGGAAGGGTTTTTACCAAATTATCGCAAAATTGTCTACTGGAAGCACCACTCTAAGACTGCATCAATGAGCTAAAAACAAGAAACAGCACTGGAGCCAAACTAGATGTCTCTGACAGCTGAAGTCGTATGCGCCATAGTTGAGGTAAGTGCCCCTAATTCCGTGGTAGTACGTAATTCCGTGGCATTCCGATTATTTTCTTTAAACAAGGAATAAAATAAAAAATACACGGAATTGGGAGTATGATGCATAAAATAAAAAATACTAGAATAAATTTCAATTCTGATTGTACGTATGGGATATATGTATTTTTAAATTACTGACCAGTTAAAAAGTGGTATCTCAGATAATATGCATGTCATAATAAGATGTGTAAGCAAAATGTTAAGGACTCATGTATATATCCTTAAGGCCGTGAAATTTAAATAATAGGACTTTTTGGAACTTAGATTTGATTTTAATTTCTTTGTGTTCTATCTAAATACATGTAAACATATTGTACTACTTAAAAATTGATATTTCTCATTCACGGAGTTATGTACATTATTCATTTACTATGTACCTAATTCCGTGCCTATCACGGAATAAGGGTTTTCAATACTTTAAATTTTTGTTAATTTTATTGAATTTTTTAGAAGACTTTCTCCCACAAAGCCATTTTATCATTAAATAAAACACTAAGGAAATTGTTATTCGGTGCAACAGTTTTGTTAAAGCGAATTGTTAATTTTTTAATAAATCTATTCCGTGGTATGTATACCACGCATTTGCGTTCAAGCAGTAAAAAGAGAAGTACCTAATTGCGTGACATTAATTTACATTAGCCATTTTTTAAAACTGGTATTGAAAAAGCAGTTATTTTTGCAATTTTCTTGCCTAACAATTTTTAATAACAGTGAGAGATTTTAATTTGAGTATTATCTGAGCAATGACTTTTGTTTGTGAGCAAACCTTTAGAACTTAATTTCTTAAATACCGATATGAATTTAAAATTGTTGTAAATAAAAACTTTATTTTGTGCTTGAAAAATAATTATTTTTAAGTTTAAAACATAAGTTAATCCCTTTTAATAGGTTAAATTTGTATATATACGCATAGCCCGGAATGAGGGACATCTTTTCACGGACCATTTTTTTGTTTTCATTTTTATTATGTACTTTCTCTAAGTCATGATTCTTTCAATATATAAAAGATAAAGCTACTGGTTAGCCTAATTTCTCGGTAACTATTGAACCGCTTGATAACAAAATTTTATATTTTAATTTCCTACTAAATACTAGAGATCCGATAACAAGCACTTCTTCCTTTTGCCTAACTTAATAAAGACTGCGCCGAAAAAATTTGCTCAAATTTTGTGGCACTCAGTCACTCAAATTGATTTCTTGTATTTTACTACTTTGAAATAAATGTCAAAATTAATTGTGTGCCGCTAAAATTAATATAATGTTAGTTAATGCGATTATGTCAAACGAATTAGAAGTGCGTGAAAACATCATGCAAATTTCTCTAAATCGATTGCTTCCATTTTACGAGAGCAATAATTGTCCACATTATTTTGGCCTGACCAAGCTCTTGTCACTTTAGCAAAGCTTCCTTGGAGTGGTTAATAAATGTTAAATAATAAAAAACTTCTTCAGAGCTGAAAGCAATACTTAAATTTTTTCATTTACTTTTACTGACTCGTTTATTTTCTGTATTTACGCTTCAATCCCTTCCTATGATAAACAAGTTAATATATTTTCTTAGTGATCATCAGTTCACTAATTACCAACTCTTTCTACATAATGACCGTATTTTCCAGATATGTTAAGTTATTAATTACAAAAATTTTGTCAAGATTATCATGGTCACATCAGATAAGGAACAAAAAATGGGGGCCTTCTGTTAATGAACTTGTTAAAGCAAAGACCACTCGGGAATACGATAGAAAGGAAGAGAAACCAACTCTGACAATACTCGTATATTAAAGAAAACAATTCAAATTAAAACAAGCTTTCTACTTCTCGTAAAGGGAAATTTTAATGTCAAATGGGGTAAGAAAGATATTTGTAGTGCCGCAATCGGAAATTATGTTAAGTCTACATAAGGAAACCTGCGATAACGAAGTGAGACTAATCGACCTGGTCAGGGACCGAAATATGTTAGTTTTAAGCAACATGTTGCAGTATAAGAAGATAAACCATACTTCGTGGCTGCCTCTAGATGGGACGTAACGTAACCAAATCGACCATGTTACGATAGACGGAAGTCATGTATCCACTAAGATTCAATATATGCGCAAAATTTTACCCCAAAAAAGGTAGCAAATCGGAAATCACAACAAACGGCTACTCGACCTGCACCCTTTCATTATCAATAATCAACGAAACGGATATCTACGGGTGCAAAATTATGAGTTATAGAAGGAAGAACGCATACCTGATGATTGGAATCGAAGTGTATCCTGCTCAATTCGTAAGAAAACTGATTCTGCAAATTGCGCCTCGTCAGTCTTCTTTATAACCTTTAAAAGAATCTGTCGAGCGTATTGTATGAAACGTTGAATCCTACCGTCAATGAACAGATGGGCCCTTATCAGTTGCTTATCTACCATCGACCAAATATTTACAATACGCCAGGTCTTGGAAAGGACCGAGAAAGAAGAATCGAAGGTAAATTTTTTTCTCGATAACAAAACTGCGTTTGGCGAAACTTTTACGGCTGTGTTAAGTGACGTTGAGCAATGAGGAATGACGCCTCCAAAACGAGGTTTCAGTCAAAGTGCTTCTTTGTCGTACGACTTATTTAACCTGATTTTGGAGAAGGTTACTCGAACCATCGGTATTCACTACTGCGCTGTATGTTCCGACTTTTTCAAGAGTATAAACAAGAAAGGCGGATCATTTTGGAGGTAAAAATTTGGCAAACGAAGTATCTACTGCCATCAAAAAGACAGACAGCAAATTGGCGTCTGGGTACCAACATCCCTATTGACAGTTAAACTCCGAAAAAGAAGAGGCAACCTAAATTAAAACCACTAATAAATTCAGCCAGTCCTGCGGATACCAAGGGTTCAGATTTTGGCACGGGTCGAATTCCCTATTCATAGTGGATACGACTCAATGTGAAAGAACAATTGGAACTTAACGACGCTGAGAATTCAAGATATCGGGCCTTTAAGTGCTGAAAAGCGCTTACGAATGCCGTCTACACCTTTATACTGACACCAAATACTTATCCGAGAGAAAGTAATAAAAGTAGTTTTCTTCCTGCTGGAGGGACAGTTTTGGTCGAAACTAACTTTGCAAGTGCCGAAAACTAGTTGTTTACGCAAAATCAGAAAACATTCCTAAAGTGCATCATACTTCATGAATTATACCGTCAACTGAAAAAAGATCATAAAATAGCAATCAAAATAATAAACATCTTACCATTCCAGCGTATTGGCATACTGGTAAATTAGCTGCTAGCATTGTGCGTACGTTCTTTCCAGTTTATTATTTCCCTTTGTTGATATTATTTATCGGTATATTTGGTGTTCGAGTTGATTGATGTTGTGGCGATTAAATTATTTATTTGCTGATGTTGCCGTAGTCGCCATCGAGATACATTGGTCGTATTTATTTTAATATAGCCTTGATTTTTTTGTAACATTCTCTTCGAACGGTTTAAATTACTTAAGTTGATTGCACTCATACATCTTTAGATTTTATATATTTATGCACTTTAAACTCAAAATCATTTTGTTTTATTGCAAATGTTTTTATGGTTTGCAATTATTATTTTCTTTTTGTTCTGATACAAATTGTGAAGTCTGTATTTGTGATTTTTTGTTAGTTTTTTACGACACTTTAGATTTATTCCAGCCCAGCAAAAGAACTTCTTCTCTAGCTTGGGACTCACTTTAAGCTCTGCATATTTCCACTTCTTCAGATATCTATTCGAACGATCAATCAAATGGATGTTATGACTTATGTATATTGGAAAGATTTTCCTCAAAACCAAATTTAACCAAGGATGATGCAAAATCGTTCCAATATACATAAACTTTCACCCTGCAGGAAAATCAAAAGAACATCATAGCGTCTTTTGAAGTGTCCGATCGAACCCGGTATTTTTCCTAAAGTTCGACAGGAACCGAACCGAACTGAACCTATCACGCTTAGTATGTAGTTTGAAAAAATTAATATTTTTATTCAGTGCATAGAATTTTAAGACACCAGCCGAAGTTACGATTTTTTATAAAACAAGAAATCAATAAAAATATATACATATGTGTATAATACCAACCATATCCGTTCTAATAGAAAATGTAAAAGTTTATAACTTGTAAAGTTTATCGTAAGATAAAGACTACAAAAAATCCTCAAAGAGTACCCAGGGAAGAATCTATGAGAATTGTGCGAATAGAAATGTATATGATTTTATATGTAAGGCCATCGTTAAACTTGCCCTTGACATTAGAGTAAGACGACCCGATAACGCCCAATCACTTTTCTTCGGGGTGCTCCAACACAATACCTATCCCAATTATATGAAAATGTGTCTTAAAAGCAATGGCATATTACTTGAAATCTTTAGGTCAGATTCTAAAGCAGTATACACTACTTTCCTCAACTTTTATTTCGCCCTAAGTGACACGATCGAGTTGAGCCTATTAAAGTAAACGACCTGGTCCTGATCTGCGACGCTATATTGTTGCGAAGCCGGTGGCAAAAAGAACAAGTTATTTGCATATTCCCAGCCAAAGATGGTTCCGTGCACCTCAAGGAAACCTACAAGAACTTGGAATTGATTCTTTGCAAATTAAAATATAAAGAGGGAGCTTAAAGTTGGCGAAAAGAATGTCCTGCATGAAACTTTGGTGCCTCCTCATAAAGTTCTTCCACCACCGCTTTACTGATGATGGCTGATCCACTATTCATCACAACCATGACAGATCCTCAAAGAGATCCACCCTTCGCCTTTAAAGAGGTCATAAAGAAATTTTTAGCCAATAACAAAGATCCTAACTACAAACAAATCGTCAAAAGAATGTTGAAAGCATTTCTAGCTTTAGGTTGCTTGATGAGTTTAAAAGTACATTTTTTTCATTCCCACCTCGACTACTTTCCAGAAAATTAAGGAGACGTGAGTGAAGAGCAAGGTGAACGATTTCACCAAGATATTAAGGAGATGAAAAAAGATACCAGGGAAAATGAACCGTTTCAATGATGGCAGACTACTGTTGGACGCTTCAAAGAGACCTTCCCGATGCTTCCCACAAGTGAAAATGTACCAAAAGGAGTCTCAGTGAGAAAAAGAAATGTGTTTAGTGCTTAATAATTAATGTATTTTACATAAATAAATTACTTTTTTTACGCAACTATAAATTTAAAAAATTTTTTTTAATCTTTTATATTTTATTTTAAGATGATAACTTGTTTAACATTGGCACCTACATTGTCAGAAAACGTGACGTTTTATGACAAAATAAAAGTTATTTTCGGATTCAGTACACCCAAAAACATAAGAATTACACAAAAAACCCAAAACAGCTTTCAATTATTTTTTTTGCAGACTTGTGTAATCGTTTACAAACAATTTAAAGAAAATGAAGACTAAAAAAACCCAGAATGTAAGCAGGCTAAACCTTCTTCATATACATAATTGAAATTCGGGTAGAATATGAAAAAGAGATAAATATAAAATTAAAATAACTAAAGCAAAAAACAGATACAGTGAGCTTTTCAATACAATTAAAAATAAATTACACTGCTATAAAATAACTCCAAAACTTTTATTAGAGCAATGGACCTATGTAGGTCTGTTTATGAATAAAATAGTCAATAACTCCCTCACAAGTGACGAATTTTCCCGTAAATGGGAGGACTCAATGATAATACCAGCCGAAAAAATAATGAACACTACAAAATGTGAAGAATTTAGAAACAACCATGAAAGACCAACTCCGAAACTAAAAAAAAATTGCTTTTTTCGAAAAAATCTTTCTTGTAAGGGTGCAATAAATTATGTGGTCAATGAAAAGAGAAAAGATGAAAAAACTTGATATACTTAGTATATCTTGACATACTCAAATATAAGATGGTGCCATATTCTTTTGAAGTTATGCCAGTAAACTGGATCCACACCACAATGACCCCAAACATATGGCAAAAGGAGTGAAAAACTGGCTTTCACCAGAAAAAAATTTAATTCCAGCTCAAAGTCCAGACTCAAAGGACTCAAAAATGAAATTAGGGCAAAAATTTTTAAAATTGTGAAGGACTTCGCGAAGGACATTTACGAGTTGCAATAAATTAATATAGAAAGACTACAAAAAATTGCAAAATAGGACAATGAGAAATGCAATTTGGCAACGAAAGTTTACCGGTTTTACTATCATTATTAAGTAGGTATGTAGGGTAAGTTTCCCAGTGACCCGACACTTAACTTTTTTTTTCAACTTCATGCTTAAGTTCGTTGCAGTTTTTCTACCACTGTCTTTGATTATTTTTAAACCAGCACGTACTTGTACACAAGGGTATATTAATTTGGAGATAGATATACGACACATATATGATAAGAATAAAAGGAGGAATCTATCTGTGCGTGAACACGATAACTACTATATACATATTAATGCTTTTTGGCCAGGGTAGGTTGGTATTGAAAATGGTCCAGATCGGCCAATAACCACGCCCACCTTCCATATAAGGGAAGATTTAAGCAAATTGAGTGAAATTTGATATTTAGAGCGATTTTAAACAAAGAAACATCGCGAGGGTATAAAAAAATTCGGTTTCACCCGAACTTAGCTTTCCTTACTTGTTTATACTGTGTTCAGAAAATTGTCCTTTTTAATGGGAAATCCACATTTGCAAAAGTTTAATAACAAATCAACAATGCAGCTCTCTTTTTCCTTTGTTAAATATGATTGGGAACCTAACTTGGAGGGAAACTCGGGATCTTGGATAGTGGACTTAAGGAATCCGTACATAATGGCTGCTTTTCGGAGGCTAAAAGCATTGTTCCGAATATCTGCTAATGCCTTCTCCATATTTTCCTTATCTCAAAATCGCTTAAATTAAAAATGACTTAAATATGCCAGGCATATCATGGACTCTCATGAGCGACCAATCCAATTTCATCAAAGGATAGATACAATATGTTCTTAGAAGATATGGCTGAGCTCTGTCTAAATCAGATTAATTTAACTCCAAACAATTTTGCAACCATTCTGGATCTTGTTTTTGTGGATGATATATCTAAATCATCTATAAAGAGGTGCGAACCCTTGGTTATTCCAGAGGAATCTTATCACCCTGCGATTGAGGTAAATTACGAGGATATATGTATGTAGGTGATTTTGGAAATAATGTTGATAAATCAAATTGCTCAAACGCTCGTTTTATTTTCGCGAAAGCCAATTTCAAGAAATTAGATCGAGAAATGTCAAAATTATCTTGGCCGACGTATAGATGATGCTGCACGTTGTGTAGCTTATTTCAAAAGTTTGTACACAAACGGGTTTGCACACAAAAGGAACAATCACAACCTTGGTTTACAAAAGAACTAAGAAATCTAGAAAATAAAAAGTCGCGATCTTTTAAATTGTACAAAATAACTGGTTTGCACACTAACTATTAAACTATTAAATACTCAGTTCTCCGACACGCTTATTTTTAATTAAATAAAAAATACTACAGATCTTATTTGTGCAAAGTTAAAAGGAATTTAATAAAAAAAAGAAATGTGTTTAGTGCTTAATAATTAATGTATTTTACATAAATAAATTAGTTTTTTTACGCAATTATAAATTAAAATTTTTTTTTTTAATCTTTTATATTTTATTTTAAGATGATAACTTGTTTAACATAGACACCTACATTGTCAGAAAACGTGACGTTTTATGACAAAATTAAAGTTATTTTCGGATTCAGTACACCCAAAAACATAAGAATTACACAAAAAACCCAAAACAGCTCTCAATTATTTTTTTTTGCAGACTTGTGTAATCGTTTACAAACAATTTAAAGAAAATGAAGACTAAAAAAATCCCAGAATGTAAGCAGGCTAAACCTTCTTCATATACATAATTGAAATTCGGGTAGAATATGAAAAAGAGATAAATATAAAATTAAAATAACTAAAGCAAAAAACAGATACAGTGAGCTTTTCAATACAATTAAAAATAAATTACACTGCTATAAAATAACTCCAAAACTTTTATTAGAGCAATGGACCAATGTAGGTCTGTTTATGAATAAAATAGTCAATAACTCCCTCACAAGTGACGAATTTTCCCGTAAATGGGAGGACTCAATGATAATACCAGCCGAAAAAATAATGAACACTACAAAATGTGAAGAATTTAGAAACAACCATGAAAGACCAAATCCGAAACTAAAAAAAAATTACTTTTTTCGAAAAAATCTTTCTTGTAAGGGTGCAATAAATTATGTGGTCAATGAAAAGAGAAAAGATGAAAAAACTTGATATACTTAGTATATCTTGACATACTCAAATATAAGATGGTGCCATATTCTTTTGAAGTTATGCCAGTAAACTGGATCCACACCACAATGACCCCAAACATATGGCAAAAGGAGTGAAAAACTGGCTTTCACCAGAAAAAAATTTAATTCCAGCTCAAAGTCCAGACTCAAAGGACTCAAAAATGAAATTAGGGCAAAAATTTTTAAAATTGTGAAGGACTTCGCGAAGGACATTTACGAGTTGCAATAAATTAATATAGAAAGACTACAAAAAATTGCAAAATAGGACAATGAGAAATGCAATTTGGCAACGAAAGTTTACCGGTTTTACTATCATTATTAAGTAGGTATGTAGGGTAAGTTTCCCAGTGACCCGACACTTAACTTTTTTTTTCAACTTCATGCTCAAGTTCGTTGCAGTTTTTCTACCACTGTCTTTGATTATTTTTAAACCAGCACGTACTTGTACACAAGAGTATATTAATTTTGAGATAGATATACGACACATACATATATGATAAGAATAAAAGGAGGAATCTATCTGTGCGTGAACACGATAACTACTATATACATATTAATGCTTTTTGGCCAGGGTAGGTTGGTATTGAAAATGGTCCAGATCGGCCAATAACCACGCCCACCTTCCATATAAGGGAAGATTTAAGCAAATTGAGTGAAATTTGATATTTAGAGCGATTTTAAACAAAGAAACATCGCGAGGGTATAAAAAAATTCGGTTTCACCCGAACTTAGCTTTCCTTACTTGTTTATACTGTGTTCAGAAAATTGTCCTTTTTAATGGGAAATCCACATTTGCAAAAGTTTAATAACAAATCAACAATGCAGATCTCTTTTTCCTTTGTTAAATATGATTGGGAACCTAACTTGGAGGGAAACTCGGGATCTTGGATAGTGGACTTAAGGAATCCGTACATAATGGCTGCTTTTCGGAGGCTAAAAGCATTGTTCCGAATATCTGCTAATGCCTTCTCCATTTTTCCCTTATCTCAAAATCGCTTAAATTAAAAATGACTTAAATATGCCAGGCATATCATGGACTCTCATGAGCGACCAATCCAATTTCATCAAAGGATAGATACAATATGTTCTTAGAAGATATGGCTGAGCTCTGTCTAAATCAGATTAATTTAACTCCAAACAATTTTGCAACCATTCTGGATCTTGTTTTTGTGGATGATATATCTAAATCATCTATAAAGAGGTGCGAACCCTTGGTTATTCCAGAGGAATCTTATCACCCTGCGATTGAGGTAAATTACGAGGATATATGTATGTAGGTGATTTTGGAAATAATGTTGATAAATCAAATTGCTCAAACGCTCGTTTTATTTTCGCGAGAGCCAATTTCAAGAAATTAGATCGACAAAATGTCAAAATTATCTTGGCCGACGTATAGATGATGCTGCACGTTGTGTAGCTTATTTCAAAAGTTTGTACACAAACGGGTTTGCGTACAAAAGGAGCAATCACAACCTTGGTTTACAAAAGAACTAAGAAATCTAGAAAATAAAAAGTCGCGATCTTTTAAATTGTACAAAATAACTGGTTTGCACACTAACTATTAAACTATTAAATACTCAGTTCTCCGACACGCTTATTTTTAATTAAATAAAAAATGCTACAGATCTTATTTGTGCAAAGTTAAAAGGAATTTAATAAAAAAAGAAATGTGTTTAGTGCTTAATAATTAATGTATTTTACATAAATAAATTAGTTTTTTACGCAATTATAAATTAAAAAAATTTTTTTAAATCTTTTATATTTTATTTTAAGATGATAACTTGTTTAACATAGACACCTACATTGTCAGAAAACGTGACGTTTTATGACAAAATTAAAGTTATTTTCGGATTCAGTACACCCAAAAACATAAGAATTACACAAAAAACCCAAAACAGCTCTCAATTATTTTTTTTTGCAGACTTGTGTAATCGTTTACAAACAATTTAAAGAAAATGAAGACTTAAAAAAATCCCAGAATGTAAGCAGGCTAAACCTTCTTCATATACATAATTGAAATTCGGGTAGAATATGAAAAAGAGATAAATATAAAATTAAAATAACTAAAGCAAAAAACAGATACAGTGAGCTTTTCAATACAATTAAAAATAAATTACACTGCTATAAAATAACTCCAAAACTTTTATTAGAGCAATGAACCTATGTAGGTCTGTTTATGAATAAAATAGTCAATAACTCCCTCACAAGTGACGAATTTTCCCGTAAATGGGAGGACTCAATGATAATTCCAGCCGAAAAAATAATGAACACTACAAAATGTGAAGAATTTAGAAACAACCATGAAAGACCAAATCCGAAACTAAAAAAAAATTACTTTTTTCGAAAAAATCTTTCTTGTAAGGGTGCAATAAATTATGTGGTCAATGAAAAGAGAAAAGATGAAAAAACTTGATATACTTAGTATATCTTGACATACTCAAATATAAGATGGTGCCATATTCTTTTGAAGTTATGCCAGTAAACTGGATCCACACCACAATGACCCCAAACATATGGCAAAAGGAGTGAAAAACTGGCTTTCACCAGAAAAAAATTTAATTCCAGCTCAAAGTCCAGACTCAAAGGACTCAAAAATGAAATTAGGGCAAAAATTTTTAAAATTGTGAAGGACTTCGCGAAGGACATTTACGAGTTGCAATAAATTAATATAGAAAGACTACAAAAAATTGCAAAATAGGACAATGAGAAATGCAATTTGGCAACGAAAGTTTACCGGTTTTACTATCATTATTAAGTAGGTATGTAGGGTAAGTTTCCCAGTGACCCGACACTTAACTTTTTTTTTCAACTTCATGCTCAAGTTCGTTGCAGTTTTTCTACCACTGTCTTTGATTATTTTTAAACCAGCACGTACTTGTACACAAGGGTATATTAAGTTTGAGATAGATATACGACACATACATATATGATAAGAATATAAGGAGGAATCTATCTGTGCGTGAACACGATAACTACTATATACATATTAATGCTTTTTGGCCAGGGTAGGTTGGTATTGAAAATGGTCCAGATCGGCCAATAACCACGCCCACCTTCCATATAAGGGAAGATTTAAGCAAATTGAGTGAAATTTGATATTTAGAGCGATTTTAAACAAAGAAACATCGCGAGGGTATAAAAAAATTCGGTTTCACCCGAACTTAGCTTTCCTTACTTGTTTATACTGTGTTCAGAAAATTGTCCTTTTTAATGGGAAATCCACATTTGCAAAAGTTTAATAACAAATCAACAATGCAGATCTCTTTTTCCTTTGTTAAATATGATTGGGAACCTAACTTGAAGGGAAACTCGGGTACCTTTCCCTGGAGACGATCTTGGATAGTGGACTTAAGGAATCCGTACATAATGGCTGCTTTTCGGAGGCTAAAAGCATTGTTCCGAATATCTGCTAATGCCTTCTCCATATTTCCCTTATCTCAAAATCGCTTAAATTAAAAATGACTTAAATATGCCAGGCATGTCATGGACTCTCATGAGCGACCAATCCAATTTCATCAAAGGATAGATACAATATGTTCTTAGAAGATATGGCTGAGCTCTGTCTAAATCAGATTAATTTAACTCCAAACAATTTTGCAACCATTATGGATCTTGTTTTTGTGGATGATATATCTAAATCATCTATAAAGAGGTGCGATCCCTTGGTTATTCCAGAGGAATCTTATCACCCTGCGATTGAGGTAAATTACGAGGATATATGTATGTAGGTGATTTTGGAAATAATGTTGATAAATCAAATTGCTCAAACGCTCGTTTTATTTTCGCGAAAGCCAATTTCAAGAAATTAGATCGAGAAATGTCAAAATTATCTTGGCCGACGTATAGATGATGCTGCACGTTGTGTAGCTTATTTCAAAAGTTTGTACACAAACGGGTTTGCACACAAAAGGAGCAATCACAACCTTGGTTTACAAAAGAACTAAGAAATCTAGAAAATAAAAAGTCGCGATCTTTTAAATTGTACAAAATAACTGGTTTGCACACTAACTATTAAACTATTAAATACTCAGTTCTCCGACACGCTTATTTTTAATTAAATAAAAAATGCTACAGATCTTATTTGTGCAAAGTTAAAAGGAATTTAATAAAAAAAGAAATGTGTTTAGTGCTTAATAATTAATGTATTTTACATAAATAAATTAGTTTTTTACGCAATTATAAATTAAAAAATTTTTTTTAAATCTTTTATATTTTATTTTAAGATGATAACTTGTTTAACATAGACACCTACATTGTCAGAAAACGTGACGTTTTATGACAAAATTAAAGTTATTTTCGGATTCAGTACACCCAAAAACATAAGAATTACACAAAAAACCCAAAACAGCTCTCAATTATTTTTTTTTGCAGACTTGTGTAATCGTTTACAAACAATTTAAAGAAAATGAAGACTAAAAAAATCCCAGAATGTAAGCAGGCTAAACCTTCTTCATATACATAATTGAAATTCGGGTAGAATATGAAAAAGAGATAAATATAAAATTAAAATAACTAAAGCAAAAAACAGATACAGTGAGCTTTTCAATACAATTAAAAATAAATTACACTGCTATAAAATAACTCCAAAACTTTTATTAGAGCAATGGACCTATGTAGGTCTGTTTATGAATAAAATAGTCAATAACTCCCTCACAAGTGACGAATTTTCCCGTAAATGGGAGGACTCAATGATAATACCAGCCGAAAAAATAATGAACACTACAAAATGTGAAGAATTTAGAAACAACCATGAAAGACCAACTCCGAAACTAAAAAAAAATTACTTTTTTCGAAAAAATCTTTCTTGTAAGGGTGCAATAAATTATGTGGTCAATGAAAAGAGAAAAGATGAAAAAACATGATATACTTAGTATATCTTGACATACTCAAATATAAGATGGTGCCATATTCTTTTGAAGTTATGCCAGTAAACTGGATCCACACCACAATGACCCCAAACATATGGCAAAAGGAGTGAAAAACTGGCTTTCACCAGAAAAAAATTTAATTCCAGCTCAAAGTCCAGACTCAAAGGACTCAAAAATGAAATTAGGGCAAAAATTTTTTAAATTGTGAAGGACTTCGCGAAGGACATTTACGAGTTGCAATAAATTAATATAGAAAGACTACAAAAAATTGCAAAATAGGACAATGAGAAATGCAATTTGGCAACGAAAGTTTACCGGTTTTACTATCATTATTAAGTAGGTATGTAGGGTAAGTTTCCCAGTGACCCGACACTTAACTTTTTTTTTCAACTTCATGCTCAAGTTCGTTGCAGTTTTTCTACCACTGTCTTTGATTATTTTTAAACCAGCACGTACTTGTACACAAGGGTATATTAATTTTGAGATAGATATACGACACATACATATATGATAAGAATAAAAGGAGGAATCTATCTGTGCGTGAACACGATAACTACTATATACATATTAATGCTTTTTGGCCAGGGTAGGTTGGTATTGAAAATGGTCCAGATCGGCCAATAACCACGCCCACCTTCCATATAAGGGAAGATTTAAGCAAATTGAGTGAAATTTGATATTTAGAGCGATTTTAAACAAAGAAACATCGCGAGGGTATAAAAAAATTCGGTTTCACCCGAACTTAGCTTTCCTTACTTGTTTATACTGTGTTCAGAAAATTGTCCTTTTTAATGGGAAATCCACATTTGCAAAAGTTTAATAACAAATCAACAATGCAGATCTCTTTTTCCTTTGTTAAATATGATTGGGAACCTAACTTGGAGGGAAACTCGGGATCTTGGATAGTGGACTTAAGGAATCATCTGCTAATGCCTTCTCCATATTTCCCTTATCTCAAAATCGCTTAAATTAAAAATGACTTAAATATGCCAGGCATATCATGGACTCTCATGAGCGACCAATCCAATTTCATCAAAGGATAGATACAATATGTTCTTAGAAGATATGGCTGAGCTCTGTCTAAATCAGATTAATTTAACTCCAAACAATTTTGAAACCATTCTGGATCTTGTTTTTGTGGATGATATATCTAAATCATCTATAAAGAGGTGCGATCCCTTGGTTATTCCAGAGGAATCTTATCACCCTGCGATTGAGGTAAATTACGAGGATATATGTATGTAGGTGATTTTGGAAATAATGTTGGTAAATCAAATTGCTCAAACGCTCGTTTTATTTTCGCGAAAGCCAATTTCAAGAAATTAGATCGAGAAATGTCAAAATTATCTTGGCCGACGTATAGATGATGCTGCACGTTGTGTAGCTTATTTCAAAAGTTTGTACACAAACGGGTTTGCACACAAAAGGAGCAATCACAACCTTGGTTTACAAAAGAACTAAGAAATCTAGAAAATAAAAAGTCGCGATCTTTTAAATTGTACAAAATAACTGGTTTGCACACTAACTATTAAACTATTAAATACTCAGTTCTCCGACACGCTTATTTTTAATTAAATAAAAAATGCTACAGATCTTATTTGTGCAAAGTTAAAAGGAATTTAATAAAAAAAGAAATGTGTTTAGTGCTTAATAATTAATGTATTTTACATAAATAAATTAGTTTTTACGCAATTATAAATTTAAAAAATTTTTTTAAATCTTTTATATTTTATTTTAAGATGATAACTTGTTTAACATAGACACCTACATTGTCAGAAAACGTGACGTTTTATGACAAAATTAAAGTTATTTTCGGATTCAGTACACCCAAAAACATAAGAATTACACAAAAAACCCAAAACAGCTCTCAATTATTTTTTTTTGCAGACTTGTGTAATCGTTTACAAACAATTTAAAGAAAATGAAGACTAAAAAAATCCCAGAATGTAAGCAGGCTAAACCTTCTTCATATACATAATTGAAATTCGGGTAGAATATGAAAAAGAGATAAATATAAAATTAAAATAACTAAAGCAAAAAACAGATACAGTGAGCTTTTCAATACAATTAAAAATAAATTACACTGCTATAAAATAACTCCAAAACTTTTATTAGAGCAATGGACCTATGTAGGTCTGTTTATGAATAAAATAGTCAATAACTCCCTCACAAGTGACGAATTTTCCCGTAAATGGGAGGACTCAATGATAATACCAGCCGAAAAAATAATGAACACTACAAAATGTGAAGAATTTAGAAACAACCATGAAAGACCAACTCCGAAACTAAAAAAAAATTACTTTTTTCGAAAAAATCTTTCTTGTAAGGGTGCAATAAATTATGTGGTCAATGAAAAGAGAAAAGATGAAAAAACTTGATATACTTAGTATATCTTGACATACTCAAATATAAGATGGTGCCATATTCTTTTGAAGTTATGCCAGTAAACTGGATCCACACCACAATGACCCCAAACATATGGCAAAAGGAGTGAAAAACTGGCTTTCACCAGAAAAAAATTTAATTCCAGCTCAAAGTCCAGACTCAAAGGACTCAAAAATGAAATTAGGGCAAAAATTTTTAAAATTGTGAAGGACTTCGCGAAGGACATTTACGAGTTGCAATAAATTAATATAGAAAGACTACAAAAAATTGCAAAATAGGACAATGAGAAATGCAATTTGGCAACGAAAGTTTACCGGTTTTACTATCATTATTAAGTAGGTATGTAGGGTAAGTTTCCCAGTGACCCGACACTTAACTTTTTTTTTCAACTTCATGTTCAAGTTCGTTGCAGTTTTTCTACCACTGTCTTTGATTATTTTTAAACCAGCACGTACTTGTACACAAGGGTATATTAAGTTTGAGATAGATATACGACACATACATATATGATAAGAATATAAGGAGGAATCTATCTGTGCGTGAACACGATAACTACTATATACATATTAATGCTTTTTGGCCAGGGTAGGTTGGTATTGAAAATGGTCCAGATCGGCCAATAACCACGCCCACCTTCCATATAAGGGAAGATTTAAGCAAATTGAGTGAAATTTGATATTTAGAGCGATTTTAAACAAAGAAACATCGCGAGGGTATAAAAAAATTCGGTTTCACCCGAACTTAGCTTTCCTTACTTGTTTATACTGTGTTCAGAAAATTGTCCTTTTTAATGGGAAATCCACATTTGCAAAAGTTTAATAACAAATCAACAATGCAGATCTCTTTTTCCTTTGTTAAATATGATTGGGAACCTAACTTGGAGGGAAACTCGGGTACCTTTCCCTGGAGACGATCTTGGATAGTGGACTTAAGGAATCCGTACATAATGGCTGCTTTTCGGAGGCTAAAAGCATTGTTCCGAATATCTGCTAATGCCTTCTCCATATTTCCCTTATCTCAAAATCGCTTAAATTAAAAATGACTTAAATATGCCAGGCATATCATGGACTCTCATGAGCGACCAATCCAATTTCATCAAAGGATAGATACAATATGTTCTTAGAAGATATGGCTGAGCTCTGTCTAAATCAGATTAATTTAACTCCAAACAATTTTGCAACCATTCTGGATCTTGTTTTTGTGGATGATATATCTAAATCATCTATAAAGAGGTGCGATCCCTTGGTTATTCCAGAGGAATCTTATCACCCTGCGATTGAGGTAAATTACGAGGATATATGTATGTAGGTGATTTTGGAAATAATGTTGATAAATCAAATTGCTCAAACCCTCGTTTTATTTTCGCGAAAGCCAATTTCAAGAAATTAGATCGAGAAATGTCAAAATTATCTTGGCCGACGTATAGATGATGCTGCACGTTGTGTAGCTTATTTCAAAAGTTTGTACACAAACGGGTTTGCACACAAAAGGAGCAATCACAACCTTGGTTTACAAAAGAACTAAGAAATCTAGAAAATAAAAAGTCGCGATATTTTAAATTGTACAAAATAACTGGTTTGCACACTAACTATTAAACTATTAAATACTCAGTTCTCCGACACGCTTATTTTTAATTAAATAAAAAATGCTACAGATCTTATTTGTGCAAAGTTAAAAGGAATTTAATAAAAAAAGAAATGTGTTTAGTGCTTAATAATTAATGTATTTTACATAAATAAATTAGTTTTTTACGCAATTATAAATTTAAAAAAATTTTTTAAATCTTTTATATTTTATTTTAAGATGATAACTTGTTTAACATAGACACCTACATTGTCAGAAAACGTGACGTTTTATGACAAAATTAAAGTTATTTTCGGATTCAGTACACCCAAAAACATAAGAATTACACAAAAAACCCAAAACAGCTCTCAATTATTTTTTTTTGCAGACTTGTGTAATCGTTTACAAACAATTTAAAGAAAATGAAGACTAAAAAAATCCCAGAATGTAAGCAGGCTAAACCTTCTTCATATACATAATTGAAATTCGGGTAGAATATGAAAAAGAGATAAATATAAAATTAAAATAACTAAAGCAAAAAACAGATACAGTGAGCTTTTCAATACAATCAAAAATAAATTACACTGCTATAAAATAACTCCAAAACTTTTATTAGAGCAATGGACCTATGTAGGTCTGTTTATGAATAAAATAGTCAATAACTCCCTCACAAGTGACGAATTTTCCCGTAAATGGGAGGACTCAATGATAATACCAGCCGAAAAAATAATGAACACTACAAAATGTGAAGAATTTAGAAACAACCATGAAAGACCAACTCCGAAACTAAAAAAAAATTACTTTTTTCGAAAAAATCTTTCTTGTAAGGGTGCAATAAATTATGTGGTCAATGAAAAGAGAAAAGATGAAAAAACTTGATATACTTAGTATATCTTGACATACTCAAATATAAGATGGTGCCATATTCTTTTGAAGTTATGCCAGTAAACTGGATCCACACCACAATGACCCCAAACATATGGCAAAAGGAGTGAAAAACTGGCTTTCACCAGAAAAAAATTTAATTCCAGCTCAAAGTCCAGACTCAAAGGACTCAAAAATGAAATTAGGGCAAAAATTTTTAAAATTGTGAAGGACTTCGCGAAGGACATTTACGAGTTGCAATAAATTAATATAGAAAGACTACAAAAAATTGCAAAATAGGACAATGAGAAATGCAATTTGGCAACGAAAGTTTACCGGTTTTACTATCATTATTAAGTAGGTATGTAGTTTCCCAGTGACCCGACACTTAACTTTTTTTTTCAACTTCATGCTCAAGTTCGTTGCAGTTTTTCTACCACTGTCTTTGATTATTTTTAAACCAGCACGTACTTGTACACAAGGGTATATTAAGTTTGAGATAGATATACGACACATACATATATGATAAGAATATAAGGAGGAATCTATCTGTGCGTGAACACGATAACTACTATATACATATTAATGCTTTTTGGCCAGGGTAGGTTGGTATTGAAAATGGTCCAGATCGGCCAATAACCACGCCCACCTTCCATATAAGGGAAGATTTAAGCAAATTGAGTGAAATTTGATATTTAGAGCGATTTTAAACAAAGAAACATCGCGAGGGTATAAAAAAATTCGGT
Organism: Philophylla caesio; assembly: GCA_963971545.1. Classification (NCBI taxonomy): domain Eukaryota; kingdom Metazoa; phylum Arthropoda; class Insecta; order Diptera; family Tephritidae; genus Philophylla; species Philophylla caesio. The sequence goes on from OZ020605.1 coordinate 4,623,337, forward strand.
TTCACCCGAACTTAGCTTTCCTTACTTGTTTATACTGTGTTCAGAAAATTGTCCTTTTTAATGGGAAATCCACATTTGCAAAAGTTTAATAACAAATCAACAATGCAGATCTCTTTTTCCTTTGTTAAATATGATTGGGAACCTAACTTGGAGGGAAACTCGGGTACCTTTCCCTGGAGACGATCTTGGATAGTGGACTTAAGGAATCCGTACATAATGGCTGCTTTTCGGAGGCTAAAAGCATTGTTCCGAATATCTGCTAATGCCTTCTCCATATTTCCCTTATCTCAAAATCGCTTAAATTAAAAATGACTTAAATATGCCAGGCATATCATGGACTCTCATGAGCGACCAATCCAATTTCATCAAAGGATAGATACAATATGTTCTTAGAAGATATGGCTGAGCTCTGTCTAAATCAGATTAATTTAACTCCAAACAATTTTGCAACCATTCTGGATCTTGTTATTGTGGATGATATATCTAAATCATCTATAAAGAGGTGCGATCCCTTGGTTATTCCAGAGGAATCTTATCACCCTGCGATTGAGGTAAATTACGAGGATATATGTATGTAGGTGATTTTGGAAATAATGTTGATAAATCAAATTGCTCAAACGCTCGTTTTATTTTCGCGAAAGCCAATTTCAAGAAATTAGATCGAGAAATGTCAAAATTATCTTGGCCGACGTATAGATGATGCTGCACGTTGTGTAGCTTATTTCAAAAGTTTGTACACAAACGGGTTTGCACACAAAAGGAGCAATCACAACCTTGGTTTACAAAAGAACTAAGAAATCTAGAAAATAAAAAGTCGCGATATTTTAAATTGTACAAAATAACTGGTTTGCACACCAGAGAACTGCAACGAGTGCAGAAATTGTGTGTATACTCGCGCATGTAGCCGTATTTTGCATGCTTTGTTGTTTTCGTGTACAAACCGTCGCTTGTCTGTTTGCTCATAGATCAATACGATCATGACGATGCATACATGCTCGCTACATTATCCGTCGGACAAATTTGCGTCAGCATACAAAGTTGCATGTATGTAACACACTCGCCGGCGACAAACGCTCGCGACACTCAAGTGTTGTTTGCGAGCCACTCGGGTTACTCGTAACAATATTTTTCTTTGCAAGCAGTAGTTGATTAGCGATCTTAAGTGTGTTTTCTATCATATATGTATTTTGTATTGTTTTTTTTACGTGAGATGGCAGATACATAGTGTAAGAGAGTTTTTGAAATGTGATTTTTGTTCCTATAACTTTCATTTTGCATCTAGCAGATTAAGAACTTTGAAATTAAATGAAATGTTTTTATTTTAAATTTAACTCCTACTATTTAAAAATTTTTTAAATACTAACCCTACATGTTGGATCTCATGAAATGTTTTTGTTAAATAAATGTATACAATACATATTAATTAAAATTAACTAAGTCGTTGCTTTTATCTGTAAATAATAGGATAAATGTTGCCTTAACATTGCCCTCTGCGCACGTACACACAAGAGCGGGGCAATGAAGTGCAACATTTTTTGTAGAAAAGAAATCGCCATTAGTAGATGCCCGAGTGCACTCAAGTGTGTACATGCGCAAGTTTGCGCCTTCACATGCACGGCCAATCATGTGAACTACCACACTCGAAAATGTAATGATATATCCCGCACATGTCAGCCTTATGTTTATGAGTGAGCATGAATGAGCGCACAGCAGCAGACGGCTGTGCTTGCTTGTATCAAATTTTAGGGATGATGAATATGCACGCTCGGGCGCACTCAATGCCGTTCTCTGTTGCACACTAACTATTAAACTATTAAATACTCAGTTCTCCGACACGCTTATTTTTAATTAAATAAAAAATGCTACAGATCTTATTTGTGCAAAGTTAAAAGAAATTTAATAAAAAAAGAAATGTGTTTAGTGCTTAATAATTAATGTATTTTACATAAATAAATTAGTTTTTTACGCAATTATAAATTTTAAAAAATTTTTTAAATCTTTTATATTTTATTTTAAGATGATAACTTGTTTAACATAGACACCTACATTGTCAGAAAACGTGACGTTTTATGACAAAATTAAAGTTATTTTCGGGTTCAGTACACCCAAAAACATAAGAATTACACAAAAAACCCAAAACAGCTCTCAATTATTTTTTTTTGCAGACTTGTGTAATCGTTTACAAACAATTTAAAGAAAATGAAGACTAAAAAAATCCCAGAATGTAAGCAGGCTAAACCTTCTTCATATACATAATTGAAATTCGGGTAGAATATGAAAAAGAGATAAATATAAAATTAAAATAACTAAAGCAAAAAACAGGTACAGTGAGCTTTTCAATACAATCAAAAATAAATTACACTGCTATAAAATAACTCCAAAACTTTTATTAGAGCAATGGACCTATGTAGGTCTGTTTATGAATAAAATAGTCAATAACTCCCTCACAAGTGACGAATTTTCCCGTAAATGGGAGGACTCAATGATAATACCAGCCGAAAAAATAATGAACACTACAAAATGTGAAGAATTTAGAAACAACCATGAAAGACCAACTCCGAAACTAAAAAAAAATTACTTTTTTCGAAAAAATCTTTCTTGTAAGGGTGCAATAAATTATGTGGTCAATGAAAAGAGAAAAGATGAAAAAACTTGATATACTTAGTATATCTTGACATACTCAAATATAAGATGGTGCCATATTCTTTTGAAGTTATGCCAGTAAACTGGATCCACACCACAATGACCCCAAACATATGGCAAAAGGAGTGAAAAACTGGCTTTCACCAGAAAAAAATTTAATTCCAGCTCAAAGTCCAGACTCAAAGGACTCAAAAATGAAATTAGGGCAAAAATTTTTAAAATTGTGAAGGACTTCGCGAAGGACATTTACGAGTTGCAATAAATTAATATAGAAAGACTACAAAAAATTGCAAAATAGGACAATGAGAAATGCAATTTGGCAACGAAAGTTTACCGGTTTTACTATCATTATTAAGTAGGTATGTAGGGTAAGTTTCCCAGTGACCCGACACTTAACTTTTTTTTCAACTTCATGCTCAAGTTCGTTGCAGTTTTTCTACCACTGTCTTTGATTATTTTTAAACCAGCACGTACTTGTACACAAGGGTATATTAATTTTGAGATAGATATACGACACATACATATATGATAAGAATATAAGGAGGAATCTATCTGTGCGTGAACACGATAACTACTATATACATATTATGGCTTTTTGGCCAGGGTAGGTTGGTATTGAAAATGGTCCAGATCGGCCAATAACCACGCCCACCTTCCATATAAGGGAAGATTTAAGCAAATTGAGTGAAATTTGATATTTAGAGCGATTTTAAACAAAGAAACATCGCGAGGGTATAAAAAAATTCGGTTTCACCCGAACTTAGCTTTCCTTACTTGTTTATACTGTGTTCAGAAAATTGTCCTTTTTAATGGGAAATCCACATTTGCAAAAGTTTAATAACAAATCAACAATGCAGATCTCTTTTTCCTTTGTTAAATATGATTGGGAACCTAACTCGGGTACCTTTCCCTGGAGACGATCTTGGATAGTGGACTTAAGGAATCCGTACATAATGGCTGCTTTTCGGAGGCTAAAAGCATTGTTCCGAATATCTGCTAATGCCTTCTCCATATTTCCCTTATCTCAAAATCGCTTAAATTAAAAATGACTTAAATATGCCAGGCATATCATGGACTCTCATGGGCGACCAATCCAATTTCATCAAAGGATAGATACAATATGTTCTTAGAAGATATGGCTGAGCTCTGTCTAAATCAGATTAATTTAACTCCAAACAATTTTGCAACCATTCTGGATCTTGTTTTTGTGGATGATATATCTAAATCATCTATAAAGAGGTGCGAACCCTTGGTTATTCCAGAGGAATCTTATCACCCTGCGATTGAGGTAAATTACGAGGATATATGTATGTAGGTGATTTTGGAAATAATGTTGATAAATCAAATTGCTCAAACGCTCGTTTTATTTTCGCGAGAGCCAATTTCAAGAAATTAGATCGAGAAATGTCAAAATTATCTTGGCCGACGTATAGATGATGCTGCACGTTGTGTAGCTTATTTCAAAAGTTTGTACACAAACGGGTTTGCGTACAAAAGGAGCAATCACAACCTTGGTTTACAAAAGAACTAAGAAATCTAGAAAATAAAAAGTCGCGATCTTTTAAATTGTACAAAATAACTGGTTTGCACACTAACTATTAAACTATTAAATACTCAGTTCTCCGACACGCTTATTTTTAATTAAATAAAAAATGCTACAGATCTTATTTGTGCAAAGTTAAAAGGAATTTAATAAAAAAACGCTGAATCATTTTATGATTTTGTTAACTCAAAACGCGAAATTGACTAGTTTTCCGTCTACTATGAAATATTAAAATACCGTGCCTTGTGGCTCCCAATCAATTTCCAACATGTTTGGCCAACTCTTCAGGTCAAATTACTCCATTAACTCGCCTTTGAGCAAACCTTATCCTTATAAACTTCGTCCCTTCACCTCTACTATTATTCCGCAAATATCTTCCGAGGAAGTATTTTATTATTTGAGTAACTTAAACGAATCTTTTAAGGCTGGCACCGATTTGATCCCAACTTGGTTCCTCAAAAAATGTGTAAAACATATTTATGAGCCCTGAACTAATTTATTTAATCGTTCTCTCAAGCTCTAAAGCCAATTTTTTTTGCAATTTTTTTAACTGTGTATTAAACATGGTCATTAATTTTTAATTTATCATCAATGTATATCCCTAAGTATTTAATGAGTTTAACTTCTTTAATAACTTCATCTTTTATTTTTAGGCTATAGTTTGAGCATCCGTTATTGACTTAGAATATTAGTTAAGACCATAAACTGCGTCTTATTTACATTCAGTTTTAGTTTATTAGAGCATAACCAGTTATATAAGGAATTCAGATCTTCTTGCATTTTTTCAATCGCATTCTGCACGTTCCTATCACTGACTGTTAGGAGTGTGTCATCAGTGAACAATTTTATCTTACAGTGTTTTAGCACCATATTAATATCATTGATATAAATATTGAAAAGAACTGGTGCTAACACCGATCCCCGTGGTAACCCAATGTTCACGGCTCCTTTTTTTGACACAGTTGACTCGATCACTTTTTGCTGCATACGATCGGTAAGGTAGCTCCGAAACCAGTCAAGCTCTTGGCTTTTAGACCAATATGCACAACATTCTATCCCTGTCAAAATATTAATAAAAAGTTTTTTCTAATAGCGGTCACCCCTCGGCAGGCAATGGCAAACCTCCGAGGGTATTTCTGCCATGAAAAAGCTTTTCAAAAAATACATCTGCCGTTCGGAGTCGGCACAAAACTGTAGGTCCCTCCATTTGTCGTATAATATAAAGACGCACACCACAACTGGTAGGAGAAGCTCGGCCAAACCCTGAGCTATATAGTGTACGCACCAAAATTATATTATTATATCCCTGTCAATAGTTTAAAAGCTCTTTTGAGATCAATAAACACCGCTACGATATTCAACTTTGAATTAAGATCTTCCTTCCACTGGGATAGTACCACATTTAGTGCAGTCTCACTCGAGTGCTTTTCCCAGAAACCTGATTGCTCTTTTATTAATATGTTATTAGTTTCAATATGACACAACAATTGCGCTTTAACCACATATTCCAGACAATCGTCGAAATTGTCAACTCTTTAGGTACTATTCCTGATTCAAGGCTTTTATTTATCAGTAAGGAGTAAATCAATAAACACCGCTACGATATTCAACTTTGAATTAAGATCTTCCTTCCACTGGGATAGTACCACATTTAGTGCAGTCTCACTCGAGTGCTTTTCCCGGAAACCTGATTGCTCTTTTATGAATATGTTATTAGTTTCAATATGACACAACAATTGCGCTTTAACCACATATTCCAGGCAATCGTCGAAATTGTCAACTCTTTAGGTACTATTCCTGTTTCAAGGCTTTTATTTATCAGTAAGGAGTAAAAGTATCCCATATACTCTACTGAGTCTTTAATTACACCTCTTAAATTTTTTTACGGTATGTTCAATATCTTTACAGTTAATCTGGTTGAATTTAAAGGTATTTACCTGATTAGCCTGCGGTATAAAGTTACTGCTAATGTCTTCTGTTTATCTCCACTATACTTTCTACGAAGAAATCGTTTACGTCTTCTGCAATTTCAGCGCTGCTTTTGAATATTTTACCCCCTTTAGTACTTCTGTTATTTTTTCTTTACTATCTAATTTATTATCCACTTGGTTTTTTAGTGTTTCCACATTAATCGGCAATTATTTTTATTTGATTCGACTTTCTGTTCCATGTAGCTAATTTTCTTAATTTTGATAATTTTTTTGTGCTAATTTTTTACCATGGTATGTTCTACCCAATCTCCTGTTAGCACTGCTTTTTCATGTAATTTGAACTTCTTCTAATTAACCTCAGCTAATTGCCTGTCATACCATTTGTTTCTAATGTAATATAAATTTGTCGCTGACTGGCTAATTGTTGCATAGCCGACATCATAGAATTGTTAATGTGCGCGAGCATCCCTTCAACATTAAGACTACTTATGTAACTAAAGTTATACTGTCTCAGCAAAGTAGGTTAATTATTAGGGATTAATTTGTATATATTAAATCGAGATCTCGTTGAGTTTTTTACTATAAGTCGACACTACTTTAATGTTTATGTTGAAATCTCCAACAACAATAGTGTTTATTAAGTTATAAGATATTTCTGTTAGAATAGCCTCCATATATGAGAGAAACTCGGCATCATTTGTGCTTGGTGAATGGTATACCACCCCGATCTGCCATTTTTCTGGCAATTTTTCAGTTGGATGACCATGCACCATACAATATTATTTACCGATTTGTTGACCTTTATCTTGAACTCAAGAGTGTCACGTAAAATTATGATCATGTGAATCGCACCTTATTACCTGGTATGTTGGTAAATTTATCTCTATTCCTAAACGATTTGAAGCTATTGTTGTTGACCATTTAACGTATTCCGTATCCTTTACAATTTCGAGCACACAACAAGGGTTCTCTAAGGGTATAGGTAAATCTACCATTACAAACTTGCTTGAGTTCACAACTCATGTTTCAAATGGATTCAGAGAATTTATGCACACTGATGATATAAACACCGATTTTAGTAAAGCATTCGACAGAGTAAGTCACTCTTTACTGATCCGTGAACTCGATATCCTTGGTTTTCAACCTAATCTCCTTCATTGGATATCTTCTTACCTCATTGACAGAACACGAGTTCTTTTTAAAAAAAAGTTTCTCATGTATCTTCAGGGGTTCCGCAACGAAGTCACCTTTGTCCGATTCTGTTTTTACTTTTTGTAAATGACATAGCTTCTGTAATAAATTATTCACAAATTTTATTGTATGCTGATGATGTAAAACTTTTAAGATCGTATGATTCTGTTGAGAAAAGGTCCTTACTACAAGCGGATTTAAATAGCATGGCTAACTGGTGTAAAGTAAATAACATGCCACTAAACCTTAAAAAATGTAAAGTAATGAACTTTTCTCGCAGGGCTGTTCAACCAGCTTCTTATGACATATGTTAACATAACCTCGAACAAGTGTTTAACTTTGTTGATCTTGGAATTACAATGGACCCGAAATTTTTTTTTAATCTTCACATAAATGTTACAGTTAACAAAGCCAAAGGTGTTTTTGCTTTTGTAAAACTATGGTCAAAGGAATTCAATGACCCATATATTACGAAGGCTCTTTTCACAACGTTAGTGAGGCCAATACTGGAATGTTTGGAACCCGCGCTATCAAGTTCATTCCGACCGACCATATACAAGTCGTTTAAAACACATTAATCTCCTACACTTGCTAGTCGCATAGAAATGTTAGGCGTAGTATTTTTGGTTAAGTTACTAACAAACGGCATTCCCTTCCGAATAGCGACTGACGGTGGACGTGCTTAGCGCATAGCAGTGAATATATTTATATTTTTGTCATTTTGGCGCATTTGCACATGTGCTGTGCAGTAAATTTTTTAAGTGTATTAATTTTAAATTTCTATTGGCATTTTTTGTAAAATATCTTCGGATAGTGGTGATTATACATCTTGAAGCCCTCGTTTTTTTTTAAGTTCTTTTGAACATAAAATTATACTGCGACTAAACATCTAATTTTAAGTGATATAATCAAGCGAAGGTCATGTGAGTGATCTTTGCTGGAGGCATAAGCCACGAAATTTTTTCGGGTTACTGCATGGAATTTTTAATAGAGTTGAGTAAAGTGAAACCTGCCACCAACGGCAGCAAACACAATCAAAGCCGTTATGGCGCCCTCGTTGTCGATGATGACTTTTAAGTCCTCTCGAGCACAAGCTTAGCAAAAGGCAAACGCCCTAAAAAAGATAATGAAAGTAAAATCATTAAAAGGTTAAAAATGCAAGATGTTGAAAAAATAAAAGCTGTCATAGGTGTAACCGGTCAGGTGAAAAATGCTATGGAACAAAATGAAAATGAAATGTGTGTAGACATAGAGAAAAATAACGGGACACAAACGAACAGTGCCAACGTGTTGGTACGGTCGGGGGACTAAACGAACGAAATTGTAACGGCAAATAAAACCACCGAAAAGGACTATAGGACTGAAAATATAATGTATCCCGCCAAATTGTTCTTGTGGACACGTCCCAATGTAGGGATATGAAAAATGAGCGAATCACAAATGATTTAACACTTTTTGACAAAATTAAAAATTTTAGAATCAAAGACATCGATTTCATTTATGCCATAGGCAAAAGCCTTTATAAAATTCTTTTTAAGAATGCTGCGGCAGCAAACAATTTCGTGCTTAATGACAAGGTTAAAGGAATTGGGCTTAGAGCCTTCATTCCAAGGACTGCCATTGAATCATACGGTGCAGTAAGGGGTATTCCGACCTGGTATGAAGACGCAGAGATACAGGCTGAGGCCATATCTAGCGTTCCAATCACCAGTGTCTTGCGGTTCACGCGTAAAGTTCCTGAAAACGAGTCCTTCACGGCTACGACTACTGTAAAAATAGGTTTCGGCGGAAAAGAAAAACCGGAGTATATCATTTTAAATTACACATAACTTTACGTTAATTTCTATGTACCGCCTCTCAGGCAATGTCTCAACTGCGCAAGACTGGGCCACACCCAATTCGCCTGCAAATCAAAAAAGAGGTGCATAAAATGTGGAATGGACAGTTGCAACAATGGCACCTGTGCCAAAAAATGCATACTATGCGGCAGCATAGAACATAAATCAACGGACAAACTCACCTGTACGGTGTGGGAAAAAGGGAGATCATTGAACTATGTGCGCACAGTTAAAAAAATGTCTAGGCGCGAAGCAACTTGAAAATTTGGACTTTCCAAAATTATCAAACACAAATGAAAATACGCTTAACAGAGATCATAATGTTAACCAAAAACTGACGAGAACAAAATATAGTGCGGTAGCACGAAAAACCAGTCCTAAAGTACCACAAGTAGAATCTGTAGTGATAAGGGAAAACAGGGTCAGAGTCCCTAGAGAATCTGTCCTGGACAGACCTGAATATTTAAGAGAGAGAGTGTCTGAGATGGAAAAACTTATTACAGAACTTTTTAAAATTATTCACAGGGCATGTGCGGGCGAACAATTTGGCGAAATTCTAGGTGAAGTACAAAACATTAAACAAAAATTTGAACAAAGCTTGGTTCAGGAAGATTTGCATCTAATTAAAAAGGGACTGCTCCCTACATTCATATATAAATCATGAAGATCTTACAATACAATTGTTAATCACTTAAATTCAATATTAATGTCATTGAGTATTTTCTAAATCAATATAGCTATGACATAGCATGTCTTAGCGAAATTTTTACATTTAATGAACCCAACATAGAAATATCATTAATTACAATATTATTGGAAAAAACAGAAACGATGGCTACGGGGGTGTGGCAATTGTTCTAAAAAAAATCATTTAAATTTCAAATTTGCTTCTGACATTTTAATTATAAAAACAAAAAATTTAAAACCGAATCTTTTGATTTGCGCGGTGTACTTCCCACCTAACATCCCTGTGGATGATTTTAAATGCGAAATGAGTAGGTTGTTAAACTACTGCCAAAGCAAATAAAAATTATAACCGCATTCTGACCGGTTACACCTATGACAATTAATACTTGTATCGCATTAAAGCAATAAACTCTATAAATTGCACATGTAGAGCGGCAGATGGTTATATCCATAAGATATTTCACTGTCCGCAATTGACAAATGCTCGACAGGGCTTCGAAGTCGTCCTCGACAATGCAGACTTCACTGAGATCTTTCGTGGCTTTGACTTACGCAGGATCACCCTACTGGCTGAATTTTTAACTAAAGCAGAAGCGTATATAATGTATACACATTAAATTTGTATAAATATAATAACGTATCACAGGTGTAAAAACCGTCCATTGAGCTCAATACCTGTCCCTTCCTTTCCAAACATTGTTGCCGTCACACAAAAGTCATTCAACCAGTCCAATTCATCAACACATTCGTCACTTCCACGACAGTCGGTTCTACGTTACCGAAGTGACTCGGATTCCATCCGACCAAGGACTATTGTTTCGTGACCTAATCCCACTTAGGCTGCCGGACACCCCCAATCTTATCTCCTCTTGGGTGCAATACCTAGCAGCAGGTTTGCTACTCATACTTCTGGCCAGGGCGGGAGTAGAGTCTAACCCTGGCTCAGAAACCTATTTCTGCTGCTTCTGCCAGAGAAGGCTCCATCCGAATTCCACTTCGCTAAGGTGTAATTCGTGCAACGGATGGTGCCATCTTAAGGTCTGCTCAGGCATCCCCCTTGGCGCCCCACGCGCCTGTGCCTCAACGCACCCCTCCTGCCTCCAAGGCTCCCCGGAGCTCACAGCAACATTAAACCTCCCCACCCCCCTCGCTCCACCACACGTGGCGCGAACGAGCAACTACTGGTTGCCCCCACCATCTGTTGTGTATGCCGGGCTAGATTGCACCGGAATGCCTGCTGGGTCAGGTGTAACACCTGCCAGCGCTAGTGCCACTTCCGGGTATGCTCTGGCCTACGCACCACAAGGGACTGGTCTGAGAGCTTGACCGCTTCCTGCTGCCGCAACAACCCACCGCAAGTGTCGCTCACGACACCACCCACATATACCGTGGGGCCTCCACAACCACAGCGGGATGCGCAGCCGGGACGGGCCGGCCCCCGGATCCAGTCCCTCACCCCTCTCAACGCGACAACCTTACCGAGACAGACGAGACTCCTACAGTTCAACTGCAACGGACTCTCGAGCAAGATCTCGGAAGTGGTTGCCTTCATGGCTCGGCACGGGCTGTTAATAGCTGCGGTCCAAGAAACGAAGCTACGTCGCAGTTCAACCTTAACGAACTGCGACGGCTACAACGTGCTTCGTAGAGATCGCGAGCGAGTAAATGTTGGAGGCCTAGCCGTCATTCTAAACAACACCGTGCAGTATCGTCTCATTGATGTAGACATCGACCCAAGGGACAGCACCTTAGAATGTCAAGGGATTGCTGTCCGGTCAGGCGATGTCGAGCTCGAAATATTTAACATATATATACCCCCTGTCTCCTGCTGCCCCGCTGGATATCACCCTGACATAGGTGCGCTCCTCAGTGGTGAAAACCGTTTGGTAGTTGGAGACTTTAATGCGCATCACGATCTTTGGTTCTCAAGCCTATCAAATGATCGTAGGGGAAATATTTTGGCAGAGCAGATAGACGATTCGACATTCTGCACCATGAACGACGAAGCCCCCACCAGGATTGTGGGTAGTTGCAGCAGCTCGCCAGATCTAACAATAGCTAGCGCAGGTCTGATAAATAGCATAACGTGGCGACCTATGCTATCGCTTGCATCAGACCACCTACCCATAGTCATCTCGATTGACAGACCTGCCAACTATGTTGCCTCGGATCGCCACACCTATGTCAACTTCAAAAAAGCTGACTGGGAGCGGTTCGAGGATTTCACTGAAGACGCCTTCAGTTAGTTGCGTTCATGGCTCGGCACGGGCTGTTAATAGCTGCGGTCCAAGAAACGAAGCTACGTCGCAGCTCAACCTTAACGAACTGCGACGGCTACAATGTGCTTCGCAGAGATCGCGAGCGAGATAATGGTATAGGCCTAGCCTTCATTCTACACAACACCGTGCAGTATCGTCTCATCGATGTAGACATCGACCCAAGGGACAGCACCTTAGAATGTCAAGGGATTGCTGTCCGGTCAGGCGATGTCGAGCTCGAAATATTTAATATCTACATACCCCCTGTCTCCTGCTGCCCCGCTGAATATCACCCTGACATAGGTGCGCTCCTTTGGTTCTCAAGCCTATCAAACGATCGTAGGGGAAATATTTTGGCAGAGCAGATAGACGATTCGACATTCTGCACCATGAACGACGAAGCCCCCACCATGATTGTGGGTAGTTGCAGCAGCTCGCCAGATCTAACAATAGCTAGCGCGGGTCTGATAAATACCCATAGTCATCTCGATTGACAGACCTGCCAACTATGTTGCGTCGGATCGCCACACCTATGTCAACTTCAAAAAAGCTGACTGGGAGCGGTTCGAGGATTTCACCGAAGACGCCTTCAGTGCTCTTTCAACTGCAACAGACGTTCGCGTTGGCGAGCGCGAGTTCCGCAGGGTGGTGAAGTCCGCTGCAGCCCGCTTCATTCCGGCAGGGAGGATCCCTGTGATCCGTCCTGACTTCCTCTCTGGCGGATGAACGCGACCACCTTCGGCAGGCGGACCCCGGTAATCCCCGTATTAGGCAACTAAACGGGGAGATGCAACGCCTGGTCAACGAACATAGGCGGAAGAAGTGGAGGGAGCACCTGAAACCCTGCAACCTCGGTGCCGGAGTGGGCAAATTATGGTCGACCGTGAGGTCCCTGTCCAACCTGACGAGGCGTGATGATCGAACAGAAATCTTCTTTGGAGACCACGCCTCGTCGGACCCGAAGCGATGCGCGAACTATTTTAGTCGACAATTTACACTGCATCCTTCGGCCGACAGGACCAAACGGTCAGTCACCAGAAGGCTGCGCAAGTCAACACCAAGCGCACCAATTGTCCTCTCTACCACTGAGGTGAAGGAAGCCATCGGGAAGGCGAAAGCCTCCAAATCCATTGGCCCAGACGGGTTAAGTATGTTGATGCTGAAAAAATTGGGCACTGCGGGAGTAGCATATCTCACCAAGGTCCTCAACCTGTCGTTAAGCACCCTGGTCATTCCAGATATCTGGAAGACCAGTAGGGTGATACCACTGCTGAAACCAGGGAAACCGGCCGGCCAAGGCGAGTCCTATCGGCCGATCTCCCTGCTTTCTGCAGTGGTTAAGACACTTGAGGCCATGCTGCTCCCGCATTTCAATCACCACCTCAGCCCGGCGAAGCATCAACACGGCTTCCGGAAAGTGCATAGCACTACAACGGCACTTAACGCTATAAACACTCAGATTAATCGTGGTCTCAACGGCAACCGCCCCTGTGAGAGAACCGTCCTCGTGGCTTTTTACAACAAAATCCGTTTTGGGATCCGTATGGCCAAGATGAAGATCTTTCGAGGCGACAAGGCTCCTGACGAAGACGACACTGAGGAGGTCGACGACGCAAGCCAGTTGCTGCGAGACGTCGCAGTCACGGATGATGACCCCGGGCAAGATAAAATGCGTGCAGATTAATCTGCAGCACTCTAAATATGCGACAGATAATCTGTCGATCTTGCTCGGTGAGGAAAACATCGGTGTCGGCCTCATTCAGGAACCGTGGGTAAAAGACCTGCAGATTCTAGGCCTAACCAGCAGAACACATAACCTCCTCTATAGTGGTAACACAGGTAAACCCAGGGCGTGTATTCTAATCAAAAAAGATTTAAATGCATTTCTCTGTTAAAATTACAGCACAGCAGATTTAATAGTGGCATCGGAACCTACATCTGGTGTCTGCCTACATGGCACATGACAGGGATGCTCCTCCAGACGAACTGAAGCGCTTCATCGCACAAAACCAAAACCAAATGAACATCATAATAGGAAGCGACGCTAACGCGCGCAGCACTATATGGGGCAGCTCCGAAACAAACGAAAGAGGTGAGTCTCTCCTCCACTTTATACTAAATACCAATCTCGGTATTTGTAACAAGGGCAGGTAGGTTTCCTTCATTTTTCCCAGTTCAGAAAGGTTCTCGGGATGGGAAGAGGTGTTGGATATAACGCTGTCGTCAGATGGTGTAATCGTAGATGACTGGAGGGTGTCAGACAAAGCATCGATGTCAGATCACTGTTTGATACTCTTCAGCATACGCGGTGAATCCTGCACCCCATCTCTATTTCGGAACCCTCGAAGAACGAATTGGGTTAAATTCAATAATATCACGTCGAAAAGTTTAGGAAGCGGTAAATTCAAAAAGATTATAACGGCAAGCGAACTAGACGAAACAGTTGGTAGGATGGAGAAATCTATCGAAATAGCCTTTAAGAAGTCCACCCCTTTTAGTACCCGTAAGGAAAAATCTCCACCTCGGTGGTCTGGAGAACTTAGGGAACTCAGGGCTAAAGTCAGGAAAACATTCAACGATAGCTACAGGTCAAAAGTATGGCAGCCATACAAGGACTCATTGAAACAATACAAGAAAGCAGTAAGGAAAGCCAAGTCAGAATCCTTGCGGTCATTCTGCTCATCTGTAGAAACATGCAGGGAGTCCGCCAGACTGAGCAAAATTCTGTCAAAAGAGCACTCAAATCTAAGCTTTCTCAGGAAGCACGATGGAGTGTGGACAGATAATGCCAGGGATTCATTGGAAGCCCTTACTAACACCCACTTCCCGGGGTGCGGCCAGAGACCAACGATTTGGACTCAAACCAATCTTCCGGAACCCTCCGAGGTGGAACTGGAAACTGTTATAGACAGAACTAAAATAAAGTTCGCAATAAACAATTTTCAACCCTACATATCCCCCGGTCCAGATGGGATCTTACCGATAATGCTGCAGAAGCTTGGGGAACCCATGATCATATGGCTGGATCAGGTCTTTAAAGCCAGCATTCGACTATCACATGTTCCACAAAGCTGGAAAAGAGTCAAAGTTGTTTTCATTCCGAAGACAGGTAGAAGAACCCATGATGAAGCAAGAGACTTTAGGCCAATAAGTCTAACATCTTTTCTGCTTAAAGCACTAGAGAGATTGCTGGACATACATATCAGATCCATCATACAAGGATCAAAGCTATCGACAGCCCAACATGCGTATATTAAGCGCAGGTCAACAGAAACTGCTCTACACGAAGTGGTGGGCACCATAGAAAAATCAATCAACTTCAAAGAATTTACTCTATCTGCCTTCCTAGATATAGAGGGGGCTTTTAACAATATAAAGGTCGAGTCAATCACTCAATCACTACGAATGATGGGGGTATCTACCCACATCTGCGGATGGATTGAGCAGATGCTCAGGAACAGACATATTATAGCAACCAGTGGTTCATCAACACTCTCCCGCTATGCGAACAGAGGCACCCCGCAAGGGGGGTTCTGTCCCCATTACTTTGGGTAGTGGCTATGAACGATATTCTACTGAAGCTCAAAAGCGATGGAGTAAAAGTAGTTGCATATGCAGACGATGTCGTAGTGGCAGTATCTGGTCTTTTTCCCTCCACGATAAGCGAAATTCTCGAGGCAGCTCTGCGGAGACTCCAAAAATGGGCCTCACAAAGCGGGCTGGGTATCAACGCCGATAAGACAGAGCTAATGCTGTTCACTAAAAGAACTAAAATAGCACGGTTTAAACTTCCTTCTCTTAACGGAACTCCTCTGACTCTATCCTCTGAAGCAAAGTACTTGGGTGTCACATTGGACCCAAAACTTAGCTGGAAGAGAAACGTTGAGAGGCGTGTTGAGAAAGCATACATATGAGCTCCAAATAAAAGAAACTGCGGCGAACTCTGCAATCAGACTCCAAGAGTCAGGATGCTGGAGGCCAAAGCATTATCTACCTTCTTCGCTGGACTTCAGGAAAAGCTTCCAGGTAGTATTTCCATCTAGGCGGGACTGGAGCAGGGGCAGACTGCCGGACGATAGCACCACCTCTCTCTACACGGACGGGTCAAAAATGAACTGCGGTGTGGGTGCTGGGGTGTTCTCAGAGAAGCTGGATGTGTCGCTCTCGTTCCGTCTACCTAACTTTGCCAGTATCTTCCAGGCAGAAGTGATGGGAATTGAGAGGGCCTGTCAGGTACTGAAAGATAGAAGCGAAGGGGTACGGAAAGCATACATCTTCTCAGATAGTCAAGCAGCTCTCTTGGCACTGGAATCACCGAGAACCAATTCCAGAATAGTCCATGACTGCAAGTGTGCGTTAAGCTCAGCGGCTGAGTCGGTTGACATTTCTCTCGTTTGGGTTCCGGGCCATAGGAACATATACGGTAACGAGAGGGCAGACGGGCTGGCCCGAGTCGGCGCCTTTCTTGAGGAATCCGAGGCGGAAGCAATACGCTGCCCGCTGGGAGTCATCAAGAGAGAACTACATTTGAAGTTTGTGCGAACAGCAGGATTGAGATGGGATAGGTTAACGACGTGCAAAATCGCGAGAGAAATTTGGCCTACCTATGATCGACCAAAAACGGTAGACCTCCTTAATAGATCAAGGAAAGAAATATTCCGCCTAACAGTTACAATCACGGGCCATTGGCCGAATGGTGAGCATGCGGCCAAGATTGGCCTTCCATTCAATAACCACTGCAGGAGCTGTAAACACGCAGACAGCAGAGAAACCATTTTTCACTATCTGCGTGAGTGCCCAGCTCTGACACGCCTTCGACAAGAAACACTTGGGTTTATCCCAAGAGGGCTAAGTTAGATCTCTAAGGGTAATATAACCTGTTTAAATAGCTTCATCCACAAATCAAAGTGATTCAAAAATTAAAGACCGTGGGACATACCAGAGGTTCCACGAAAATAGCGTAGCAAACTGGTGCTTCCAGCGCTAATTGGGCCCTTGTCACTAAAGGACTAGGCAACGCTTCAACCAACCAACCAACAATATTGCAAATGGTGCATCGACTTTTCTGTGTCATTGTTTCATCTCATCAGTCAATACGCACAAGCTCTCAACCAATGGACACTACTTGTCGTCCCTTATTAAAAGAAATGTGCTATCGAGCACTTATGTATTAACAACAGTATAAAATTTCAACGTAGTTAACTTGTCGGTTAACTTAACGCTAGAAAACTATCAAAGAAGAGGGACAACCAGGCGCTGGGAAATCTGCCAACCAACTCAAATCAAAATAAAAAAAACAAAAAAAGTTATTAACAGGCTTGTTCTCACAACTGACGGACGAGGTCCAGACATATGTACGCTTACCGCTGGACCCAAGGACGTACCGACAGGCTCTGGACAACATTCACAGGGAGTCGGTATCCAATTATATCGACACCCGCCCTGTGAGTGCAGTCCTGGGAATCCAACCACCACCCATAGCAGCTGAGGAGCTCCTGCTGCCTCGTGAGCCGCGCGCCACTCTGGCTCAACTCCGATCTAGATATTGTAGCATGTTAAACTTCTACCTATCCAGGATCAACCCCGACACCCCCAACACTTGCCCAGCATGTGGATAGTCTCCGCACGACACCAATCACCTATTCACATGCCCGGCCAAACCTACTCAACTAACACCTCTCTCCCTATGGTCCGACCCTGTTGAAACGGCTCGTTTCCTGGATCTTTCGTTAGTTGAGCTTGACGATAATGATTGAGGGAGCCCGCCAGCCCAGTGGGGTGTAGCTAGCCGCTACAACAACAACAACGCATTCGTCGTCGATACAATATTGCAAATAGTGCATCGACTTTTCTGTGTCATTGTTCCATCTCATCAGTCAATACGCACAAGCTCTCAACCAATGCACACTACTTGTCGTCACTTATTAAAAGAAAGGTGCCATCGAGCACTTATGTATTAACAACAGTATAAAATTTCAACGTAGTTATCTTGTCGGTTAACTTAACGCTAGAAAACTATCAAAGAAGAGGGACAACCTGGCGCTGGGAAATCTGCCAACCAACTCAAATAAAAAAAAAAAAAGTTTCTAACAGGCTTGATCTATAGCCCATCTGTTCTTGGCGAAATAAAACTAAATGTTCCCTCCCGAATTTCAAGACATTTCCGGCATCTTTTTCTGAAGCAATGTAAAAGTAATTTTGAATTAAATGAGCCTTTTCGTAGTTTGTGTCAGGATTTTAACATTCACTCCGGTTCTTTAAATATTTCAGACTCGCTTTTTTACGTAAAAAAACTATACTCATTGCTCTCAATAATTGATACATACATACATATATGTATATTACTATTCGATCAGCTGATGAGCATTTGTTCTGTAGCTGAACAGTTTTAGATCTCGACACTTAACAAACTTCTGCCTTTCATGACTCGGCGCAGCATACATGAAAAAAATTAAGTAGATTTCTAGTAACCGGACACCGTATCCGGACACTGGAATTCACCTTCATTTCCATTCCATTAATCGGACAGTTGAATTTATTAACAAAAAAATTTTTTTTTTACAAACTTTGTGTCACAAATCATTTATACACCATTTATCACCAAAACTAAATAATATCCAACACATTACCACGCATATCTCATAATTCTTACCTCTAAAAATTTGTATGTCAATTGCTTATGTATGTTGTAGCGGCTAGCTACACCCCACTGAGGCTGAAAGAAACCTTCTACAGGGTCGGGCCATAGGGAGAGGGGTATCAGTTGAGTAGGTTTGGCCGGGCATGTGAATAGGTTAATGGTGTCGTGCGGGGACTCTTCACACGCCGGGCAAGTGTTGGAAGTTTCGGGTTTGATCCTTGTTGTATTTATATTGTTATCGATAACTAAAAACTATAATGTACATATATCGGTAGACAAAAGCTTATCACTATTAAATCTCTCTCTGCACATAACTACTATAGAAGAAAGACGTTTTATTTCCTGCAGCTATAAATATATTCACAACAGGTTATGGTGTTACGGAAAACGGTCGACGTAAATGCATACATATTGATATTAATGCAAACGGTCGACATAAGCACATACATACAGATACTAATGCAAACGGTCAGTATAAATGCATACATATTGACATGCATGCAAACATACATATTCTTATACATTACTTTCCCACACTTTTGAGACCGACGTTGATTATTCAACGCTTAAGGCCAATGTCGATCACATAACATAAACCATAACTAAGAATATCAAGGCACTTGATACGCACTAAGCGCTAAAATTCAAGTGTGCAACTGTCTCGGTTATTTAAAACCCAGACTGAATTAAATGCATTTCTTTACACCAAAATAATATGCCAATGACATTTGAGACCTGTGGGTTCGTACCGTTTTCCATCAACGCCTCAAGCACAGCGATCGCATGATTAGACATTTTCCCACCAAATGCGATCGCTGGGCTGACTTAGTTTAGCTATAAATACATTAAAAAAAATATGATTAAGACAGTTTGTAACGTCAAGTGAGAACGCCTAGACCAGGTATTTTACTGGTCTCGTGGCATTGAATAAAACATAAAATCTCTTTACATCGTTTGTTGAAACTTATTTAAAATTACTCTACATGGCGATCCTGCCAGGAGCATTAAAATAAAAGAAGGCTAAAAATAGCAAGTAAAATTGCTGAGAAAGCCACATATAAAATAAATTAAAGGACTATAAATAGCAAATATATTGCTGAAATGTCTTTAAATAAATAAAAATAAAAAAAAAAAAAAAAAAAAAAAAATTTTTTTAAAAAAGTAATTTTTAAACGTTCCCGAGCAACCAACCTCAAAAGATTTGGATGAAATTACGAAGCGAACACCTGACTTTGGCAATCACCATCAGATCCAGTGAAAGTTCCAAAAAACTCGAAAAAAAAAATTTTACAAAGGAATACAAGGCAAACAAAAGGGTATATAACTTGCGGCACCACGAATTAATGGACGAATTCGAGAAGATACTAGAATACTGGAGTCACTACTACAAATCCTTCGATAAGCAAAAGCAGGAAACAACATCCCAACAACAATCAAACACACCTATAAATATTGGCCCTCTACCAATAACAATCGAGGAATACCAGCGGCGTAACAGCTACAAAAAGACACAAGGGGCAGTAAAAATCCCAGCTCCGATTAAATTTAAAAGGAAGCGAGGCGGAAAAAAGTACGCCCAACGAAGGAAAATTGCTGAACTATACAAGCAAATAAATATGGAGACATCGACAGAAGCAAAAATTCAGCTGAAGCAGGAGATAAGCAGTATAAGGAATCTATAGATGTAACAGTAGTTAATATTTATAAAAATAAAAAATAAAATATATATATATGTATATAAAAAACATTTTAACATAATATTTTGGCAACCTAACGGCTGCCTATTGAAGGGCAACAATTGTTGCCGTTTTAGAAATTTAAGTATGGGCGGACAAAATACAAAAATAGCCGACCCAAAAGCTAATGTGGTAAATTCCGTAGAAGTTGCCGATCATACAGTTGATTTAGATTCAATTAGGATTATGCTATTACTAATTACCATATGTAGTTGCATAGGATTATTTCTAAGACTTTATTCTACCCATAATAAAATATTAAAAAAAAAATATAAGAGTCGCTCCGACGGCCTTGATAAAGTTTAAGAGTTAAAATTTTGCCATGAAATGGGAAGCTATCAGTACAGATTTAACAAAACATAAAATAAATTTTTTAAAATCTTTCAAATGTCTGAGTCAGAATAGAGCTATAAAAAAGGAATCAGTGGTTAGACATATAAATATTTTACAAGACAATTTAAACTACATTAGAGCCATATCAAATGTTTACCAAACAAAATTTACTAGAGAACACAAAGCAATAGTAGGAAAATTGTTTAAAGAACTCAGGGAAAAATTTATTAAAGTTCTATGCAAATTCGAAATTGAACAAGATATTCCTGAAACAACAATCAATCAGATTGATGTAAATTTAGATAGGCTAAACATTTCTGACCACGACAGTACTTTAGATATACCAGAATCCAACATGCCACAATCATTTAACGATTTCCTTTGCAATACTGCAAAACTAATACCACCATTCGATGGAAAACCTGAAAATCTACAAAGTTTTCTTGACGCACTTCAGTTAGTTGATCTAGTCAAAGGAGATCATGAAGAAGCAGCAGTAACCTTAATTAAATCAAGATTAAAAGGTACAGCAAGAAATCTAATCAGTAATGAGAGTACAGTAGCTGCAATTATAGCAAAATTAAAATCAGCAGTCAAAGGTGAATCAGTCGAAGTATTGACTGCAAAAATTATGAATACCAAACAGTTTAGCAAAACAGCAACAACATTTTGTAACGAGATAGAAGATCTCACTAAATCACTGCAAAACGCGTACATTAATGACGGACTTAATCCAGATTTAGCTAGTTCTTATTCGACAAAAACAGCTATAAAAGCTCTGGTAAAGAATTCCTCAAATGAAAAAGTTAAACTTATAATGGAAGCAGGTACATTCACTAATATGAATGATGCTGTAGCAAAATTCGTGAACAGCTGCACAGAAGCTACTGATAGTAGATCAGTAATGCAGCTGAATAGAAGAAACAATTTCAAAAGATTTCCATCTTTTTCTGGTAACAGAAATCAAAACAGCTATAGAGGAAGAAATAGATATTACAATAACAATAATTCAAGGCCAAACTTTAGAACCAACCAAAATAGAAATTATACCAACAATCAAAATAGGAACCAAACTAATCGTAACAGCAATAACAACCGTAACTTAAGAGCAGTTGAAGCCCATCCGGAAAACGGATCAGCTCCCCAGAATGCCCAACTGGGGAATGCTCGCAACAATTAACATCGAAAATTCTTAACATTAACCGAAATTTCAGTAATTACCTTATTATTGAATCTTCATTTAATGAAATACCAAGCACTTTTTGCTTGACACGGGATCAGAAATTTCGATCATTAAAAATACATCAATTACCAATACTAACACTTTTAACAAAAACGCAATATATAAATTAACTGGCATAGGTAAAGGTACAACAAACACTTTAGGTAGTATAAATGCAGATATTTATTTTGACAATATAATAGTGAATCACAATTTTCAAGTAGTAGACGAAAACTTTCCAATCCCATGCGATGGAATAATAGGTATTGATTTTATTAAGCAAAATAATTAAACTTTAGAATACCGAAATAATGGCCAAAGTTTTATTATGATTAGATCTCATTATAACAATCAAAAACAAAAAGTAGAAATATTAGATTCACCAAAAGATAACACAATATCATTACCAGCTAGAGCAGAAGTAATAAGAAGAATTTCAATCAATTCAAATGAAGATGAAGTTCTTATTCCAAACCAAGAACTATCATCTGGAGTATATATAGGAAATACAATAGTAACAATAAAAAACGCCTTTGTACGTATAATTAATACAACAGAAGAAAATGTATTACTGGAAAATTTCACAATTAGAACAGAAAACCTTAATGGCTACAACGTAGTTAAAATAAGCGAAATACAAAATGACACTAGTGAAAGAAAAAACATAATTTTACATAAAATTTCTCAAAATTGTCCATTACAACACAAAAAGAAATTGCTTAGCCTTTGTTCAAATTTTACAGACGTTTTCGCTTTAGAAACAGACCCATGTACGTGCAACAACTTTTACAAACAGAAACTCCACTTAAACGACAAAACACCAGTATATATAAAAAATTACAGAACTCCACACAATCATAAAGAGGAAATAAATAAACACATAGAAAAATTAATCAATGACGATATCATTGAACCTTCTGTTTCAGAATATAATAGTCCAATCTTATTAGTTCCCAAAAAGTCAAATACATCAGAGAAAAAATGGAGACTTGTAATAGATTATAGACAAGTCAATAAGCGCTTAGCATCAGATAAATACCCATTACCGAGAATAGATGATATTTTAGACCAACTAGGACGTGCAAAATATTTTTCATGTTTAGACTTATTATCAGGATTTCACCAAATAGAACTAGAAGAAAAATCACGAAATATTACATCATTCTCGTCCGACCAAGGTTCATTCCGATTTAAAAGATTACCTTTTGGTTTAAAAATAGCACCCAACTCATTCCAAAGAATGATGAACATCGCATTCTCAGGTCTAGGCCCAAACAAAACATTCGTATACATGGATGACCACATAGTCATCGGATTTTCGGAAACGCATATGCTAAACAATTTAAAATCAGTCTTTGAAATTTGTAGAAAAACCAACTTAAAATTACAACCAGATAAATGTCAATTTTTCAATTCAGAAGTAACATTTTTAGGACATAGGTGTACTGATCAAGGAATTTTACCAGATAACTCAAAATATGACAAAATCTTATATTATCCAAAACCAACAAACGCTGATGAATCTAAACGATTCATAGCCTTTGTAAATTACTACAGACGATTTATACCTAATTTCGCTCATCATGCAATACATATCACTAGACTAACAAGAAAAAAAGCACAATTCATATGGACACCAGAATGTGAAAAAGCATTTCACTATTTAAAGAATTCCCTATTATCTCCACAAATACTAAAATATCCTAATTTCGATCAACCCTTTTGCATAACTACGGACGCAAGTAAAATTGCATGCGGCGCCGTACTTAGCCAAGATCATAATGGTATACAGTTACCAATAGCTTTCGCATCTAGAACTTTTACAAAAGGAGAAAGTAATAAATCAGTAATAGAACAAGAACTTACAGCAATACATTGGTCAATCAACTTCTTTAAACAATACATTTATGGACGAAAGTTCTTAATACAAAGTGATCACAAACCTCTTACATACCTATTTGCCATGAAAAATCCTTCATCTAAATTAACACGTATGAGATTAGATCTTGAAGAATTCGACTTCGAAGTTGAATATATTAAAGGAAAAGACAATTGCGGAGCTGACGCTTTATCTCGAATTGATTTCGGGCAAATTAAAAGACTTAAAGAAGAAAACACTGCAATTATACAAGTTATTACTCGATCTAAATCGAAAAATACAATAACACCAACTAAAAAAGCAACTAATATAAAAAATATGACATTAAAAGTGTACGAAACAATTACGACACACGAAGTGAAAAAGTTACCAAGCCTAAAACTTATGATAAGGTGCACCTCAAATGAATATAATGAGAAGAATGAAAAATTAAATGAATCCTCTAATTTAATTTTATTCCATGGAAAAAGAAAGATAGTTGAATTCAACGCTAAAGATTTTATTGCTTATGGGAAGATTGAACTAGCTCAATTGTTTCTCAAACTTGAAAAAGTAGTTGGCAATAAAAACTTCAGCAATATAAAAATCGCGATTAATGATAAATTATTTGAGTATGTCGACATTGAGGACTTTAAAAGAATAGGTAATAAAACTCTAGAGAAGGTAACAATAGCGATAACGCCAAAAATAACAACAATCACTTCACCAGCTAAAAAACTGGAAATTTTGACTAAATATCATGATGACCCTGTATTTGGAGGCCACCCAGGTGTCACAAGATTATTATCCAAGCTAAGACGAAAATACTATTGGAAAAATATGATTTCAGACGTGAAATTATATATAAAAAATTGCGAAAAATGTAAACAAAATAAATCTGGTATAAACCATGTAGAACCATTAATTACTACACAAACGCCAGCGAAATCCTTTGAAATTGTACAAATCGACACAGTAGGTCCATTACCTAAGTCATTTAATGGAAATGAATATGCACTAACGATAATTTGCGATTTGACAAAATACTTAATAACTGTAGCTATTCCAAACAAATCAGCTAATCAAGTAGCCAAAGCTATAGTTGAAAACTGTATTTTAATTTATAGCCCCATAAAAACAATTATAACAGATATGGGTACAGAATATAAAACCAAATTTTCAATGAAATATGCAAACTGCTAAAAATTGAAAATAAAACGTCAACACCATATCACCATCAAACAGTAGGATCAATAGAACGTAGTCACAGAACTTTTAATGAATACATTAGATCATATATAGCAACAAACAAATTAGATTGGGATCACTGGTTAAAATACTTCACGTATTGTTATAATACGACACCATCAACAACCCATGGTTACACCCCATTCGAACTTCTATATGGAAAAATCCCAGAATCTTACGACTTTATGTTAAAAAATACAATAGACCCAGTTTATAATATAGATGATTATCACACAGAACTGAAATTCAAATTACAAACAGCTCAAAAACGAGCAGCAGAATTAATAGAAAAATCAAAAAGAATTGCGAAACAGAATTATGACAAGAAACCAAATCCTCAAACAATTCTAATAAATGATATGGTCTACCTAAAAAATGAAGCTAGCCATAAACTTGATAGCATATACGAAGGCCCATACAAAGTAATCGAAACAGATTATTTAGGAAATTGTAAAATAAAGAAAAATTCAAAAGAAATGATTGTACACAAAAATCGATTAAAATTAGCTTAACTAAATTTAGTATAATTTAATCTTTTTATAAGAAACCATTCAATCTTTAATATTATAACTATGAAATATGTCAAAACAAAAAAATGTATTATTAATTCCATAACTTCATAATAACATAATTAACTAGATTTATCCGGTACCGATAAAATCATAAGAAATAAATATATCAGATAGATTTTAAATACATATATGTAACTATAAGAAAATTACTTCATACATATATATATGTATATAAAAAAAAAAAAAAAAAAAAAAAAAAAAATTCTTACTAATTATACTTGAAAATTTTTTTTTTTTTTTTCCCAAAAAGGGAGGTGTTACGGACAACGGTCGACGTAAATGCATACATATTGATATTAATGCAAACGGTCGACATAAGCACATACATACAGATACTAATGCAAACGGTCAGTATAAATGCATACATATTGACATGCATGCAAACATACATATTCTTATACATTACTTTCCCACACTTTTGAGACCGACGTTGATTATTCAACGCTTAAGGCCAATGTCGATCACATAACATAAACCATAACTAAGAATATCAAGGCACTTGATACGCACTAAGCGCTAACATTCAAGTGTGCAACTGTCTCGGTTATTTAAAACCCAGACTGAATTAAATGCATTTCTTTACACCAAAATAATATGCCAATGACATTTGAGACCTGTGGGTTCGTACCGTTTTCCATCAACGCCTCAAGCACAGCGATCGCATGATTAGACATTTTCCCACCAAATGCGATCGCTGGGCTGACTTAGTTTAGCTATAAATACATTAAGAAAAATATGATTAAGACAGTTTGTAACGTCAAGTGAGAACGCCTAGACCAGGTATTTTACTGGTCTCGTGGCATTGAATAAAACATAAAATCTCTTTACATCGTTTGTTGAAACTTATTTAAAATTACTCTACAATGGGCCTCACGTTTTTTTTTTATAAAATAGTTGCTAGAAGAAAAGGATACCGTTTTATACCCGAACTTTTCATTTTGCGATATATTATTTCGAATAAATTAAGCACACAACAGTTGCGGGTAGCAATCTACTGATTTGGAGGTTAGAATCACGTGTTTTTTTTATATAATGGGAATCGACAAAATTGAAAAACTGAGAGGACGCAAAAACTACGATAGTTGGAAATTCGCGGCGAAGTCCTACTTGGTATTAAAAGGGTACTGGACATGTATGGAGGGCACGGAACAAGATGCGACGAAAAATTTGCACGCAATTTCGGTATTAGGGTTACTTATAGAGCCAGCAAATTATTCGTACGTACGCGATTGTAAAAATGCAAAAGCTGCGAGGGAAGCGTTGGAGACCGCATTTGAGAACAATGGGGTTCTACGTCGAATGGATCTCTTAAAATACTTAATGAGATTAGAATTGGCTGATTGCTCCTCCATGGAGGACGACGCTAATAAAATAACTTGTACGCAACAAAAGTTAGACAAATCAGGTACGAAGATTCCCGATGACATAGTTGCGCTAATTATGCTGAGTGGTCTGCCAAGCGAATATCGCCCAATGGTAATGGCGCTTGCAAATAGTGTTAGAGCGCTTACTACTGACCTGTGCGTACAAAATTATTGCAGAAAGTCAGACACGAATGTATTAACAATGATGCGATGACTCTTATATCAAGAAAGCAGAAAAGTGATCGCACACCGAAATTGAAGAAAAAGGCTGTCATATGCTTCGAATGCAATGGAAAAGGGCATTATGCTAATAAGTGCCCCACGAAGCCAAATAAACGTTCAAATAATATGTTATTAATGTCGACATCAGTCGTTCCAAAATCCGAAACTGCAAATGATTGGTTCATTGATTCTGGAGCATCTGCCCACATGACGATGTCTTCAACTAATTTATCTGAAGTGCGAGAGCCGAAGTCGAAGGAGATCATTGTCGGTGACAACGGACACCTCAACGTGGAATGCGCTGGAGATTGTCATATGACAATATCAACGAACGATAAACAAGTTACTATAAAAGACGTTTTGTGCATACCGAACATTTGTGCTAATTTACTGTCCGTAAGCCAAATGGCAAAAAATGGTAAAACATAAGTATTCAACGACATGAACTGCCGTATTTTCAACGCAAATTATGAATTGTTAGCTACCGCTCCGCTTGTTGATGATTTATATAAACTCAATTGTACGATGCAACGTAATGCAGTGGCGTTAACTGCGAGAGCAAATAGGAATTTGTGGCATCGGCGCATGGGGCATGCGTGTGACAGCAATTCAAATCGTATAAAATCATCGGTTGCAGGCTTCGATATAACAAATGATTCTTTGGAACCCTGCATAGTATGCTCGGAAGGAAAGCAGTCGCGTACATCGTTCAGGCAAAGTGGTAACCGTGCAACAGAAGTCTTGCAAATAATCCACACTGATGTCTGCGGCCCGATGTCAACGGGATCGTTCAGTGGATGTCGTTATTTATTGACATTTTTGGATGATTTTAGCCGAAAAGTGTTTGCTTACCCAATGAAGCGTAAAAGCGAGACATTCGATATTTTTGTAAAATTTAAGAAGTTGGTCGAAAATCAACAAAGGTCTACGATCAAAATATTAAGATCTGACAACGGCAAAGAGTTTTGCAACCATTCATTTAAAACATTTGTAGAGGAGCATGGAATATTATCAGCTCACGGCACCCTACACGCCTGAGCAGACCGGCGTCGCAGAGCGCATGAATCACACAATAATTGAAAAGGTTCGTTGTATGCTTATAGATGCTAATTTGGATAAACAGTATTGGGCAGAAGCAGCAGTCAGAGCATGTTACAAAGTAATGCAAACCTGGGTTGATACAATCATGTTCTCTCATGCCAATGACATACGTCAATCGTCGCAGCTGTCATTCAGATATTGTTTTTCTTACTTCCTACGCTGCTTTTGGTGAGCGGCTTCTCTTCTCATACCGATCTCAGCCATTGCAGACGTGTTCATTCAATATAGTCATAAATAAATTTGTAATTTTGCATATTGAATAAAGTTTTAAATAGAAAGGTTGAACATTTGGCAACCCTTGCGGGGAACCTTAATTCCCTGTGCAAACAAAATTAAATATTTCCTAAAGATTTGGTTGATATAATACGATTGATTTTATAACTTCATTTCATCGAGACTAGCATGAACATGTCGCTGTCGAAAGAAGAGGCCGTCGCCAAACTCATCTTTAATTTCTCAGCAAATTCACGCAAAGCTGGGAAGCAGAAGAAAACCAAGGGATTTCTCATCGCCCGAAAAAATTTGCTGGCCGATTATTGGCAAAAATACAATGCAATTCGCGATGATATTTCTATAATGGATGCTACAGCTGATGAAACAGCGGTCAAAAGAGCACTTTCCGAGGATCGCTATGCTTCAATTGAATCCGCATACTGCGACGCATTGTGAGAGCTGCATGACGAGATTGACGAACTGTCGCACAACGTAAATGACGGTGACGTAGTACCGCCTTCGTACTCCACGCTATCTAGTCCACTTAGCACACCTAAATCTA
This sequence comes from Philophylla caesio, assembly GCA_963971545.1. Lineage (NCBI taxonomy): Eukaryota > Metazoa > Arthropoda > Insecta > Diptera > Tephritidae > Philophylla > Philophylla caesio. Next base: position 4,652,499 of record OZ020605.1, read on the forward strand.
TCCTTCCTAAGATTGAGTTGCCGAAATTTGACGGCTCATTCCAGAAGTGGCTTTGCTTTAAAAACATGTTCGTCACGTGCATTGTACAGGACTCGTCGCTGTCCAATGTTCAACGCATGCATTATCTAAAAGGTAGCTTGCAAGGTGAAGCAGAAGCCATGCTCCGAAACTTGAATGTAATGGAAAGTAATTTCCAAATTGCCTGGGATATGTTGCAAAAGCGTTATGATAACTGTTTTATGTTGAACCACTGGGAAATCGAAATTGACTGCACTCTACGGGTGCATAACTAACAGTGCTTTATTCTGTATTCCTTCAATCATATAACGAGAGAGCTTAGAGTACCTAAGCTTACAAGAATAAAGAGTAACGAGTTTATTACAATACAATTTAACAGTAGCTCAATGCAATACTGTAACATCTCCCTCTCAATTTTTTTTTTTTTTTTTAAATGTCAGGACATATGTATATACATATAATCCAAAAATCAATACTCGGTTAAATTAGTAAAATAATAATAATTCAGCTGCTTCATTCATAGCCAAAACGATTTGGTTTGTTGCGTTTGCGTTTTGGTCGCTCATCTTTTGTCTTTGGGCTCAAACTTCGGTTGCGTTTACCACGTTGCTGATTTTCGCCTTCATTTTCTTCGTCAAGGCAGATTGTATTTTGTTTTGGGTCTGCTGCTGTGAGACTGCCTGGAGCTGGTGGTTCTTTAATTTCAGCATCAGCGATATTGTCACATTTGGTTCTGCTCGGCAGCTCTTTGCTGATGTCTTGAATGTTGCGACGATAAAGGCTGCCTCTCACATTGACGATGTAGGAGCGGGTGTTTATTTTTTCGTGAATTTTACCGCGCTCTGGCGTGTCGTTTTTGTTGCCTCTTCACTTAACGAAAACTTCTTTGCCTATCTCTAACGGTGGTAAATTTGTAGCTTTGCGATCGTAGTAAGATTTCGCTATCTGACGTTTTTGTATAATTTTGTTATGCACGTTGTGTTGTGTTTCTGGTAGGAGTTTTTTTTGGATGTGCTGGTATCGCACAGCGGAGTCGGCGTGACATAAGCCGTTGTGCTGGGCTTGACCCAATCGAATTTGGAGTGTTGCGATAGTTGAGCATAGATAGCCAAATGTCCTCTCCTCTGTCCAAAGCTTTCTTAATTAGGCGTTTTGCAATTTTAACTGCTGACTCTGCTTTGCCATTCAATTGTGCGTAGTGTGGTGAAGATGTGGTCACTTTTATCTCCCAATTTTTAAAAAAGCTCAAAATTTCCTTGCTCACTAATTGTGTGCCATTGTCGCATACAATTATTTCTGGAATACCGTGCCGAGAAAAATTTCTTTTGCAACATTCGATTATTTCTTTTGAGGATATACCTTTTAGCTCATCTAACTCGAAAAAGTCAGAGAAATAATCAATTGTGACTAAGTATTTAAATTTTTTGTTGGTGGTTAGGTTATTTATTTCGAAGATATCCATCGCTACTCTGTTGAAGGGTAGCTGCGGTATCTCGTGTGTTTGCATCGTGGACTTTTTCTGCGAATTGTGAAACTTAATGCATGTTTCACAACTTTCAATACAATTTTTGATATCGGCGTTCATACTCGGCCAGAATACTGGCTCTTTAGCCAGTTTTAAACTTGCTTCGATGCCTTGATGACTAGCATGAACTCGGCGTAATATGTCTTCACGCAGCTTTTCAGGAACGATTATTCTGTCGCTTTTGTGGAGCAACCCGTCCTCTGAAGTTATTTGTTCACGATAGCACCAGGACGGCTTGACGGAATTTGGAACCATCGACCTTTTGTCTGGCCATCCATTTAACGCAAAGTACTTTAGCTGTTGTAAAGTTGTATCCGACTTAGATTCGTTCTTGATTGCTATCACTCGTTCATCGCTTATTGGAAGCAACTCTACACTACGTATGTCTTCGAGTTCATATAAAAGCTTTTTAATTTCGTAAATCTCCTCTGCTTCTTGAATAGGTTTACTGCTCTTTGATGTAACTGTTCTTGAGAGTAAATCGGCTATCCACATCTCTTTGCCAGGTTTGTATGTGACGTTTAATTTATAACGTTGCAGCGCTAAGAGCATTCTCTGCAATCGGCGTGGTGCTGATAAAATAGACTTTCTGAAGATGCTTTGAAGCGGTTTGTGGTCAGATTCTATGTTTATTGTTTTGCCACAGAGATATTGGTCAAACTTCTTACAAGCGTATACAATTGCTAAGCATTCTTTCTCGATCTGGGCATAGCGTTGCTCTGTCTGCGTGAGCTTTTTTGAGGCAAAGGCTATCGGATGGCCGTCTTGCATTAGCGCGGCTCCGATACCGAATTGCGATGAATCACACTGTATGGTTATGTCAGCGTTAACGTTAAAGTAACTCAATACTGGAGTTGTAGTTGCTAGTTGCTTCAATTGTTCGAAGGCTTTAGCCTGCTCTTTCGTCCATGTCCAGATTGTGTCCTTTTTTAAGGTTTTCCGGATTGGATCAACCACCTCAGATAATTTAGGTAGAAAGTGCATTAAATAGTTCGCCATACCTAATAGCCGTTGAGTTTCGGTGGCGTTAATCGGCGTTGGCATGTCAATAATTGCCTTAGTTTTTTCCGGATCAGCCTTTAATCCGTCACTTGTCAGTATGTGTCCGAAGAACGAAACTTCTGACTGACACAGTTTTACTTTTTCGAGATTTAACTTTATCTTCAGTTTATCCATTCGTTTTAAAAAGTTCAACAAATTTTTATTGTGATCTGTTAGCGCTTCTTTCGTTGAGTCGCCTTTGCCGTCCAGACCAATTAGTGCTTCGTGTTGCTTTTCTGCAAATGCTTCGGAAGCGCAACAGATTTCAAACGGCATACGCATCCAGCGATAGCGACCTTTTGGCGTCCAAAACGTTGTTAGGCGACTGCTTTCGTCATCTAATTTTAGCTGCCAGAATCCATTTTTAGCATCGAAGGTAGAAAAAACGCGAGCACCGTGAAAACTAGGGAGGATTTCGCTGACAGTGCTCATTTGAAAGTGAGGCAATCGTATTGCTTGATTTAAATTAAAAGGGTCTAAACAAATGCGAATTTTATTGTTTTTTCGTTTCACTACTACAACATTACTTGTCCAGTCAGTAGCATCACCCACTTTTGCTATGATTTCTCTTTTTTCCAAATTGTCAATTTCCTTTAGGAAATATTTTCTTATAGAGATTGGAATTCGACGTGGTTGGTCTATTTTTGGTTTCACATCAGCTTTTAGTTCCAATTTAACAGTGCCTGGAAACTGGCCATCACCTTCGAACACTCTGTTGAATTGTTTAAGTATACTTTTTGCTTGCTCAATTTCAGTGTAGTATATAGAATTATTTTGTGCAGAGTTTTCGTATTTAATATTGTTCACAACACGAATCAGCGCCATAGATAAGCACTTATGATAGTTCCGCTAAAGCATTTTAATTTCACATTACTCCGCGTAAGCTTTATATTCTTTTCACTTATCATTTTTTGTAAATATTTCAGACCAACAACATTACAGCTCGCAGCGGTATCTAGTTGACATTTTACACTTTTGTTTTGTCCATTTAACTTGAACTTTAAGTCAGCAAAAATACTTTTCTCTTTTGCTCCTTTGGTGCGTAAAATGTTGTGTACTATATCTTTTCCCTTGCACAGTGATTTATCATATTTATGTACTCATAGTCGCTATGCTCGGAATCGGAACACTCGCTGTGTTCTGTGTCTCCAACTTTCTTTACGTTTTCTTTACGATAGCACATTTTCGCGAAATGCCCGATTTTGTTGCATTTTTTGCAAGAAACACTTTTCGCTGGACACAAATTTCTGTCGAACGCATGTTTGGTAACACAATATTTGCACGTTTTTATATGTTCCTTTATATGCTCTCGTCTGCCATTTTTGGTGCTTTGCCTTTTACTATTTTTTCTATAATTACCACGGTATCCGAATTTGTTCACTTCTATACATTCGCCAGCTGTCATGCTTAGAAGTTGTTTGTCTGCCTCTTCAAAGGAATTGCAAATTGCTATTGCCCTTGCCAAAGTAAAATTTTCTTCTTGTAGTAATTTTCTTCGAATGTCGTTGTTGCTTATACCGACCACTAATCTATCTTTTATGAATTCGTCTGTCGTTTCTCCATACTGGCATGTTTTTGCCAACTTTCTTAGGTGGACGATGTAGTCACTGGTCTTTTCATTATTTTGCTTTGCTGTATTAAACACATACCTTTCATAGGTTATGTTTGTCTTGGGATTGAGCTGCATTTCTAGAGCGTTTAATAAATTTTCAGACGTTGTCTTATCCAACTCTGTTAAGGGTAAATATTGCATTTTAACCAGGCAGTCATGGCCTAGCATTGATATTAAAATAGCGACTTTAGTCTTTTCTTCTTTATGTTCAATCTCCGACGCGATCACGAAATTTTCCCAACTGGCACGAAAAATTTTTAAATTTTCTTTTATATCTCCTTTAAAACTAAGAGGCCCTGGTTGGGTGACCTGCGTAACGATTTCACGCCACGTCGATATTTCCTGTTTAACGCTCTCCGTTGTCATGTTTTTCGATCGAAAACTTTAATTTTTTGACGTATTTCAAATTTTTAATATGTATATTTCCTTACTGCGAGGTTTACACCTGACACCATGTTTTATGTTGAACCACTGGGAAATCGAAATTGACTGCACTCTACGGGTGCATAACTAACAGAGCTTTATTCTGTATTCCTTCAATCATATAACGAGAGAGCTTAGAGTACCTAAGCTTACAAGAATAAAGAGTAACGAGTTTATTACAATACAATTTAACAGTAGCTCAATGCAATACTGTAACAATAACAAACGCCGCATGGTAAAATCTTATTTGCGCAGCATAATCAAGATATCTCCAGTGCAAACAGAATCTGATATGAATCTACGCAAACTTCTTGATAGCGTCACCGAGTCTGTGCGTGCTTTAAAACAACTTGGTCGTCCAACGAATCACTGGGATGATTGGCTTGTCTTCCTCGTGACGGAGAAGTTAGATCCAGTAACAGTAAAGGATTGGGAGATGTCGCTTGTATCTTCCGATGTACTACCGGAATACGACGCTCTCACATCATTTCTCGAAAAGCGAATTCAAGGTCTGGAAGCAATCGTTGCTATCACAAAAGTAAAGCCAAAGGAGTCAATTCCAAATCCAAAGCCGGCTCAGCATGCAACTATTCGCAGTCATCAAACAAGTTTTGGGCGCTGCCCCTGTTGTGCAGGGAAACAATCGTTAATGTATTGCTCTGAGTTTCGCAGGAAAACCCCAAATGCAAAGCTGGATGTGGTTATGGATCAAAAGCTTTGCAAAAACTGCCTTAAAGCAAATCACACGTCAAGTGACTGTGTGTCGACATACACATGTCAAAAGTGTATGCAAAAACATCATACAATTTTGCACGACAGTGTATCATCATCGCCCAGCAGTACTAGCAGCCCACGATATACGTGCACCAACAGTATAGCCCAACAAAAAACCATCGAAGCAACCGCAGCAACACTGACGCCAGCTCTATTGGCAACAGCACGTATTGGCGTGCGTTCGCCCTCCGGACATTTCATGAAACTTCGAGCTCTTTTAGATAATGGTTCGCAGACTTCGTTTATAAGTGAATTCGCTGTGCAACGCTTGCATCTAAGCAAGAACCGCCTTTCAGTTACAATATCCGGAGTTGGCGGGAGTACTATCGGTGAATCGAAGGCTTTAGTTCAGTTCTTCGTGTGTTCACTCACCGAACCTAACTTCAGCATAGCGTGCTCTGCCCTTGTGCTTCCTCGTTTAGGACAGAGTATGCCGTCAAATCAAATTGACCCAACTGCGTACAGTGACTTTCTTGGTCTCAGCTTAGCAGACCCGAAGTTTTACGAGCCAGGGTCAATCGACATCATCATCGGAGCAGATCTCTATGGCACTCTACTGCGCAATGACCTCAAGCGTTCGGCATGTGGTGACTCCACTGCTCAAAACACCCGCTTAGGGTGGGTTGTTGTTGTTGTTGTTGTAGCGGCTAGCTACACCCCACTGGGCTGGCGGACTCCCTCAATCGTTATCGTCAAGCTCAACTAACGAAAGGTCCAGGAAACGAGCTGTTTCAACAGGGTCGGACCATAGGGAGAGGGGTGTTAGTTGAGTAGGTTTGGCCGGGCATGTGAATAGGTGCTTGGTGTCGTGCGGAGACTCTTCACATGCCGGGCAAGTGTTGGGGGTGTCGGGGTTGATCCTGGATAGGTAGGAGTTTAACCTGCTACAATATCCAGATCTGAGCTGGGCCAGAGTAACGCGGGTCTCACGAGGCAGCTGGAGCTCCTCAGCTGCAATGGGTGGTGGTTGGACTCCTAGGACTGCACTCACAGGGCGGGTGTCGATGTGTTTGGACACCGACTCCCTGTGGATGCTGTCCAGAGCCTGTCGGTACGTCCTTGGGTCCAGCGGTCGGTGTATGTATGTCTGGACCTCGTCCGTCAGTTGTGAGAGATGTCCCCTGATGTGCCTGGGTGCCGGCTCCAGCGCGAGCAGGTCTCTATTGGGGTGCCCCGGACGGTGGCATCCCAGTAGAAACTGCTTTGTGAGTATAATGTTGTGCTCTTGCACTGGGAGCACGTTAGCCTCATGGTAGAGGTGATCCACAGGCGTCATCAGGAGACATCCCGTCTCTGTCCTGAGTGCGGCGTTCTGACAGGTCTCTAGTCTTGACCACTGAGTCCTGCTAGTTCCAGGCGACCAAATTGGCGCGGCATAATTTAGAACCGGCTGGCCAATCGCCTTGTATGTTGCCAACAACGTTTCTTTGTCTTTGCCCCAAGTGCTGCCGGCGAGCGACTTAAGGACTTTGCTGCGGCTCTGTACCTGATTGACGATTGCGGTTGTATGCGCTGAGAAGGAGACCAGGCTGTCGAGGGTGACTCCCAGGATCTTCGGGTGGTTAACCGTCGGAATGGGGGTCCCATCGATGTGGATGTCGAGGGTGAGCCCGACCTCCTTCGTCCAAGATGTGAAAAGGGTCGCCGTGGACTTAGCAGGAGACAGCGTCAGATTCCGTCCTGTAAAGTAGTGAGCGAGGTCTGGGAGGTAGCTGTTCACTTTGGAACACAGGCCATCAATTCCATTGCCGGTAGCCATTATCGTGCAGTCATCGGTGTACGAGACCAGTGTGACTCCCTCTGGCGGGGAAGGGAGTCGCGAGATGTAGAAATTGAATAATAGGGGGGATGGGACGCCACCCTGTGGTACCCCCTGCTTAATTCTTCTCGCTTTTGATACTGAGTCACGGTAGCACACCGACGCTTGACGACCACACAGGTAGTTCGCGGTCCATCGCTTCAACGCCGCTGGGAGAGGTGAGGCCTCCACGTCCTTCAGCAAGATGGAGTGGCTGACTGTGTCGAAGGCCTTCGACAAGTCCAAAGCCACGAGGACGGTTCTCTCACAGGGGCGGTTGCCGTTGAGACCACGATTAACCTGAGTGTTTATAGCGTTAAGTGCCTTTGTGGTGCTATGCACTTTCCGGAAGCCGTGTTGATGCTTCGCCGGGCTGAGGTGGTGGTTGAAATGCGGGAGCAGCAGGGCCTCAAGTGTCTTAACCACTGGAGAAAGCAGGGAGATCGGCCGATAGGACTCGCCTTGGTTTCAGCAGTGGTATCACCCGTATGGTCTTCCAGATATCCGGAATGACCGTGGTGGATAGCGACAGATTGAGGACCCTGGTGAGATATGCTACTCCCGCGGTGCCCAATTTTTTCAGCATCAACATGCTTAACCCGTCTGGGCCAATGGATTTGGAGGCTTTCGCCTTCCCGATGGCTTCCTTCACCTCAGTGCTAGAGAGGACAATTGGTGCGCTTGGTGTTGACTTGCGCAGCCTTCTGGTGACTGACCGTTTGGTTCTGTCAGCCGAAGGATGCAATGTGAATTGTCGACTAAAATAGTTCGCGCATCGCTTCGGGTCCGACGAGGCGTGGCCTCCAAAGGAGATTTCTGTTCGATCATCACTCCTCGTCGGGTTGGACAGGGACCTCACGGTCGACCATAATTTGCCCACTCCGGCACCGAGGTTGCAGGACTTCAAGTGCTCCCTCCACTTGTTCCGCTTGTGAACGTTGACCAGGCGTTGGATCTCCCCGTTTAGTTGCCTAATACGGGGATTACCGGGGTCCGCCTGCCGGAGGTGGTCGCGTTCATCCGCTAGAGACACCGCCTCACCCGGGAAGTCAGGACGGATCACAGGGATCCTCCCTGCCGGAATGAAACGGGCTGCAGCGGACTTCACCACCCTGCGGAACAAGCGCTCGCCTACGCGAACGTCGGTTGGAGTTGAGAGAGCACTGAAGGCGTCTTCAGTGAAATCCTCAAACCGCTCCCAGTCAGTTTTTTTGAAGTTGACATAGGTGTGGCGGTCCGAGGCAACATAGTTGGCAGGTCTGTCAATCGAGATGACTATGGGTAGGTGGTCTGATGCAAGCGATAGCATAGGTCGCCACGTTATGCTATTTATCAGACCTGCGCTAGCTATTGTTAGATCTGGCGAGCTGCTGCAACTACCCACAATCCTGGTGGGGGCTTCGTCGTTCATGGTGCAGAATGTCGAATCGTCTATCTGCTCTGCCAAAATATTTCCCCTACGATCATTTGATAGGCTTGAGAACCAAAGATCGTGGTGCGCATTAAAGTCTCCGACTACCAAACGGTTTTCACCACTGAGGAGCGTACCTATGTCAGGGTGATATCCAGCGGGGCAGCAGGAGACAGGGGGTATATATGTGTTAAATATTTCGAGCTCGACATCGCCTGACCGGACAGCAATCCCTTGACATTCTAAGGTGCTGTCCCTTGGGTCGATGTCTGCATCGACAAGACGATACTGCACGGTGTTGTGTAGAATGAAGGCTAGGCCTCCACCATTATCTCGCTCGCGATCTCTACGAAGCACGTTGTATCCGTCGCAGTTCGTTAACGTTGAGCTGCGACGTAGCTTCGTTTCTTGGACCGCAGCTATTAACAGCCCGTGCCGAGCCATGAAGGCAACCACCTCCGAGATCTTGCTCGAGAGTCCGTTGCAGTTGAACTGTAGGAGTCTCGTCTGTCTCGGTAAGGTTGTCGCGTTGAGGGGGGTGAGGGACTGGATCCGAGGGCCGGCCCGCCCCGGCTGTGCATCCCGCTGTGGTAGTAAAGGCCCAGCGGTTGTTGTGGGCGGTGTCGTGAGCGACACTGGCGGGGGGTTGTTGCGGCAGCAGGAGGCGGTAAAGCTCACGGACCAGTCCCTTGTGGTGCGTAGGCCAGAGCACGCCCGGAAGAGGCACCAGCCCTGGCAGGCATTACACCTGACTGAGCAGGCATTCCGGTGCACTCTGGCCCGGCATACACAGCAGATAGTGGGGGCAACCAGTAGTTGCTGGTTGGCGCCACGTGTGGTGGAGCGAGGGGGCGGTGGGGAGGTTTGGTTTTGCTGTGAGCTCCGGGGGGCCGTGGAGGCAGGAGGGGTGCTCTGAGGCACCGGCGCGGGGGGCGCAAGGGGGGATTCCGTGGAGGCTTGGGGCGCTCGAGTGCGCGAGCAACACTGGCCCACATAGGATGTGGACCACTCCCTAGTTTTCTTAAGGCCTGAGCAGACCTTAAGATGGCACCATCCGTTGCACGAATTACACCTCACCGACGTGGAATTCGGATGGAGCCTTCTCTGGCAGATGCAGCAGAAGTAGGTTTCTGGGCCAGGGTTAGGCTCGACGCCCGCCCTGGCCAGAAGTATGAGTAGCAATCCTGCTGCAAGGTATTGCACCCAAGGGGAGATAAGATTGGGGGTGTCCGGCAGCCTAAGTGGGGTTAGGTCGCCGAAACAACAGTCCTTGGTCGGATGAAATCCGAGTCACTTCGGTAGCGTAGAACCGACTGTTGTGGGGTGGGTCGTCTACGGTCGCTTACCTGTAGGACAAAGTCGTCAGCTATCAGCAAGACTATGTGCCACAGCTACTGCAGAACTTAGCACGTTAGTAGAACAGATGTGGAAATTTAATCAAATAGATGACATCACGCCCCATCTCTAATGACAGAGGATGGGGTTTATTGTGAGGAATTTTTTAAACGCACGGTTCGAAGGGACCACTTGGGTCGATATCACATTCGGTATCCATTTAAAGAGAGCTCCGACTTATCCGTACTGTCTGATTCCAAATGGGATGCAATGAAACTATACGCTTATCAGCAACGCCGTCTTCAACATGATGCAAAGATGAACGAGTTGTATAATGAGTTCATGAACGAATATATCACTCTTGGCCATATGGAGCAGATATGCGAAGATAGGGAGCCACAATATGCATGTTACATTCCCCACCATGGTGTATACAAAGAAGGAAGCTCGACTACGAAGTTGAGGACTGTCTTCAATGGGTCTAGAAAATATAAAAGTGGCCTATCTTTAAACGACTGTCTTCATGTTGGACCCAAGTTGTAAAATAACTTAAGTTCAATCATACTGAAGTGGAGAATGCATCGGGTTGGATTCATGGCGGATATAGAGAAGTGCTTTCGACAAATACGAGTCGATCAGAGAGATGCTGATATGCAACGCATTGTATGGAGAGACGGAGATGGACAACTCACTGCTTATCGACTACTAACAGTGACGTATGGGTTAACATGCTCTCCGTATATAACAATTAAAGTACTGAACACCCTAGCCGAAGACGAGGAAGCAGAGTTTCCAAAAGCGTCAAAGATTCTTAAACAGTCATTTTATGTGGACGATTGCCTACATGGTGGCGACACAGTCGAAGAAGCAATCGACATTCAAATAAAACTACGACAGTTATTGAGTCGTGGGTGCTTCAACCTTCGAAAATGGAGCTCCAATTCCAATGAATTTATGCAACATCTCTCCACTGACGACATCCAACAAGATATCTGCTGCAACTTAAATTTAGATCGAGAGACTAAGGCACTTGGAATCTGTTGGCTCTGTGACTCTGATAGCTTGACATACAAAGTCAACATTACACCTGTGTCTGGCCTCATTACCAAGCGACAACAACTCTCGGATGTGGCAAAAATATACGATCCGCCAGGCTTTCTAGCACCAATCGTAATTACAGGCAAGAAGTTATGTCAACAGCTTTGGCTTTTAGGCTGCAATTGGGATGATCCGCTCCGAGACCCTTTGCAGGATGAATGGCGACGATTTCGAGAGGAGCTTCATGAACTGCAGAATCTCAGAGTTCCCAGGTGGATAGGCGTTACACCGACGGTCAATAGCTATCAACTTCATGTTTTCTCTGATGCATCCACTTCAGCGTATGCTGCTGCTGCATATATTCGTGTGGAGGCACCAGACAGTGCGTGTAAAGTGGCCATGCTTACAGCCAAGACTAAGGTGGCCCCACTAAAGAAAGTGACGGTGCCCTGCTTGGAGTTAAATGGAGCTCTTTTGGCGTCAAAAGTTGCTGCAAAAATCATAAAAACTATGCAACTTCCATTCAGCAAAATATACTGCTGGTCCGACTCCAAAACAACTCTCAGCTGGATTCGGTCACGGCCGGGTCAACACAAACAATACGTTAGCAACCGAATTTCTCAAATTCAAGAACTGGTACCCATTGACTCATGGAAATATGTGCCAACACAATCTAATCCAGCAGACGTGGCGTCGCGCGGAATATATCCATCGCAACTTGCCAATTTCACCATGTGGTGGAGCGGGCCTGATTGGCTGCATCAAACTGAAGATAAGTGGCCACAGCAGAATGTCATCACTGCATCGTCAAACCTTGAAATCAATATATCACCGCAACCGAAATTCTCGCTCGCTACGCATTTACTAGAAAAATATTCGAACATTAACATGCTGCTGGCAGTGACTTCTTGGTGCAACCGATTTATTGCAGCTCGCTTAAACCAACCTCATGAAAGGACATCGTGGTGTACGGCAACAGAAAGGGGCACAGCACTACAGTTTTGGATCAGGTATGTTCAGAATTCTCACTAATGAAGTTGCGTGTCTTCGTTGCAGTAAGCCAATAAGTCGTAAGAGCAAGCTACTTAAACTTAATCCCATGTTAGACGACGATGGCCTTGTTAAGCTAAATGGGCGCCTTAAAAATGCGACCATACCAATATACGAGCGCTTTCCTATTATACTCCCGAAGGACAGCCCGTTGTGCACAATGTTAATTGCACAAGCTCATGAGTGTACATTGCATGGCGGCGTTCAGTCAACGCTTAATTTTTTAAGACGACGATACTGGGTCATCGATTCTCGTTCATCTGTTAAGCGATATATTCACAGATGTATTCGTTGCATAAGATATCGCAGTAATGCTGCCACACAACTTATGGGTAGCCTTCCTGCTCACCGTTGCAATATATCAAGACCCTTCAGTCATTGTGGGTTGGACTACGGCGGTCCATATTCTATTCGTACTACGAAAGGCAGAGGTCATCATAGCTATAAGGGATACCTAGCTCTATCCGTTTGCTTTAGTACACGAGCAGTTCATTTAGAACTTGTAAGCGACATGAGTACTGAAACGTTTCTTGCCGCGCTGCGCCGATTTTTCTCAGTGCGCGGATATAGCTCTGACATATACAGTGACTGTGCTACGACTTTCATTGGGGCTAATGCGGAATTACGAGAAAACCGCGTTGCAATTAGGAAACAATTTAAAACCGCCGCGAGCGTTATGAGTACTCGAGGTGTTTCGAGGCACTTTATACCTCCAGGGTCTCCAAATTTTGGAGGTATATGGGAAGCTGGTATCAAAAGTACAAAGCATCACTTAAAACGCACAATAGGTAGCGCAACGCTTACGTTCGAAGAGTTCTACACGGTGCTTAAGCAAATAGAGGCGGTGCTTAACTCAAGGCCAATATGCGCTTTAAACGATGATCCAAATGACCTATCGGTCCTCACACCTGGGCACTTTTTGGTGGGTGGCCCCATTTTAGTTACGACCGATCTGAACCAACTTGAAGTTGATACCAGCAGACTCAAAAGGTGGAAGCAAGTTCAACAAATGCAACAAGGTTTTTGGAAGCGATGGAGCTATGAATATTTACGAGAGCTACAAGTTCGGCATAAATGGTTTCAACAAAAAGAGAATTTAAAGGTTGGCAATTTGGTGCTGCTGCGCGATGAACGCGCTCCCCCTACTCATTGGCCACTTGGAAGAGTTATTGAAGTTCATCCGGGCGACGATGGTATCGTTCGCGTGGCAACTATACGGACAGCATCATCAATTTTAAAACGCGCTATTTCAAAGTTGGTTGCATTCCCAATGGAAGATGAAGGGCCACCTATGATGGGCGGCAACTCTTCTAACATTTCGTCGCAGCAAGTGGACGAGGTGGGCGGAATGTTACAAAGTAATGCAAACCTGGGTTGATACAATCATGTTCTCTCATGCCAATGACATACGTCAATCGTCGCAGCTGTCATTCAGATATTGTTTTTCTTACTTCCTACGCTGCTTTTGGTGAGCGGCTTCTCTTCTCATACTGATCTCAGCCATTGCAGACGTGTTCATTCAATATAGTCATAAATAAATTTGTTATTTTGCATATTGAATAAAGTTTTAAATAGAAAGGTTGAACACAGCAGTTTACTTAATAAACAGAACTCCATTCAGGGATATGATAAGTATTACGCCAGAGGAAGTCTGGACGAAAACTAAACCAGATTTGTCATCGCTACGGGTGTTCGGCTGTACTGCAATGGTACACATTCCGAAAGAAAATCGACGAAAGCTGGACTCCATGTCATACAAGTGCATTTTTCGAAGATCAAAATAAAATGGTAAGCACTGGCCGTCATTCTGCTAATAACTCCAATTTGCTACCGAAACCACGAAGTTCTACGCGCCTGTTTGGTTCTATTATCGCAGATATCAATTGTTCAAGCGACGATGAGGACACACATGAATTCAGTGAGGGTTCAGTGCCCGCTATGAAAAAGCGCAACTCCGTGAACGCCGTTCTTAATGTAGACCACACTCAATGCGAAGGACAGACACATCTACCGACAGATCAGTTTACTTCGCGAAATGCAAACAATGAAACTGAAGTAATTGATAACATAAATGATACGTCAGTCCAATCATTTTACGGATTCAGTGAGGGCGAAGGGGATAGTAGTCCTGGGAATCCTTCAAATGATTCAGTCCGTAATGTTGGTTTTGAAGTTGCCGCATTTTAGATGCCACCTACGAACATATGCGACGATGGAAGCAATAGCAACAATGCAGCGGACGACGCACATTTGGGACTTTATTTATTTATTGAGTCTATTGAACATATAAAAGATTCCTTACAGGCTATTAACAATATTGTGCTTAATAACTAAGAAAAGAAAATTCAAAATCTTAAAAGTACAATTAGAAGAAAAAATTACGCCAAGATCCTTGATTTCACTGAGAGATTCTAAGACTGATGAAGCAATACTATAACACGTAGACACAATATTGTGAATTTTAGCAAAAGTGACTTTAAAGTATTTGTTGATATTCAAAGGAAGGCAGTATTTAATGCACCAGCAATGCAGCTTGTCTAAATCAGCCTCAAGCTTAATTGCATCAGCTGAGCTTTTTATAAGCGAATATGCTTTTAAATCATCAGCGTACAGCAGAAAATTAGCAAATGTGAAGTCATTGGTAATGTCATTTATAAATAGCACAAAGTGTAAAGGACCTAAAATACTCCCCTGAGGAACCCCAGAAGACGCTATAAAAGGCTTAGATGTTGCACCATCTACCATGACTACACAGCGTCTCACTTCCACAACAGTCGGTTCTACGTTACCGAAGTGACTCGGATTTCATCCGACCAAGGACTGTTATTTCGGCGACCTAACCCAACTTAGGCTGCTGGACACCCCCAATATTATCTTCTCTTGGGTGCAATACCTTGCAGCAGCTTTGCTACTCATACTTCTGGCCAGGCCGGGCGTCGAGTCTAACCCTGGCCCAGAAACCTATTTTTGCTGCTTCTGCCAGAGAAGGCTTCATCCGAATTCCACTTCGGTGAGGTGTAATTCGTGCAACGGATGGTGCCATCTTAAGGTCTGCTCAGGCCTTAAGAAAACCAGGGAGTGGTCCACATCCTATGAGGGCCAGTGTTGCTCGCGCCCCGCTGGATATCACCCTGACATAGGTGCGCTCCTCAGTGGTGAAAACCGTTTGGTAGTTGAAGACTTCAACGCGCATCACGATCTTTGGTTCTCAAGCCTATCAAACGATCGTAGGGGAAATATTTTGGCAGAGCAGATAGACGATTCGACATTCTGCACCATGAACGACGAAGCCCCCACCAGGATTGTGGGAAGTTGCAGCAGCTCGCCAGATCTAACAATAGCTAGCGCGGGTCTGATAAATACCCATAGTCATCTCGATTGACAGACCTGCCAACTATGTTGCCTCGGATCGCCACACCTATGTCAACTTCAAAAAAGCTGACTGGGAGCGGTTCGAGGATTTCACCGAAGACGCCTTCAGTGCTCTTTCAACTTCAACCGGCGTTCGCGTTGGCGACCGCGAGTTCCGCAGGGTGGTGAAGTCCGCTGCAGCCCGCTTCATTCCGGCAGGGAGGATCCCTGTGATCCGTCCTGACTTCCTCTCTGGCGTATGAACGCGACCACCTTCGGCAGGCGGACCCCGGTAATCCCCGCATTAGGCAACTAAACGGGAGATCCAACGCCTGGTCAACGAACATAAGCGGAACAAGTGGAGGGAGCACCTGAAGTCCTGCAACCTCGGTGCCGGAGTGGGCAAATTATGGTCAACCGTGAGGTCCCTGTCCAACCCGACGAGGCGTGATGATCGAACAGAAATCTCCTTTGGAGACCACGCCTCGTCGGACCCGAAGCGATGCGCGAACTATTTTAGTCGACAATTTACACTGCATCCTTCGGCCGACAGGACCAAACGGTCAGTCACCAGAAGGCTGCGCAAGTCAACACCAAGCGCACCAATTGTCCTCTCTACCACTGAGGTGAAGGAAGCCATCGGGAAGGCGAAAGCCTCCAAATGCATTGGCCCAGACGGGTTAAGCATGTTGATGCTGAAAAAATTCGGCACCGCGGGAGTAGCATAGCTCACCAAGGTCCTCAATCTGTCTCTAAGCAGCCTGGACATTCCGGATATCTGGAAGACCAGTGGGGTGATACCACTGCTGAAACCAAGGAAACCGGCCGGCCAAGGCGAGTCCTACCGGCCGGTCTCCCTGCTCTCTCCAGTGGTTAAGACACTTGAGGCATTGCTGCTCCCGCGTCGGTGTGCTACCGTGACTCAGTGTCAAAAGCGAGAAGAATTAAGCATGGGGTACCACAGGGTGGCGTCCTATCCCCCCTATTATTCAACTTCTACATCTCGCGACTCCCTTCCCCGCCAGAGGGAGTCACACTGGTCTCGTATGCCGACGACTGCACGATAATGGCCACCGGCAATGGAATTGATGGCCTGTGCTCTAAAGTGAACAGCTACCTCCCAGAGCTTGTTCATTACTTTACGGGACGGAACTTGACGCTGTCTCCTGCTAAGTCCACGGCGACCTTGTTTACATCTTGGACGAAGGAGGTCGGGCTCACCCTCGACATCCACATCGAGGAGACCCCCATTCCGACGGTTAACCACCCAAAGACCCTGGGAGTCAGCCTCGACAGCCTGGTCTGGACAGTGACGGGATGTCTCCTGATGACGCCTGTGGATCACCTCTACCATGAGGCTAACGTGCTTCCAGTGCAGGAGCACAATGTTATGCTCACAAAACAGTTTCTACTGGGGTGCCACCGTCCGGGCCACCCGAATAGAGACCTGCTCGCGCTGGAGCCGGCACCCAGGCACATCAGGGGACATCTCTCACAACTGACGGACGAGGTCCAGACATATGTACGCGTACCGCTGGACCCAAGGACGTACCGATAGGCTCTGGACAGCATTCACAGGGAGTCGATGTCCAAATACATCGACACCCGCCCTGTGAGTGCAGTCCTGGGAGTCCAACCACCACCCATAGCAGCTGAGGAGCTCCAGCTGCCTCGTGAGACCCGCGTCACTCTGGCTCAACTCAGATCTGGATATTGTAGCAGGTTAAACTCCTACCTATCCAGGATCAACCCCGACACCCCCAACACTTGCCCAGCATGTGGAGAGTCTCCGCACGACACCGATCACCTATTCACATGCCCGGCCAAACCTACTCAATTAACACCCCTCTCCCTATGTTCCGACCCTGTTGAAACGGCTTGTTTCCTGGACCTTTCGTTAGTTGAGCTTGACGATAACAATTGAGGGAGCCCGCCAGCCCAGTGGGGTGTAGCTGGCCGCTACAACAACAAGAGCCTTGCACAGTTTCTCCGTCATAAAAACACACTCTTCACATAGATACACTAAGTGACGATTAGTATTTATGCAATTCAATTCAAATTCCGAAATTTTAACACAGCAGGCACGATGAAAACCTTTTAGCCACTTCCACAACAGTCGGTTCTACGCTACCGAAGTGACTCGGATTTCATCCGACCAAGGACTGTTGTTTCGGCGACCTAACCCCACTTAGGCTGCCGGACACCCCCAATCTTATCTCCCCTTGGGTGCAATACCTTGCAGCAGGATTGCTACTCATACTTCTGGCCAGGGCGGGCGTCGAGCCTAACCCTGGCCCAGAAACCTACTTCTGCTGCATCTGCCAGAGAAGGCTCCATCCGAATTCCACGTCGGTGAGGTGTAATTCGTGCAACGGATGGTGCCATCTTAAGGTCTGCTCAGGCCTTAAGAAAACTAGGGAGTGGTCCACATCCTATGTGGGCCAGTGTTGCTCGCGCACTCGAGCGCCCCAAGCCTCCACGGAATCCCCCCTTGCGCCCCCCGCGCCGGTGCCTCAGAGCACCCCTCCTGCCTCCACGGCCCCCCGGAGCTCACAGCAAAACCAAACCTCCCCACCGCCCCCTCGCTCCACCACACGTGGCGCCAACCAGCAACTACTGGTTGCCCCCACTATCTGCTGTGTATGCCGGGCCAGAGTGCACCGGAATGCCTGCTCCGTCAGGTGTAATGCCTGCCAGGGCTGGTGCCTCTTCCGGGCGTGCTCTGGCCTACGCACCACAAGGGACTGGTCCGTGAGCTTTACCGCCTCCTGCTGCCGCAACAACCCCCCGCCAGTGTCGCTCACGACACCGCCCACAACAACCGCTGGGCCTTTACTACCACAGCGGGATGCACAGCCGGGGCGGGCCGGCCCTCGGATCCAGTCCCTCACCCCCCTCAACGCGACAACCTTACCGAGACAGACGAGACTCCTACAGTTCAACTGCAACGGACTCTCGAGCAAGATCTCGGAGGTGGTTGCCTTCATGGCTCGGCACGGGCTGTTAATAGCTGCGGTCCAAGAAACGAAGCTACGTCGCAGCTCAACGTTAACGAACTGCGACGGATACAACGTGCTTCGTAGAGATCGCGAGCGAGATAATGGTGGAGGCCTAGCCTTCATTCTACACAACACCGTGCAGTATCGTCTTGTCGATGCAGACATCGACCCAAGGGACAGCACCTTAGAATGTCAAGGGATTGCTGTCCGGTCAGGCGATGTCGAGCTCGAAATATTTAACACATATATACCCCCTGTCTCCTGCTGCCCCGCTGGATATCACCCTGACATAGGTACGCTCCTCAGTGGTGAAAACCGTTTGGTAGTCGGAGACTTTAATGCGCACCACGATCTTTGGTTCTCAAGCCTATCAAATGATCGTAGGGGAAATATTTTGGCAGAGCAGATAGACGATTCGACATTCTGCACCATGAACGACGAAGCCCCCACCAGGATTGTGGGTAGTTGCAGCAGCTCGCCAGATCTAACAATAGCTAGCGCAGGTCTGATAAATAGCATAACGTGGCGACCTATGCTATCGCTTGCATCAGACCACCTACCCATAGTCATCTCGATTGACAGACCTGCCAACTATGTTGCCTCGGACCGCCACACCTATGTCAACTTCAAAAAAGCTGACTGGGAGCGGTTTGAGGATTTCACTGAAGACGCCTTCAGTGCTCTCTCAACTCCAACCGACGTTCACGTAGGCGAGCGCTTGTTCCGCAGGGTGGTGAAGTCCGCTGCAGCCCGTTTCATTCCGGCAGGGAGGATCCCTGTGATCCGTCCTGACTTCCCGGGTGAGGCGGTGTCTCTAGCGGATGAACGCGACCACCTCCGGCAGGCGGACCCCGGTAATCCCCGTATTAGGCAACTAAACGGGGAGATCCAACGCCTGGTCAACGTTCACAAGCGGAACAAGTGGAGGGAGCACTTGAAGTCCTGCAACCTCGGTGCCGGAGTGGGCAAATTATGGTCGACCGTGAGGTCCCTGTCCAACCCGACGAGGAGTGATGATCGAACAGAAATCTCCTTTGGAGGCCACGCCTCGTCGGACCCGAAGCGATGCGCGAACTATTTTAGTCGACAATTCACATTGCATCCTTCGGCCGACAGAACCAAACGGTCAGTCACCAGAAGGCTGCGCAAGTCAACACCAAGCGCACCAATTGTCCTCTCTACCACTGAGGTGAAGGAAGCCATCGGGAAGGCGAAAGCCTCCAAATCCATTGGCCCAGACGGGTTAAGCATGTTGATGCTGAAAAAATTGGGCACCGCGGGAGTAGCATATCTCACCAGGGTCATCAATCTGTCGCTATCCACCACGGTCATTCCGGATATCTGGAAGACCAGTAGGGTGATACCACTGCTGAAACCAGGGAAACCGGCCGGCCAAGGCGAGTCCTATCGGCCGATCTCCCTGCTTTCTCCAGTGGTCAAGACACTTGAGGCCCTGCTGCTCCCGCATTTCAACCACCATCTCAGCCCGGCGAAGCATCAACACGGCTTCCGGAAAGTGCATAGCACCACAACAGCACTTAACGCTATAAACACCCAGATTAATCGTGGTCTCAACGGCAACCGCCCCTGTGAGAGAACCGTCCTCGTGGCTTTGGACTTGTCGAAGGCCTTCGACACAGTCAGCCACTCCATCTTGTTGAAGGACGTGGAGGCCTCACCTCTCCCAGCGGCGTTGAAGCGATGGACCGCGAACTACCTGTGTGGTCGTCAAGCGTCGGTGTGCTACCGTGACTCAGTGTCAAAAGCGAGAAGAATCAAGCAGGGGGTACCACAGGGTGGCGTCCTATCCCCCCTATTATTCAACTTCTATATCTCGCGACTCCCTTCCCCGCCAGAGGGAGTCACACTGGTCTCGTACGCCGATGACTGCACGATAATGGCTACCGGCAATGGAATTGATGGCCTGTGCTCCAAAGTGAACAGCTACCTCCCTGACCTAGCTCACTACTTTACAGGACGGAATCTGACGCTGTCTCCTGCTAAGTCCACGGCGACCCTTTTCACATCTTGGACGAAGGAGGTCGGGCTCACCCTCGACATCCATATCGAGGGGACCCCCATCCCGACGGTTAACCACCCGAAGATCCTGGGAGTCACCCTCGACAGCCTGGTCTCCTTCTCAGCGCATACAACCGCAATCGTCAATAAGGTACAGAGTCGCAACAAAGTCCTCAAGTCGCTCGCCGGCAGCACTTGGGGCAAAGACAAAGAAACGTTGTTGGCAACATACAAGGCGATTGGCCGGCCGGTTCTAAATTATGCCGCGCCAATCTGGTCGCCTGGAACTAGCAGGACTCAGTGGTCAAGACTGGAGACCTGTCAGAACGCCGCACTCAGGACAGTGACGGGATGTCTCCTGATGACGCCTGTGGATCACCTCTACCATGAGGCTAACGTGCTCCCAGTGCAGGAGCACAACATTATGCTCACAAAGCAGTTTCTACTGGGATGCCACCGTCCGGGGCACCCCAATAGAGACCTGCTCGCGCTGGAGCCGGCACCCAGGCACATCAGGGGACATCTCTCACAACTGACGGACGAGGTCCAGACATACATACACCGACCGCTGGACCCAAGGACGTACCGACAGGCTCTGGACAGCATCCACAGGGAGTCGGTGTCCAAACACATCGACAGCCGCCCTGTGAGTGCAGTCCTGGGAGTCCAACCACCACCCATTGCAGCTGAGGAGCTCCAGCTGCCTCGTGAGACCCGCGTAACTCTGGCCCAGCTCAGATCTGGATATTGTAGCAGGTTAAACTCCTACTTATCCAGGATCAACCCCGACACCCCCAACACGTGCCCGGCATGTGAAGAGTCTCCGCACGACACCAATCACCTATTCACATGCCCGGCCAAACCTACTCAACTAACACCCCTCTCCCTATGGTCCGACCCTGTTGAAACAGCTCGTTTCCTGGACCTTTCGTTAGTTGAGCTTGACGATAACGATTGAGGGAGTCCGCCAACCCAGTGGGGTGTAGCTAGCCGCTACAACAACAACAACAACAACAAAACCTTTTAGCAGCAATAGCTGAATGCAACGAGCCAGAAACAGTTCAGGAAGCATTGAATATCAGTGACAGCAAAGAATGGACCAATGCAATGTTATTTGAGTACAACGCTTTAATACAAAATGGAACTTGGGAGTTGACTGGTTTGCCTCCGAGGAGGAAGGCTATAGATTTCAAATGGGTGTTTAAAGTAAAAAGGAACGCCGAAAGTGCACATCGGTACAAAGCGCGACAGGTTGTCAAGGGCTTCTCGCAAGTCAAGGGCGTTGATTACGACGAAACCTACTCTCCAGTTGCTCGTTATACATCAATTCGTTTTCTTTTGGCTACTGCCGTCACACTTGATTTGGCAGTTCACCAAAGGGACGCAGTAACCGCATTCCTCCAAGGAGAATTGGAAGAAGAAATTTACATGCGCCAACCGCAGTGCTTTGCGGATGGATCTAATCGGGTTTGCCGTCTACGCAAAACCTTGTACGGCTTGAAGCAATCAAGTAGAATGTGGAACATCGAACTTAACTCTGTTTTGACACAACAGCTTGGTTTTACACGATCGACGGTTGGCCAATGCGTTTATTTCAAGCCTTCGACTCACAGTATTATCATACTGGCGGTATTCGTAGACGATATTTTGATCTTTGGCAACAACAATGCAATGATATCGCAACTCAAAAGGGATCTGTCCACATACTTTAAAATGAAGGATATGGGAGCTGCTACATCCGTGCTTGGGATGAACATCACTCGAAACGCTGACGAATCGATATCCATTGACCAAAAGCGGTACTTATCAGACATCCTACGTCAATTTAATATGGAAGATTGCAGTCCGGTTACTACCCCAATCGATCCAAATCAACATCTATCAAAGGACATGTGTCCAAAAAACGAGAAGGAAAAGCAGGCGATGTCGTTGATGCCCTACCAAGAAGCGATTGGTTGCATAATGTACTCTACACAAATCAGCCGTCCCGATATTGGATTTGCGGTGAGCTCACTCAGCCGATACAATACATGCTATGGAAAAGGGCATTGGGTTGCAGTCAAACGAGTGCTTCGCTTCTTAAAAGGCACAATTGACTTGAAGCTGACCTTTCGAAAAGATAGCGCTGGACAAATAATTGGCTACTGCGATGCGGACTGGGCTGGTGACCAAGGTGAACGTCGTTCATCAATATCGATGGATATATTTGTCAAATATAAACATTTGTTTTATAAATAAATGGAGTCCTCTTTTTGTGTTTTCTTCTTAAGCAGTGCGCCAACGCAAATGTTGACTTGCCGGCGGCATTTTACATTTGCTGACAAGTATTTTTTTATGCTTTTATACGAGTTATGAGTTTGTACATATGTACATGTGTATGTACATACATATGTCTTTGTATATCGGTTTAGATTTGTAAATCAATAATTTATCTACACATTAAAAATTAATAACGTACATATATACTTATATACATATGTATGTCTGCATGTACATATGTATATAAATAATTTATATACAAAACAGCTAACATGTACATATATATAATATCAAATGTACATATTCAAGTACAAATGACTTCCGCATACATGCAATTATACGTACATATTGAAACATATCGACATGTGCACACTTCTGCCCTCACAATTTCTAAATCAGCAGTTACGCCGGCGCCATAAATCCTAAACGATTTCATTCATAAACTGCGCGTGCGTAAAACTCGTCATTCATTCATAAATTGCAGCACAACCTGAAATCTGGCAGCAAAGCACATTTGCCACGATCTTGCAAATATTTCTAAATATCAAAATTTTTGTCTTTAGCTTTGCAAGTACAGGGGCGTTCGCTTTTTATGGCCCAGTCCGGCAAATGAGTAGTTGAAAAATAATTTCAAATATGTATATTATGCATTCCTCACCTAACACGAAATTCCAATATTTAACCATTACGAACCATTCTTTACTAAAAAAACTACTTAAAATATATCAATTCACTCGGAATAATTTCGCAAACGCGACCTTACCAATATAATGGCTAAGCACATCTTCATCACCTCCATACGCCCTGTGTACATTTGTATGAGCACATATATATATGTAAATATGTCGTCGAATTTTGTCGCATTTGAACAACAGTGTTGGTCATCACTGAATTTGCTAACCTTTTACTGTTATTTGCAGTCGGAGTTGGAAATCTACTACTTTATGAAAAGTAGTTACAAGAATTTATAATTCATTTTCACTTTTAATTTATATAAAAAATTTATCACACTATATCTCATCTTAATAAGTATTAAGCAGCTATATATTATTGATTTTCTCAGAGTTAAACGTCTCTGAGAGTTAAATCGTATATTTTTTTATTACTCCTATTTTTCTTTGGACCTACTACGAAACGAAAAGTATTTGCACCCAACTCTAATTTATGGTGGAGGTTTATTGCCTTCGTCTCGCAGCAGAATTGTCGGAAATCCGAGCAGAAGCAAACATTTAAAGCTCAAGTGTAGTTTGCGGGCACGTGAACAAATGTACGTTTCTATTTATTGTATGTACATACATACATACATACATACATAGTATGTGCAGAAAAATATGAATAAGATGAATTTTACTCTTATATTTGTTTGATCAAATATTTTAAACATGCGTGATATTAAATTTAGTTTTAGAATACAAAGTTAATTGTATTATTTTATTCAAATTAGTAAATATACATACATAAATATATCAATCCACATTTATAGTTAAATGTGAACAATTTTCCAATATGGCCAGATTTACATACATACATAAATACAAATTACTATTTGGCTTAAATTGCAACTGATTTGATAAATATTATTTCATATAAGAATTTTGCCAAATTTTAAATAAATTTTCAGCTCCACCGATAACATAACGAAAATACTTTAAAACTCTCGTTTTATCAATTCCCGCTCTGTCACTGTTAATTTTTTTCTCTATCGCTGTCGAATCGTGGTGAGCTACGACAAGAAAACTAGTACCCCTCAAAATCAGAGGAATGTGAGTCGGAATGGACTGGGATAGGGCTTCTCTGTCAATACACGTTCTCTGGTTGCCATATCTGTGATGTGGCAGAAAATAGCGCAGCAGGCGAAAGTTTGTAATTAAAACTCGCGCCATTTTTTTTACAAATTTCACGCTATATTTTTTTAAAGGTATAGTTGAATTAAAATTTAGAAAAAAAGGGCCGAAGGCGAACATTTTTCACAAAGTCAGTATAAAATAAGATATTTAGAAACCATATTTTTCGTATTTTATGCACATCACAAATATGGCAACACACTCATCTAATGTTTGTGTCGACCATTTTGCGTGTACGCAATTAGGTTATTTTTATTTATTTAATATTTATTAATAAAACGATTAAATATTAATTTTCTTAATTGTGCGGGCTAGGAAATGTTAATTATTTGCATTTTACAAACGGTATTTAAGTGTATATAGTGTAATATTCAGCGGAATAACCAATATAAAAGTCTGCATTTTTTCAAATTTAGGTATTAATATCTCGAAAACTATAAGTCAGCGGCAGCTAAAAGCTATATATTTGTGATCAAGAGGTCCCCCTCTACCCACCCATCACCCCCTTGTTTTCCAATTCCGGGGATGCTAAACTAAATCCTAGCCACCTGATCTACCACAATTTAAATTACGGGATGACAACACTAGTTAAGAGTCTACCTAACGTACGTTGTTATCATATTGGCAATACTTGTAAGCCTTTGCACATATGTATATGTATATATGTATATCATTTTAACAAATTTGCGGGGACATTTTTTTTATTCGAAGTCTTTCATACACACTATATGGCTTGCTTCTCTGCACATACATATATGTATACTGTCACACCAAATTCGAGCGGCACACAGATAATGTATGCATGCATGAGATTACCCCTTGTGCATGCTATAAAGCCGAATATAAAAGATAATTAAATATATATGAACAAATAAGTATAGGTGAATATATACCTACACATATATGTATATATTGTTGTGTATGCATATATACCATAAGAATATACACACACAAAATACATTTAATTATATATACATACAATATATTGGCAAACTGTCCAAAACACGGCCTATCACAAAAACTTTAGAAATCATTATATCAATTTTTAAGTAATTATAGTTTGAAAGCAAGTATGCCATGAACAAGAAAACAAGACGATGTACAAGAAAATGTAGCACCTAGGTACTTGAATGATGACAGCGAGAAGCAAAAACTAGTTGGTTGGAGAAAATCTCACAATGGTTTTTTTTTTTTGCATTTAATCCGCAGTCTTAATTCTTCCTTCACACCTTTACAAGATATATATAAAATTTATATATGTATATATTTTGAATGAACTGTTTGTACTAGAACCACTATTTTTAATATCTGAACTCCCTACCAATCACTAAAAGTAAAGAGCTAAATAAAAAATATTAGCAATTTCTAACTCATATACCCGACATATGTACATATGTATATGTTTTCCGAGTTGTGCTGGACTTGAAATAATTTATTGTTCTCTTTTGTTATTGTTCACTTTCTTAACATGTAGATTCACACTTTGTCTCAAAAAACTTTAATACTATTTTTTGATCACATTTCTGTCGTTTACAAAGAAACAGAAAATTTTGGTCTTATTCGCCGCCACGACACGACGTATACACAAAATCCAATTTAACAAAAAAAAAAAAAAAGAACCGATTCACGTAGCCGATGACCCAACTAAAGACAACGAAGCAAGAAGAAAAAGAAGAAGACGACGACGACTTAAACGGTATACAAAACGCAAATCTACAAATCCGGTGGCATTACCGATTGAAAAATGGCCGAAATACACTTTTGAAAAACGCGAATGAATAATTGATTATAATGAGAAATAATAAACACTTAATAAGCACTAAATTCTTCTTAGGCCTATGGAATAAGATAGATTCGGTATTCCGTGCCAATCAACCACCTCGCTCTGCAACAAATACAAGCTGTTGACGTTGTAAAAGCAAGCAGTGACGCACAACCTAAGTCCTTCCATTTTTTTGATCATTTTCTGGTTGTGGAATCGTTTTAACGTCACGGTTGCCACTATCATACACTTTCTCATTATACGAACGTAAGTTAACACATTTTCACGTGAGTCCGTGAAATCCATACTCACGCTCAACAATCAGCATTTTTATAATTAAATAACTCTGTGCAGACAGCCATCTAACTTATTTCAAACGCATATTCTCAAATTAAGTTTTCAGTCAATCGGATAATAAAAAAATACCATAGAGGCGAATTCCCCATCCACACTATGCTCTAACACAGAGTTGACACGTTCAATTTATCAGACAGATAGGACCATTGTGTATAATAACAAGTGAGATATCTTATTTGACAATTGGATTTGACAGTATACCTAAGATGGCGTTTGACAGGGTACCTAAGATGGCCGCCAATATGTCGACAATTACGTTCGTTGGAAAAAGCTGATCTGAAAATATTTTGGTGGGGGTTTAAATTTTTAGGATATATTACATAGTTTGAGATATTCGATTAATATCCATAATAAACATAGATATAATAATATTGGATAAAATGCATTTTTATAAAGCCATCGATAGGCTATGATATCATTTGAATCAGTAGAATCATAAAACGTCAGGGGTTTCAAGTGCTTCATCGATTCTCCTCTTTTTCTTTGCCAAAATATCTAGGTCACTAGTAACCTCAATATCTCGAGATACGTCTTCAATCTCCGTAAAATAGAAAAGGACCGTTCACTCGGAGCTATTTGAAAAATTCGGTAAATGTGTTTGTAAAATTGCATATTACGAAGGCGGTTTGATAAGTCATAAACTTTTAGAATTAAATATACTTTTCGGCAACAAAGCATTCTTTGTATTCCAGTTACTGGGCAATAATTTTTAATTTTTTTGTCTAGAGTGAGTTTGTGTGTGCTACGAATTTGAAAACACGGGTGAAATTTTCTGAGACTACCGATTTTTTGGGGGGAATCCAGACACCCAGAACCCCTCCCTGTATCCGTCTCTACATTCGGGTGAAATATACAGGGAACGCCAGGGTTGCGAATTTACTTTGCAATAACAGGTGATCTCAGCTGTTCCAAATTTTGACGTTTATAGAAAAGTTATTATACACAATGGATAGGACCACGCACACTCTGGCTGACTTTGCAATTTAGCACTGCGATGCGAATACCACTGCGATGCAATTTTTAGAAACCACTGCGATGCTTCGCATATATCAGGGTGGCAACATTGTTTTGTTTAGGAACACAGCTGATACAATCCAAAAATGTAAGCCGCACAGAATAACCCCCGGATTCAGTAAGCAGTCGCAGTCTCTAATAGAGACAAAAGACACAATATTAGAACAGTTGCCATTCATTAGATTCGAAATAAAGCCTCTTGTGTCAAAATATAGCCTCCAAATATTGACGTGTTGATGAGCAGGTCACAAAAAATTTAAATTAAATAAAATAACGTGAAAGCGAGGAAAAGCAATAATCTCTAGTTAATTTTGAGACTTGAGATGAGACTGAGTTACAGAATTCGGGTATCAGTATCATCTCAAGTCTCAAAATGAGCTAAAGATTATTGCTTTTCCTCGCTTACACGTTTTTTCTTTTCTTTTTAATTAATTTTTTTGTGACCTAATCATCACCAGGTCACTGCTTGGATACTTTATTTTGAGACTAGAGGCTTTATTTTGAAACAAATGAATGCCAAGAGGTCTAAAATTGTGACTTTTGTCTCTAATAGCGACTCAGACTGCTTACTGAATTCGGGGGTCAGTCTCATCTCAAGTCTCAAAATAGGTTAGAGATTACTGATTTTTCTCGCTTCCAGGTTTTTGTCTTATGTTTTATTTTTATGACCTGCTCACCACAAGGTCACTATTTAGAGACTTTATTTTAAGATTAGAGGCATTGTTTTAAGTCTAATGAATACCAACTGGTCTAAAATTGTGACCTTTGTCTCAATTACTTGCGGTCTTCACCTGCTTTCAATGCTCGCTTACTTCTGAAAGCAAGCGACATGTCGCACGTGAAGACCGCAAAAAGTTGTATGTATGCTTCGTCTCTCAAACCGATCGGTAAGCGAGCGGTCGCTTGCCTTCAACTGTCATTTTTGTAGTTTGACAGCCATTTTCGCATTTCGTAGCATCTTTCATTGTGGCAACATCGTTTATCATAGGTTCTTCGAGCACAAAAAAGCCTTTTAATAAGATATATTGATAAAATCGAGTGTTGCGTTATTGATCTTTGTAAATTAATTAATTTATACCAACAATATTAGTGGGTTTGGAGTTTGAATAGCACGCAGGACACGAACCTTCTTGCTCTACGACATGTTGCAAATGAAAAAGCATGCTTTCAAAATGCCTAGTGAACAAATCTCTCTCTCGCTTGCGACGGCAAGAAGCAGAAAGCAAGCGCCAAATGGAAGCACATGAAGACCGCCCGTTAGAGACTGATACCCGAATTCAGTAACTCAGTCTAATCTCAAGGCTCAAAATGAGCTAGAGATAATTGCTTTTCCTCGCTTTTACGTTATTTACTTTTGTTTTTATTTGAACTTTGTGTGACCTGCTCATCACCAGGTCACAATTTTGAGACTTTATTTTGAGGCTACAGGCTTTATTTTTATGCACGAATTCAGTAAGCAGTATCAGTCTTTAATAGAGACAAAAGTCACAATTATATACCAGTTGGCATTCATTTGTTTAAAAATAAAGCCTCTAGTGTTTAAATAACGCTGTGGTCGAGTTGGTAGCGGTGCGTGCTATAACTTGATATGCCGGTGAGTTCGAGGTTCGAATC
The DNA here is from genome assembly GCA_963971545.1 of Philophylla caesio. Classification (NCBI taxonomy): domain Eukaryota; kingdom Metazoa; phylum Arthropoda; class Insecta; order Diptera; family Tephritidae; genus Philophylla; species Philophylla caesio. Next base: position 4,681,743 of record OZ020605.1, read on the forward strand.
TCAGTCAGGGCAAGCAAAATCTTAATCATAGAAAAAGTTTTTTCTAATAGCGGTCACCCCTCGGCAGGCAATGGCAAACCTCCGAGGGTATTTCTGCCATGAAAAAGCTTCTCATTAAATACATCTGCCGTTCGGAGTCGGCACAAAACTGTAGGTCCGTCCATTTGTGTTAGAATATAAAGACGCACACCACAAATGGTAGGAGAAGCTCGGCCAAACACTGAGCTATATAGTGTACGCGCCAAAATTATATTATATTATAACTAGTGACCTGGTGAAAAAAACGTGAAAGCCAGGAAAAGCAATAATCTCTAGCTCATTTTGAGACTTGAGATGAGATTGAGTTACTGAATTCGGGCATTAATCTAATGATTGCCAACTGGTCTAAAATTGTGACTTTTGTCTCAATTTGGGACTGAGACTGCTGGGATTATACCAAGTTACTGAATTCGGGCATCAGTTTATAATAGAGACAAAAGTCGCAATTAGTCGCATTAGTTTCAAAATAAGGCCTCTACCTCTAAATTCAGGAAGCTGTCCCAGTCTCTAACAGAGACAAAAGTCACAATTTTAGACCAGTTGGTATCCATTAGACTCAAAATAAAGCGTCTAATCCATTGTGTATAATAACAAGTGAGATATCTTATTTGACAATTGGATTTGACAGTATACCTAAGATGGCGTTTGACAGGGTACCGAATATGGCCGCCAATATGTCGACAATTACGAATGGCCCGAAGTTGGAGAAAGCTGATCTGAAAATATTTTGGGGGTTTCAATTTTTTAGGATATTTTACATATTTTGAGATATTCGATTAATATCCATTATAAACATAGATATAATAATATTGGGTAAAATGTTGAATGCATTTTGATAAAGCCATCGATAGGCTATGATATCATTTGAATCAGTAGAATCATAAAACGTCAGGGGTTTAAAGTGCTTCATCGATTCTCCTCTTCTTCTTTGCCAAAATATCTAGGTCACTAGTAACCTCAGTATCACGAGATACGTCTTCAATCTCCGTAAAATAGAAAAGGACCGTTCACTCGGAGCCACCGTGACTGGCAACGTAATACGGATTTGAAAAATTCGGTAAATGTGTTTGTAAAATTGCATATTACAAAGGCGGTTTGATAAGTCATAAACTTTTAGAATAAAATATACTTTTCGGCAAAAAAGCATTCTTTGTATTCCAGTTACTGGGTAATAATTTTTAATTTTTTTGTCTAGAGTGAGTTTTTGTGTGTGCTACGAATTTGAAAACAAGGTTGAAATTTTCTGAGACTACCGATTTTTTGGGGGGAGTCCAGACACCCAGAACCCCTCCCCTGTATCCGTCCCTGCATTCGGGTAAAATATACGGGAAACGCCAGGGTTGCGAATTTACTTTGCAAAAACAGGTGATCTCAGCTGTTCCAAATTTTGACGTTTATCGAAAAGATATCTCACTTGTTATTATACACAATGGTCTAATCTCACAATAAAGTCACTAAATTGTGACTTCGTGATGAGCAGGTCACAAAAAATTAAAATAAAAACAAAATAAAACAACGTGAAAGCGAGGAAGACCAATAATCTCTGGCTCATTTTGATACTGAGTTACTGAATTCGGGTATCAATTTGTATTTCGCTCAATAGCGGAGTTATTAATTAAAACCAATCGAGGGTAAAAATGATAAGAAGAAAACAGCGATTACTAATTACGATGTGCAAGACACAGAAAATTAAAAGAAATGTTCCAAAGTGCAAAAAGTTTGTTGAGTGCATTGAAGATATGCCTAATGATGTTTTCTATAGCCATTTAATATTAATATTAATTAAGTAAGATTATACGTCCACTTCCTTTCACTAAATTAATTTATATATATTTATTTGTCAGTTTGAATGAATTATTTCCTAAAAAAATTGTTTTATAAATACTTACGCTCTAGATCTGCCATTTTGAATTCGCACTAAAATGACTGTCATAAAAAAATTCTATGATGAGGAATATGCATTTGGGGTGCGTATCGATAACTTGATGCATACGTTTAAGAACATTTAACGATTCCGCATCATCGACTCTTTGTTTAGGACTATGTGATTGTGTACTTATGCAGCGCAACTTTCGTTTAGGAAGTCAGCGTCTGTGGTTATATTATCATGCTGATATATTTACTAATACATCTTATTTTTCGACATTGAAAACCAAATTAAATACAATTTTATTTTTAACTTTTAGTTAAATCAAATTAATTTATACCTGCACACATTAGCCAGTAAGAAAAAACAACTGATTGCAATTATTCGCTGTAAATGAATTTTTAGGGCCGTCTCCACCATCTTCGGTTAAGCGCGGACTCAATTAAAAGGGCCAGTTAAGGCCATCCGTCAGATAAGATAGCTGAATTTTTGCTAACCATCAGTTATTTTAACCGAAGATGGTGCAATCGGCCTGTTGCGAAAAATACGGCAGCACCTGACTGCGGCACGCCACCCCGTGTATGTTGAATAAGCGATTGCGCCTCGCGCAGGTCCGTTACTTTTAATTTACGATATTGGTTGTCTGATAACGTCACATCATCAAAGTTTCTTTAAATTGCCACACGAGTGAAGTGAATATTTGGTGTTCTATTATTTTAAAGGTTTAATTAAAGTTTTTTGTGAAGTGCAGCGCAATTATATTATATTATTCGGCAATTCTCCAAATAAAATGAGAATAAGTTATTGATGGTGTGACGTATATGCGCAAATCTTAAGCTGTATTGAATATGCATATACATACATACGTATTGTGTAATGCAGGTGTCCGCTTTTGTGCATTTGGCAAGGATTATATGATACGAAACTCTCTCAACACTATTAATATAGGGGGACTGATCTCGTTTTTCATGCTGGCAACAAAACCGAATGAGTCCCACTATTATCAGCTGACAAGTAAAGTAGCGTCATGCCAAGTTTAATTCTTGAAAATAACTGACATATTAAGTGCATTTTTTTATCAGAGTACCAAAAGCGTATGTATATCATAAGCAAAGATTATATGATACGAAACTCTCTCAACCGCTATTAAAATAGGGGGACTGATCTCGTTTTTCATCCTGGCAACGAAACCGAATGACAAGTAAAATAGCGAGATGCCAGAGGCAAAATGTGTAAATTATCAATAAAATCACTGCGCTTTCTAACTGTGCAGAATAAGATATTGAGTGTTTGTTGGTTGCAAAAAAAAGTGATACAATATCAAATTAAAGAGCAACGAGTAAAATTTTTAAATTTTCACAAAAATTTTGCGTTTTATTTAGAAAAGGTGTTTATAAAAATGCTAATAAAAATATTTTCCAAAGAAAACTGCTTATATATTACTTTTTTAAATACTTGTTAACTACATACAGTATATACATACAAACATATACACATTCCAATTGAATTGATATGTTTGATTATATTATATTATAACCCAACGGAAACCCACTTTCCCGCCCAACCGGCACGAGGGGCTCAATCCGCATAACGTACGGATGTTTTTTAAATATACAAATCTTAGGTGCCGAGTCGTAACAGAAGAAAGTTTGTTAAGCGTCGAGATCCCAAGCTGCTCAGCTACAGAATAAGAATTCATCAGCCGAATACAAAGTTAGAGAAATGCAAAGTAAGAAAATTGGATCGTTAGCTGTTATTAAGAGAGGATAGAATAGTTCTTTTAATTATAAAAAGTGAGTCCGATACATCAAAGGTGCTGGAATGATTGTTAAAGTCTTGGCATAAACCCCGAAACGGTTCATTCAACTCAAAGTTAGTTCTGCATAGTTTCAAGAAAAGTGGTTTAAAGTTTCTCGTTGCACGGGAGGGTACATTAAAATTAATTTGCTCTAGAAGAAATGGACTTGTGATCCATCCATTGACTAATTTTACCAGAAATATTATACCTAACATTTCTCTGCGACTCGAAAGAGTAGGAAGATTAATAAGTTTTAAACGACTAGTGTAAGGGGGAAGATTGTATGGCGAATCCCATCGAAAATTTCTCAAAGCAAAAAGTAAGAATTGTTTTTGTATTGTATTATGTGAAAACTGATATTTTTTATTACAGTTAAAATTGTTGGTATACTATGAAGTTTTCATGCTGAACTCATAAATTTATAATTTTTTCATTAATACCCGTATTTTACTTGTTACTTCATTGTATTTGTATTATTTACTTCTGCATAACGCAATGGTCGTATTATATTCATAAAATCTTCAAAAAATGCTATGGTAATTACCACATTTGGTTTCTTTCATAGTGGCATCATTGGAAAATGCTATAAAAAATGTACATATTGAGAGCGCTCTCACGAGAACGAGAGTTTCGTATCATATAATCTTTGGTTTCGTCGTAGATCGTCATAGATTCGTATCATATAATCTTTGTCATAAGTTTTACTGAAAATCGTTTATTCGGGCATCAGTTTATAATAGAGTCAAAAGTCGCAATTAGTCGCATTAGTTTCAAAATAAGGCCTCTACCTCTAAATTCAGGAAGCTGTCCCAGTCTCTAACAGAGACAAAAGTCACAATTTTAGACCAGTTGGTATCCATTAGACTCAAAATAAAGCGTCTAATCCATTGTGTATAATAACAAGTGAGATATCTTATTTGACAATTGGATTTGACAGTATACCTAAGATGGCGTTTGACAGGGTACCTAATATGGCCGCCAATATGTCGACAATTACGAATGGCCCGAAGTTGGAGAAAGCTGATCTGAAAATATTTTGGGGGTTTAAATTTTTTAGGATATTTTACATATTTTGAGATATTCGATTAATATCCATTATAAACATAGATATAATAATATTGGGTAAAATGTTGAATGCATTTTGATAAAGCCATCGATAGGCTATGATATCATTTGAATCAGTAGAATCATAAAACGTCAGGGGTTTAAAGTGCTTCATCGATTCTCCTCTTCTTCTTTGCCAAAATATCTAGGTCACTAGTAACCTCAGTATCACGAGATACGTCTTCAATCTCCGTAAAATAGAAAAGGACCGTTCACTCGGAGCCACCGTGACTGGCAACGTAATACGGATTTGAAAAATTCGGTAAATGTGTTTGTAAAATTGCATATTACGAAGGCGGTTTGATAAGTCATAAACTTTTAGAATAAAATATACTTTTCGGCAAAAAAGCATTCTTTGTATTCCAGTTACTGGGTAATAATTTTTAATTTTTTTGTCTAGAGTGAGTTTTTGTGTGTGCTGCGAATTTGAAAACAAGGTTGAAATTTTCTGAGAATACCGATTTTTTGGGGGGAGTCCAGACACCCAGAACCCCTCCCCTGTATCCGCCCCTGCATTCGGGTAAAATATACGGGAACGCCAGGGTAGCGAATTTACTTTGCAAAAACAGGTGATCTCAGCTGTTCCAAATTTTGACGTTTATCGAAAAGATATCTCACTTGTTATTATACACAATGGTCTAATCTCACAATAAAGTCTCAAAATTGCGATCTGGTGATGAGCAGGTCACAAAAACTGAAATACAAGCATGTCTCAATAATGTAAGGTTGTGTTGATCAGGCAACAACAACATATCCCGTTTGCCGACTGTTTTCCGACATGTCAGAGACAGCTGCTTTGATTTGTTTATTTACATATTTTCGTAAAACAAGGAAATGAAATCGATGGAAACATATTGAAAAGTTAAAGACTTTAAATATTTAAATACAAATTGCTAATTTAATGCTTTATTTATATTTGTTGTGGAAGTGGTAACACTCTTAGCAGTGCAGGAGCATTGCGAAAAGCATTCAGTGATGTGCACGAAGAAGTATGAGAGAATATTCTACGTGACGCAGTTCTGCGTCGCATATTACCCGGAACACGAAAAAATGATCCTCCTCTCCTTTTCGGCTTTTCGCAAATGTCGCACATATTTTAAATTTATAAAAAATAATATTATTCACAAAAATAACGCGTAGTCACAAAACAATACTTTTCGCAAAAGAAAGATGTAAACAATAAAACGTAAACAAAGCCAACACACCTGATAGTTTGACATACGCTTTCTCGACAACAAGAATAAGAAGAAGCACGTCTTAAATCGATGTCACCTCTAATAGATACATCTTGAATACAAGCAAAAGAAAAAAACTTGAAAGCCAGGAAAAGCAATAATCTCTAGCTCATTTTGAGACTTGAGATGAGACTGAGTTACTGAATTCGGGTACTAGTCTCAAAATAAAGCCTCTAAATTGTGACTTGGTGATGAGCAGGTCACAAAAAATTAAAATAAAAACAAAATAAAAAAACGTGAAAGCGAGGAAAAGCAATAATCTCTAGCTCATTTTGAGACTGGAGATGATACGAAGTTACTGAATTCGGGTAGTATTCTCAAAATAAAGTCCCAAATAAAAACACAAGAAAAAAACCTGAAAGCGAGGAAGAGCAATAATCTCTGGCTCATTTTGAAACTGAGTTACTGAATTCGGGTATCAATTTGTATTTCACTCAATAGCGGAGTTATTAATTAAAACCAATCGAGCAGGGTAAAAATGATAAGAAGAAAACAGCGATTACTAATTACGATGTGCAAGACACAGAAAATTAAAAGAAATGTTCCAAAGTGCAAAAAGTTGGCTGAGTGCATTGAAGATATGCCTAATGATGTTTTCTATAGCCATTTAATATTAATATTAATTAAGTAAGATTATACGTCCACTTCCTTTCACTAAATTAATTTATATATATTTATTTGTCAGTTTGAATGAATTCTTTCATAAAAAAATTGTTTATAAATACTTACGCTTCTAGATCTGCCATTTTGAATTCGCACTAAAATGACTGTCATAAAAACATTCTATGATGAGGAATATGCATTTGGGGTGCGTATCGATAACTTGATGCATACGTTTAAGAACATTTAACGATTCCGCATCATCGACTCTTTGTTTAGGAACATGTGATTGTGTACTTATGCAGCGCAACTTTCGTTTAGGAAGTCAGCGTCTGTGGTTATATTATCATGCTGATATATTTACTAATACATACATCTTATTTTTCGACATTGAAAACCAAATTAAATACAATTTTATTTTTAACTTTTAGTTAAATCAAATTAATTTTTACTTGCACACATTAGCCAGTAAGAATGTTGCGGCGATTTGTGGACGAGATGTGGGTTGATACCAATTCAAAAGCGTTTTGTTAAACTTTAATTCAATTGTCTTTATTAACTTATTTAACTAATTAATACAATGAATATGCGGCTTATCTTGACTAAGAATTATTAAGCGGAAAAAACGATGCGTTGACGAGCGGTGTTAAAACAGCGAATGAGAGAAGAAAAAGATGTGTCAAAATGTTCAAAATAGAAGTGCATAACAAAATAGGAAATGTCCAAGTATTTAACCTGTGCGCGCTTACACTGCTGACATTAACCCTTATGTAATCATAAATAACTAGATTTAGCAAATGCATATTCGAACCCAACATACCGCCGCCCTTGAACTATCGTGATACGTTCAATATAAAAATTGCAAATAGATGAAGCATAGACTAATACTATTGAAGATTCGAATGATATTCAAAGATAAATTACTATATTCTAGACTTCTTCATGAAATATATCTCCTTTCGTTGGTAAGAGGCAGAGCTTAACTATAGGCCGAACTAATTCGCCTTGCGGTGTCCTTAATGTCACCCCTCTCACGCGCCCATCAGCACCAGGATGGCATTTAATAACTCTCGCCAGTATTCACTTCATTGGAGGAGTAGGCTCGTTAAAAACTGCGACCACATCACCTTCTTCGATGTTGCGCGAGGAGCGAAACCACTTGGTGCGACGCTGTAGACTCACGAGATACTCGTCTCTCCAGCGGCACCAGATATGTCGTCTCATGGCAGAAATCGCTTGCCACCGCTGCCGAAGATTTCCACAGAACCCTTGACCCTCAGGTTCTGGGATTGACTTTAGTGGTTCACCAATAATGAAATGGCCAGGAGTTAGGACCTCTAAGTCGTCAGCAGCTGTAGAGTTGTCACAGATCGGGCGGGAGTTTACGCAGGCCTCTACTTCGGTCAGCAGAGTGTTAAACTCTTCATAGGACAATAGGGTGGCATCCAGTACGCGTTTTATGTGATACTTAACGCGCTTGATGCCTGTTTCCCAGTATCCACCCATGTGAGGTGCAGACGGGGGATTGAAACGCCACTCGATGCTTGAGTCGGCAAAGAACGAACGTAGTTTAGCATCAGTCACGCACCGCTGGAATGCAATTCGAAGTTCTTTCTCAGCCCCAACGAAATTCGTACCGTTGTCAGATGACATGACCTTGCAGTGGCCTCGCCGGTTTATAAATCTTTTGAACGCACTCAGAAACGCTGGTGTTGATAGGTCTCCAACGAACTCCAAGTGCATGGCGCCAGTGCACATGCAAACAAATGAGCAAATGTAGCCCTTTGTCGCCTTTGCTCCTCTACCATGGGTGAATTTGTATAAGTAAGGCCCAGCGAAATCGACAGCGGTGCGGGTAAAGCAACGAGCGTAGGAGGTGCGCACTGCAGGTAAATCTCCCATAGATTGTGTGGCGAGGTTACGGTTTAATCGAGTGCATTTCACGCATTTATGGTACATCTTGCGAATAAGGCTGCGAGCGCCAACAATCCAATAGCGGCGTTGTAAAACGGTCTGCATAATGCGGGGTCCAGAGTGTAATGTAAACACGTGAATCTCATGGACTATTAATTTGGCAAGCGGAGAGCCTTTTGGCAAGATGACGGGGTGCTTTACATCAGGAACTGCAGCATTCTTCAATCGACCTCCAACACGCAAGACCTTTTTCTCATCGAGGTATGGCTGCAAACGCAAAAGACTGCTGCGAAGCGGGATCGGCCATTTTGCGCTGCAAAGAAAAATTTCGTTAGAGAAATAGAACAATTGCGTATACCTTATCGGGCGCAGTTCAGCTTCACATAACTCGTGACAACTCGGAGGACCAACTATCTTAGCAGCATTGAGCCTGGTATTCGCTCGAGCGTTGACGAGGAACCTAAGCACGTAAGCGATGACACGGCACAGCTTGGAATACGACGAATACTTCTGTATTACGGACCAGTGCTCGCTTGAGTTCGTGACATGAGCAACAATTTGGCTTCGAACGCCTACCTCGGTTGAATGCTGTTTAGACGAGGTTTTTTTCCAGAACGGGTCATCGCTCTTCAAGAATTCGGGGCCCGTCCACCACAGTTGTTGATGCTGCAGCTCAGATGCAGTTATACCTCTAGAGGCACAATCAGCGGGATTCAGTTCCGAGCGGACGTGGTTCCAACACTCAGGAGGAAGAACTTCCTGGATATCAGCGAACCGATTGGCGATGAAAGTCATCCATTTGCTAGGATGTGCTTGTATCCATGCCAACGTGATGGTTGAGTCCGTCCAAGCATATAACGGATAGCGGAGATCGTTCCAACTGTGCAACACATTTTGCACCAACTTAGAAGCGAGATGCGCAGCGCATAGTTCTAAACGGGGCAGCGTTGTTGGCTTGAGCGGCGCTACTTTGGTCTTCGACGAAATCAGCGCCACAGTGACCCGGCGGTCGGGTTGCACGGTGCGCGCATACATAACGGCGGCGTAAGCTTGTTCGGACGCGTCAGCAAAGATGTGCAACTCAGTGAACGATCCAGTTGTACCTGAGCCAATCTAACGAGTTACCTTCAAGTTCGAAAGAAGTTCCAGTTCCGAGCGATGTTCCAGCCACTTCATGGCAATAGAGTCAGGAATAACATTATCCCAACCAACATTGTTACGCCAAACCTCCTGGAACCACATCTTCGATCTTATCGTCGCTGGACCGAGCAGTCCCAGAGGATCGAACAGCGTGCTGGCATCCGATAGGAACGTTCGTTTCGTTAAAATAGTGGGTGGCTTTTTCAAATTAACCACGAATGTTATGTAATCCTCGGCCGTATTCCACAGTAGCCCCAAAGCATGAACATCTTTACCGTCGACTAGGTAATGCGCTATGGGTTTCGACGCATTTGAAATACTTTCACAAAGATCTGTACAATTTGATGCCCACTTTCGGAGCTCGAAGCCACCTTCTTTCAAGACTTCGGCGACATTTTGCTGTAAAAGCAGTAACTCTTCTTTGGACGATGAGCCAGTCAGGAGATCGGCCATGTAAAAATCTTTGTGGATGACGGCAGAATCCTTTTCACAAATGCGCGAAGATTTTGCAGTTTGTTGTAGCGATCTAACGGCTAAGTGAGACTCGGCTGCCACGCCATAAGTTACACGCAGCATACGATAGTCTTGTATGGGTAAAGTTGGATCTCGACGCCAAACAATTCGCTGCAGATCAATGTGCTTCGGCGCTACGCATATTTGGCGGTACATTTTGGCGATGTCCGCGGTCACTGCATAGCGATGCGTTCTAAAACGCGTTAAAATCGAAAATAAGTTCTGCTGAAGTTGAGGACCAACGTATAATGCGTCGTTTAGGGAATTTCCGGTGGTAGTTTAAGCTGACGCGTTGAAAACAACCCTCAACTTAGTGTTTACGCTCGAATCCTTTACAACAGGGTGATGCGGCATATAAAACGTTAGATTCGTTGATTCGGGTACCAGCTCCATGTGGTTCATGTCGATGAGTTCCTGCATGAACTCATTATAGCGTAGTCGTAGGTCGTTGTCTCGAGCAAGTCGTTTCTCGATGCGTAGTAGGCTGCAAACAGCATATCTTCGGGAATCTCCCAGAAGTACGTCGGGTTTCAGTGGCAGTTCCACTAGAAAGCGACTGTCAGGCACTCTTCGGTGTGTTGTTTCGAAGAGTTCTTCGCAGTGACGTTCTTCGCCCGTTAGGTGGGTCTTTTGCGGAGCTTTTTCTAACTCCCATAGTTTAGAAAGAGCTCTATCCAACTGAACATCGCAATGCAGGGACTGTAAACGAGGTGCAGGGGATTCTAATCCATCGACACTTCCAAACAGCGTCCAACCGAAGACAATACGTTGAGCCATCGGCGTACCAGGGGGACCCTTACGGACTTCTGAGCAGAGGAGCTGTGGCATAACGTCCATGCCAACTAGAATGTCTATGCGCCAGGGTTTCATGAACTTCGGATCGGCTAAAAATAATCCTTGCACATGAGGCCAAGCGAAAGCTGCCAAAGTTCGCGTTGGCAAGTCGCTTGTAATTTTCGGTAAGATTAATGCGTTGACAGGGAAACATTCATCTGAACAATAAGACGACAATGAAAGTAATACCTCACCTCTAGAGCGGCCTCCTTCCGATGCAGTGATGCCCGTAATGAATACTGCTGCTGCCTTCCGTGGTAGACCTAAACGTTGCACACAGGCCTCAGTTACGAAGGAAGCATGTGAGCCGGAATCAAACAACAAGCGGGCGGTTTGCCAGCAACCAGAACAATCGCGAACTTTGACTAAAGCTGTGGCCAATAGCACAGTTCTGTCTTTTGGAAGTGGCGGTTTGGAGTTTGCATTTAAATACGAGGATGTACTTCCTATAGCAGTGAAGCCCGTAGAAGAGAAGGAACTATATATTTTGTGAGGACCCTTACAATACATACAACCTGAGCCATTTTGTTCCTGCACTGCGTGAAACACATTTGTGGACTTGCTCACTGAAATGGGTTTACCCTTGATTGCTGGTGATATTGTTGACGTCGAAAGCATAGCCAGAGAATGACACCTGACTTCCAAGAACGTAGACAGTTGCTCGAACGACGGAGGCTAATCACTGACAAGGGATAGCTCCCACTGTTTTCGCGTCTCATATGCTAACTTGCTTACTACTTCGTGTACTAGCCAGTCGTCCTAAAACACCACCGGTCGACCTAAAGCCTTAAGTTCGCGTATGTGTTGCTGAAACGCGTCGATCACACTTTTAACTGCGGCAGCAGTATCACTAGCCGCCTTCTTAACATCGGCGATAGCTATTAGATGACCTTCCACTATTGTACGCATGACCTTATAGCGCGATTTCAATAGGTCCCAAGCTTCTTCGTAATTAGCGTCACATATTTTGAAGCCGCTTATTATTTTTAATGCATTACTATCAAACAGGAAAGAAAATGCATCAAAAAACCCAATCCATTCTGTGGGGTCGCCGGAGAATGTAGGCAGCTCCATTTTGGGCAGACGTATCGATGCAGACACAGACGTTTGCGCGGGAGAGGGGTGTGCTTCGGTACGACACTTCTGTACTCGATTAAAATTAGATAAAGCCGTAGAATACCACGTCTCGGATTGAATTCGCACATTTTCTTCGACATATATATTGTCACATCCGCACGAGAGCTCTACGGCGTCTTGAGCGCTATTGAAACGAGCCCACTGTTCGTTAAGGAGTTGGAGATAACTTTTAACACTTTCGGCGTCCATTAGAAATGCTTCGTCAGTGCTCTTAGCCATATACCGCTTAATGGCATTGAGCGCAGAATCGCGGGTTTTAACGAAATTTGACATTATTTCAATTCCTAAGTCACAAATTTAATATGTGGCAAATGTAGAGGGCTTTTGAAGGACGCGAGAGATTATTGAAAGTCGTTAAGGTTAAATGTAGGACGACCGCACCAATGTTACAAGCGTATTTATGCTCTGAAATATGTTATTTCACTACAAATACACACACGGGCTTTTAGTTTTAAAGCAATTTAACCGCGGTTGCACTTTTTATAAACATTGATTATAATTATAATTTCCGTATTTTAGCGTCTTTGGTTTAGTTGCGGTTAGCACTCTGCTTTTATATTATTAGCGGATTATACTAGAATATTCTAGTCTTTGTATATATGTACATACATACGTATGCGTATATGCACGTGTGTTCGATATATAAAACTAGCGAGCGTATTTTGCAAATCCGGACCGAAGGACCATTAAATGTTGCGGCGATTTGTGGACGAGATGTGGGTTGATACCAATTCAAAAGCGTTTTGTTAAACTTTAATTCAATTGTCTTTATTAACTTATTTAACTAATTAATACAATGAATATGCGGCTTATCTTAACTGGGAATTATTAAGCGGAAAAACTTGCGGAAAAAAACGATGCGTTGACGAGCGGTGTTAAAACAGCGAATGAGAGAAGAAAAAGATGTGTCAAAATGTGCACAATAGAAGTGCATAACAAAATAGGAAATGTCCAAGTATTTAACCTGTGCGCGCTTACACTGCTGACATTAACACTTATGTAATCATAAATAACTAGATTTAGCAAATGCATATTCGAACCCAACAAAGAAAAAAACAACTGATTGCAATTATTCGCAGTAAATGAATTTTTAGGGCCGTCTCCACCATCTTCGGTTAAGCGCAGACTCAAACTAAAAGCGCCAGTTAAGGCCATCCGTCAGATAAGATAGCTGAATTATTGCTAACCATCAGTCATTTTAACCGAAGATTGCACCGGCCTGTTGCGAAAAATACGGCAGCACCTGACTGCGGCACGCCACCCCGTGTATGTTGAATAAGCGATTGCGCCTTGCGCAGGTCCGTTACTTTTAATTTACGATATTGGTTGTCTGATAACGTCACATCTTCAAAGTTTCTTTAAATTGCCACACGAGTGAAGTGAATATTTGGTGTTCTATTATTTTAAAGGTTTAATTAAAGTTTTTTGTGAAGTGCAGCGCAATTATATTATATTATTCGGCAATTCTCCAAATAAAATGAGAATAAGTTATTGATGGTGTGACGTACATGCGCAAATCTTAAGCTGAATTGAATATGCATATACATACATACATACATTGTGTAATGCAGGTGTCCGCTTTTGTGCATTTGGCAAGGATTATATGATACGAAACTCTCTCAACACTATTAACATAGGGGGACTGATCTCGTTTTTCATGCTGGCAACAAAACCCAATGAGTCCCACTATTATCAGCTGACAAGTAAAGTACCGTGCTGCCAGTTTTAATTCTTGAAAATAACTGACATATTAAGTGCATTTTTTTATCAGAGTACCAAAAGCGTATGCAAAGATTATATGATACGAAACTCTCGTTCTCGTGAGAGCGCTCTCAATGTGTACATTTTTTATAGCATTTTCCAATGATGCCACTATGAAAGAAACCAAATGTGGTAATTACCATTGCATTTTTTGGAGATTTTATGAATTTAATACGACCATTGCGTTATGCAGAAGTAAATAATACAAATACAATGAAGTAACAATTAAAATACGGGTATTAATGAAAAAACTTATAAACTTATGAGTTCTGCATGAAAACTTAAAAGTATACCAACAATTTTAACTGAAATAAAAAATATCAGTTTTAACATAATCAAACATATCAATTCAATCGAAATGTGTATATGTTTGTATTTATATAAAGTGTGTAGTTAAAAAGTATTTAAAAAAGTAATATATAAGCAGTTTTCTTTGAAAAATATTTTTATTAGCAATTTTAAAGACGCTTTTTCTAAATAAAACGCAACATTTTTGTGAAAAGTTCTAAATTTTACACATTGCTCTTTATTTTGAGATTGTAACACTGTTTTTTGCAAACAACAAACACTCAATATCTTATTCTGCACAGTTAGAAAGTGCACTGATTTTATTGGTAATTTACACATTTTGACTCTGGCATCTCGCTATTTTACTTGTCAGCTGATAATAGGGGGACTCATTCGGTTTTGTTGCCAGCATGAAAAAAGAGATCAGTCCCCCTATTTTAATAGCGGTTGAGAGAGTTTCGTATCATATAATCCTTGGCGTATGTATATCATAAGCAAAGATTATATGATACGAAACTCTCTCAACCGCTATTAAAATAAGGGGACTGATCTCGTTTTTCATCCTGGCAACAAAACCGAATGACAAGTAAAATAGCGAGATGCCAGAGGCAAAATGTGTAAATTATCAATAAAATCACTGCGCATTCTAACTGTGCAGAATAAGATATTGAGTGTTTGTTGGTTGCAAAAAAAAAGTGATACAATCTCAAAATAAAGAGCAACGAGTAAAATTTTTAAATTTTCACAAAAATGTTGCGTTTTATTTAGAAAAGGTGTTTATAAAAATTCTAATAAAAATATTTTCCAAAGAAAACTGCTTATATATTACTTTTTTAAATACTTGTTAACTACATACTGTATATACATACAAATATATACACATTTCAATTGAATTGATATGTTTGATTATGTGAAAACTGATATTTTTTATTACAGTTAAAATTGTTGGTATACTATGAAGTTTTCATGCTGAACTCTTAAATTTATAATTTTTTTCATTAATACCCGTATTTTACTTGTTACTTCATTGTATTTGTATTATTTACTTCTGCATAACGCAATGGTCGTATTATATTCATAAAATCTTCAAAAAATGCTATGGTAATTACCACATTTGGTTTCTTTCATAGTGGCATCATTGGAAAATGCTATAAAAAATGTACACATTGAGAGCGCTCTCACGAGAACGAGAGTTTCGTATCATATAATCTTTGCATACGCTTTTGGTACTCTGATAAAGAAATGCACTTAATATGTCAGTTATTTTCAAGAATTAAAACTGGCAGCACGGTACTTTACTTGTCAGCTGATAATAGTGGGACTCATTCGGTTTTGTTGCCAGCATGAAAAACGAGATCAGTCCCCCTATGTTAATAGTGTTGAGAGAGTTTCGTATCATATAATCCTTGCCAAATGCACAAAAGCGGACACCTTTATTACACAATGTATGTATGTATGTATATGCATATTCAATTCAGCTTAAGATTTGCGCATGTACGTCACACCATCAATAACTTATTCTCATTTTATTTGGAGAATTGCCGAATAATATAATATAATTGCGCTGCACTTCACAAAAAACTTTAATTAAACCTTTAAAATAATAGAACACCAAATATTCACTTCACTCGTGTGGCAATTTAAAGAAACTTTGATGATGTGACGTTATCAGACAACCAATATCGTAAATTAAAAGTAACGGACCTGCGCAAGGCGCAATCGCTTATTCAACATACACGGGGTGGCGTGCCGCAGTCAGGTGCTGCCGTATTTTTCGCAACAGGCCGATTGCACCATCTTCGGTTCAATAATTCAGCTATCTTATCTGACGGATGGCCTTAACTGGCGCTTTTAGTTTGAGTCTGCGCTTAACCGAAGATGGTGGAGACGGCCCTAAAAATTCATTTACTGCGAATAATTGCAATCAGTTGTTTTTTTCTTTGTTGGGTTCGAATATGCATTTGCTAAATCTAGTTATTTATGATTACATAAGTGTTAATGTCAGCAGTGTAAGCGCGCACAGGTTAAATACTTGGACATTTCCTATTTTGTTATGCACTTCTATTTTGCATATTTTGACACATCTTTTTCTTCTCTCATCGCTCGTCAACGCATCGTTTTTTTCCGCAAGTTTTTCCGCTTAATAATTCCCAGTTAAGATAAGCCGCATATTCATTGTATTAATTAGTTAAATAAGTTAATAAAGACAATTGAATTAAAGTTTAACAAAACGCTTTTGAATTGGTATCAACCCACATCTCGTCCACAAATCGCCGCAACATTTAATGGTCCTTCGGTCCGGATTTGCAAAATACGCTCGCTAGTTTTATGTATCGAACACACGTGCATATACGCATACGTATGTATGTACATATATACAAAGACTAGAATATTCTAGTATAATCCGCTAATAATATAAAAGCAGAGTGCTAACCGCAACTAAACCAAAGACGCTAAAATACGGAAATTATAATTATAATCAATGTTTATAAAAAGTGCAACCGCGGTTAAATTGCTTTAAAAATAAAAGCCCGTGTGTGTATTTGTAGTGAAATAGCATATTTCAGAGCATAAATACGCTTGTAACATTGGTGCGGTCGTCCTACATTTAACCTTAACGACTTTCAATAATCTGTCGCGTCCTTCAAAAGCCCTCTACATTTGCCACATATTAAATTTGTGACTTAGGAATTGAAATAATGTCAAATTTCGTTAAAACCCGCGATTCTGCGCTCAATACCATTAAGCGGTATATGGCTAAGAGCACTGACGAAGCATTTCTAATGGACGCCGAAAGTGTTAAAAGTTATCTCCAACTCCTTAACGAACAGTGGGCTCGTTTCAATAGCGCTCAAGACGCCGTAGAGCTCTCGTGCGGATGTGACAATATAGATGTCGAAGAAAATGTGCGAATTCAATCCGAGACGTGGTATTCTACGGCTTTATCTAATTTTAATCGAGTACAGAAGTGTCGTACCGAAGCACACCCCTCTCCCGCGCAAACGTCTGTGTCTGCATCGATACGTCTGCCCAAAATGGAGCTGCCTACATTCTCCGGCGACCCCACAGAATGGATTGGGTTTTTTGATGCATTTTCTTTCCTGTTTGATAGTAATGCCGCATTGTCGCACGGACAAAGGCTTCACTATCTCCGTAGCTGTTTGAAAGGTGAAGCATTAAAAATAATAAGCGGCTTCAAAATATGTGACGCTAATTACGAAGAAGCTTGGGACCTATAGAAATCGCGCTATAAGGTCATGCGTACAATAGTGGAAGGTCATCTAATAGCTATCGCCGATGTTAAGAAGGCGGCTAGTGATACTGCTGCCGCAGTTAAAAGTGTGATCGACGCGTTTCAGCAACACATACGCGAACTTAAGGCTTTAGGTCGACCGGTGGAGTTTTGGGACGACTGGCTAGTACACGAAGTAGTAAGCAAGTTAGCATATGAGACGCGAAAACAGTGGGAGCTATCACTTGTCAGTGATTAGCCTCCGTCGTTCGAGCAACTGTCTACGTTCTTGGAAGTCAGGTGTCATTCTCTGGCTATGCTTTCGACGTCAACAATATCACCAGCAATCAAGGGTAAACCCATTTCAGTGAGCAAGTCCACAAATGTGATTCACGCAGTGCAGGAACAAAATGGCTCAGGTTGTATGTATTGTAAGGGTCCTCACAAAATATATAGTTGCGAAAAGTTTCGCAACCTGGACTCAAGTGCGAAATTCAAGTTTGCGAGAGAAGCGAGCGTGTGTACGAACTGCTTAAGCTCCGGCCATTACAAAGCAAAATGTAATAGCTCCTCTGCATGCAGAATTTGTCAGCAACGTCATCACACGTTGCTACATAATGCCTTCTCTGCAACTAACGTCACAACCACCGCTCATTTCGTCGACAACGCGTCTCCTGCACGCCATCCCCTCTCGCCGCGCTCGCAGCGCCACAAGCAAACGCAAACGATTCATCCGCTATTGCCTCTTCTACGGGCTTCACTGCTATAGGAAGTACATCCTCGTATTTAAATGCAAACTCCAAACCGCCACTTCCAAAAGACAGAACTGTGCTATTGGCCACAGCTTTAGTCAAAGTTCGCGATTGTTCTGGTTGCTGGCAAACCGCCCGCTTGTTGTTTGATTCCGGCTCACATGCTTCCTTCGTAACTGAGGCCTGTGTGCAACGTTTAGGTCTACCACGGAAGGCAGCAGCAGTATTCATTACGGGCATCACTGCATCGGAAGGAGGCCGCTCTAGATGTGAGGTATTACTTTCATTGTCGTCTTATTGTTCAGATGAATGTTTCCCTGTCAACGCATTAATCTTACCGAAAATTACAAGCGACTTGCCAACGCGGACTTTGGCAGCTTTCGCTTGGCCTCATGTGCAAGGATTATTTTTAGCCGATCCGGAGTTCATGAAACCCTGGCGCATAGACATTCTAGTTGGCATGGATGTCATGCCACAGCTCCTCTGCTCAGAAGTCCGTAAGGGTCCCCCTGGTACGCCGATGGCTCAACGTACTGTCTTCGGTTGGACGCTGTTTGGAAGTGTCGATGGATTAGAATCCCCTGCACCTCGTTTACAGTCCCTGCATTGCGATGTTCAGTTGGATAGAGCTCTTTCTAAACTATGGGAGTTAGAAGAAGCTCCGCAAAAGACCCACCTAACGGGCGAAGAACGTCACTGCGAAGAACTCTTCGAAACAACACACCGAAGAGTGCCTGACGGTCGCTTTCTAGTGGAACTGCCACTGAAACCCGACGTACTTCTGGGAGATTCCCGAAGATATGCTGTTTGCAGCCTACTACGCATCGAGAAACGACTTGCTCGAGACGACGACCTACGACTACGCTATAATGAGTTCATGCAGGAACTCATCGACATGAACCACATGGAGCTGGTACCCGAATCAACGAATCTAACGAGGGTTGTTTTCAACGCGTCAGCTAAAACTACCACCGGAAATTCCCTAAACGACGCATTATACGTTGGTCCTCAACTTCAGCAGAACTTATTTTCGATTTTAACGCGTTTTAGAACGCATCGCTATGCAGTGACCGCGGACATCGCCAAAATGTACCGCCAAATATGCGTAGCGCCGAAGCACATTGATCTGCAGCGAATTGTTTGGCGTCGAGATCCAACTTTACCCATACAAGACTATCATATGCTGCGTGTAACTTATGGCGTGGCAGCCGAGTCTCACTTAGCCGTTAGATCGCTACAACAAACTGCAAAATCTTCGCACATTTGTGAAAAGGCTTCTGCCGTCATCCACAAAGATTTTTACATGGCCGATCTCCTGACTGGCTCATCGTCCAAAGAAGAGTTACTGCTTTTACAGCAAAATGTCGCCGAAGTCTTGAAAGAAGGTGGCTTCGAGCTCCGAAAGTGGGCATCAAATTGTACAGATCTTTGTGAAAGTATTTCAAATGCGTCGAAACCCATAGCGCATTACCTAGTCGACGGTAAAGATGTTCATGCTTTGGGGCTACTGTGGAATACGGCCGAGGATTACATAACATTCGTGGTTAATTTGAAAAAGCCACCCACTATTTTAACGAAACGAACGTTCCTATCGGATGCCAGCACGCTGTTCGATCCTCTGGGACTGCTCGGTCCAGCGACGATAAGATCGAAGATGTGGTTTCAGGAGGTTTGGCGTAACAATGTTGGTTGGGATAATGTTATTCCTGACTCTATTGCCATGAAGTGGCTGGAACATCGCTCGGAACTGGAACTTCTTTCGAACTTGAAGGTAACTCGTTAGATTGGCTCAGGTACAACTGGATCGTTCACTGAGTTGCACATCTTTGCTGACGCGTCCGAACGAGCTTACGCCGCCGTTATGTATGCGCGCACCGTGCAACCCGACGGCCGGGTCAATGTGGCGCTGATTTCGTCGAAGATCAAAGTAGCGCCGCTAGAGCCAAAAACGCTGCCCCGTTTAGAACTATGCGCTGCGCATCTCGCTTCTAAGTTGGTAACAATGTTGGTTGGGATAATGTTATTCCTGACTCTATTGCCATGAAGTGGCTGGAACATCGCTCGGAACTGGAACTTCTTTCGAACTTGAAGGTAACTCGTTAGATTGGCTCAGGTACAACTGGATCGTTCACTGAGTTGCACATCTTTGCTGACGCGTCCGAACGAGCTTACGCCGCCGTTATGTATGCGCGCACCGTGCAACCCGACGGCCGGGTCACTGTGGCGCTGATTTCGTCGAAGACCAAAGTAGCGCCGCTAGAGCCAAAAACGCTGCCCCGTTTAGAACTATGCGCTGCGCATCTCGCTTCTAAGTTGGTGCAAAATGTGTTGCACAGTTGGAACGATCTCCGCCATCCGTTATATGCTTGGACGGACTCAACCATCACGTTGGCATGGATACAAGCACATCCTAGCAAATGGATGACTTTCATCGCCAATCGGTTCGCTGATATCCAGGAAGTTCTTCCTCCTGAGTGTTGGAACCACGTCCGCTCGGAACTGAATCCCGCTGATTGTGCCTCTAGAGGTATAACTGCATCTGAGCTGCAGCATCAACAACTGTGGTGGACGGGCCCCGAATTCTTGAAGAGCGATGACCCGTTCTGGAAAAAAAACCTCGTGTAAACAGCATTCAACCGAGGTAGGCGTTCGAAGCCAAATTGTTGCTCATGTCACGAACTCAAGCGAGCACTGGTCCGTAATACAGAAGTATTCGTCGTATTCCAAGCTGCGCCGTGTCATCGCTTACGTGCTTAGGTTCCTCGTCAACGCTCGAGCGAATACCAGGCTCAATGCTGCTAAGATAGTTGGTCCTCCGAGTTGTCACGAGTTATGTGAAGCTGAACTGCGCCCGATAAGGTATACGCAATTGTTCTATTTCTCTAACGAAATTTTTCTTTGCGGCGGAAAATGGCCGATCCCGCTTCGCAGCAGTCTTTTGCGTTTGCAGCCATACCTCGATGAGAAAAAGGTCTTGCGTGTTGGAGGTCGATTGAAGAATGCTGCAGTTCCTGATGTAAAGCACCCCGTCATCTTGCCAAAAGGCTCTCCGCTTGCCAAATTAATAGTCCATGAGATTCACGTGTTTACATTACACTCTGGACCCCGCATTATACAGACCGTTTTACAACGCCGCTATTGGATTGTTGGCGCTCGCAGCCTTATTCGCAAGATGTACCATAAATGCGTGAAATGCACTCGATTAAACCGTAACCTCGCCACACAATCTATGGGAGATTTACCTGCAGTGCGCACCACCTACGCTCGTTGCTTTACCCGCACCGCTGTCGATTTCGCTGGGCCTTACTTATACAAAATCACCCATGGTAGAGGAGCAAAGGCGACAAAGGGCTACATTTGCTCATTTGTTTGCATGTGCACTGGCGCCAGGCACTTGGAGTTCGTTGGAGACCTATCAACACCAGCGTTTCTGAGTGCGTTCAAAAGATTTATAAACCGGCGAGGCCACTGCAAGGTCATGTCATCTGACAACGGTACGAATTTCGTTGGGACTGAGAAAGAACTTCGAATTGCATTCCAGCGGTGCGTGACTGATGCTAAACTACGTTCGTTCTTTGCCGACTCAAGCATCGAGTGGCGTTTCAATCCCCCGTCTGCACGTCACATGGGTGGATACTGGGAAACAGGCATCAAGCGCGTTAAGTATCACATAAAACGCGTACTGGATGCCACCCTATTGTCCTATGAAGAGTTTAACACTCTGCTGACAGAAGTAGAGGCCTGCGTAAACTCCCGCCCGATCTGTGACAACTCTATAGCTGCTGACGATTTAGAGGTCCTAACTCCCGGCCATTTCATTTTTGGTGAACCACTAAAGTCAATCCCAGAACCTGAGGGTCAAGGGTTCTGTGGAAATCTTCGGCAGCGGTGGCAAGCGATTTCTGCCATGAGACGACATTTCTGGTGCCGCTCGAGAGACGAGTATCTCATGAGTCTACAGCGTCGCACCAAGTGGTTTCGCTCCTCGCGCAACATCGAAGAAGGTGATGTGGTCGCAGTTTTTAACGAGCCTACTCCTCCAACGAAGTGGATACTGGCGAGAGTTATTAAATGCCATCCTGGTGCTGATGGGCGCGTGAGAGGGGTGACATTAAGGACACCGCAAGGCGAATTAGTTCGGCCTATAGTTAAGCTCTGCCTTTTACCAACGAAAGGAGATATATTTCATGAAGAAGTCTAGAATATAGTAATTTATCTTTGAATATCATTCGAATCTTCAATAGTATTAGTCTATGCTTCATCTATTTGCAATTTTTATATTGAACGTATCACGATAGTTCAAGGGCGGCGGTATGTTGGGTTCGAATATGCATTTGCTAAATCTAGTTATTTATGATTACATAAGGGTTAATGTCAGCAGTGTAAGCGCGCACAGGTTAAATACTTGGACATTTCCTATTTTGTTATGCACTTCTATTTAGCACATTTTGACACATCTTTTTCTTCTCTCATTCGCTGTTTTAATACCGCTCGTCAACGCATCGTTTTTTTCCGCAAGTTTTTCCGCTTAATAATTCTTAGTCAAGATAAGCCGCATATTCATTGTATTAATTAGTTAAATAAGTTAATAAAGACAATTGAATTAAAGTTTAACAAAACGCTTTTGAATTGGTATCAACCCATATCTCGTCCACAAATCGCCGCAACATTCTTACTGGCTAATGTGTGCAAGTAAAAATTAATTTGATTTAACTAAAAGTTAAAAATAAAATTGTATTTAATTTGGTTTTCAATGTCGAAAAATAAGATGTATGTATTAGTAAATATATCAGCATGATAATATAACCACAGACGCTGACTTCCTAAACGAAAGTTGCGCTGCATAAGTACACAATCACATGTTCCTAAACAAAGAGTCGATGATGCGGAATCGTTAAATGTTCTTAAACGTATGCATTAAGTTATCGATACGCACCCCAAATGCATATTCCTCATCATAGAATGTTTTTATGACAGTCATTTTAGTGCGAATTCAAAATGGCAGATCTAGAAGCGTAAGTATTTATAAAACAATTTTTTTAGGAAGGAATTCATTCAAACTGACAAATAAATATATATAAATTATTTTAGTGAAAGGAAGTGGACGTATGTATAATCTTACTTAATTAATATTAATATTAAATGGCTATAGAAAACATCATTAGGCATATCTTCAATGCACTCAACCAACTTTTTGCACTTTGGAACATTTCTTTTAATTTTCTGTGTCTTGCACATCGTAATTAGTAATCGCTGTTTTCTTCTTATCATTTTTACTTTGCTCGATTGGTTTTAATTAATAACTCCGCTATTGAGTGAAATACAAATTGATACCCGAATTCAGTAACTCAGTTTCAAAATGAGCCAGAGATTATTGCTCTTCCTAGCTTTCAGGTTTTTTTCTTGTGTTTTTATTTGGGACTTTATTTTGAGAATACTACCCGAATTCAGTAACTTCGTATCATCTCCAGTCTCAAAATGAGCTAGAGATTATTGCTTTTCCTCGCTTTCACGTTTTTTTATTTTGTTTTTATTTAAATTTTTTGTGACCTGCTCATCACCAAGTCACAATTTAGAGGCTTTATTTTGAGACTAGTACCCGAATTCAGTAACTCAGTCTAATCTCAATGCTCAAAATGAGCTAGAAATTATTGCTTTTCCTCGCTTTTACGTTTTTTACTTTTGTTTTTCTTTGAACTTTGTGTGACCTGCTCATCACCAGGTCACAATTTTGAGACTTTATTTTGAGGCTACAGGCTTTATTTTTATGCACGAATTCAGTAAGCAGTATCAGTCTTTAATAGAGACAAAAGTCACAATTATATACCAGTTGGCATTAATTTGTTAAAAAATAAAGCCTCTAGTGTTTAAATAACGCTGTGGTCGAGTTGGTAGCGGTGCGTGCTATAACTTGATATGCCGGTGAGTTCGAGGTTCGAATCTCAGTCAGGGCAAGCAAAATCTTAATCATAGAAAAAGTTTTTTCTAATAGCGGTCACCCCTCGGCAGGCAATGGCAAACCTCCGAGGGTATTTCTGCCATGAAAAAGCTTCTCATTAAATACATCTGCCGTTCAGAGTCGGCACAAAACTGTAGGTCCGTCCATTTGTGTTAGAATATAAAGACGCACACCACAAATGGTAGGAGAAGCTCGGCCAAACACTGAGCTATATAGTGTACGCGCCAAAATTATATTATATTATAACTAGTGACCTGGTGATAAGCAAGACACAAAAATTTAAAATAAAAACGAATGAAAAAAACGTGAAAGCCAGGAAAAGCAATAATCTCTAGCTCATTTTGAGACTTGAGATGAGATTGAGTTACTGAATTCGGGCATTAATCTAATGATTGCCAACTGGTCTAAAATTGTGACTTTTGTCTCAATTTGGGACTGAGACTGCTGGGATTATACCAAGTTACTGAATTCGGGCATCAGTTTATAATAGAGACAAAAGTCGCAATTAGTCGCATTAGTTTCAAAATAAGGCCTCTACCTCTAAATTCAGGAAGCTGTCCCAGTCTCTAACAGAGACAAAAGTCACAATTTTAGACCAGTTGGTATCCATTAGACTCAAAATAAAGCGTCTAATCCATTGTGTATAATAACAAGTGAGATATCTTATTTGACAATTGGATTTGACACTATACCTAAGATGGCGTTTGACAGGGTACCTAATATGGCCGCCAATATGTCGACAATTACGAATGGCCCGAAGTTGGAGAAAGCTGATCTGAAAATATTTTGGGGGTTTCAATTTTTTAGGATATTTTACATATTTTGAGATATTCGATTAATATCCATTATAAACATAGATATAATAATATTGGGTAAAATGTTGAATGCATTTTGATAAAGCCATCGATAGGCTATGATATCATTTGAATCAGTTGAATCATAAAACCTCAGTATCACGAGATACTTACGTCTTCAATCTCCGTAAAATAGAAAAGGACCGTTCACTCGGAGCCACCGTGACTGGCAACGTAACACTGATTTGAACAGAAAAATGAACAAAATTCGGTAAATGTGTTTGTAAACTTGCATATTACGAAGGCGGTTTGATAAGTCATAAACTTTTAGAATAAAATATACTTTTCGGCAAAAAAGCATTCTTTGTATTCCAGTTACTGGGTAATAATTTTTAATTTTTTTGTCTAGAGTGAGTTTTTGTGTGTGCTACGAATTTGAAAACAAGGTTGAAATTTTCTGAGACTACCGATTTTTTGGGGGGAGTCCATACACCCAGAACCCCTCCCCTGTAACCGTCCCTGCATTCGGGTAAAATATACGGGAAACGCCAGGGTTGCGAATTTACTTTGCAAAAACAGGTGATCTCAGCTGTTCCAAATTTTGACGTTTATCGAAAAGATATCTCACTTGTTATTATACGCAATAATCTCTAGCTCATTTTGAGACTTGAGATTAGACTGAGTTACTGAATTCGGGTACTAGTCTCAAAATAAAGCCTCTAAATTGTGACTTGGTGATGAGCAGGTCACAAAAAATTAAAATAAAAAAACGTGAAAGCGAGGAAAAGCAATAATCTCTAGCTCATTTTGAGACTGGAGATGATACGAAGTTACTGAATTCGGGTAGTATTCTCAAAATAAAGTCCCAAATAAAAACACAAGAAAAAAACCTGAAAGCGAGGAAGAGCAATAATCTCTGGCT
The DNA here is from genome assembly GCA_963971545.1 of Philophylla caesio. Taxonomy (NCBI): domain Eukaryota; kingdom Metazoa; phylum Arthropoda; class Insecta; order Diptera; family Tephritidae; genus Philophylla; species Philophylla caesio. Next base: position 4,707,632 of record OZ020605.1, read on the forward strand.
CATTTTGAAACTGAGTTACTGAATTCGGGTATCAATTTGTATTTCACTCAATAGCGGAGTTATTAATTAAAACCAATCGAGCAGGGTAAAAATGATAAGAAGAAAACAGCGATTACTAATTACGATGTGCAAGACACAGAAAATTAAAAGAAATGTTCCAAAGTGCAAAAAGTTGGCTGAGTGCATTGAAGATATGCCTAATGATGTTTTCTATAGCCATTTAATATTAATATTAATTAAGTAAGATTATACGTCCACTTCCTTTCACTAAATTAATTTATATATATTTATTTGTCAGTTTGAATGAGAAAAGGACCGTTCACTCGGAGCCACCGTGACTGGCAACGTAATACGGATTTGAAAAATTCGGTAAATGTGTTTGTAAAATTGCATATTACGAAGGCGGTTTGATAAGTCATAAACTTTTAGAATAAAATATACTTTTCGGCAAAAAAGCATTCTTTGTATTCCAGTTACTGGGTAATAATTTTTAATTTTTTTGTCTAGAGTGAGTTTTTGTGTGTGCTACTAATTTGAAAACAAGGTTGAAATTTTCTGAGAATACCGATTTTTTGGGGGGAATCCAGACACCCAGAACCCCTCCCCTGTATCCGCCCCTGCATTCGGGTAAAATATACGGGGAACGCCAGGGTTGCGAATTTACTTTGCAAAAACAGGTGATCTCAGCTGTTCCAAATTTTGACGTTTATCGAAAAGATATCTCACTTGTTATTATACACAATGGTCTAATCTCACAATAAAGTCTCAAAATTGCGATCTGGTGATGAGCAGGTCACAAAAACTGAAATACAAGCATGTCTCAATAATGTAAGGTTGTGTTGATCAGGCAACAACAACATATCCCGTTTGCCGACTGTTTTCCGACATGTCAGAGACAGCTGCTTTGATTTGTTTATTTACATATTTTCGTAAAACAAGGAAATGAAATCGATGGAAACATATTGAAAAGTTAAAGACTTTAAATATTTAAATACAAATTGCTAATTTAATGCTTTATTTATATTTGTTGTGGAAGTGGTAACACTCTTAGCAGTGCAGGAGCATTGCGAAAAGCATTCAGTGATGTGCACGAAGAAGTATGAGAGAATATTCTACGTGACGCAGTTCTGCGTCGCATATCACCCGGAACACGAAAAAATGATCCTCCTCTCCTTTTCGGCTTTTCGCAAATGTCGCACATATTTTAAATTTATAAAAAATAATATTATTCACAAAAATAACGCGTAGTCACAAAACACAATACTTTTCGCAAAAGAAAGATGTAAACAATAAAACGTAAACAAAGCCAACACACCTGATAGTTTGACATACGCTTTCTCGACAACAAGAATAAGAAGAAGCACGTCTAAAATAGATACATCTTGAATACAAGCAAAAGAAAAAAACTTGAAAGCCAGGAAAAGCAATAATCTCTAGCTCATTTTGAGACTTGAGATTAGACTGAGTTACTGAATTCGGGTACTAGTCTCAAAATAAAGCCTCTAAATTGTGACTTGGTGATGAGCAGGTCACAAAAAATTAAAATAAAAAAACGTGAAAGCGAGGAAAAGCAATAATCTCTAGCTCATTTTGAGACTGGAGATGATACGAAGTTACTGAATTCGGGTAGTATTCTCAAAATAAAGTCCCAAATAAAAACACAAGAAAAAAACCTGAAAGCGAGGAAGAGCAATAATCTCTGGCTCATTTTGAAACTGAGTTACTGAATTCGGGTATCAATTTGTATTTCACTCAATAGCGGAGTTATTAATTAAAACCAATCGAGCAGGGTAAAAATGATAAGAAGAAAACAGCGATTACTAATTACGATGTGCAAGACACAGAAAATTAAAAGAAATGTTCCAAAGTGCAAAAAGTTGGCTAAGTGCATTGAAGATATGCCTAATGATGTTTTCTATAGCCATTTAATATTAATATTAATTAAGTAAGATTATACGTCCACTTCCTTTCACTAAATTAATTTATATATATTTATTTGTCAGTTTGAATGAATTCTTTCCTAAAAAAATTATTTATAAATACTTACGCTTCTAGATCTGCCATTTTGAATTCGCACTAAAATGACTGTCATAAAAACATTCTATGATGAGGAATATGCATTTGGGGTGCGTATCGATAACTTGATGCATACGTTTAAGAACATTTAACGATTCCGCATCATCGACTCTTTGTTTAGGAACATGTGATTGTGTACTTATGCAGCGCAACTTTCGTTTAGGAAGTCAGCGTCTGTGGTTATATTATCATGCTGATATATTTACTAATACATACATCTTATTTTTCGACATTGAAAACCAAATTAAATACAATTTTATTTTTAACTTTTAGTTAAATCAAATTAATTTTTACTTGCACACATTAGCCAGTAAGAATGTTGCGGCGATTTGTGGACGAGATGTGGGTTGATACCAATTCAAAAGCGTTTTGTTAAACTTTAATTCAATTGTCTTTATTAACTTATTTAACTAATTAATACAATGAATATGCGGCTTATCTTGACTAAGAATTATTAAGCGGAAAAACTTGCGGAAAAAAACGATGCGTTGACGAGCGGTGTTAAAACAGCGAATGAGAGAAGAAAAAGATGTGTCAAAATGTGCAAAATAGAAGTGCATAACAAAATAGGAAATGTCCAAGTATTTAACCTGTGCGCGCTTACACTGCTGACATTAACCCTTATGTAATCATAAATAACTAGATTTAGCAAATGCATATTCGAACCCAACATACCGCCGCCCTTGAACTATCGTGATACGTTCAATATAAAAATTGCAAATAGATGAAGCATAGACTAATACTATTGAAGATTCGAATGATATTCAAAGATAAATTACTATATTCTAGACTTCTTCATGAAATATATCTCCTTTCGTTGGTAAGAGGCAGAGCTTAACTATAGGCCGAACTAATTCGCCTTGCGGTGTCCTTAATGTCACCCCTCTTACGCGCCCATCAGCACCAGGATGGCATTTAATAACTCTCGCCAGTATCCACTTCGTTGGAGGAGTAGGCTCGTTAAAAACTGCGACCACATCACCTTCTTCGATGTTGCGCGAGGAGCGAAACCACTTGGTGCGACGCTGTAGACTCACGAGATACTCGTCTCTCCAGCGGCACCAGATATGTCGTCTCATGGCAGAAATCGCTTGCCACCGCTGCCGAAGATTTCCACAGAACCCTTGACCCTCAGGTTCTGGGATTGACTTTAGTGGTTCACCAATAATGAAATGGCCAGGAGTTAGGACCTCTAAGATTCGAATGATATTCAAAGATAAATTACTATATTCTAGACTTCTTCATGAAATATATCTCCTTTCGTTGGTAAAAGGCAGAGCTTAACTATAGGCCGAACTAATTCGCCTTGCGGTGTCCTTAATGTCACCCCTCTCACGCGCCCATCAGCACCAGGATGGCATTTAATAACTCTCGCCAGTATCCACTTCGTTGGAGGAGTAGGCTCGTTAAAAACTGCGACCACATCACCTTCTTCGATGTTGCGCGAGGAGCGAAACCACTTGGTGCGACGCTGTAGACTCATGAGATACTCGTCTCTCGAGCGGCACCAGAAATGTCGTCTCATGGCAGAAATCGCTTGCCACCGCTGCCGAAGATTTCCACAGAACCCTTGACCCTCAGGTTCTGGGATTAACTTTAGTGGTTCACCAATAATGAAATGGCCAGGAGTTAGGACCTCTAAGTCGTCAGCAGCTGTAGAGTTGTCACAGATCGGGCGGGAGTTTACGCAGGCCTCTACTTCGGTCAGCAGAGTGTTAAACTCTTCATAGGACAATAGGGTGGCATCCAGTACGCGTTTTATGTGATACTTAACGCGCTTGATGCCTGTTTCCCAGTATCCACCCATGTGAGGTGCAGACGGGGGATTGAAACGCCACTCGATGCTTGAGTCGGCAAAGAACGAACGTAGTTTAGCATCAGTCACGCACCGCTGGAATGCAATTCGAAGTTCTTTCTCAGTCCCAACGAAATTCGTACCGTTGTCAGATGACATGACCTTGCAGTGGCCTCGCCGGTTTATAAATCTTTTGAACGCACTCAGAAACGCTGGTGTTGATAGGTCTCCAACGAACTCCAAGTGCCTGGCGCCAGTGCACATGCAAACAAATGAGCAAATGTAGCCCTTTGTCGCCTTTGCTCCTCTACCATGGGTGATTTTGTATAAGTAAGGCCCAGCGAAATCGACAGCGGTGCGGGTAAAGCAACGAGCGTAGGTGGTGCGCACTGCAGGTAAATCTCCCATAGATTGTGTGGCGAGGTTACGGTTTAATCGAGTGCATTTCACGCATTTATGGTACATCTTGCGAATAAGGCTGCGAGCGCCAACAATCCAATAGCGGCGTTGTAAAACGGTCCGCATAATGCGGGGTCCAGAGTGTAATGTAAACACGTGAATCTCATGGACTATTAATTTGGCAAGCGGAGAGCCTTTTGGCAAGATGACGGGGTGCTTTACATCAGGAACTGCAGCATTCTTCAATCGACCTCCAACACGCAAGACCTTTTTCTCATCGAGGTATGGCTGCAAACGCAAAAGACTGCTGCGAAGCGGGATCGGCCATTTTCCGCCGCAAAGAAAAATTTCGTTAGAGAAATAGAACAATTGCGTATACCTTATCGGGCGCAGTTCAGCTTCACATAACTCGTGACAACTCGGAGGACCAACTATCTTAGCAGCATTGAGCCTGGTATTCGCTCGAGCGTTGACGAGGAACCTAAGCACGTAAGCGATGACACGGCGCAGCTTGGAATACGACGAATACTTCTGTATTACGGACCAGTGCTCGCTTGAGTTCGTGACATGAGCAACAATTTGGCTTCGAACGCCTACCTCGGTTGAATGCTGTTTACACGAGGTTTTTTTTCCAGAACGGGTCATCGCTCTTCAAGAATTCGGGGCCCGTCCACCACAGTTGTTGATGCTGCAGCTCAGATGCAGTTATACCTCTAGAGGCACAATCAGCGGGATTCAGTTCCGAGCGGACGTGGTTCCAACACTCAGGAGGAAGAACTTCCTGGATATCAGCGAACCGATTGGCGATGAAAGTCATCCATTTGCTAGGATGTGCTTGTATCCATGCCAACGTGATGGTTGAGTCCGTCCAAGCATATAACGGATGGCGGAGATCGTTCCAACTGTGCAACACATTTTGCACCAACTTAGAAGCGAGATGCGCAGCGCATAGTTCTAAACGGGGCAGCGTTTTTGGCTCTAGCGGCGCTACTTTGGTCTTCGACGAAATCAGCGCCACAGTGACCCGGCCGTCGGGTTGCACGGTGCGCGCATACATAACGGCGGCGTAAGCTCGTTCGGACGCGTCAGCAAAGATGTGCAACTCAGTGAACGATCCAGTTGTACCTGAGCCAATCTAACGAGTTACCTTCAAGTTCGAAAGAAGTTCCAGTTCCGAGCGATGTTCCAGCCACTTCATGGCAATAGAGTCAGGAATAACATTATCCCAACCAACATTGTTACGCCAAACCTCCTGAAACCACATCTTCGATCTTATCGTCGCTGGACCGAGCAGTCCCAGAGGATCGAACAGCGTGCTGGCATCCGATAGGAACGTTCGTTTCGTTAAAATAGTGGGTGGCTTTTTCAAATTAACCACGAATGTTATGTAATCCTCGGCCGTATTCCACAGTAGCCCCAAAGCATGAACATCTTTACCGTCGACTAGGTAATGCGCTATGGGTTTCGACGCATTTGAAATACTTTCACAAAGATCTGTACAATTTGATGCCCACTTTCGGAGCTCGAAGCCACCTTCTTTCAAGACTTCGGCGACATTTTGCTGTAAAAGCAGTAACTCTTCTTTGGACGATGAGCCAGTCAGGAGATCGGCCATGTAAAAATCTTTGTGGATGACGGCAGAATCCTTTTCACAAATGTGCGAAGATTTTGCAGTTTGTTGTAGCGATCTAACGGCTAAGTGAGACTCGGCTGCCACGCCATAAGTTACACGCAGCATACGATAGTCTTGTATGGGTAAAGTTGGATCTCGACGCCAAACAATTCGCTGCAGATCAATGTGCTTCGGCGCTACGCATATTTGGCGGTACATTTTGGCGATGTCCGCGGTCACTGCATAGCGATGCGTTCTAAAACGCGTTAAAATCGAAAATAAGTTCTGCTGAAGTTGAGGACCAACGTATAATGCGTCGTTTAGGGAATTTCCGGTGGTAGTTTTAGCTGACGCGTTGAAAACAACCCTCGAATCCTTTACAACAGGGTGATGCGGCATATAAAACGTTAGATTCGTTGATTCGGGTACCAGCTCCATGTGGTTCATGTCGATGAGTTCCTGCATGAACTCATTATAGCGTAGTCGTAGGTCGTTGTCTCGAGCAAGTCGTTTCTCGATGCGTAGTAGGCTGCAAACAGCATATCTTCGGGAATCTCCCAGAAGTACGTCGGGTTTCAGTGGCAGTTCCACTAGAAAGCGACCGTCAGGCACTCTTCGGTGTGTTGTTTCGAAGAGTTCTTCGCAGTGACGTTCTTCGCCCGTTAGGTGGGTCTTTTGCGGAGCTTCTTCTAACTCCCATAGTTTAGAAAGAGCTCTATCCAACTTAACATCGCAATGCAGGGACTGTAAACGAGGTGCAGGGGATTCTAATCCATCGACACTTCCAAACAGCGTCCAACCGAAGACAGTACGTTGAGCCATCGGCGTACCAGGGGGACCCTTACGGACTTCTGAGCAGAGGAGCTGTGGCATGACAGGGTTTCATGAACTCCGGATCGGCTAAAAATAATCCTTGCACATGAGGCCAAGCGAAAGCTGCCAAAGTCCGCGTTGACAAGTCGCTTGTAATTTTCGGTAAGATTAATGCGTTGACAGGGAAACATTCATCTGAACAATAAGACGACAATGAAAGTAATACCTCACCTCTAGAGCGGCCTCCTTCCGATGCAGTGATGCCCGTAATGAATACTGCTGCTGCCTTCCGTGGTAGACCTAAACGTTGCACACAGGCCTCAGTTACGAAGGAAGCATGTGAGCCGGAATCAAACAACAAGCGGGCGGTTTGCCAGCAACCAGAACAATCGCGAACTTTGACTAAAGCTGTGGCCAATAGCACAGTTCTGTCTTTTGGAAGTGGCGGTTTGGAGTTTGCATTTAAATACGAGGATGTACTTCCTATAGCAGTGAAGCCCGTAGAAGAGGCAATAGCGGATGAATCGTTTGCGTTTGCTTGCGGCGCTGCGAGCGCGACGAGAGGGGATGGCGTGGCAGGAGACGCGTTTTCGACGAAATGAGCGGTGGTTGTGACGTTAGTTGCAGAGAAGGCATTATGTAGGCATTATGACGTTGCTGACAAATTCTGCATGCAGAGGAGCTATTACATTTTGTTTTGTAATGGCCGGAGCTTAAGCAGTTCGTACACACGCTCGCTTCTCTCGCCAACTTGAATTTCGCACTTGAGTCCAGGTTGCGAAACTTTTCGCAACTATATATTTTGTGAGGACCCTTACAATACATACAACCTGAGCCATTTTGTTCCTGCACTGCGTGAAACACATTTGTGGACATGCTCACTGAAATGGGTTTACCCTTGATTGCTGGTGATATTGTTGACGTCGAAAGCATAGCCAGAGAATGACACCTGACTTCCAAGAACGTAGACAGTTGCTCGAACGACGGAGGCTAATCACTGACAAGTGATAGCTCCCACTGTTTTCGCGTCTCATATGCTGACTTGCTTACTACTTCGTGTACTAGCCAGTCGTCCCAAAACTCCACCGGTCGACCTAAAGCCTTAAGTTCGCGTATGTGTTGCTGAAACGCGTCGATCACACTTTTAACTGCGGCAGCAGTATCACTAGCCGCCTTCTTAACATCGGCGATAGCTATTAGATGACCTTCCACTATTGTACGCATGACCTTATAGCGCGATTTCAATAGGTCCCAAGCTTCTTCGTAATTAGCGTCACATATTTTGAAGCCGCTTATTATTTTTAATGCTTCACCTTTCAAACAGCTACGGAGATAGTGAAGCCTTTGTCCGTGCGACAATGCGGCATTACTATCAAACAGGAAAGAAAATGCATCAAAAAACCCAATCCATTCTGTGGGGTCACCGGAGAATGTAGGCAGCTCCATTTTGGGCAGACGTATCGATGCAGACACAGACGTTTGCGCGGGAGAGGGGTGTGCTTCGGTACGACACTTCTGTACTCGATTAAAATTAGATAAAGCCGTAGAATACCACGTCTCGGATTGAATTCGCACATTTTCTTCGACATCTATATTGTCACTTCCGCACGAGAGCTCTACGGCGTCTTGAGCGCTATTGAAACAAGCCCACTGTTCGTTAAGGAGTTGGAGATAACTTTTAACACTTTCGGCGTCCATTAGAAATGCTTCGTCAGTGCTCTCAGCCATATACCGCTTAAAGGCATTGAGCGCAGAATCGCGGGTTTTAACGAAATTTGACATTATTTCAATTCCTAAGTCACAAATTTAATATGTGGCAAATGTAGAGGGCTTTTGAAGGACGCGAGAGATTATTGAAAGTCGTTAAGGTTAAATGTAGGACGACCGCACCAATGTTACAAGCGTTTTTATGGTCTGAAATATGCTATTTCACTACAAATACACACACGGGCTTTTAGTTTTAAAGCAATTTAACCGCGGTTGCACTTTTTATAAACATTGATTATAATTATAATTTCCGTATTTTAGCGTCTTTGGTTTAGTTGCGGTTAGCACTCTGCTTTTATATTATTAGCGGATTATACTAGAATATTCTAGTCTTTGTATATATGTACATACATACGTATGCGTATATGCACGTGTGTTCGATATATAAAACTAGCGAGCGTATTTTGCAAATCCGGACCGAAGGACCATTAAATGTTGCGGCGATTTGTGGACGAGATGTGGGTTGATACCAATTCAAAAGCGTTTTGTTAAACTTTAATTCAATTGTCTTTATTAACTTATTTAACTAATTAATACAATGAATATGCGGCTTATCTTAACTGGGAATTATTAAGCGGAAAAACTTGCGGAAAAAAACGATGCGTTGACGAGCGGTGTTAAAATAGCGAATGAGAGAAGAAAAAGATGTGTCAAAATGTGCAAAATAGAAGTGCATAACAAAATAGGAAATGTCTAAGTATTTAACCTGTGCGCGCTCACACTGCTGACATTAACACTTATGTAATCATAAATAACTAGATTTAGCAAATGCATATTCGAACCCAACAAAGAAAAAAACAACTGATTGCAATTATTCACAGTAAATGAATTTTTAGGGCCGTCTCCACCATCTTAGGTTAAGCGCAGACTCAAACTAAAAGCGCCAGTTAAGGCTATCCGTCAGATAAGATAGCTGAATTATTGCTAACCATCAGTCATTTTAACCGAAGATGGTGCAATCGGCCTGTTGCGAAAAATACGGCAGCACCTGACTGCGGCACGCCACCCCGTGTATGTTTAATAAGCGATTGCGCCTTGCGCAGGTCCGTTACTTTTAATTTACGATATTGGTTGTCTGATAACGTCACATCATCAAAGTTTCTTTAAATTGCCACACGAGTGAAGTGAATATTTGGTGTTCTATTATTTTAAAGGTTTAATTAAAGTTTTTTGTGAAGTGCAGCGCAATTATATTATATTATTCGGCAATTCTCCAAATAAAATGAGAATAAGTTATTGATGGTGTGACGTACATGCGCAAATCTTAAGCTGAATTGAATATGCATATACATACATACATACATTGTGTAATGCAGGTGTCCGCTTTTGTGCATTTGGCAAGGATTATATGATACGAAACTCTCTCAACACTATTCACATAGGGGGACTGATCTCGTTTTTCATGCTGGCAACAAAACCGAATGAGTCCCACTATTATCAGCTGACAAGTAAAGTACCGTGCTGCCAGTTTTAATTCTTGAAAATAACTGACATATTAAGTGCATTTTTTTATCAGAGTACCAAAAGCGTATGCAAAGATTATATGATACGAAACTCTCGTTCTCGTGAGAGCGCTCTCAATGTGTACATTTTTTATAGCATTTTCCAATGATGCCACTATGAAAGAAACCAAATGTGGTAATTACCATTGCATTTTTTGGAGATTTTATGAATTTAATACGACCATTGGGTTATGCAGAAGTAAATAATACAAATACAATGAAGTAACAATTAAAATACGGGTATTAATGAAAAAACTTATAAACTTATGAGTTCTGCATGAAAACTTAAAAGTATACCAACAATTTTAACTGAAATAAAAAATATCAGTTTTAACATAATCAAACATATCAATTCAATCGAAATGTGTATATGTTTCTATTTATATAAAGTGTGTAGTTAAAAAGTATATAAAAAAGTAATATATAAGCAGTTTTCTTTGAAAAATATTTTTATTAGCAATTTTAAAGACGCTTTTTCTAAATAAAACGCAACATTTTTGTGAAAAGTTCTAAATTTTACACATTGCTCTTTATTTTGAGATTGTAACACTGTTTTTTGCAAACAACAAACACTCAATATCTTATTCTGCACAGTTAGAAAGCGCACTGATTTTATTGGTAATTTACACATTTTGACTCTGGCATCTCGCTATTTTACTTGTCAGCTGATAATAGGGGGACTCATTCGGTTTTGTTGCCCGCATGAAAAAAGAGATCAGTCCCCCTATTTTAATAGCGGTTGAGAGAGTTTCGTATCATATAATCCTTGGCGTATGTATATCATAAGCAAAGATTATATGATACGAAACTCTCTCAACCGCTATTAAAATAAGGGGACTGATCTCGTTTTTCATCCTGGCAACAAAACCGAATGACAAGTAAAATAGCGAGATGCCAGAGGCAAAATGTGTAAATTATCAATAAAATCACTGCGCATTCTAACTGTGCAGAATAAGATATTGAGTGTTTGTTGGTTGCAAAAAAAAGTGATACAATTTCAAAATAAAGAGCAACGAGTAAAATTTTTAAATTTTCACAAAAATGTTGCGTTTTATTTAGAAAAGGTGTTTATTAAAATTCTAATAAAAATATTTTCCAAAGAAAACTGCTTATATATTACTTTTTTAAATACTTGTTAACTACATACTGTATATACATACACACATATACACATTTCAATTGAATTGATATGTTTGATTATGTGAAAACTGATATTTTTTATTACAGTTAAAATTGTTGGTATACTATGAAGTTTTCATGCTGAACTCATAAATTTATAATTTTTTCCATTAATACCCGTATTTTACTTGTTACTTCATTGTATTTGTATTATTTACTTCTGCATAACGCAATGGTCGTATTATATTCATAAAATCTTCAAAAAATGCTATGGTTATTACCACATTTGGTTTCTTTCATAGTGGCATCATTGGAAAATGCTATAAAAAATGTACACATTGAGAGCGCTCTCACGAGAACGAGAGTTTCGTATCATATAATCTTTGGTTTCGTCATAGATCGTCATAGATTCGTATCATATAATCTTTGTCATAAGTTTTACTGAAAATCGTTAATTTTGTGTTTAAAAAGTTAAGAAAAGAGTAGAGAGTTTTATTTAAGTGATAATTGCGTATAAAGTGTATAATATAAATTGTGTTTAGTACGAAAAATGCCTAAAGTAAGAAGATGTGCAGCTGGGTGTCGAAATGGACAGCGGTTCTTCAAATTCCCAGATCTGGAGAAAGATAAAGAGAGGTGAAGCGAAGGGAATATCAATAGTGGTAGTGGGAAATGTTTAGTATAGTGCCGCATAAAAATGGGGTAGTGGGACAATATGTGGGTTCATGTCATATGTTATAAATGATGTATTTATTTATTTGTAAAAAGCGCCGCAGGCGAAAATTTGTAATAAAAAATCGCGCGATTTTTAATTACAAATTTTCAATATAATACGAAATATTTATGTATTTGTGAAATGCGCCGCAGGCGAAAATTTGTAATAAAAAATCGCGCGATTTTTAATTAAAAATTTTCAAGATATTACGAAATATTTATATAATTGTGAAAAGCGCCGCAGGCGAAAATTTGTAATAAAAAATCGCGCGATTTTTTATTAAAAATTTTCAATTTATTACAAGGTATTGATTTAGTTAAGAAAACCGCCACATGCCTTAATTGTGTATTGCAGAACTTTTTTCCGCGTACTTTTAGGTTACTGGGTTATATCAATTTGCTCTTTTTTCTCTTTCGCTCGTTGTTTTCAGTAGTTTGACAGCTGCATTTGGCATTATATTTAGTTTTTTGTGCGGGGCTTAAATATGCAAGTTTTTATTTAATAATTGCGAAGTATTTAAGCATTTGTTGATTCTAAAAACGTTGAAAATTGATAGCACAATGTATTAATAATATGTGTGTGCCAAAATGAATGCATTAGTGGCTCTATGTATGTATATTAAGTGCAGTGAATGAAAATCAAACAGTCTTTATGTGAAAAATGCCAAAAAAAGAGCATTTTCAAAGTTAAATTCTGATAAAATTTGTGGACGGATTTTTGCAAAATTAAAGTTAAACAAAAGTTTATTTTGTTGTTCATCTATGTGCATTTGAATTTTTCAATTTAATATACGCGTTTAGCCACAGTAAACCAAATTTATGCGGCACTATACTAAACCCTACCCGTGGTAGTTTCAAATTGTGAAAAGTTTAGACTTTCTACACTTTTAATTTTGATTTCATTTGCATGTTTTAAGTTATTAACCTATGTTATATATAACCCTGTAGGAAATTTAACCATGTAGGGAGCATTGGACTTTTATTAGTGTTTAACGCAAAATAAGTAATTCGAAGTTCCACATTGAAATAAAGGTTTATTGTGATTAAAATTTAGAAGGAACTGTTAGAATAATTCTAAAATAATGATTAATTTTGTAGAATTTCATGTAAAGTTTTTGTTATCTCATTAACTGTTGACCTAGTAAGAAAATAAAACGCTGTATTTTGGAACGAATTTCCGTCATCCCTTGTCAAGTTTGGTTTGGAGACAAACCGGTTTCGGCGTTGTGCCATCTTCAGTGTAATTTTTCGTTCTGATACTGAAGATGGCACAACGCCGAAACCGGTTTGTCTCCAAACCAAACTTGACAAGGGATGACGGAAATTCGTTCCAAAATACAGCGTATAATTACCCTGTCGGAAACCACAACAACCAAAAAGAATATAAGAAAATAAAAGTTTGTAATTAACCCAAGGAAAACTAAGCCGTTTTAACATTTTAAAATTTATAAGTTGAGTAATATTTTAAAGGTTTTTGGGTTTTTTAATTTTAATTAGATATTTGATTTGGCTAAGTAAAGAATACGGACCGTTCAGCTAGAAAAAAATTAAAAAGTGGGCGTGAACCGCCTCCTCTCACTGATTTCGATGGTGTAATTTTTTTTGGTGCTAACTAATAGGGTCGTCGTTATGGAGGGGTAAAGGGGTTAATTTCAATATTTTGAAAAGCTAATATTTCAAAAACTATTTATCCGCTCTTCACAATATTGGCATCGTTCAAAAGATAATTAAAAGGCCTTTTATTTGATATGCATATGTTAACATAAATTATATATATATTTTGAGAAAAATAACAAAAACTGAAGAATGCACTTTTTTTAAATAAAAAACTATATTTTTCTTAAAAAAATACGTAATTAATATTATGTAAAAATAAGTTTGTCTTAAAGCCCATAAAAATACCTTTAATTTGATGTATAATTTTATATGTTAAAACTTAAATTTTGTAAGAAATTTTGTTTTATTTGTGTTCCTGACGAAAAGAGAATCAGTAATAATGAGGGTAATGATCCAGAGCGGCTTCGCCGAAAGGTATTCAATAGAAAACCGGAAAGGAGTACTGTGCACAAATACTGTTGATGGCGTAGCCGGAGTATGTCCGGCTAGGGTTATTTTTTTAAAGCGCGGCCGAAGGCCGCCCACTCGGAAGGGAGTACTGTGCAGAAATACTGTTGATGACGTAGCCGGAGTATGTCCGGCCAGGGTTATTTTTTTAAAGCGCGGCCGAAAGCCGCTCACGCGGAAAGGTATTCTGCGCGGAAATACTGTTGATGGCGTAGCCGGAGTTTGTCCAGCCAGGGTTATTTTTTTAAAGCGCGGCCGAAGGCCGCTCACGCGGAAAGGTGTTCTGGGCGGGAATACTGTTTTATACTAAGGTTTCAAAATTAAATAAAACAACATTAAAAATTAAATAAAACACATCGTTAATACCTTTCCGCGAAGCCGCTCTGGATCATTACCCTAGTTATTACTGATTCTCTTATCGTCAGCAACACAAATAAAACAAAATTTCTTACAAAATTTAAGTTTTAATATATAAAATTATACATCAAATTAAAGGTATTTTTATAGGCTTTAAGACAAACTTATTTTTACATAATATTAATTACGTATTTTTTTAAGAAACATATAGTTTTTTATTTAAAAAAAGTGCATTCTTCAGTTTTTGTTATTTTTCTCAAAATATATATATAATTTATATAAACATATGCATATCAAATTAAAGGTATTTTAATTATCTTTTGAATATTGTGAAGATGGGATTAATAGTTTTTGAAATATTAGCTTTTCAAAATATTTAAATTTCCCCCTCTACCCCTCCTTAACACCCCTCCTATTACTTTGCACCAAAAAAAAAGTATACCACCAAAATCGGTAAAAAGAGGCGGACCACGCCCACTTTTTTTTTTCTAGCTCAACGGTCCGTATTCTTTACTTGTTCCTTTGATTTGGCTGAGTCGTTGGGTGTAAGGCAAAACTCTGCAAAATCTCTGTTTGCATGTGAGCGTCATTTTTCGAAAGAGATGAAAATGGACACAAAACTGATGTCCACGGCTGTACCTGACCTTAACATAAAATTTGTAACTGAACCCAGTTCTTTCGGTACTGAAGATTTTCACGCTCCTTATTTGGAAGATGACTCGGATTCTTGTGGAGAAAATGGGACACTCCAATATTGAAGCCGTATTTGAGAATCAAAAGCTTGAAGAGAGGGGAAGTCAAACAAATTTCAGTTTAACTTCAGTGGTGAATAGAGAACAAAAGTTGTTATAGGAGAATAGGTTATTTAAGTTTAGATTAGAGGAACAGAGCAGGCAGAATAGCTATCTAAATTATCAGTTAGCAGAAATGGCCACAAAAGTTAAGGATCTTAAGAAGGAATTGAGAGATAAAGAAGAAGGATTTAATTCGATAGATAATTTATGCAGTAATCTGCCTTCCCAAGTTAGTGCAATAGTGCAAAATACCCTTAGAAACGGCGGTCGTCACCCCAATGGTCACAGATACGACAACTATTTTAAAACATTGGCTTTAGGTTTATATTATCTGTCCCCCTTAGCTAATAGACACCTTAAGCCCCTCCTTAGATTTCCGGAAAAGAGAACTCTTGACGAGTTCGTTTCGGAATGGCCTCGGGATCCAGGGTGTAACAATAGCTCCATAAAAAGTTTAGTATTTCGATCACGGGGCTTTACCCACCAAAAATTCGTGCAATACCTCCCTAAATTTGATAAGATAGTAAGAGTAGAAGATTACGGCGATGAAAACCGTACTTGTAGAGTAGGCAATAGTGCATTGACTCTGATGGTCCAAGGCATAGGTGGAATGCCTTGGTCACATCCTCTAGCATACTTTATTGTCCTTGGTTCCTGTAAGGGAGATGTTGCCAATAAATACATTTTCGAGGCCATTGCCTCATACAAGATACATTTCGTTTGTGATCAAGGTTCAAACTTTTTAAACTTAGCTAGAATTTCAGGTGTCTCTGAAGAACGTCCATATATTGAAGTAAATGGCAAGGATATATATTATTTTAACGACTGACGAAGATTTACAGGTAGGGTTTCTTAGATCAAATGCATTTGCTTATTTTTCCGGCTACCTTTATTTAAAAATGTTTAAGGCACACACTTGCACCCAACCCTTACCATATTTAGGAGAAGAACCCTGTTCCCAAGATTTTTACTTCGTTCAGCAGAGGCAGATTGATAGGTGTAGTTTAATAAGGCCACCACAGGACTTTGTAGATTATTTAAAAGAGCTGAAAACTATATTTCTTAGAGAGTTTGATTCTGCCTGTCGCAGAACAGGAGTAGGCCAATTTCTCTTCGATCAAATTAAGAACGTCAGACCCTATATTTGTTGTCCCAACCTTGAAAGTGACGCTGTTTTGTCTTTATTTCATAGAATAAGAATTTTCTTCCTCCTTAAGTTTTTTAATAGAGATCTTAGCACCCTCAATTTTATAACCAAAATTTTACGCGTTTCAGATCTTTAAACTCTTCCGTGGCAAAATAGCATCATATATTTTAAATAAAAAAATCCCATTTTCTCCTAGGCCTCCGATAAAAATTTTTTAGAGAACTGGGTTCAGACTACTTTTATACTTTTGTAAATGTAAATGTGTATATATGTATATAAGATTTTTATTTTTTTCTATTTTCTCGCTTTTGTAAATTATGTTTATACTATTTCACGTAGAAAAAATGGAAGTTCCTGTGATATTTATTTATTTATTTTATTTTGTGATATTTATGTTTAATTAGTATTTTTTATGTACAAATGGATTACTTTTTTATGTTTTATGACTAATGTGTATCATACGAGTATTTAATATACATACGTACATATTTGGGTGATATTGGCCTAATGGGGAACCGAGCACCCAAAACTAACTTCGGTAACGCGCCTATTGCATACCTCATAGGTGGTGTGGAAAGTGCAAAATACCCAAAAAATATATTTAAAACCCCCAAAATAACTTTCTTCCGTAGTGGCATCACCTGAAATTGTTATAAAAAATTTACACATTGAGAGCGCTCTCACGAGAACGAGAGTTTCGTATCATATAATCTTTGCATTTGGTTGCTCTAAGCCAGTGGTCGGCACAAGTTTAACTGTGACTGTGTCAAAGATTATATGATACGAAACTCTCGTTCTCGTGAGAGCGCTCTCAATGTGTACATTTTTTATAACAATTTCCAGTGATGCCACTACGGAAGAAAATTATTTTGGGAGTTTTAAATACATTTTTTGGGTATTTTGCACTTTCCACACCACCTACGAGGTATGCAATAGGCGCGTTACCGAAGTTAGTTTTGGGTGCTCGGTTCCCCATTAGGCCTATATCACCCATATATGTACATATATTAAATACTCGTATGATACACATTAGTCATAAAACATAAAAAAGTAATCCATTTGTACATAAAAAATACTAATTAAACATAAATATCACAAAATAAAATAAATAAATAAATATCACAGGAACTTCCATTTTTTCTACGTGAAATAGTATAAACATAATTTACAAAAGCGAGAAAATAGAAAAAAATAAAAATCTTATATACATATATACACATTTACATTTACAAAAGTATAAAAGTAGTCTGAACCCAGTTCTCTAAAAAATTTTTATCGGAGGCCTAGGAGAAAATGGGATTTTTTTATTTAAAATATATGATGCTATTTTGCCACGGAAGAGTTTAAAGATCTGAAACGCGTAAAATTTTGGTTATAAAATTGAGGGTGCTAAGATCTCTATTAAAAAACTTAAGGAGGAAGAAAATTCTTATTCTATGAAATAAAGACAAAACAGCGTCACTTTCAAGGTTGGGACAACAAATATAGGGTCTGACGTTCTTCATTTGATCGAAGAGAAATTGGCCTACTCCTGTTCTGCGACAGGCAGAATCAAACTCTCTAAGAAATATAGTTTTCAGCTCTTTTAAATAATCTACAAAGTCCTGTGGTGGCCTTATTAAACTACACCTATCAATCTGCCTCTGCTGAACGAAGTAAAAATCTTGGGAACAGGGTACTTCTCCTAAATATGGTAAGGGTTGGGTGCAAGTGTGTGCCTTAAACATTTTTAAATAAAGGTAGCCGGAAAAATAAGCAAATGCATTTGATCTAAGAAACCCTACCTCTAAATCTTCGTCAGTCGTTAAAAAAATATATATCCTTGCCATTTACTTCAATATATGGACTGTTGGCATCCCGCAAAATAAATAGCAATAATCTGCATGAGTGGCAACCCTGCGATCGGATGACAAAAAGGTTTTTGACAACGACGAGCGATATCAGCGTACACGAGGAAGAAAAACATCTTATATTTTCTAATTGTTATTTATGGTCTTTAACTTTAAATAAAGTATTTTATATTACTTATAACTTCACAACGAGGAATACAACAGTGGCGACGAGGATTTTGGAACCTGTTCTGTTACACAAATTCCCGCAATGGACTCAGACGACGTACGTAATTTATTTGCACAAATGCAGGAGCAACATGAACGGGACAACCAGGCAATGCAGAACCTGGTGAAGCAACTTCTTTCCAGCCAACTGCAGCCAAGCGCATCATCAAAAAGGGAAGATAAAGGTGCAGAGTTCATCATTGAAGCACTTACTTCTAGCATAAGCGAGTTCTGTTACGACCCAGAACGTAACCTCACTTTCGACATGTGGTATACGCGGTATGAAGATCTCTTCGAAGTCGACGCTGCTAAATTAGACGACGCAGCCAAAGTCAGGCTTTTACTGCGAAAACTCAATACTGTCGTTCACAGCAAGTATATCAATTACATTTTGCCAAAGCACCCTCGTGATTTCGCCTTCGCCGAAACAGTAGAAAAGCTCAAGCAACTTTTCGGACTCCAAACATCACTATTTAATATCAGATACAATTGCTTACAGCTCGCTAAAGAGCCAATGTCAGACTTCATCACATACGCAGGTCTGGTGAACAGGCAATGCGAAAATTTTAAATTGAATAGCCTCAAGCTTGATCAGTTCAAGTGTTTGATTTTTATAATGGGTCTCAAGTCACAATCGGACTTCGACATAAGAACAAAGATGCTTAACAAGTTAGACACTGAAGCTGATACACTAACACTTGATACGTTGTCAAAAGAGTGCCAACGTATCATAAACTTAAAAGCGGATACAAATCTTGTTGAAAATCCAAAGAGCGAAGTGCAGGTAAGGCGGTTGCACGCAAGTAATGCAAAGCAAAAATTAGTTCCTAAAACTCCTTGCTGGTTTTGCGGTGCAATGCACTACGCTCGCGAATGCTCATACAGTAAGCATAAATGCGAGCAATGCAAAACAGTAGGTCACAAAGAGGGCTACTGTTCTTCGAAAAAAAAGGTGAAAAACCCAAAGCAGAATCGCAACAACAAAATCAAAGGGTACCACTGGCAGTCGAAAAGTATATTTGTCTCAAAAAAAATTGAGTCTGCTCAACGTAAATATATAAGCGTTCTAATCAATGGCACGAAAATCGATTTGCAGTTTGACACCGCGTCGGATATCACGATAATATCCGAAAATAATTTCCAGAAGCTTAATGTGTCAAACACGTTCGCAGTCGAGCAATCAGCTCGAAGCGCAACGGGCGCTCTGCCCCTTTCATTACAATTTGATTGCAACGTCGAAATCAAACAGCAACGAGCAGAGCTAACATGCTTCGTCACACCAATCAAAAACTTAAACGTATTGGGTCTCGACTGGATTACGGCTTTTAACCTCGACAACATGTCTATCAATGCTATTTGCAACCAGTTGGCACTGGAAAACAGGGGAAGTGGTGAAACTTCTAATATACAATTACAAAATATTTCACTTCTTAAACAACATTTTCCACAGGTGTTTGATGAAAAACTAGGCTTGTGCACTAAAACTAAAGCGCACTTGGTGGTCAAACCTGACCATAAACCAATCTTTCGACCAAAACGGCCTGTAGCCTATGCAATACAGCACCTCGTTGAGGAAGAATTACAAAGACTTCAAGACACAAATGTCATCTCTCCAGTCAACTACTCCGAGTGGGCCGCGCCGATTGTCGTTACAAAGAAGTCAAATGGCAGCATACGCATTTGCGCTGACTTCTCCACAGGTTTGAACGCCGCTCTCGAATCACATCAGTACCCGCTTCCTTTACCCGAGGACATTTTTGCAAAACTAGCGAACGCTAAATATTTTAGCCATATAGACCTTTCTGATGCTTTCCTTCAAATTGAGGTAGAAGAAGACTCAAGGGAACTGCTTACGATAAACACGCACCTGGGTTTATTTCGCTACAACCGTATGATTTTTGGCGTGAAAACTTTTCCAGCTATTTTTCAACAAGTCATGGACAAAGTGCTGGTCGGTCTGGAATATGCCGCAGCGTATATCGATGATATTTTCATATCGGGGAGAGATCAAAGCGAGCATGATAGGAACTTGCACGAAGTTTTGCGACGAATCCAAGCATATGGGTTCAAACTCAAATTCGCCAAATGCAGGTTTTTAGTGACCGAAGTCAAGTATTTGGGATACATAATAAGTCAAAACGGACTTCAACCGGACCCGGAGCGGGTCTCAGCAATCAATGACTTGCCAGAACCGAACAACATCGTCGAACTACGTTCGTTTCTTGGCGCCATCAATTTCTATGGGAGGTTCATCAACGAAATGCGCCCACTTAGAGGTCCACTTGATGAGCTTTTGAAGGCGAACACGAAATGGCAATGGACTCAAACTCATCGGAAATGCTTCAACAGTCTTAAGGAAATACTTTCCTCAAATCTGCTTCTAACTCATTACGATCCGCAGAAGAAAATCATTGTTGCTGCAGATGCGTCAAGCTACGGAATAGGTGCCTGCATTCTGCATGAGTTCCCCGAGGGCTCAGTCAAAGCTGTCAGCCACGCATCGCGCTCGCTTACCTCTGCTGAAAAGTCATACAGCCAAATTGAAAAAGAGGGCCTCGCACTGGTATTTGCGGTCACGAAATTTCATAAGATGATTTTCGGCAGGGCATTTAAGCTCCATACCGACCACAAGCCGTTGCTTGCCATTTTCGGTAAGAAAACTGGAATTTCGGCACATCAAGCAAACCGACTACAAAGATGGGCTCTACAGTTGTTAGCATATGACTTTGAAATCAGCTTCATCTCTACAAGTAGCTTCGGTTATGCCGACGTGCTCTCACGTCTCATCAACAACAACAGCAAATCATCCGAAGACTACGTCATCGCATCGGTAAAGTTTGAAGATGAAATTAAACAAATTTTGTCAGACACGATAGACCAGTTACCAGTAACACACAGGATGATCAAGTACGAATCACGTAAAGATAAAATAATGAAACACATATTTGAATACGTGGAAACCGGTTGGCCAGCTTTCACCAACGCGGACGCCGAATTAAAAGCATTCTTAAATCGAAGAGACGACATAAGCGTAATCGATGGATGCATTATGTTGGGCCAGCGCGTAGTCGTACCCCAAATACTACGCAGGAGAGTTCTCAAACAACTACACCGATCTCATCCAGGTATTGAGCGCACCAAGGCCATCGCTAGAAGTTTTGTTTACTGGCCACACATCGATTCCGATATTGAAACATTAGTACGAAATTGCAACAACTGTGCCGGAGCGGCAAAAATGCCTACAAAGACAACGCTGCAACCATGGCCTAGGCCCACAGGCCCGTGGGAACGTCTACATATTGACTATGCAGGACCAATTAACGGTGATTACTTCTTGGTAATTATTGACGCCTACTCAAAGTGGCCAGAAATAATTGCAACCAAGTCAATTACAACACAGCAAACAGTTGACATCCTTAACGAAGTTTTTTCGCGAATGGGTCTTCCGTCCACTATAGTATCCGATAACGGAACGCAATTTACTAGTGCATATTTTCAACAGTTTCTAGTGGAGAATGGCATCGCACATGTTCGTTCTAGTCCATACTATCCGATGTCCAATGGACAAGCAGAGAGATTTGTTGACACATTCAAGCGCGCTCTTAATAAGTTGAAGGGAGAGGGAACGACAAACAGGAATTTACAAGTTTTCTTGCAATGCTATCGTGCCTCGCCAAATAAAAACAACACAAACAACAAATCACCAGCTGAAGTCTTGCTAGGCAGAAAAATCCGCACAAATTTGGATCTGCTAAAGCCGAAGCCATTGCGCGATACTCAGTTCGAGTTTGAACAACAACAACATTATATGAAGCACCAGTTCGATCGAAAGCATGGGGCTAAACATAGGTCATTCTGCAGGGAGGATACTGTTTATGCCCGCGTACACAAAACCAACAACAGTTTTCAGTGGATGCCTGGAAAGGTAATCGAACGTGTTGGCAAAGTTATGTACAATGTACTACTCGACGAAGAAAAGCTCATAAGAGCACATGCGAATCAACTGCGTCAACGATTTTGCGACAGTTCCAATCAATCTACGAGTAAGGAGATGAATTCCTCAAAAATGCTAATCGATGCATTCGGACTGTACGAAAAGGAGAAAAATGCATCTATTTATTGTGAAGAGGGATCATCTCGCGGAATCTTACAACCCAACGATGTACAACCAACGCATCTTGAAGATAACCGAGTCATACAACCGAATGATGAACCGCCGTCACAAACCGAAGATAACAGCAACACACCAACAACGCGACCCAAGCGCGTACGCCGACCAGTGGACAGATTCATTCCTGGGTAAGCTAAAGCTTACTAACTCAAAAGGGGAGGTGTTGGCATCCCGCAAAATAAATAGCAATAATCTGCATGAGTGGCAACCCTGCGATCGGATGACAAAAAGGTTTTTGACAACGACGAGCGATATCAGCGTACACGAGGAAGAAAAACATCTTATATTTTCTAATTGTTATTTATGGTCTTTAACTTTAAATAAAGTATTTTATATTACTTATAACTTCACAACGACGAATACAACATGGACGTTCTTCAGAGACACCTGAAATTCTAGCTAAGTTTAAAAAGTTTGAACCTTGATCACAAACGAAATGTATCTTGTATGAGGCAATGGCCTCGAAAATGTATTTCTTGGCAACATCTCCCTTACAGGAACCAAGGACAATAAAGTATGCTAGAGGATGTGACCAAGGCATTCCACCTATGCCTTGGACCATCAGAGTCAATGCACTATTGCCTACTCTACAAGTACGGTTTTCATCGCCGTAATCTTCTACTCTTACTAACTTATCAAATTTAGGGAGGTATTGCACGAATTTTTGGTGGGTAAAGCCCCGTGATCGAAATACTAAACTTTTTATGGAGCTATTGTTACACCCTGGATCCCGAGGCCATTCCGAAACGAACTCGTCAAGAGTTCTCTTTTCCGGAAATCTAAGGAGGGGCTTAAGGTGTCTATTAGCTAAGGGGGACAGATAATATAAACCTAAAGCCAATGTTTTAAAATAGTTGTCGTATCTGCGACCATTGGGGTGACGACCGCCGTTTCTAAGGGTATTTTGCACTATTGCACTAACTTGTGAAGGCAGATTACTGCATAAATTCTCTATCGAATTAAATCCGTCTTCTTTATCTCTTAATTCCTTCTTAAGATCCTTAACTTTTGTGGCCATTTCTGCTAACTGATAATTTAGATAGCTAATCTGCCTGCTCTGTTCCTCAAATCTAACCTTTAATAACCTATTCTCCTCTAACAACTTTTGTTCTCTATTCAACACTGAAGTTAAACTGAAATTTGTTTGACTTCCCCTCTCTACAAGCTTTTCATTCTCAAACACGGGTTCAATATTGGAGTGTCCCATTTTCTCCTGGGCCTCTTCTGCAACCGACGCGAGCAAAAACAAATTGCCACAAGAATCCGAGTCATCTTCCAAATAAGGAGCGTGAAAATCTTCAGTACCGAGTTCATCTAACGTATAACTAGTAATAAGAGAATTTGCAGAGTTTTGCCCTACACCCAAACGACTCAGCCAAACCAAATATCTAATTAAAAGTAAAAAACCCAAAAACCTTTAAAATATTACTTAACTTATAAATTATAAAATGTTGAAACGGCTTAGTTTTCCTTGGGTTAATTACAAACTTTTGTTTTCTTACTAGGTCAATAACAGTTAATGAGATAACAAAAACTTTACATGAAATTCTACAAAATTAATCATTATTTTAGAATTATTTCTAACAATTTCTTCTAAATTTTCATCACAATGGTTAAATTTCTTACAGGCTTATATATAACATAGGTTAATAACTTAAAACATGCAAATGAAATCAAAATTAAAAGTGTAGAAAGTCTAAACTTATCACAATTTGAAACTACCACTATTGATATTCACTTTGCTTCACCTCTCTTTATCTTTCTCCAGATCTGGGAATTTGAAGAATCGCTGTCCATTTCGACACCCGGCTGCACACCTTCTTACTTTAGGCATTTTTCGTACTAAACACAATTTATATTATACACTATATACACAATTATCACTTAAATCAAACTCTCACCCTCTTTTCTTAACTTTTTAAACACAAAATTAACGATTTTCAGTAAAACTTATGATATACATACATACGCTTTTGGTAGTCTGCTAAAAAAATGCACTTAATATGTCAGTTATTTTCAAGAATTAAAACTGGCATCTCGCTATTTTACTTGTCAGCTGATAATAGGGGGACTCATTCGGTTTTGTTGCCAGCATGAAAAACGAGATCAGTCCCCCTATTTTAATAGCGGTTGAGAGAGTTTCGTATCATATAATCCTTGACTGTGTTGGTGAGCACAAGCGAACTGCTCTGCATGAGCATCCCAGTCGTAAATTGCGTGAATTGAAACAAAAGTTGTCACTTATTGCGTTTCAATGAGAACATATAAAAAGGTTTTGCATATACAGTGTACATACGTGCATAGATACAAACTTAAATAAAACATTCAAAAATTCATTTGGATTTATGTACGTTATGTAACATACATAGTTACATACATAAAAAAAAAAAAATATAAATATAATAATAATAAAATCATTGTGAAAATATTCGAAATGTCTTTTCAAAGCATACTTTCTGGTTTGTTTTTTTAATGTCTTAAAACACAAAATGCATTGCATGTCACCAAAAGCATTTTCAAGCATAAAGTATGTCTCGCAAGGCATATTTGCATTTAAGGAAAAAACCGCAACAGTCACGCACGATGTTGATTCGTTGCTGTCTCGCCAACACGAGGTTGGTAACTCAGCACTGAGTTGAGTTACTGAGCTGACTCTTAGGGTAAAAACACTACGAGCAGGTCGCGGTTTAGGTGACTAGCAAGCTGACTATCAGGTTAACGGCGAGGTGAAATGCACACTACGCGAAGGTTTTGGTTATTCGTTACTCAGCTGATTAGCAAATTTAAATTCATGAAGTTTAATTAAAAATGTATCAGGATAGCAGCGATAGTGATAGCAATAGCTCAATCACAAGGTGGTGGTTATTGTCGAACGTTTATAGAAGTAGGCAATATCGGTTCATCCTATAAATACAAAACGGTCAAAATATGGCGAGTTCAATCATCTTTATGCAAATTTGAAAGAGTACCCGGACAGATTTTATCAATACATGAGGATGACTGAAGAAACTTTTAAATATATTTTAGTGAGCATTACGCCAAGCTAAAAAATTTGAAAAGATACGAAAATTTTCATACAAACCCAATTTCTCCGGAGGAAAAGCTTGTTTTAACGATAAGGTAATTATACTTTTTTATTTTATTTTATTTTATTGTACATATAAATATAGCGACTTTATTTCTATGATTCTTTGCTTGTTTCAATCGAAATAAATTCAGATTGTTCAGAAAATACGTCGATAGGTGTCGGAGATATTAAATAGCTGACAGTTGGACTTGAAGAGCTGTTATCAGGAAAGTTAAAATTGCGTTCAGTTTCTCCATACTTTAAATCATAAAGAGTTCTTTGCATTTTCATTCTAAATATGACTTTTTTTTTGGAGGAAGCTTTTTAACGTGTGGAAGCAAAGAATTAAAAAAACCAATATCCTCATCATTTTTATCATAATTTTGTTCTAATTTTCGTTTGTTTAAATTAAGTTTATCCTTTTCAATCTGAATAAGTGCTGCGCCAATAGAAACATTTGGATTAACTTGTTTTTTGTATCCTGATGATGTTGATGGAGTAGATCTGTACATATTGTCACATTCCTGTGAATCGTCAGTTATTGATTCAATCTGCTGTGGCGGCTCAATCTGTAAATATAAATATTAAAGAAAATATACTTACCTGGCAAAGCCACAATTTCCCCTACTTCTTTCCAATATTTGTCCAAAATAAATCTATTGAGATGATCCTCCCAAATAGCCACTCGATCGCGAACAGCAATAATTAAATTTTCTTTTATTTTTGCACACATTTTCACAGAATGCACAGAAATCGCTCGTGTTTCCCAGAATGCAGCTAACTACTTGACTGACGAAAACAAACATTCATGAAGTCAGCATAACCTATTAGTCAGCTTGTTAGTTAGGTGAATAGTAATCTGAGAGTAATGTATGCTCTCGTATATTCACCTGAGTTTGTTTCGTCAGGCTGCTTGCTAGTCACCTAAACCGCGACCGCGACCTGCTCGTGTTTTTACCCTTAGCGATGAGCCGCTCGCTCAGACTCACTTCCAAAAAAAATTGTGACTCAGTAGCTCAGTTATAAATTTCAGACATATTACTGAGCGGCGAGTCGATGAGTGCATCAGCACTGAGAATCAAAGATGAGCTGATACGAAGCTCTTTGTTTTGTGCACAGACACTCTGTAAGAAATGGCATTTGGGAGTTTTTTATTGCATTTTTTTCGCCACCTTTGAGGTATGCAAACAGTATAAATGTAAACGCAATAAAAATAAGAATAAGAAATAAATATATGAAATCAACATGATCACAATTATAAAATACGAGAAATTCAAATTTTGCAAACATGTTTAATAACAGCTTTTAAACTTGCATAAAACAAATAATTATAAAAATATATGTGATGAACATTCGTGTTCACTTAGAAATAAAGTTTTACGGACACCTTTTTAAAATAAAACTCAATATTTGCATGTAAATCCCTAAAATACGAGTATTTAATTTAATTCTCAAGTTAAAAATTTCAACACATATTTCGCCAAATAATAAGATTAACTAGCTTTTTTAGCCAAAGAAAAATGTTATGATTCTAAGAACCTTTTGCGTGCCAGCCCATGATTGGGATTTGATTCCAGCCCAAAACCAATGAGGCAAAAGCGGGAAGTTGCATATCATATTATCTATGGTGAGAATAAAGAATGACATAAAATAAGAACTAGCGCGAAAATGTTTCCTTTGGCGCGTTATCCCTTGTGCTGTCACTTTAATTATCAACGTTCAACGTGCACCTCTCCACGATAACAGTGCTGCCGTAGTTGCACAGAGCGACACAATTATGAAATGACTCGTAACTCAATTGTGCTACCTCGCTGAGCTGACTCACTTAATTGAGCAAGAGTCATTGAGTCAACTCGCGAAAATGAGCTGAGTTACCCACCCAACGACTAAACGAAAGAGCGTAACACATGCGTGTGATGAGAGCTTGAACAATTGTTCTATGGCGTGCCGAACACTGACTCTAAGCTATGCAGCGTGGAATATGCCTATTCATCAAGATTGATATAGAAGAGATTGCGCCGACAGCTAACAAAAATAATTTACGATCTGCGCATGTAAGTCACACCTGCAATAACGTATTCTCATTTTGATTGGAGAATTGCTTTATAAGTTCGAATAATATAAAACTTTAATTAAACCTTCAAAATTATAGAACACCAAATATTCACTTCACTCGTGTTAGAATTTTAAAGAAACTTTGCCGATGTGACGTCATTTTGAGCAGCTGAATGCCAATATCGTAAAGCAAAAAGCTAACGGACCTGCGCAAGGCGCAATCTCTTATTTATCAAACTTGCCTAATCATCATATTCCCACCGGTGTACTGAACGTAGCAGTGTACACGGGCGTACATACAACTGCACGAGCAACTCTTTCGTAAAGAATTATAGCTAAGGTTTTATAATGTTAATATATTATTAGTCAGTCAATAAAGACATCTCAACATCAAAACAAGTGACTATTTCATTCTTAGTACATGGCGATCCTGCCAGATAGTTTAAATCAATTGAAGTGAACTAAAAATAAAAATAAATAATATTTTAGAATTTTTATTGAGCTCAAGGCCAGTTTATGGAAGATTTTTTGTGAAAAAACAACAACAGCTTTTAATGGTTGAAGTTATAGTACTATTTCGGAAATCACCACATTTCCTCATCAGACTTCTTTTTTGATTATTAAATTAAATTATTTTTAATTTAATTTTCATAACCACTTCTCTCAGGCTTTGAACCCGGGAGCTCGGAGTTGCAGAGCCAATACGCTACCTATTGTGCTACGCTAGCCGAGTTGGCTGTTGTGTTTATTTCATCTTCCTTAAACAAACCAACTACAAACAAGAGCAACTGATCTGCCGCTATTTAACTTGTTTGTGTGGTTGTTGTTTGTGTTTTTGTTTGCAAATTCTGTATAATGTGTTTTTTACATTATATTCTAATGCCACTCGATCGCGAACAGCAATAATTAAATTTTCTTTTATTTTTGCACACATTTTCACAGAATGCACAGAAATCGCTCGTGTTTCCCAGAATGCAGCTAACTACTTGACTGACGAAAACAAACATTCATGAAGTCAGCATAACCTATTAGTCAGCTTGTTAGTTAGGTGAATAGTAATCTGAGAGTAATGTATGCTCTCGTATATTCACCTGAGTTTGTTTCGTCAGGCTGCTTGCTAGTCACCTAAACCGCGACCGCGACCTGCTCGTGTTTTTACCCTTAGCGATGAGCCGCTCGCTCAGACTCACTTCCAAAAAAAATTGTGACTCAGTAGCTCAGTTATAAATTTCAGACATATTACTGAGCGGCGAGTCGATGAGTGTATCAGCACTGAGAATCAAAGATGAGCTGATACGAAGCTCTTTGTTTTGTGCACAGACACTCTGTAAGAAATGGCATTTGGGAGTTTTTTATTGCATTTTTTTCGCCACCTTTGAGGTATGCAAACAGTATAAATGTAAACGCAATAAAAATAAGAATAAGAAATAAATATATGAAATCAACATGATCACAATTATAAAATACGAGAAATTCAAATTTTGCAAACATGTTTAATAACAGCTTTTAAACTTGCATAAAACAAATAATTATAAAAATATATGTGATGAACATTCGTGTTCACTTAGAAATAAAGTTTTACGGACACCTTTTTAAAATAAAACTCAATATTTGCATGTAAATCCCTAAAATACGAGTATTTAATTTAATTCTCAAGTTAAAAATTTCAACACATATTTCGCCAAATAATAAGATTAACTAGCTTTTTTAGCCAAAGAAAAATGTTATGATTCTAAGAACCTTTTGCGTGCCAGCCCATGATTGGGATTTGATTCCAGCCCAAAACCAATGAGGCAAAAGCGGGAAGTTGCATATCATATTATCTATGGTGAGAATAAAGAATGACATAAAATAAGAACTAGCGCGAAAATGTTTCCTTTGGCGCGTTATCCCTTGTGCTGTCACTTTAATTATCAACGTTCAACGTGCACCTCTCCACGATAACAGTGCTGCCGTAGTTGCACAGAGCGACACAATTATGAAATGAGTCGTAACTCAATTGTGCTACCTCGCTGAGCTGACTCACTTAATTGAGCAAGAGTCATTGAGTCAACTCGCGAAAATGAGCTGAGTTACCCACCCAACGACTAAACGAAAGAGCGTAACACATGCGTGTGATGAGAGCTTGAACAATTGTTCTATGGCGTGCCGACCACTGACTCTAAGCTATGCAGCGTGGAATATGCCTATTCATCAAGATTGATATAGAAGAGATTGCGCCGACAGCTAACAAAAATAATTTACGATCTGCGCATGTAAGTCACACCTGCAATAACGTATTCTCATTTTGATTGGAGAATTGCTTTATAAGTTCGAATAATATAAAACTTTAATTAAACCTTCAAAATTATAGAACACCAAATATTCACTTCACTCGTGTTAGAATTTTAAAGAAACTTTGCCGATGTGACGTCATTTTGAGCAGCTGAATGCCAATATCGTAAAGCAAAAAGCTAACGGACCTGCGCAAGGCGCAATCTCTTATTTATCAAACTTGCCTAATCATCATATTCCCACCGGTGTACTGAACGTAGCAGTGTACACGGGCGTACATACAACTGCACGAGCAACTCTTTCGTAAAGAATTATAGCTAAGGTTTTATAATGTTAATATATTATTAGTCAGTCAATAAAGACATCTCAACATCAAAACAAGTGACTATTTCATTCTTAGTACATGGCGATCCTGCCAGATAGTTTAAATCAATTGAAGTGAACTAAAAATAAAAATAAATAATATTTTAGAATTTTTATTGAGCTCAAGGCCAGTTTATGGAAGATTTTTTGTGAAAAAACAACAACAGCTTTTAATGGTTGAAGTTATAGTACTATTTCGGAAATCACCACATTTCCTCATCAGACTTTTTTTTTGATTATTAAATTAAATTATTTTTAATTTAATTTTCATAACCACTTCTCTCAGGCTTTGAACCCGGGAGCTCGGAGTTGCAGAGCCAATACGCTACCTATTGTGCTACGCTAGCCGAGTTGGCTGTTGTGTTTATTTCATCTTCCTTAAACAAACCAACTACAAACAAGAGCAACTGATCTGCCGCTATTTAACTTGTTTGTGTGGTTGTTGTTTGTGTTTTTGTTTGCAAATTCTGTATAATGTGTTTTTTACATTATATTCTAATGCATTTTTAAGGCGTGCTCATCCTTGTATACAATGGTTGTTCATTTTTCTGTTGGCCTAGTAAATGTTAATATTTTAGAATTTTTATTGAGCTCAAGGCCAGTTTATGGAATATTTTTTGTGAAAAAACAACAACAGCTTTTAATGGTTGAAGTTATAGTACTATTTCGGAAATCACCCCATTTCCTCATCAGACTTCTTTTTTGATTATTAAATTAAATTATTTTTAATTTAATTTTCATAACCACTTCTCTCAGGCTTTGAACCCGGGAGCTCGGAGTTGCAGAGCCAATACGCTACCTATTGTGCTACGCTAGCCGAGTTGGCTGTTGTGTTTATTTCATCTTCCTTAAACAAACCAACTACAAACAAGAGCAACTGATCTGCCGCTATTTAACTTGTTTGTGTGGTTGTTGTTTGTGTTTTTGTTTGCAAATTCTGTATAATGTGTTTTTTACATTATATTCTAATGCATTTTTAAGGCGTGCTCATCCTTGTATACAATGGTTGTTCATTTTTCTGTTGGCCTAGTAAATGTTAATATTTTAGAATTTTTATTGAGCTCAAGGCCAGTTTATGGAAGATTTTTTGTGAAAAAACAACAACAGCTTTTAATGGTTGAAGTTATAGTACTATTTCGGAAATCACCACATTTCCTCATCAGACTTCTTTTTTGATTATTAAATTAAATTATTTTTAATTTAATTTTCATAACCACTTCTCTCAGGCTTTGAACCCGGGAGCTCGGAGTTGCAGAGCCAATACGCTACCTATTGTGCTACGCTAGCCGAGTTGGCTGTTGTGTTTATTTCATCTTCCTTAAACAAACCAACTACAAACAAGAGCAACTGATCTGCCGCTATTTAACTTGTTTGTGTGGTTGTTGTTTGTGTTTTTGTTTGCAAATTCTGTATGATGTGTTTTTTACATTATATTCTAATGCATTTTTAAGGCGTGCTCATCCTTGTATACAATGGTTGTTCATTTTTCTGTTGGCCTAGTAAATGTTAACATTTTAGAATTTTTATTGAGCTCAAGGCCAGTTTATGGAAGATTTTTTGTGAAAAAACAACAACAGCTTTTAATGGTTGAAGTTATAGTACTATTTCGGAAATCACCACATTTCCTCATCAGACTTCTTTTTTGATTATTAAATTAAATTATTTTTAATTTAATTTTCATAACCACTTCTCTCAGGCTTTGAACCCGGGAGCTCGGAGTTGCAGAGCAAATACGCTACCTATTGTGCTACGCTAGCCGAGTTGGCTGTTGTGTTTATTTCATCTTCCTTAAACAAACCAACTACAAACAAGAGCAACTGATCTGCCGCTATTTAACTTGTTTGTGTGGTTGTTGTTTGTGTTTTTGTTTTCTGTTTTCCTATTGAGCCTTTAAAATGGGAAAATCTCAGTCAAAAATTGAAAATCCAACATCCAATGTAATAAATGAAGTTTAAGTAGATGGAAACATTGACCTGTCCTTCATTCATTACTTATTATTGGCTATATTAATAGTTACGGTGGCTCAATTTGTGCACAAAATGTACCACATTCATAGGAGAAGGCTAAAGAAGAATTACTTAGCAAGAGTAGCATACCCAAGATAAATTGTAAATATTAAATTTGGGTTAATGGATTACAATTGTCAAAAAGGTACATTCTTTCCAAGAAAATTTCGACAAATCGTACAAATGTCTTAACGTAAATAGGTACATAAGCCCTAAGACAACTAGCAAATGCACCAAAACAAGAAGCAAATCAATTTTTCAATGACCATAGAACCAAACTTCTGAAAATTGCTACAAAAAGAAATATAGATCTAAATCTGTCAAATACACTTCAAGAAGAAATCAAAACTAGAATTATTAACGACTGAAACTGCAGAAAACAAAATGCTTCAAACACCAATCGAATTCTTAACCGTAGACTCAAAAATTTTACTAGATTTTGACGGTGCTGCAGA
This sequence comes from Philophylla caesio, assembly GCA_963971545.1. Classification (NCBI taxonomy): domain Eukaryota; kingdom Metazoa; phylum Arthropoda; class Insecta; order Diptera; family Tephritidae; genus Philophylla; species Philophylla caesio. The sequence goes on from OZ020605.1 coordinate 4,740,239, forward strand.
AAATTTACAAAACTTTATGGCCGCATTACAGTTGGCTGATAGTAATAACGAAAACAATGACGTTGTCGCTATAAACCTTATTAAAAAAATTAAAGGGAAATGCAATAAACCTGATCACAGGATCAGAAACAACGGTAAGCCAAAAAGTCGAAAAACTGAAGAAAAATGTAAATGGCGAATCAGTCGATGTAATCACTGCAAAGTTATTGAACATTAGACAAAGTTCAAAACGAGCAAATGTATATGCCAAAGAAGTAGAAGACCTTAAGAAAAAACTTCAAAGCACATATATTTCAGATGGTCTTACGCCACCATTCAACAAAAACGGCTATAAAAGCAATAATCAAGAACTCCAGCAATGAAAAAGTAAAACTTATTATGGAATCAGGACAATTTAATAACATGAATGAGGCCATAGCTTAATTTGTAAAGTGTTGCACGGACGCGTATGGCCAACCAAATTCAGTCTTACACTTTAGAACCAACCAAGGTAGGTATTGGCAACACAATAATGGTAGAAATTTTCGATCAAACTATAACCAAAATTCGTATCGACGCGCACTCGGTTCAAACCGATATAATCGTTCCAATAACTTTAACAACTCCAGCCAAAATAATAAAAGAAATGGCAATAATGGACGTAGTGTACGGGTAGTTCAAGAAAACCCGGAAAACAATCAAACCCCAAGTACTCAATAAACGGTCCTCACGACGGAAAAATCTATAATATAAATTTAAATTTAACATCATATATCTTTACGCGTACATCTTTGAATAATAAAACTGCAACTTTTTTAGTAGACACAGGAGCAGATATTTCGTTAATCAAATATGCTCAAGGTAAGGGAAAACGATTCAATGAAAATCCTACAACAAGCCTGCACGGCATAGGTCAAGATAATATCACTACATTTGGAAAAATTACTACCGACTTAAAAATTGAAAATCTCCTTATAAAGCATGAATTTCATATTGTCAATGGCAATTTTCCTATCCCATCTGATGGCTTAATTGGCCTTGATTTCGTTAAAAAATATAATTGTATTCTATACTATCAAAAATATCAAGATTGGCTTATTTTGCGACCTGATGATTTTCTAGACGATATTGCAATACCAATGAAACATTCGCCCACCGTTGGTACAATATCAATTCCAGCTCGTTCTGAAGTTATCAGACAAATCAATTTCCAGAGCCCAGAAAAAGAAGTGTTCATTCCACAACAGGATCTTCAAACAGGCATATTTCTTGCTAACACAGTAGCAAAAAGCACTGAAACATTTGTGCGAGTAATCAATACAACGAATGAAAATGTTATAATACAAAATCCTTCTGTCAGAACAGAAAGCTTAAACGATTATCAGGCAACCACAATTTCCGATAATGACAATAGCCAAACAAAACTTCAGAAACTGTCAAAAAATTTTCCAACGTTTATTAAGTCTGTATTGATTAACCTGTGTACTGAATACATTGACGTATTTGCTCTAGAGACCGATAAAATAACCGCCAATAATTTCTATAAACAAAAATTGCGTCTAAAAACCAACGAGTCCACATATTTAAAAAATATCTTACAGCAACAAAGAAAACATCGCTAAACAGGTAGATTAATTGATTAAATATGATATAATAGAACCCTCCTGTTCCGAATATAATAGTCCGATATTGCTGGTACCAAAGAAAACATTACCAGGTAGTGACCAAAAACGATGGAGACTGGTAGTAGATTACAGAAACATTAATAAAAAGCTAATTGCCGATAAGTTCCCCTTGTCTAGGATAGATGACATCCTCGATCGTATAGGCAGTGCAAAATATTTTTCATGCCTTGATTTCATTTCTGGTTTTCACCAAATCGAACTTGACAAAAATTCAAGGGATATAACATTATCCCATTTAGATTCAAGCGATTACCGTATGTACTCAAAATCGCACCTAATTCATTCCAAAGAATGACGACAATTGCAGGCTTAACGCCGACGGAAGCACTTTTATATATGGCTGACTTAGTGGTATTGGATCGTTCCGAAAAAGACATGTTAAATAGCCTCAAAGATGTGTTTGAAACATGTAGAAAATACAATTTAAAATTACACCCAGATAAATGTAAATTTTTTAGTCATGAAGTTACTAATTTAGGGGACAAGTGTACAAATAAAGGCATTCTTCCAGATGATAGTAAATTTGAAATAATTCGAAACCCAAAAATGCCGACGAAACTAAAAGGTTCGTAGCTTTTTGCATGTACTACAGACGTTTTGTGCCAAATTTTGCTAAACATTCACGTATCTTAACGAATTTAACTAAAAAGTATTAAAATTTCGAATGGACAACCGAATGTGAAAATGCAGTATTTAAAAAAAACACTCCTACGCCCGAATATTTTGCAATACCCAAATTTCACAAAACAACTTTGTTTAACAACGGATGCAAGCGAATTCGCTTGCGGTGCGGTTCTTAGCCAAGAGCACAATGGATATCAGCTACCAATTGCATATATATGCTTCAAGATCTTTTACAAAAGGTGAAAGTAACAAATCAGTAATAGAACAAGAATTAACAGACATACATTGAGCTATTAAACACTTCCGACCCTATATTTATGGTACGAAATTTTTAAACAAATCAGACCATCGACTGCGTCAAACGGAGCAACTCCGCAGAAATTCATAGAAAGGCAATAGGCTGCCCCCTCCTAACGGTAGTTCCACGGAGCAGGGGTGGGATTTTAGTGCGGTGAGTCGAAAGGCAAGTCCCACACTTCGGCTTTCAAAGCTTTGTGCCACTTCTAGAAAAAAAAAAAACGATGTTGGCACTAACACATGCAGTTGCTGCGGCGCTTGTGCCGGTATACGTATATGTGTCATGTTACGTGTAGATGACGGGGCACATAATCTTGTGCAAACAAATGATGTGATGCATTGACTGATGCGCCGTCCAAGCCTGACATAGAATTCAAATACACCGTTGACACTAATAACGGTTTTTATGATATTTAAATTAAAAAATTACTAGTTACGCAAAAGATTTCAGTAAAAAATCACACGATTGTTGACGATTTTATTTGGCGTATATTAATGCTTATAAAATGGCAAAGTAAATGTAGCAAAAAGAGTAAAGTATCGAATGTTCGTGTTCTCCTTTTATACAAAAGTAACGGTAGATTACGACAAAACGACATACATATGTGTAAATACCAAAATTACATATAGATAAAGGAATGATAAATAAAGTACATGAAAGTAAAAAGTGAGGAGTGGTGTAATTTTGAATTTTGCAATCCATAAATTTCGCCGTGATGCCAGATCTTATAAATTTCGATGTTTATTGCGACATCCCACCGAGCGGTTAATCTTCCGCGAATTCACGAAACTTTAAAGCGGCTAGCTTGGTGACTGGACGACGAATGACTCCATGAGATGTCTGTACCGCTGTGCTTCGAACTCGGTTGTCTCTTCCAGGCAAGACTTCGACCACCTTTCCCATATCCCAGCGACTTCTCGGCAATGTGGGGTCGCACACTAATACAAGCTGGTCCAGCTGCAGAGAATCGGATTCCTCGGTCCAATTGGGGCGACACAACATCTTTGGCAAGTACTCCACCATCGATCGCTTCCAAATCCGGTCCATCAGGTTTTGGGCAATCTTCCATTGCTTTCGTGGACAGATGTGCCTCTCATCCAAGCTCGGTGTTTGCATTGAGTTCATGCATCCAATTAAAACATGATTTGGAGTAAGTGGCTCTTCGTCATTTGGGCTGAGCGGTATATCGGTTACGGGTTGACTATTAACAATATTCTCTGCTTCTATGATGAAAGAGTCTGTTGAAATGTGCTCTGCTATCTTCAGATGAATAGCTTTTGCCATCATACACGTAATTAGAGCAACCCAGCGCTTCTCCGTTCTTCGGCCAATTGTAATTTAAAATGGTCCGCAGTAGTATACACCAGCATATAAAAACCGAAGCACATAAGGAGTCAAGCGATCCGCCGCCAGTTGTCCCATTAGTGGCACGGTATGTTTAGCAGACCAGCTTATGCAGATCGGACAATCTCGCTTAATCGATAGTAATAGTCTTCGTGCGGATGGTACCCAATATTTCTGCCGCATTTCATTGATGACCAGGTGGTCGTTTTAATGATGACTTCTTGCCTGAAAGTGATGCATTATAAGACGTGTAATGTAGTGCTTTTGTGGATGTATGATAGGGCGTCTGGCTGACAATTGTAAACAGTAGGCAGCATCGATTCGTCCACTGACTGTTATGATACCGTCTTTATTTATGAATATTGTAAGTTTGTGGATGCAGGTACTTTTCGGCAGTAATTGCTTCGTTTTCAACGCTGACACTTCAGCTGAAAAACATTCGCGCTGAATGTGGCGACAAACATACGTTTCAGCTTGTCTGACTTCGGTAGGGGTCAATTCCCCTAGTTGGCGACTGTGATTCCGAGCGTTACTAGTGAAGCGCAGCATCCAGGCGGCAATTCTGGTGATCTCGAAAAATGAGGAATAATTAGCGAACTTGATTAAATCCCTTTTACGGTTAACAACAGAGTTCTTCCAAGCCATGATCAGATGAATAAAGTTTATTTGGTTTAGCTGGCCATTATTTTTCATCAAGCTGTAGAAATTCAGGCCCCGTTAACCATCGATGTGAAAAAAATTGTGTAAACGTTGCTCGTGTTGCGTCGTCTGCCACGTTGGCGTGTGAGGGCAACCAGCGCCACATATAATTGGTTGTCAGTTTCAAAATCTCAGTTATTCGGTGCTTAACGAAAGGTTTGTACTTACGCTCGTTAGACCGTATCTACATTATCACCGTTTGCGAGTCGCTTCAGAATATGCAGCGGTGAATGTGGAAGTCGTGGCTTCGTTCTATGAATGTTTTAAGAGGGCACCCCAAAATGGCAGCCTGCAGTTCTAAACGTGGAATTGTCATTCCTTTTACAGGAGCACAGCGAGATTTGACGCAGATGAATTCAACGCGCACTTGACTGCTTTGCCGCATTCGTAAATAAAAGACGGTTGCTGAGATGATTACGCAAGTGCTCGTCCCACTGGATTTTCTGCTTCCACGTAGCTTGTATCAATAGCTTTCCGGCGATTATTATGCAGGTAAGGAAGGCAAAGGAATCGTAGATCGACATCAGGCTCGCAAGTAGTTCTCGTTTTGTAGGTCGACGTTTGGACTGCAGTATTTCATGTATGTCTTCAAGTTCCAGTACATTCCCAATATATATTGTCAACGTTCGCTTGTTTGTCCATGCAGATGGTCGCTGTGTTCGCATTATTGGAACCATTTAAACGTTTCTGCAAATTTTTATTATTAGATACGAAATCCCTAACTTAAACCACCGGCCGCATTTATGATTGCCTTTTTCAATTTCGTCTTCCTTCTCTGTCTGAAAACTTATCAGCAAGTCATCCGCGAAGGTATTGCTCAACAACGCATCTGCTCCCGTTGGCATCGTTGACGTAAACTGCAATGCGTTGGTATTTTAACATGCTCAGCGCAACACGGCGAGCAAGCAGCACCGAAAATCTTAGAGGTCATCGCGAAAATTCGTATTTGTTTACAGTCGTCGCTTTTTTATTTTTCTTCATCTTATTTTCTGTACCAAGCAAACGTCCCTTGGCCATGTCGTAGCTCGGTGGAAATCTAGTCTCGTCTCGTTTCAACAACAAACCGATCTCGTACCTGTCGCCAATCTTAACCGTTGTTGCTTTTAGAATGGCTTTTGCTCGAATGTCATCATCCTTCACACCTTCTGTAATCGCTGCTTTTACACCCAGATTTTCTTGTGTTAGGTACTCTTCAACCACAGTGGACATTTATTTGACAGGAGTGGTTCTTTTATCATGAAGACCCTCGGTCTACTGGCTTCCAGTTCATCAATTGGACCGTACGCCAACCATCCCAGCTTCGTTTCTGCAGAAATTAACTGATTTGGCCCGTTGGTTACTATTTTCTTGGCAACACCGAGAAAGCTGTTATCCAAACCCAAGAGTAAAGTTGGTTTCACATTACGCAGTGTAACTGGTATAATTTTAAATAAAATGGAACGACACTCACCTTGGCAACTTTGGACGACTTCCGAACCATTTGCAACGTTGACAACATTCTATGTTACACGCCTTCCTCTTACGGCAGCTTTGTAAGTTGTGCCCCTTGCAGGCATGCAAAGCGTCAACTTCACAAGCTCCCATCGATTATCCACATTACGTGACTTGAAATTATGATAGTCTTCCAGTGTGTGCGACTGGTTACAAGCCACACATGGCGGTTTCTGTGGTTGAATTGAGTGACCATCACTACTATGTAAAAAACGGCGAGTAGTTGTAACTTTATGGCATTCTAAAAGGTGTTGGCAGTTCACCCCTCAGCTATTTTTGGCATTATGTCGATAATTTTGGCAAAATTACCAACCCATTCGGCGAAAGTCCCCAACAATGTCGGATTCACCAGATGCTGCTCACATTTGGCAGATTTACAAAATGCGGGCATATTTCGTACTTCACTGGAGAACGCTAAAACTTGTTCGAGATGGTTCTCCGACATGCTAGGGAATTGATGCACCTTCTGCAACTGTGAACGGATCAGCAGTTCGGGTGGCCCGTTTGGCATCACCTCTCAAGGCCTTCTGCAGACGAATGAGGTTTTAGCGATCGTTGTAGTTGAATTCTCTCGTTGAGTCGACGTAACTGGCAAAAAATAGAGGCCAAACCTCGAGATTGCCGTCGAAATGTGGTAGTGGATATAACTTCGCAAGGTACAATGTGGGAGATTCAATACCATAAGTCGCAGGTGGTGAAAGTTGAAGAGGTGCAAACGCATGCGGTTGCTGCGTCACATACACATGCGGCGATGGCTGTTGCGGTGAATATGATGGTATACATGTCGACAATTTATACGACGCATGTGCTGACGTATGTGGTTTCTGCGGCGACGGCTGATGCGACGCATTGGCTGGTATACACGATGTTGGTTCATGCGACGCAAGTACCAAAATTACATATAGATAAAGGAATGATAAATAAAGTACATGAAAGTAAAATGTGAAGAGTGGTGTAATTTTGTATTTTGCAATCCATAAATTTCGCCGTGCTGCCAGATCTTCTAAATTTCGATATTTATTGCGACATCCCACCGAGCGGTTAATCTTCCGCGAATTCACGAAACTTTAAAGTGGCTAGCTGGGTTACTGGACGACGAATGACTCCATGAGATGTCTGTATCGCGGCGCTTCGAACTCGGTTGTCTCTTCCAGGGAAGACTTCGACCATCTTTCCCATCTCCCAGCGACTTCTCGGCAATGTGGGGTCGCACACTATTACAAGCTGGTCCAGCTGTAGAGAATCGGATTCCTCGGTCCAATTGGGGCGACACAACATCTTTGGCAAGTACTCCACCATCGATCGCTTCCAAATCCGGTCCATCAGGTTTTGGGCAATCTTCCATTGCTTTCGTGGACAGATGTGCCTCTCATCCAAGCTGGGTGTTTGCGTTGAGTTCAAGCATCCAATTAAAACATGATTTGGAGTAAGTGGCTCTTCGTCATCTGGGCTGAGCGGTATATCGGTGAGGGGTTGACTATTAACAATATTCTCTGCTTCTATGATGAAAGAGTCTGTTGAAAGGTCCTCTGCTATCTTCAGATGAATAGCTTTTGCCGTCATACACGTAAATAGAGCAACCCAACGCTTCTCCGTTCTTCGGCCATTTGTAACTTAAAATGGTCCGCAATAGTATACATCAGCATATAAAAACAGACGCACATAGGGCGTCAAGCGATCCGCCGGCAGTTGTCCCATTAGTGGCACAGTATGTTTAGCAGACCAGCGTATGCATATCGGACAATATCGCTTATTCGATAGTAATAGTCTTCGTGCGGATGGTACACAATATTTCTGCCGCATTACATTGATGACCAGGTGGTCATTTTGATGATGTCTTCTTGCGTGGAACTGCTGCATTGTGAGACGTGTTACGTAGTGCTTTTGTGGATGTATGATAGGGCGTCTGGCTGACAATGGTAAACAGTAGGCAGCAGCGATTCGTCCACTGACTGTTATGAGACCGTCTTCATCTATGAATATTGTAAGTTTGTGGATGCAGCTACTTTTCGGCAGTAATTGCTTCGCTTTCAACGCTGGCACTTCTGCTGGAAAACATTCGCGCTGAATGTGGCGACAAACATACGTTTCAGCTTGTCTGACTTCGGTAGGGGTCAATTCCCCTAGTTGGCGATTGTGATTCCGAGCGTTACTAGTGAAGCGCAGCATCCAGGCGGCGATTCTTGTGATCTTGAAAAATGAGGAGTAATTAGCGAACTTGATTAAATCACCTGTCACGGTTAACAGCAGGGTTCTTCTAAGCCATGATCGGATGAATAAAGTTGATTTGGTTCCTCTGGCCATTAGTTTTCATCAAGCTGTAGAAATTCAGGCCCCGCTAACCATCGATGTGAAAAACATTGTGTAAAGGTTGCTCGTGTTGTGTCGTCTGCCACGTTGGCGTGTGAAGGCAATCAGCGCCACATATCATTGGTTGTCAGTTTCAAAATCTCAGCTATTCGGTCCTTATCGAAAGGTTTGTACTTACGCTCGTTAGACCGTATCTACATTATCACCGTTTGGGAGTCGCTTCAGAATATGCAGCGGTGAATGTGGAAGTGATGGCTTCGTTCTATGAACGTTTTAAGAGGGCACCCCAAAATGGCAGCTTGCAGTTCTAAACGTGGAATTGCCATTCCTTTTACAGGAGCACAGCGAGATTTGACGCAGATGAATGCAACGCGCACTTGACTGCTTTGCCGCATTCGTAAATAAAAGACGGTGGCATATGCTTTAGAACTTGCGTCTACGAAAATGTGATCGTGTACTTCGTTGGTAATCGGCTGCATCTTTCCATAGCATCGTGGTATTGAAAGCGTTTTGATGGTTTTTAGAGGTCATCGCGTAAACTCGTATTTGTTTACAGTCGTCGCCGTTCCTCCATAGGAACCTTTGTGCGCGCTGGTCGTCAGCTCTAATTAGAACTTGTGAAAAGTGACGGCGCCTCGTCCGGGCCCAGCAATTCTATGTTGAGTGGTGTATTTGATGATATTGCAGCTGCATCAAAAGCTATGCGGAGCTTCCCGGGTTTGTGCGGATTCGTGACACCAAAATGAGGGAGATACCAGTATTTTCAATATTGGTATCGACTTCAACTGCGGATAGTTCTTTCGCGTAACCCTTCTCGATGTAAGTCGTCATCCCTTTAATGTAGTCTTCAGCAAAATTTTTAATTTTCTGCATCTTATTTTCTATACCAAGCAAACGTCCCTTGGCCATGTCGTAGCTCGGTGGAAATCTAGTCTCGTCTTGTTTCCACAACAAACCGATCTCGTGCCTGTCGCCAATCTTAACCGTTGTTGCTTTTAGAATGGCTTTTGCTCGAATGTCATCATCTCCTTCTGTAATTGCTGCTTTTACACCCAGATTTTCTTGTGTTAGGTACTCTTCAACCATAGTGCACATTTTATTTGACAGGAGTCCTCGGTCTACTGGCTTCCAGTTCATGAGTTGGACCGTACGCCAACCATCCCAGCTTCGTTTCCGCAGAAATTAACTGATTTGGCCCGTTGGTTACTGTTTTCTTGGCAATACCGAGAAAGCTGTTATCCAAACCCAAGAGTAAAGTTGGTTTCACATTACGCAGTGTAACTGGTATAATTTTAAATAAAATGGAACGACACTCACCACCGCAACTTTGGGCGACTTCCGAACCATTTGCAACGTTGACAACATTCTATGTTACACGCCTTCCTCTTACGGCAGCTTTGTAAGTTGTGCCCCCCTTGCAGGCATGCAAAGCAGGGACGTTGACGTTTCACAAGCTCCCATCGATTATCCACATTACGTGACTTGAAATCATGATAGTCTTCCAGTGTGTGCGACTGGTTACAAGCCACACATGGCGGCTTCTGTGGTTGAATTGAGTGACCATCACTACTATGTAAAAAACGGCGAGTAGTTGCAACTTTTTGGCATTCTAAAAGGTGTTGGCAGTTCACTCCTCAGCTATTTTTGGCATTATGGCGATAAGTTTGGCTAAATTACCAACCCATTCGGCGAAAGTCGCCACGGTTGCAAATGGCGACACCGTAGATGCATGTTTGCTTGTTGTGTACACATCGGTTTGTGGCAGGGTCGAGTTGCAAGTCGGCATGCTTGCGGTCCCTGGCTTAGCTCGTCGGTTGGGGTGGGTCTTTGCACTCGTCTTGTCCACGCTATACAAACAAAAAAATAGATATCATGCCGAATGTTGTTGAGGGGGGAAGCAAAGCTGGAAAAGAAGAAAAGGTGATGTAGAGAAAGAAAGAGAATGGTCCCGTCCAGTCAGGTGGAGTCCTCCCACCCGCTTTCATGTGTTGAAAACGCGAATCCTTGGGCGTTGTGCTGACTTCTTATCCCTTACAACGCCCCCCTTATGCTGACATTGATCCGTCAATAAATCAGTCAGTCATTTCTGTCTGCACTCCCACGTCCCCTCTTTTGCGCAAGCGCAGCACCCACACCAAAAAATATCTCTAGCACTCCATGTTTACTTTCCCTACTCTTCAATCATTAAAATATTTCATAGTTTCTTCCTTTTCTTTTCTTTTTATTTACTCTGAATAATATACTATTTCTATATACATATATAAATTCAAGAAAAACTTAACTCGTAATTTTTCAAATTTGAGAAGGAAGATAGTTTAAGAAATTGAGCGTATTTTCCTCAAACAAATCAACGCAAAAAAATAAATAAAAAAAATAAGCATTAACGGCTAAGTTATTTATAAAAAAAGAATTTAACTCAGAAAATTTTACAGTACATCTTTCAGTAACTCTTAATTCTTGCATATCTTAAGATACACATGAAATCTCAGTGTATATCTATCTTCGTAGTTACATGCATACCGGCAGATAATGGTCATATGCAGAGGCCAAGCTTAAGTCATGTCATGTGCACACATATACATGTACCTACGCACAAACTACCAAAGTAAATATGTATGTCTCAAGTGGGCACGAGAGATTTAGAGAGTAACATAATAAGGAATTGTTGCTTTTTTTTCTTTTCTTTTTCGATTTCATTCACCTGGTTACTCCAGCTTTGTTGGCGCCAGCATGCTGTTGAGAAACCTGTGTGGGAGGATTGAATTACATACATACATACATGGGTGAAATATTGCCTATGACAGAAGCGCTGTCATTGGGGCCCTAACCCTTTTTCTTTTACGCGCTCACAAAAAAAAACAACAAAAGCAATATTAATAATTATCACTCCGATCGTGCGGGCAAGGCCAGACCTCAAATCAGTTTCTCAGTGTTGATATAAAGTGATAATTGACAAGTTAAGAATTTTTTTTTGTTTTGGAGAATTCGAAGTAATTAAATTAAAATTCTAAATCAAGCCCTGGCTTACACGTGAAAATTAAAAGGTAAAAATTACGAATTTATATGCAAATTAAAGAAAATAAAAATTAAGAACTCATATACATATGCGTATACCTCGAGCAAAACCAAAAAAAATAGATAAAAGCAAATTCAAATTTTCAATGAATGCGGTTTTGACTAAAAAGATATAGCTACTATAGATATGTGAATGAGTGTAAAAAAAAGTTGTATAACATAAATCATTAAATCAAAAAAATTAAAAAAAAAAACAGGTGGGGTAAATTTCCTCTGCCGGTGTATGCAGGTGATGCTGCTTGCGTTGGGCGGCGATGTTAACGCAGTATCCGTCCGCGGTGCTCTTAGCCGCCTTGCTCGTTCTTGGCGCTCCTTCTTGTCTACGCTTTTCTTTCAGCATTCTATTCCAGCGCTGTCACTTCTCCCGCTCTGGTTTACTCCGCTGCGCTCATCAATGCGTAGACACTTATGTAAAAAGTTTGTTGACCCACGGCGGCTCATATACAATAGACAGCTGATGATTTTCTTTACGGACGATATTATTAGGTTGCGGTGTATGTGTGTGTGTGTGTTTATTGATGGTGTTACGGGCTTCGCTCGAGTTGTGGCCGGGATAACCTCCTGTTCCAAACCAGGACGTGAATCCAACAATGGATTCTGCTTAGCGTGCGGAGATTTTTAAATCTCCTTTTTTTTTGCAAACGTGATTTGATCACCACCGCACTTTCACTTCTTCAATTATAACACCGAACTTATCTCGATTCACTTCAACTTCATCATGAGCCGTTGGCTCTCCTCATGGGCCTTTTATAACGCACTCGCAGGCAACAAGGAACCGCTTTTTCGTCGATCAGTTATTCATTCCAAAAAAGATTTTCGAAAGAACAGTATTCGCAGACTTCCAACTACAACTGCCTTATCGATCTACTGCGTTAGCATAGTTTTACACCACCGCATCTATGTGATAGAAAGGACCCCTTTTTTTTGCTCTTTTTTTTTTGCTGTAACACTTTTGCATACGAGTATGTATGCATACTTTCACTTCAAGCAAAAGGCTTTCACACTCAAAATGTTTTGAGGGTGGAAGCTTCGAAATAAGTTGATCCAACAATGTCGGATTCACCAGATGCTGCTCACAATTGGCAGATTTACAAAATGCGGGCATATTTCGTACTTCACTGGAGAGCGATAAAACTTATTCGAGATGGTTCTCCGACATGCTAGGGAATTGTTGCACCTTCTGCAACTGTGAACGAATCAGCAGTTCTGGTCGCCCGAAATTGAATTTAAGTTCGTTTAATATATCTTCAACGTTTTCGGGAAATACCAGAAGCGATGTGACTGACCGTTTGGCATCACCTCTCAAGGCCTTCTGCAGACGCATTAGGTTTTAGCGATCGTTGTAGTTGAATTCTCTCGTTGAGTCGACGTAACTGGCAAAAAATAGAGGCCAAACCTCGCAAACGCATGTGGATGCTGCGTCACAAACGCGTGCGGCGATGGCTGTTGCGACGCATGTGCTGACGTATGTGGTTTCTGCGGCGACGGCTGATGCGACGCATTAGGTGGTAACACGATGTAGGTTCGTGCGACGCAAGTACTAACACATGCAGTTACTGCGGCGCTTGTGCCGGTATACGCAGTTGCTGTGAGTCTAAGGGCGACATACATATGTGTCATGTTACGTGTAGATGACGGGGCACATAATCTTGTGCAAACAAATGATGTGATGCATTGACTGATGCGCCGTCCAAGCCTGACATAGAATACAAATACACCGTTGACACTAATAACGGTTTTTATGATATTTAAATTAAAAAATTACTAGCTACGCAAAAGATTTCAGGAAAAAATCACACGATTGTTCACGATTTTATTTGGCGTATATTAATGCTTATAAAATGGCAAAGTAAATGTAGCAAAAAGAGTAAAGTATCGAAAGTTCCAGTTCTCCTTTTATACAACAGTAACGGTAGATTACGACAACACGACATACATATGTGTAAATACCAAAATTACATATCGATAAAGGATGATAAATAAAGTACATAAAAGTAAAATGTGAAGAGTGGTGAAATTTTGTATTTTGCAATCCATAAATTTCGCCGTGCTGCCAGATCTTCTAAATTTCGATGTTTATTGCGACATCCCACCGAGCGGTTAATCTTCCGCGAATTCACGAAACTTTAAAGTGGCTAGCTGGGTCACTGGACGACGAATGACTCCATGAGATGTCTGTATCGCGGCGCTTCGAACTCGGTTTTCTCTTCCAGGGAAGACTTCGACCATCTTTCCCATCTCCCAGCGACTTCTCGGCAATGTGGGGTCGCACACTATTACAAGCTGGTCCAGCTGTAGAGAATCGGATTCCTCGGTCCAATTGGGGCGACACAACATCTTTGGCAAGTACTCCACCATCGATCGCTTCCAAATCCGGTCCATCAGGTTTTGGGCAATCTTCCATTGCTTTCGTGGACAGATGTGCCTCTCATCCAAGCTCGGTGTTTGCGTTGAGTTCAAGCATCCAATTAAAACATGATTTGGAGTAAGTGACTCTTCGTCATCTGGGCTGAGCGGTATATCGGTGAGGGGTTGACTATTAACAATATTCTCTGCTTCTATGATGAAAGAGTCTGTTGAAAGGTCCTCTGCTATCTTCAGATGAATAGCTTTTGCCGTCATACACGTAAATAGAGCAACCCAACGCTTCTCCGTTCTTCGGCCATTTGTAACTTAAAATGGTCCGCAATAGTATACATCAGCATATAAAAACAGACGCACATAGGGCGTCAAGCGATCCGCCGGCAGTTGTCCCATTAGTGGCACAGTATGTTTAGCAGACCAGTGTATGCATATCGGACAATCTCGCTTATTCGATAGTGAAAGTATTCGTGTGGATGGTACACAATATTTCTGCCGCATTACATTGACGACCAGGTGGTCGTTTTGATGATGGCCATTAGTTTTCATCAAGCAGTAGAAATTCAGGCCCCGCTAACCATCGATGTGAAAAACATTATGTAAACGTTGCTCGTGTTGTGTCGTCTGCCACGTTGGCGTATGAACGCAACCAGCGCCACATATCATTCGTTGTCAGTTTCAAAATCTCAGCTATTCGGTGCTTAACGAAAGGTTTGTACTTACGCTCGTTAGACCGCATCTACATTATCACCGTTTGGGAGTCGCTTCAGAATATGCAGCGGTGAATGTGGAAGTCATGGCTTCGTTCTATGAACGTTTTAACAGGGAACCCCAAAATGGCAGCCTGCAGTTCTAAACGTGGAATTGTCATTCCTCTTACAGGAGCACTGCGAGATTTGACGCAGATGAATGCAACGCGCACTTGACTGCTTTGCCGCATTCGTAAATAAAAGACGGTGGCATATGCTTTAGAACTTGCGTCTACGAAAATGTGATGCTGTACTTCGTTGGCAATCGGCTGCATCTTTCCATAGCATCGTGGTATTGAAAGCGATTTGATGGTTTGGAACTTGGCCCACCAAGTTGACCATAAGTTGCTGAGATGATTACGCAAGTGCTCGTCCCACTGGATTTTCTGCTTCCACGTTGCTTGTATCAATAGCTTCCCGGCGATTGTTATGCAGGTAAGGAAGGCAAAGGAATCGTAGATCGACATCAGGCTCGCAAGTAGTTCTCGTTTTGTAGGTGGACGTTTGGACAGCAGTATTTCAGGCGCAATTTTATAAAATTGAAAGCAACACTCAAACCATTACGTCTTCAAGTTCCAGTTCATTCCCAATATATATTGTCAACGTTCGCTTGTTTGTCCATGCAGATGGTCGCTGTGTTCGCATTATTGGAACCATTTAAACGTTTCCGCAAATTTTTATTATTAGATACGAAATCCTTAACTTAAACCCACCGGCCGCATTTATGAGGATTGCCTTTTTCAATCTCGTCTTCCTTCTCTGAGTGAAAAGTTATCAGCAAGTCATCCACGAAGGTATTGCTCAACAACGCATCTGCTCCCTTTGGCATCGTTGACGTAAACTGCAATGCGTTGGTATTTTAACATGCTCAGCGCAACACGGCGAGCAAGCAGCACCGAAAATCGTAGAGGTCATCGCGTAAACTCGTATTTGTTTACGTCGCCGTTCCTCCATAGGAACCTTTGTGCGCTTGTGAAAAGTGACGGCGCCTCGTCTGGGCCCAGCAATTCTAAGTTGAGTGATGTATTTGATGACATTGCAGCTGCATCAAAAACTATGCGCAGCTTCCCGGGTTTGTGCGGAGTCGTGACAACAAAATGAGGGAGATACCAGTATTTTCAGTATTGGTATCGACTTCAACTGTAGATAGTTCTTTCGCGTAACACTTCTTTATGTCAGTCGTCATCCCTTTAATGTAGTCTTAAGCAACTTTTTTATTTTTCTTCATCTTATTTTCTATACCAAGCAAACGTCCCATGGCCATGTCGTAGCTCGGTGGAAATCTAGTCTCGTCTCGTTTCCATAACAAACCGATCTCGTACCTTTCGCCAATCTTAACCGTTGTTGCTTTTAGAATGGCTTTTGCTCGAATGTCATCATCGCCTTCTGTAATCGCTGCTTTTACACCCAGATTTTCTTATGTTAGGTACCCTTCAACCTTAGTGCACATTTTATTTGACAGGAGTGGTTCTTTTATCATGAAGACCCTCGGTCTACTGGCTTCCAGTTCATCAATTGGACCGTACGCCAACCATCCCAGCTTCGTTTCTGCAGAAATTAACTGATTTGGCCCGTTGGTTACTGTTTTCCTGGCAATACCGAGAAAGCTGTTATCCAAACCCAAGAGTAAAGTCGGTTTCACATAACGCAGTGTAACTGGTATAATTTTAAATAAAATGGAACGACACTCACCTTGGCAACTTAGGACGACTTCCGAACCATTTCCAACGTAGACAACATTCTATGTTACAAGCCTTCCTTCCTTCCTTGCAGGCATGCAAAGCAGGGACTTTGACGCTTCACAAGCTCCCATCGATTATCCACATTACGTGACTTGAAATTATGACAGTCTTCCAGTGTGTGCGACTGGTTACAAGCCACACATGGCGGCTTCTTTTTGCATTCTAAAAGGTGTTGGCAGTTCACCCCTCAGCTATTTTTTGCATTATGGTGATAATTTTGGCTAAATTACCAACCCATTCCGCGAAAGTCCCCACGGTTGCAAATGGCGACACCGTAGATGCATGTTTGCTCCACTCCAAATGTTTTGATGATTGGAAGATTTACAAAATGCGGTTATATATTTCATACTTCACTGGAGAGCGCTAAAACTTGTTCGAGATGGTTCTCCGACATGATGGGGAATTGTTGCACCTTCTGCAACTGTGAACTAATCAGCAGTTCTGGTTGCCCGAAATTGAATTTTAGTTCGTTTAATATATCTTCAACGTTTTCGGGAAATACCAGAAGCGATGTGACTGACCGTTTGGCATCACCTCTCAAGGCCTTCTGCAGACGCATGAGGTTTTGGCGATCGTTGTAAATAAATTCTCTCGTTGAGCCGACGTAACTGGCAAAAAACAGAGGCCAAACCTCGAGATTGCCGTCGAAATGTGGTAGTGGATATAACTTCGCACGGTACAATGTGGGAGATTCAACACCATAAGGCGCAGGTGGTGAAAGTTCAAGCGGTGCAAACGCATGTGGATGCTGCGTTACAAACGCGTGCGGCGCTGGCTGATGCGGTAAATATGATGGCATACATGTCGACAATTTATGCGACGCAAGGGCTGACGTATGTGGTTTCTGCGGCGACGGCTGATGCAACGCATTGGCTGGTATACACGATGTTGGTTCATGCGACGCAAGTACTGGTACATGCAGTTGCTGTGACTCTTAGGGCGACAAATGATGTGATGCATTGACTGATGCGCCGTCCTAGCCCGAAATAGAATAAAAATGCACCGTTGACACTAATAACGGTTTTTTTGATATTTAAATTAAAAAATTACTAGTTATACAAAAAATCACACGATTGTTCACGATTTTATTTGGCGTATATTAATGCTTATAAAATGGCAAAGTAAATGTAGCAAAAAGAGTAAAGTATCGAATGTTCGTGTTCTCCTTTTATGCAAAAGTAACGGTAGATTACGGCAATACGACATACATATGTGTAAATACCAAAATTACATATAGATAAAGGAATGATAAATAAAGTACATGAAAGTAAAATGTGAAGAGTGGTGAAATTTTGTATTCATGCAATCCATAATCCAGCAATCGCCGTGCTGCCAGATCTTCTAAATTTCGATGTTTATTGCGACATCCCACCGAGCGGTTAATCTTCCGCGAATTCACGAAACTTTAAAGCGGCTAGCTTGGTGACTGGACGACGAATGACTCCATGAGATGTCTGTATCGCTGCGCTTCGAACTCGGTTGTCTCTTCCAGGGAAGACTTCGACCACCTTTCCCATCTCCCCGCGACTTCTCGGCAATGTGGGGTCGCACGCTATTACAAGCTTGTCCACGGTCTATTTGGGACGACACAACAACTTTGGCAAGTACTCCATGGATGGCGCTTCTAAATTCGGTCCGTCAGGTTTGGGCAATCTTCCATTGCTTTCGTGGACAGATGTGCCTCTTATACAAGCTCGGTGTTTGGGTTGAGCTCATGCATCGAATTAAACATGATTTGCAGTAAGTGGCTTCGTCGTCTGGGCTGAGCGGTATATCGGTGACGGGTTGACTATTAAATATATTCTCTGCTTCAATGATGGAAGAGTCTGTTGAAGGCCCTCTGCTATCTTCAGATGAATAGCTTTTGCCGTCATACACGTAAATAGAGCAATCCAACGCTTCTCCGTTCTTCGGCCAATTGTAACTTAAAATGGTCCGCAGTAGTATACACCAGCATATAAAAACAGACAGATATAAAAACAGGAGTCAAGCAGGAGCCGGCAGTTGTCCTATTAGTGGCACAGTATGTTTAGTAGACCAGAGTATGCAGATCGGACAATCTCGCTTAATCGATAGTAATAGCCTTCGTGCGGATGGTACCCAATATTTCTGCCGCATTTCATTGATGACCAGGTGGTCGTTTTGATGATGTCTTCTTGCGTGGAACTGCTGCATTATAAGACGTGTTACGTAGTGCTTTGTTGGATGTATGATTGGGCGTCTGGCTGACAATGGTAAACAGTAGGCAGCATTGATTCGTCCACTGTATGTTATGAGACCGTCTTCATCTTTGAATATTGTAAGTTTGTGGATGCAGCTAGTTTTCGGCAGTAATTGCTTCGCTTTCAACGCTGACACCTCAGCTGGAAAACATTCGCGCGAAATGTGGCGACAAACATACGTTTCAGCTTGTCTGACTTCGGTAGGGCTCAATACCCCTAGTTGGCGACTGTGATTCCGAGCGTTACTAGTGAAGTGCAGCATCCAGGCGGCGATTCTGGTGATCTTGAAAAATGAGGAATAATTAGTGAACTTTTCACCTATTACGGTTAACAGCAGAGTTCTTCCATGCCATGATCGGATGAATAAAGTTGATTTGGTTGATGTGGCCATTAGTTTTCATCAAGCTGTAGAATTTCAGGCCCAGTTAACCATCGATGTAAAAAACATTGTGTAAACGTTGCTCGTGTTGTGTCGTCTGCCACGTTGGCTTGTGAGGGCAACCAGCGCCACATATCATTGGTTGTCAGTTTCAAAATCTCAGCTATTCGGTGCTTAACGAAAGGTTTGTACTTACTTATGCAGCGGTGAATGTGGAAGTTATTTTGATGGTTAGGAACTTGGACCACCAAGTTGACCATAAGTTGCTGAGATGATTACGCAAGTGCTCGTCCCACTGGATTTTATGCTTCCACGTAGCTTGTATCAATAGCTTCCCGGCGATTGTTATGCAGGTAAGGAAGGCAAAGGAATCGTAGATCGACATCAGGATCGCAAGTAGTTCTCGTTTTGTAGGTGGACGTTTGGACTGCAGTATTTCAGAGGCAATTTTATAAAATTGAAAGTGAAACTCAAACCTGTATGCCTTCGAGTTCCAGTACATTCCCAATATATATTGTTAACGTTCGCTTGTTTGTCCATGCAGATGGTAGCTGTGTTCGCATTATTGAAACCATTTAAACGTTTCTGCAAATTTTTATTATTAGATACGAAATCCCTAACTTAAACCCACCGGCCGCATTTATGAGGATCGCTTTTTTCAATCTCGTCTTCCTTCTCTGAGTGAAACCTTATCACCAAGTCATCCACGAAGGTATTGCGCCACAACGCATCTACTCCCTTCGGCATCGTTGACGTAAACTGCAATGCGTTGGTGTTTTTAACATGCTCAGCGCAACTCGGCGAGCAAGCAGCACCAAAAATCTTAGAGGTCATCGCGTAAACTCGTATTAGTTTAGAGTCGTCGTCGTTCCTCCATAGAAACCTTTGTGCGCGCTGGTCGTCTGCTCTAATTAGAACTTGTGAGATCATATCTTCGATATCGCCCGCGACGGCCACTGTTCCTTCACGTAATCTAAGATTTTCTTGTGTTAGGTACTCTTCAACTTAAGTGCACATTTTATTTGACATGAGTGGTTCTTTTATCATGAAGACCCTCGGTCTACTGGCTTCCAGTTCATCAATTGGACCTTACGCCAACCAACCCAGCTTCGTTTTTGCAGAGTAAAGTTGGTTTCTTATTGCTGTATCTAGCGACTTGTAAATTACGGAAATGGCGATAGCTTTCAAATGACTGCTTTGGCAGATTCAAACATTTAACTGTGCGACCGTTCTTCAGAGGGAATATAATACCTGGATGATTCCCCTGTACTTCCAGCGATACTATGCGAGAATTCTCGGTTGCTGCGTTCTCACCGTACCATTGTAGCGTAAGTGATGATGACTGCTCATTCAGTTACAGCTGGTTCGCAACATCCTCCTCCAGTAGTGAGATTGAAGAGCCTTCGTCGAACGTGGCATGTGTTTTCAAGTCTTCTTTCGGCCTACGCAGTGTAACTGGTATAATTTTAAATAAAATGGAACGACACTCACCTTGGCAACTTTGGACGACTTCCGAACCATTTGCAACGTTGACAACATTCTATGTTACACGCCTTTCTCTTACGGCAGCTTTGTAAATTGTGTCCCCCTTGCAGGCATGCAAAGCAGGAACGTTGATGATTCACAAGCGCCCATCGATTATTCACATTACGTGACTTGAAATCATGATAGTCTTCCAGTGTGTGCGACTGGTTACAAGCCACACATGGCGGCTTCTGTGGTTGAATTGAGTGACCATCACTACTATGTAAAAAACGGCGAGTAGTTGCAACTTTTTGGCATTCTAAAAGGTGTTGGCAGTTCACCCCTTAGCTATTTTTGTCATTATGGCGATCTGGCGCAAGGTCATTAATTATGTTAATTTTATAGATACTAGGTGGCAAACAGGGTATGATTAATGGAAATAATAACTAAAATGAAATTTTAAAAATTTAGGTATTTATTTTTCCCAAAAAACTATCTGTTGCAGAAATGCAACACTGCGTCAATAGTAATACAAAAATTTAATAAAACTTAGGAAATATGAAAATTTTTAAAACAATTATTTTGCTTATTATAACTCAAACTTATTCCACATTTTTCACAGCTTGTTTGTGTATAACCCTTGCAGTCTGGAAATTTGCACCTCATTCGTTTATCCATCCAAACAGGCCAGTGCCCATATTGGTCCAGCCTCACATCTTTCGGAGGAACGTGTTGAGCCGGACCTTTCTTCTTTTTATTTTGGATGAGAAATTCAACATCACTTTTGCGCTTTGAACGGTTGATTGTCTTATATTTACATAACGTCTCTGCTATAGCTACTCTAAATTTAGCAGAGTTGAGGGTTTTACTAGTACTACCCTTTTCATCAATTATTCTTCGGTATAAAAGCCATGAATTACACATAGCAATGTCTAAGAAATGATTAAAAATTCCTATGTACCAACGCTAACTACGTAGCTTAACTTTGTAGTGGCCCATAACAGAGTCTAAGAGGTCGACACCACCCATATGCCGATTATATTCTGCTACGACAAAAGGACGTTCAACAGTTAGGTATTGTTTTTTTGACTTGTCCCATCTCCTTACTGCTGATGTTGGGTGCTTTCCTGCAAAATTGGATGCTAGAGTGACGATTTTGTTATCTCTCCAAGCGACTACAGTTATGTCAACTCCATTGCTGTTACCGACGTATTCTACTGACGTTCCACAAGGTTCTTTTTTAAACGCTTTTTCATCTGGCAGTTTGCAGTTTGGAATACGGTTTTTTCTTATAGTTCCTAAGGCCAAAATACCACGATTTGTTAAATATTCAATAAGCGAGATAGAGGTGTAGTAATTATCGAAAAATAGCCGGTAATTCTGATTGTTAGGCACATCACGGGCAAGGCGGACTACCACATTAGATGAAGCCCCTAACTCAGGCTCGCCGGCTGCGCATATATTTTCCTGTCCACTATAGACTTCAAATTTATATCCATACCCAGATACGCCACATATAACAAACAGTTTGAATCCCCATTTATGAGGAGCTTTTGTTGAACACATTTGTTCATCTACAGATAAATGCGGTTTAAATGGAACCTTTTTGAAGTTCTTGTTGAGTGCCTCTAACAATGGTCGGATTTTGTATAATCGATCGGAATCAACATGGTCATATCGTAGCATTTTACTATTGTCGTTGAAGTGTAATAACTGTCTAAGTAATTTAAATCGTTTCGACGGCACTGTCTCTCGAACCGGCGTAAAGCTAATGTTTTCAGACCAATACATTTTTACATTTGGCATATGTACTATTAACATATAATACACGATACCAATGAATTGACGTATTTCGTGGCAAGTTACATTGGCAGGCTTATTAGCATCTTTCTGAACTGTGTATAAATTAGTCTGGTCTCTTATAAGGTCGACAGTATTCTCGGTAAAAAGATACGAAAATACCTCAAATGGAGTATCCAAGGAAGATATCTCTGGAGGTAACTTGTCAGATCCATAAAAACGTAGTTGGTCGTCATTTAAGTTTAAGTTTTTCGATTTCCACGTGATATTTGCCCTGGGTACACGATAAGATGTTCTTGGCGGTGCTGCGGAACTAGTACTTGGAGAAGCGGAATCCAGATTTTGATGAGTTGCAGTGCTAAATATCTGAGCATTGGTGGTTGCTAGGGTGCTGGTATATTGAATATCATTTTCCAAGTCTGGTGGGTCCTCTTGGTCCTCATCAGAGCTTTCATGTTCATTTGGCTCGAAATTAAACGTCGGATCGGCTACATCGTCGTCGTCGGAGAAATCAAGACCATCTTCACTATCCTCCCAATCTTATAATATCTTTTCCAGGTCCTGAGTAGTAAAATTATATTGTTTACGACTCATTGTGATCCTTCTAAAGAGACATTCAAATTCAGAAATAACATTAAAAAAGTATATCACAACTCTCAATGTTGCATATATGCAACAAAACAAAATCAGTCAAAATATTTTATTGATTATTAAAATACATCCTCTTATCTTTTACTTTCACCAATTTCAACAGCCAAATACAAGTTTTTCACAAATAAATCTCTTACCGTAAATTAAATCTACATAGTAGTGTGAAACAGGTTTGAACTTGCCTGTCACTTCAATGAAATAAAAATTGCAACGAAGCCTCCTAGCCCGTTATTTTGTTACTTACCAGTTAAAATGCTTTGTTGCTGATGTACAACACTGAGTACAGCCGGTCAATGGGATTTTGCTATATTTTTACTTATTTTTGAATGGTATGTTGCAGAAGTGCAACATGGCTCCGTAAAGGGCTAAATTACCAACCCATTCGGCGAAAGTCCCCACGGTTAAAAATGGCGACACCGTAGATGCATGTTTGCTCCACTCCAAGTGTTTTGAGGGTGGAAGCTTCTGCTCACATTTGGCAGATTTACAAAATGTGGTTATATTTCGTACTTCACTGAAGAGCGCTAAAACTTGTTCGAGATGGTTCTCCGACATGCTAGGGAAATGTTGCACCTTCTGCAACTGTGAACGAATCAGCAGTTCTGGTCGCCCGAAATTGAATTTTAGTTCGTTTAAAATATCTTCAACGTTTTCAGGAAATACCAGAAGCGAAGGTGACCGTTTGGCATCACCTCTCAAGGCCTTCTGCAGACGAATGAGGTTTTGGCGGGCGTTGTAGTTAAATTCTCTCCTTGAGTCGACGTAACTGGCAAAAAATAGAGGCCGAACCTTGAGATTGCCGTCGAAATGTGGTAGTGGATATAACTTCGCACGGTACAAATTGGAAGATTCTATACCATAAGGCGCAGGTGGTGAAAGTTGAAGTGGTGCAAACGAATGTGGATGCTGCGTCACAAAAGCGTGCGGCGATGGCTGATGCGGCGAATATGATGGTATACACGATGTTGGTACATGCGACACAAGTACTGACACATGCAGTTGCTGCGGCGCTTGTTCCGGTATACGCAGTTGCTGTGTCTCTAAGGGCGACATATGTGTCATGTTACGTGTAGATGATAGGGCACATAATCTTGTGCAAACAAATGATGTGATGCATTGACTGATGCGCCGTCCAAGCCTGACATATAATACAAATGCAACGTTGACACTAATAACGGTTTTCATGATATTTAAATAAAAAAATTGCTAGTTACGCAAAAGATTTCTGCAAAAAATCACACAATTGTTCACGATTTTATTTGGCGTATATTAATGCTTATAAAAGTAAATGTAACAAAAATAGTAAGGTATGGAATGTTCGTGTTCTCCTTTTATACAAAAGTAACGGTAGATTACGACAATACGGCATACATATGTGTAAATACCAAAATTACATATAGATAAAGGAATGATAAATAAAGTACATGCAAGTAAAATGTGTAGAGTGGTGAAATTTTGTATTTTGCAATCCATAAATTTCGCCGTGCTGCGAGATCTTCTAAATTTCGATGTTTATTGCGACATCCCACAGAGCGCTTAATCTTCAGCGGCTAGCTTGCTGACTGGACGACGAATGACTCCATGAGATGTCTGTTTCGCTGCGCTTCGAACTCGGTTGTCTCTTCAAGGGAAGACTCCGACCACCTTTCCCATCTCCCAGCGACTTCTCGGCAATGTGGGGTCGCACACTATCACAAGCTGGTCCAGCTGGAAAGAATCGGATTCCTTGTTCCAATTGGGGCGACACAACATCTTTGGCAAGTATTCCACCATCCATCGCTTCCAAATTCGGTCCATCAGGTTTTGGGCAATCTTCCATTGCTTTCGTGGCAAGATGTGCCTCTTATACTAGCTCGGTGTTTGCGTTGAGTTCATGCATCCAATTAAAACATGATTTGGAGTAAGTGGCTCTTCGTCGTCTGGGCTGAGCGGTATATCGGTGACGGGTTGACTATTAACAATATTCTCTGCTTCTATGATGAAAGAGTCTGTTGAAGTTCCTCTGCTATCTTCAGATTAATAGGTTTTGCAGTCATACATGTAAATAGAGCAACCCAACGCTTCTCCGTTCTTCGGCCAATTGTAACTAAAAATTATCCGAAGTAGTATGCACCAGCATATAAAAACAGACGCACATAGGGAGTCAAGCGATCCGCCGGCAGTTGTCCTATTAGTGGCACAGTATGTTTAGCAGACCAGCGTATGCAGATCGGACAATATTGCTTAATCGATAGAAATAGTCTTCCTGCGGATGGTACCCAATATTTCTGCCGCATTTCATTAATGACCAGGTGGTCGTTTTGATGATGTCTTCTTGCCTGAAACTGATGCATTATAAGACGTGTTACGTAGTGCTTTTGTGGAAGTATGATAGGGCGTCGGGCTGACAATGGTAAACAGTAGGCAGCATCGATTCGTCCACTGACTGTTATGATACCGTCGTCATCTATGAATATTGTAAGTTTGTGGATGCAGGTACTTTTCGGCAGTAATTGCTTCGCTTTCAACGCTGACACTTCAGTTGGAAAACATTCGCGCAGAATGTGATCACAATTTAGAGCCACTCAAATAGATAACTGTATTGTTAAAGATTTTGAATGTACGTTAGTTAATAATAATTTATCTGTGTATTTTCAAAACATTGCTGGTATGCGAACAAAATCTAAAGAAGTTTTTTTTAGCCACAAGCCGTTGCGAGTATGACGTTTACGTTATTGTTGAATCTTGGCTTAATCAATACTTTTTTGACGCTGAGTATTTCAATCCAATCTTGTTCCATACATACCGTAAGGACAGGGATGGAAATAAAACCCGATTGCTCTAGAGGAGGTGGAGTTCTAATCGCTATAAAACGTGCCATTCGCTCATCAAAGGTTGATCTTACAAGTTTTGACTCTTTACTTGATCAACTTTGCGTATGTATCTATGGAGCCTATGGAAAAATGTTTGTATGTGTATCCTATATCCCCCCTGGAAGTTCGGAGTCGTTATATACCGCGCATACAAATAATATTGTTAGTTTGTGTGAAAATAATGAAGCAAGTTATTTTTGCATTTTAGGGGATTTCAACCTCAATAAAATTGTATGGTCTAATCTACAAAATAATGGATATCTTACCCCAACTAATGTAAATACCACTTTTGAAATAAACTTTATAGACAGTATTTTTAGCTTATTGTTTTAGCTTGTTCAAATTAATTCATTTTTTAATAAAATTGGTAACATTTTAAATCTAATTTTTGTTAATGAGGATTTAATTTTTCATATAAGTGAATGTAATTTTCCAATTTGTAAATCGGATATGCATCATGTGCCTTTAACTTTTTCTTTAGAATTTTTTGATTCGGTTTCTGCCGACACTAACAATACTATGTAAGTCTTTTGATTTCCGTAGTGCAAATCATGATACCCTGAACGCTGAAATCCATAAAATTGATTGGAGTTCAATATTTCGTGCTAAAAGTATTTCTGAGTGTTTTGAAGTTTTTCTGTTTAAGTTGTCTGAAATTTTTCATAATAACCTTTCTCTTCTTCCTGATCGGGTGCATAAGCTCCCTTGGTATACGAAAAACCTTAAAAAGTTAAAGAATCAGAGGAATACATTTTATAAATTATTTAAATCTACAAATAATGAATGCTTTAAATAAAAGTATGTAGATTACATGACCCGGTTCAATGTCCTTGACACATTTTTATATAATCGTTACATATTGCGTTTCGAAGATGAACTAAAATCGAATGCTAAGGCTTTTTGGAAATATATTCGATCTAAGAAAGGCTGCTCAAATATTCCAGCTTGTATGATCTACAATGATAAACGCTCTGAAAGTTTATCTGATTCGGCGGCCTTGTTTGCGGATTTCTTTAAATCCAACTTTGTTTCGGATACTGAGGTATCGGGTATACCTCATCATACTGACTCTCGGTTATTGATTTTGGTTCATTGTTTTTAACTGAGTTGGATATTATAGATGCCATTTTTTCTTTGAATCGTCATTAAAAATGGACTTGGATGGGCTCAATACTTTCTTTCTCAAAAAATGCAGTTTCTCTGTTTGTGTGCCATTGCTTTATATCTTCAATCTCTCACTCTCGACGGGTGAGTTCAATGATCGCTGGAAACTTACTTCCATCACAAGTCAGGCAATAAAAATGATGTACGAAATTACAGCCCAATTTCGAAACTAACTACTTGTTCTAAACTCTTTGAAAAGCTTGTACATAATAAAATAATTTTTTCTATTAATAATATAATAGACACCAATCAGCATGGTTTAATTAGTGGGCGTTCCACAGTTACGAACCTAGCAGTTTTTACCCAGTATTGCATCTCGACGTTTAAAAGTGGATGGCAAGTTGATACGATTTACACTGATTTTTCAAAAGCATTTCACCCCGTTTCCCATAATATCCTCTGTAGAAAACTTGAATGCTTAGGCTTCCACTCAATTTTTCTTTCCTGGTTGAAATCTTATCTCTCTAATAGAAAATCGTTTGTTCAAATTGAAAATGCCATGTCTTACACGTTTGTAGCCGCTATAGGTTTCCACAGGGCAGCATTATTGGTCCTATTTTATTTTCGCTTTTCATTAATGACATTGGAGATTGTTTTTACCGTTCCAAGTTTTTATTATATGCAGATGATTTAAAGTTGTTTAGTAAAATAACTTCTTCTTCGGATATATTTCTAATACAACAAGATCTAAACAACCTATTCGCTTGGTGCGTCAGTAATAAATTATCTCTTAATTTAAATAAATGCTTCCATGTCACTTATTCTAAATCTCCAAATCGTATTCCATCGTCATACACTTTATCGAATGCCACTCTTTCCGCTGTTCTAGAGTTTTCTGACCTCGGGGTAGTATTTGACACTGTATTTAACTTTGTCAATCACACTAGCTTTATTATTCTTAAGGCTTATGCTAACTTAGCTTTTCTGCGATGTTATGGGAGGGATTTTAAAGACCCATACACTAGGAAAATTTTGTATAACTCCTTAGTCCGCTCCAAGCTCGAATATGCCTCTCTAATTTGGAACCCTATTTATGCATCTCACTCTAATAGCATTGAAAGAGTACAACGGAATTTCATTCGTTTCGCCTTGCAACCTCTTAACTTTGCTGATCCTTTACCCTCCTATAGTGCGCATTGCATGCTTATAGATTTAAAGTCCTTACCAAATAGGCGTACCATTCACTCTTTGATGTTTGTTTATGATCTTATTTGTGGCTCTATTGACTGCCCGGATATTCTAGGACTCTACGCTTTAATTATCCGTTTAATGTCAGTGCAGGAAAATCGAATTATAATAACTTTGCTCCCATTAAATGAGCACTCACTGAACTAAATTTCATATATACATCACTTGATCTTGATTTTGCTATGCCAAGATGCATTTTCCGCTCTAGAATTGAATCTCACTACAAATAATAAATGTTTATCTAGTATGTAAGAACTATTCATAAGTACTTTTCTGTATCTAGTCAGTAAGGTTTTGTAACCATTGACTTAAATAAATGAAATGAAATGAAAATATCATTGGTTGTCAGTTTCAAAATCTCAGCTATTCGGTGCTTAACGAAAGGTTTGTACTTACGCTCGTTAGACCGTATCCACATTATCGCCGTTTGGGAGTCGCTTCAGAATATGCAGCGGTGAATGTGGAAGTCATGGCTTCGTTCTAGGAACGTTTTAAGAAGGCACCCCAAAATGGCAGCCTGCAGTTCTAAACGAGGAATTGTCATTCCTTTTACAGGAGCACAGCGAGATTTGAAGCAGATGAATTCAACGCGCACTTGATTGCTTTGCCGCATTCGTAAATAAGCGACGGTGGCATATGCTTTAGAACTTGCGTCTACGAAAATGTGATGATAAACTTCGTTGGCAATCGGCTGCAGCTTTCCATAGCATCGTGGTATTGAAAGGTTTTGATGGTTTGGAACTTGGCCCACCAAGTTGACCATTAGTTGCTGAGATGATTACGCAAGTGCTCGTCCCACTGGATTTTCTGCTTCCACGTAGCTTGTATCAATAGCTTCCCGGCGATTGTTATGCAGGTAAGGAAGGCAAAGGAATCGTAGATCGACATCAGGCTCGCAAGTAGTTCTCGTTTTGTAGGTGGACGTTTGGACAGCAGTATTTCAGGCGCAATTTTATAAAATTGAAAGCAACACTCAAACCATTACGTCTTCAAGTTCCAGTACATTCCCAATATATATTGTCAACGTTCGCTTGTTTGTCCATGCAGATGGTCGCTGTGTTCGCATTATTGGAACCATTTAAACGTTTCCGCAAATTTTTATTATAAGATACGAAATCCCTAACTTAAACCCACCGGCCGTATTTATGAGTATTGCCTTTTTCAATGTCGTCTTCCTTCTCTGAGTGAAAACTTATCAGCAAGTCATTCACGAAAGTATTGCTCAACAACGCATCTGCTCCCTTTGGCATCGTTCACGTAAACTGCAATGCGTTGGTATTTTAACATGCTCAGCGCAACACGGCGAGCAAGCAGCACCGAAAATCTTAGAGGTCTTCGCGTAAACTCGTATTTGTTTACGGTCGTCGCCGTTCCTCCATGGGAACCTTTGTGCGCTTGTGAAAAGTGACGGCGCCTCGTCTGGGCCCAGCAATTCTAAGTTGAGTGATGTATTTGATGACATTGCAGCTGCATCAAAAACTATGCGGAGCTTCCCGGGTTCGTGCGGAGTCGTGACACCAAAATGAGGGAGATACCAGTATTTTCAGTATTGGTATCGACTTCAACTGCGGATAGTTCTTTCGCGTAACACTTCTTTATGTAAGTCGTCATCCCTTTAATGTAGTCTTGAGCAACTTTTTTATTTTTCTTCATCTTATTTTCTATACCAAGCAAACGTCCCTTGGCCATGTAGTAGCCCGGTCGAAATCTAGTTTCGTCTCGTTTCCACAACAAACCGATCTCGTACCTGTCGCCAATCTTAACCGTTGTTGCTTTTAGAATGGCTTTTGCTCGAATGTCATCATCGCCTTCTGTAATCGCTGCTTTTACACCCAGATTTTCTTGTGTTACGTACTCTTCAACCATAGTGCACATTTTATTTGACAGGAGTGGTTCTTTTATCATGAAGACCCTCGGTCTACTGGCTTCCAGTTCATCAATTGAACCGTACGCCAACCATCCCAGCTTCGTTTCTGCAGAAATTAGCTGATTCGGCCCGTTGGTTACAGTTTTCTTGGCAATACCGAGAAAGCTGTTATCCAAACCAATAGTAAAGTTGGTTTCACATTGCTGTATCTAGCGACTTGTAAATTACGAAAACGGCGGTAGTTTTCAAATGACTGCTTTGGCAGATTCAAACATTTAACATTACGTGACTTGAAATTATGACAGTCTTCCAGTGTGTGCGACTGGTTACAAGCCACACATGGCGGCTTCTCTGGTTGAATTGAGTGACCATCACTACTATGTATAAAACGGCGAGTAGTTGTAACTTTTTGGCATTCTAAAAGGTGCTGGCAGTTCACTCCTCAGCTATTTTTGGCATTATGGCGATAAGTTTGGCTAAATTACCAACCCATTCGACGAAAATCCCCACGGTTGCAAATGCCGACACCGGAGATGGATGTTTGCTCCACTCAAAATATTTTGAGGGTGAAAGCTTCGAAATAAGTTGATCCAAAAATGTCGGATTCACCAGATGCTGCTCACATTATGCAGATTTACAAAATGCGGTTATATTTCGTACTTCACTGGAGAGCGATAAAACTTTTTCGAGATGGTTCTCCGACATGCTAGGGAATTGTTGCACCTTCTGCAACTTTGAATGAATCAGCAGTTCTGGTAGCCCGAAATTGAATTTTAGTTCGTTTAATATATCTTCAACGTTTTCAGGAAATACCAGAAGCAATCTGACTGACCGTTTGGCATCTCTCGTTGACAGACGTAACTGGCAAAAAATAGAGGCCAAACCTCGAGATTGCCGTCGAAATCTGGTAGTGGATATAACTTCGCACGGTACAATGTGGAAGATTCAATACCATAAGGCGAAAGTGGTGAAAGTTGAAGTGGTGCAAACGCATGTGGATGCTGTGTCACAAACGCGTGCGGCGATGGCTGATGCGGTAAATATGATGGTATACATGTCGACAATTTATGTGACGCAAGGGCTGTCGTATGTGGTTTCTGCGGCGATGGCTGATGCGACGCATTGGCTGGTATACACGATGTTTGTTCATGCGAATCAAGTACTGACACATGCAGTTGCTGGGGCGCTTGTTCCGGTATACGCAGTTGCAGTGACTCTAAGTGCGACATATGTGTCATGTTACGTGTAGATGACGGGGCACATAATCTTGTGCAAACAAATGATGTGATGCATTGACTGATGCGCCGTCCAATAAAAATGCACCGTTGACACTAATAACGGTTTTTATGATATTTAAATAAAAAAATTACTAGTTGCGCAAACGATTTTAGCAAAAAATCACACGATTGTTTACGATTTTATTTGGCGTACATTAATGCTTATAAAATGGCAAAGTAAATGTAGCAAAAAGAGTAAAGTATCGAATGTTCGTGTTCTCCTTTTATACAAAAGTAACGGTAGATTGCGACATACATATGTATGTGTAAATACCAAAATTACATATAGATAAAGGAATGATAAATAAAGTACATGAAAGTAAAATGTGAAGTGTAACTTATCAACTCATCTGGCCATTTTTTTTCATCAAGCTGTAGAAATTCATGCCCCGCTAACCATCGATGTGAAAAACATTGTGTAAATGTTGCTTGTGTTGCGTCGTCTGCCACGTTGGCGTGTGAGGGCAACCAGCGCCCCATATCATTGATTGTCAGTTTCAAAATCTCAGCTATTTGGTGCTTAACGAAAGGTTTGTACTTACGCTCGTTAGACCGTATCTACATTATCACCGTTTGGGAGCCGCTTCAGAATATGCAGCGGTGAATGTTGAAGTCATGGCTTCGTTCTATGAACGTTTTAAGAGGGCACCCCAAAATGGTAGCCTGCAGTTCTAAACGTGGAATTGTCATTCCTTTAACAGGAGCACAGCAAGATTTGAAGCAGATGAATGCAACGCGCATGTGATTGCTTTGCCGCATTCGTAAATAAAAGACGGTGGCATATGCTTTAGAACTTGCGTCTACGAAAATGTGGTGCTGTACTTCGTTAGCAATCGGCTGCATCTTTCCATAGCATCGTGGTATTGAAAGCGTTTTGATGGTTTGGCACTTAGCCCACCAAGTTGACCATAAGTTGCTGAGATGATTACGCAAGTGCTCGTCCCACTGGATTTTCTGCTTCCACGTAGCTTGTATCAATAGCTTCCCGGCGATTGTTATGCAGGTAAGGAAGGCAAAGGAATCGTAGGTCGACATCAGGCTCGCAAGTAGTTCTCGTTTTGTAGGTCGACGTTTGGACTGCAGTATTTCATGTATGTCTTCAAGTTCCAGTACATTCCCAATATATATTGTCAACGTTCGCTTGTTTGTCCATGCAGATGGTAGCTGTGTTCGCCGTATTGTAACCATTTAAACGTTTCTGCAAATTTTTATTATTAGATACGAAATCCTTAACTTAAACCCACCGGCCGCATTTATGAGGATTGCCTTTTTCAATCTCGTCTTCCTTCTCTGAGTGAAAAGTTATCACCAAGTCATCCACGAAGGTATTGCTCAACAACGCATCCCTTTCGCATCGTTGACGTAAACTGCAATGCGTTGGTGTTTTTAACATGCTCAGCGCAACACGGCGAGCAAGCAGCACCAAAAATCATGGAGGTCATCGCGTAAACTCGTATTTGTGTAGAGTCGTCGCCGTTCCTCCATAGGAACCTTTGTGCGTGCTGGTCGTCTGCTCTAATTAGAACTTATGAGATCATATCTTCGATATCTCCCGCAACGGCCACTGTTCCTTCACGGAATCGGTGGATTATGACGAAAAGCGACTGCTTCTGGTCCGGGCGGTTGAGAAATTCTAAGTTGAGCGATGTATTTGATGACATTGCAGCTGCATCAAAAACTATGCGGAGCTTCCCGGGTTTGTGCGGATTCGTGACACCGAAATGGGAGAGATATCAGTATTTTCAGTATTGGTATCGACTTCAACTGCGGATAGTTCTTTCGCGTAACCCTTCTTGATGTAAGTCGTCATCCCTTTAATGTAGTCTTCAGCAAAATTTTTAATTTTCTTCATCTTTTTTTTCTATACCACGCAAACGTCTCTTGGCCATGTATAGTCTCGTCTCGTTTCCACAATAAACCGATCTCGTACCTGTTGCCAATCTTAACAGTTGTTGCTTTTAGAATGGCTTTTGCTCGAATGTCATCATAGAATTCTGTAATCGCTGCATTTACACCCAGATTTTCTTGTGTTAGGTACTCTTCAACCATAGTGCACATTTTATTTGACAGGAGTGGTTCTTTTATCATGAAGACCCTCGGTCTAGTGGCTTCCAGTTCATCAATTGGACCGTACGCCAAGCATCCCAGCTTCGTTTCTGCAGAAATAAGCTGATTCGGCCTGTTGGTTACTGTTTTCACGGCAATACCGAGAAAGCTGTTATCCAAACCCAAGAGTAAAGTTGGTTTCACATTAATGTATCTAGCGACTGGTAAATTACGAAAATGGCGATAGATTTCAAATGACTGCTTTAGCAGATTCAAACATTTAACTGTGCGACCGTTCTTCAGAGGGAATATAATACCTCCATGATTCCCCTGTACTTCCACCGATACGATGCGAGAATTCTCGGTTGCTGCGTTCTCACCGTACCATTATAGCGTAAGTAATGATGACTGCCCATTCAGTCACAGCTGGTTCGCAACATCTTCTTCCAGTAGTAAAATTGAAGAGCCTTCGTCAACCAGGGCATGTGTTTTCAAGTCGCCTACGCAGTGTAACTGGTATAATTTTAAATAAAATGGAACAACACTCACCTTGGCAACTTTGGACGACTTCCGAACCATTTGCAACGTTGACAACATTCTATGTTACACGCCTTCCTCTTACGGAATCTTTGTAAGTTGTGCCCTGCTTGCAGGCATGAGTTATATATATCCACACATGTATTTAGTTATATGTACATTTGTACAGATACATTTGTTAGGTAGTAAACAGCAGAGAAAACATAAATATGTATGTATAGATATAAGTATTAGTTATAGATATCCACAAATGTGTACAAATATATATTAGTTGTACACATATATATTTAGTTATATGTACAGATACATTTGTTTACTACCTGAGTGCAGCAGAGTACTAGTTATAGAAAGTCACACATGTGTACAAATGCTTATGGTTATCAGTAAAAATCAGAACAATAGAATATAAATACAAATAGCCCCGAAACCCTAAATGTTTCCCTTCCTTTGTTAAAAGTAGATAGGTACACATAAGATTTGGAAAACAACTTACCTGCGCGTCGGTACTAGCATAAGTATAAATAGAAGTAGTTTGAAAAAGAAGAACAGAATAAATTTACCGCTGAGCACAGATCACCGCACCGTGTTTAACCACTTATTTAATTGGCGCCCAACGAGTTTTTGTAAGTCTGTTCGCAAAATCCTTATGTCAGGATAATAGAACAGCAGAAAAACACCCTAAAACAAAACAATCGAGTGAAATCGAAAATCGTGAACACATTTTTCCTCAAACTCATCGGGAAAAAAAAGAGAGGTCAACAATCCCACGCCAAGGACAACGGGACATGAAGGTGTATTTATGACAAGCGAAAAAAATAGGTGTAAAATGTCGTTAACCGCAGAAACCATTACCGATTTGGTTAGTCAAATCACTACAGCTGTAGCGAATCAGCTGGAACAGCACGTATCTGAACAGATTAGGCAGGTGCAAGCTAATTTTGACGCGTTGAGTTTAAATGTTTCTCCGCCAAAAGCTTTGAGGTACGAGGACATAGGGATAGATACAAATATCCAATGCGATATTGGACTCGATGTTGTGAAGACTGTAC
This sequence comes from Philophylla caesio, assembly GCA_963971545.1. Lineage (NCBI taxonomy): Eukaryota > Metazoa > Arthropoda > Insecta > Diptera > Tephritidae > Philophylla > Philophylla caesio. Next base: position 4,775,092 of record OZ020605.1, read on the forward strand.
CAGAGTTTTCCGGTGAGTCGGTCCGATATCCATCATGGCGACAGTCTGCAAAAGCAGCTATGAAGCCTTACGAAAAACACTTAGGCTCAAATAGGTATTATCAGGCCATAGCTATAATACGAAATAAAACAACAGGAGTGGCGGATACCATGTTATCATCGTTTAGCACGCCTCTGAACTTTGATGCTATAATAGCAAGGCTTGACCAAACATACTCGGACAAAAGACCGTTATATCTTCTACAGCAAGAACTCTCCACTTTGCGACAGGGAAGACGATCCATTACGGACTATTATGATTCAGTAGAGAAGCATCTGACACTTCTTACAAATAAAGCAGTTATGCAATATAACGGGGACAGAGAAGCTTTGAAAATTCTTAATGAGAAGTATAGGAATGATGCCTTACGTGTTTTCATATCAGGGTTAAATCGACCCCTTAATGATATTTTGTTTTCAAGTCGACCGGCAGATTTATCAACCGCTTCAGCCTAACACAAGAATTGGAAATGAATCAACAACGCTATACATTTGCTAACGCATTTGCAAATAGAAACAATGGTTCTTACCCAATGTCTCATCCTCAATATCGCACGGCACATAATCATGAGGGACAGTCTTGTCACAACCACAACCAGAGCCTATGGATGTTGATCCCTGGTTTTCTCGGCTAAACAATGCGCATAATAATAGGCAGCAAACGCGCTTAATAAATTTCAATCGTTCTAACTATAGAACAAGATCAGGAAATCCTCAAAGACAAATCAATAATAATAGAAATAATAATAGATAAAATAATTGTGGTCAGCATGTGAATCATTACCAAACATATGAAAGTGAAGGAATGAAGAATACTTCCAAGGATAGTCGCACTAATTTTTTAAATAATAATTCTCAATTGCCGTATGTGCTAATTAAAATAAGTAATGGGAAAGAACTTAAATTACTTATTGACACGGGAACAGCGAAAAATTATGTATTTAACCATGAATTTTTAATGTCATGCAAAAAACTGGAAAAACCTTTCAGTTTATCATCCATTAATGGTACCACAACCATTTTCGAAAAATGTTAGATAGAAGTATCTGGTACAATAACAGAATTCTATATTTTAAAAGATCTAGAAAGTTTTGATGGAATCATAGGATTTGATTTCCTTCGGCAAATTGGCGGAGTTTTAAATACAAATACAGGATATTTGAATTATAAGAATGGCAGGGAACATATAAGTTCTTTGGAATGTGTTAAAATTAGTAAATTGCAAATTATTGTCGAAAATGTTCCGCCCCAGCCAAACTTAAAGTTTCAAAATATGTTAAAATCATATGAAAAAGTATTTGCAGACCCAGAAGAAGCTTTACCGTATAACACTAAAATAGTGGCGACAATCAAAACAACAACTAACGAACCTATTTATTCGAAATCTTATCCTTATCAAATGTCTGCAACAAAATTTGTAAATTCCGAAGTCGAGTCACTTCTCGCTAACAAAATCATACGCAAAAGTCGCTTTCCCTATAACAACCCAGTGTGGGTTGTAGACAAAAAAGGAATTGATGAGTCAGGTAGCAAAAAGCTACGGATGGTAATAGATTTTCGCAAATTAAATGAAAAAACTATTTCTGACCGGTATCCAATTCCTGACACAAATGTCATTCTGACGTATCTTGGAAAATCAAAGTATTTTACAACGATCGAGAGAAAACAGCCTTCTCCGTGAATAACGGCAAGTATGAATTTTGCAGGTTACACTTTGGGTTGAAAAATGCTCCTAGTATTTTTCAGAGAGCGATAGACGACATATTGAGAGAAGATATAGGGGCACGTTCTCATGTTTACATTGATGATGTAATACTTTTCTTTTTCAATATTGAGTCTCACATATACGATATAGAGAGTATCATTAAAAAACTGCTGGATGCCAATATGAGAATAGCATTGGAAAAATGCAAATTTTTCAGAACTAGCGTAGAGTTCCTTGGTTTTATAGTCTCCGAGAATGGCCTTAAGACAGCTGAGAATTAAACACTTGGCATATTAAAATTTGACGAACCCAAAACTCTTCGAGCATTACGCTCCTTTTTGGGACTGTCAGGATATTATAGGAGATTTATTCGAGTTTATGCGAAAATTGCAAAGCCGTTAACGGAAATATTAAGGGGAGAAAACAGCCATATAAACACGAAGCATTCAAGTAGTAAACAAATAACATTGTCAAAGGAGGCCCAAAAGGCGTTTAATAAACTAAAAGAAATCCTTGCATCTGAAGATATTACTTATCGCTTTCCAGATTTTAGGAAACCTTTTGATTTAACCACCGACGCTTCTTCTGTAGCAATCGGAGCTGTACTATCGCAGGGGAAAAGACCTATAACCTTTATATTTTCCTTACCAACACCTGAGAAAGAGAGAATTTGAGAGCTTTTACTAAAAGTTCAGAACCAACAAAATGAGATTCATAATAATAATCGTATGGATAGAAAATTCTTCCCAGGTCAAACAATTTTTATTAAGTTAGACAAACGAAGAAATAGCTATTTATGACACCTACATATATCTTGTACATACCATAAACATAACTGAACTTGAGGAAATGGCCCTTGACGTATCCAACCTTAAAAAGCTTTTCGATAACCAGGAGAAAAAGGAATACTTGGAGGCCGATGCCAACGAGATGCTTCGCCTCATTAATGCACTGAGCTTTCGCAGTAGAAAAACTAGATCAATAAAATTTTTAGGTTCCGCATTGAAATTTGTTGCTGGTACCCCGGATCACAGTGATTTTGAGATATTAGGAGAAAGGCAAACAAGGCTAATAGAGGCTGAAAACCAGCAGATAGAGATAAATGCTGATTTAGTAAATAAGATAAACGAGTTAACTTCTCAAATTAATAAACTCAAATACAATCATTACGAGAAAGTAGAAAATAAAATGTATCCAGACTTATTTCAGATAATAGCTGTTCGTAATCAAAGAGTAATCTCGCTTCTCACTAATGTTGTCTATTCAGTTACGCTCGCTAAATTAAATATAGTAAATAATGTAATTTTATCAGATAACGAAATTAAGAAAGTATTAAGTCAAGAAAATTACTGACTAGGTATAAGTGCTCTTATGGCTGCTGGAAATGTTAAGATCTACTCTAATAATGAGATATTAATATATTTGGTAAAAATACCAAAAGTGTATTCTGTTTGTCCATTAATAGAAATTTTCCCTGTAGTATACAATAACACGATATTAGATTTAAGAAATAAATATGCTGCTTAATACGGGAAATACCGTAGTCCGCTTTATAACTGCAAGGAAACTGTAACTATCCCTTTCTGTCAAATTGATACATTTGATTCCTGCATGTACCAAATGCTAAACAACATTTCGGCAACCTGTAAGACAACCACAACATACCATGTACCTCCGTTTATCCAAATCGACGAAAACATTCTGTTAGTCAACGACCAGAATATAATCTTAACCGAAGGAAACCAAACGAATGAATTGATGGGGACATTCTTAATAATGTACGACAACGATATTTTAATAAATAATACAAAGTACCCGGTGAGCGAAAAAAGTCCATCTATGGTGCCTGAATTAACGAACCGCTTCAAATTGAATATTTCCGAGCATGCCACTATCCCAACGCTGCCTTACCTGCATCAAATACATATACAAAACCTACAGAAGATAAAAAAATTTAGTGAAGATGCATCAAAAGGAAATATGTATTGGTATGTCCTCATTTCAATAACTGGTACATTAATAACAACCATAGTTGTGTGCCTAAAATGTAAAAGATCGGATACAGTAATCAGCACATTTGCCAACCCATCGCAGCCAAATAACCTGCTTACAAATGATCATTTTGACCTGATGTTGAAAACTATCGAAGGCAACCTAAATCAGATTCGGGCCGCATCTGTTTAAGGGAGGGGATAGTTATAGATATCCACACATGTATTTAGTTATATGTACATGTGTACAGCTACATTTGTTTACTTCCTAAGTGCAGCAGAGAAAACATAAATATGTCTGTATAGTTATAAGTACTAGTTATAGAAAGTCACACATGTGTACAAATACTTATGGTTATCAGTAAAAATCAGAACAATAGAATATAAATACAAATAGCCCCGAAACCCTAAATGTTTCCCTTCCTTTGTTAAAAGTAGATAGGTACACATAAGATTTGGAAAACAACTGACCTGCGCGTCGGTACTAGCATAAGTATAAATAGAAGTAGTTTGAAAAAGAAGAACAGAATAAATTTACCGCTGAGCACAGATCACCACACCGTGTTTAACCACTTATTTAATTGGCGCCCAACGAGTTTTTGTAAGTCTGTTCGCAAAATCCTTATGTCAGGATAATAGAACAGCAGAAAAACACCCTAAAACAAAACAATCGAGTGAAATCGAAAATCGTGAACACATTTTTCCTCAAACTCATCGGGAAAAAAAGAGAGGTCAACAATCCCACGCCAAGGACAACGGGACATGAAGGTGTATTTATGACAAGCGAAAAAAATAGGTGTAAAATGTTGTAAACCGCAGAAGCCATTACCGATTTGGTTAGTCAAATCACTACAGCTGTAGCGAATCAGCTGGAACAGCACGTATCTGAACAGATTAGGCAGGTGCAAGCTAATTTTGACGCGTTGAGTTTAAATGTTTCTCCGCCAAAAGCTTTGAGGTACGAGGACATAGGAATAGATACAAATATCCAATGCGATATTGGACTCGATGTTGTGAAGACTGTACCAGAGTTTTCCGGTGAGTCGGTCCGATATCCATCATAGCGACAGTCTGCAAAAGCAGCTATGAAGCCTTACGAAAAATACTTAGGCTCAAATAGGTATTATCAGGCCATAGCTATAATACGAAATAAAACAACAGGAGTGGCGGATACCATGTTATCATCGTTTAGCACGCCTCTGAACTTTGATGCTATAATAGCAAGGCTTGACCAAACATACTCGGACAAAAGACCGTTATATCTTCTAGAGCAAGAACTCTCCACTTTGCGACAGGGAAGACGATCCATTACGGACTATTATGATTCAGTAGAGAAGCATCTGACACTTCTTACAAATAAAGCAGTTATGCAATATAACGGGGACAGAGAAGCTTTGAAAATTCTTAATGAGAAGTATAGGAATGATGCCTTACGTGTTTTCATATCAGGGTTAAATCGACCCCTTAATGATATTTTGTTTTCAAGTCGACCGGCAGATTTATCAACCGCTTCAGCCTAACACAAGAATTGGAAATGAATCAACAACGCTATACATTTGCTAACGCATTTGCAAATAGAAACAAAGATTCATACCGAATGTCTCATCCTCAATATCGCACGGCACATAATCATGAAAGGACAGTCTTGTCACAACCACAACCAGAGCCTATGGATGTTGATCCCTGGTTTTCTCGGCTAAACAATGCGCATAATAATAGGCAGCAAACGCGCTTAATAAATTTCAATCGTTCTAACTATAGAACAAGATCAGGAAATCCTCAAAGACAAATCAATAATAATAGTAATAATAATAGATAAAATAATTGTGGTCAGCATGTGAATCATTACCAAACATATGAAAGTGAAGGAATGAAGAATACTTCCAAGGATAGTCGCACTAATTTTTTAAATAATAATTCTCAATTGCCGTATGTGCTAATTAAAATAAGTAATGGGAAAGAACTTAAATTACTTATTGACACGGGAACAGCGAAAAATTATGTATTTAACCATGAATTTTTAATGTCATGCAAAAAACTGGAAAAACCTTTCAGTTTATCATCCATTAATGGTACCACAACCATTTTCGAAAAATGTTAGATAGAAGTATCTGGTACAATAACAGAATTCTATATTTTAAAAGATCTAGAAAGTTTTGATGGAATTATAGGATTTGATTTCCTTCGGCAAATTGGCGGAGTTTTAAATACAAATACAGGATATTTGAATTATAATAATGGCAGGGAACATATAAGTTCTTTGGAATGTGTTAAAATTAGTAAATTGCAAATTATTGTCGAAAATGTTCCGCCCCAGCCAAACTTTAAGTTTCAAAATATGTTAAAATCATATGAAAAAGTATTTGCAGACCCAGAAGAAGCTTTACCGTATAACACTAAAATAGTGGCGACAATCAAAACAACAACTAACGAACCTATTTATTCGAAATCTTATCCTTATCAAATGTCTGCAACAAAATTTGTAAATTCCGAAGTCGAGTCACTTCTCGCTAACAAAATCATACGCAAAAGTCGCTTTCCCTATAACAACCCAGTGTGGGTTGTAGACAAAAAAGGAATTGATGAGTCAGGTAGCAAAAAGCTACGGATGGTAATAGATTTTCGCAAATTAAATGAAAAAACTATTTCTGACCGGTATCCAATTCCTGACACAAATGTCATTCTGACGAATCTTGGAAAATCAAAGTATTTTACAACGATCGAGAGAAAACAGCCTTCTCCGTGAATAACGGCAAGTATGAATTTTGCAGGTTACACTTTGGGTTGAAAAATGCTCCTAGTATTTTTCAGAGAGCGATAGACGACATATTGAGAGAAGATATAGGGGCACGTTGTCATGTTTACATTGATGATGTAATACTTTTCTTTTTCAATATTGAGTCTCACATATACGATATAGAGAGTATCATTAAAAAACTGCTGGATGCCAATATGAGAATAGCATTGGAAAAATGCAAATTTTTCAGAACTAGCGTAGAGTTCCTTGGTTTTATAGTCTCCGAGAATGGCCTTAAGACAGCTGAGAATTAAACACTTGGCATATTAAAATTTGACGAACCCAAAACTCTTCGAGCATTACGCTCCTTTTTGGGACTGTCAGGATATTATAGGAGATTTATTCGAGTTTATGCGAAAATTGCAAAGCCGTTAACGGAAATATTAAGGGGAGAAAACAGCCATATAAACACGAAGCATTCAAGTAGTAAACAAATAACATTGTCAAAGGAGGCCCAAAAGGCGTTTAATAAACTAAAAGAAATCCTTGCATCTGAAGATATTACTTATCGCTTTCCAGATTTTAGGAAACCTTTTGATTTAACCACCGACGCTTCTTCTGTAGCAATCGGAGCTGTACTATCGCAGGAGAAAAGACCTATAACCTTTATATTTTCCTTACCAACACCTGAGAAAGAGAGAATTTGAGAGCTTTTACTAAAAGTTCAGAACCAACAAAATGAGATTCATAATAATAATCGTATGGATAGAAAATTCTTCCCAGGTCAAACAATTTTTATTAAGTTAGACAAACGAAGAAATAGCTATTTATGACACCTACATATATCTTGTACATACCATAAACATAACTGAACTTGAGGAAATGGCCCTTGACGTATCCAACCTTAAAAAGCTTTTCGATAACCAGGAGAAAAAGGAATACTTGGAGGCCGATGCCAACGAGATGCTTCGCCTCATTAATGCACTGACCTTTCGCAGTAGAAAAACTAGATCAATAAAATTTTTAGGTTCCGCATTGAAATTTGTTGCTGGTACCCCGGATCACAGTGATTTTGAGATATTAGGAGAAAGGCAAACAAGGCTAATAGAGGCTGAAAACCAGCAGATAGAGATAAATGCTGATTTAGTAAATAAGATAAACGAGTTAACTTCTCAAATTAATAAACTCAAATACAATCATTACGAGAAAGTAGAAAATAAAATGTATCCAGACTTATTTCAGATAATAGCTGTTCGTAATCAAAGAGTAATCTCGCTTCTCACTAATGTTGTCTATTCAGTTACGCTCGCTAAATTAAATATAGTAAATAATGTAATTTTATCAGATAACGAAATTAAGAAAGTATTAAGTCAAGAAAATTACTGACTAGGTATAAGTGCTCTTATGGCTGCTGGAAATGTTAAGATCTACTCTAATAATGAGATATTAAAATATTTGGTAAAAATACCAAAAGTGTATTCTGTTTGTCCATTAATAGAAATTTTCCCTGTAGTATACAATAACACGATATTAGATTTAAGAAATAAATATGCTGCTTAATACGGGAAAAACCGTAGTCCGCTTTATAACTGCAAGGAAACTGTAACTATCCCTTTCTGTCAAATTGATACATTTGATTCCTGCATGTACCAAATGCTAAACAACATTTCGGCAACCTGTAAGACAACCACAACATACCATGAACCTCCGTTTATCCAAATCGACGAAAACATTCTGTTAGTCAACGACCAGAATATAATCTTAACCGAAGGAAACCAAACGAATGAATTGATGGGGACATTCTTAATAATGTACGACAACGATATTTTAATAAATAATACAAAGTACCCGGTGAGCGAAAAAAGTCCATCTATGGTGCCTGAATTAACGAACCGCTTCAAATTGAATATTTCCGAGCATGCCACTATCCCAACGCTGCCTTACCTGCATCAAATACATATACAAAACCTACAGAAGATAAAAAAATTTAGTGAAGATGCATCAAAAGGAAATATGTATTGGTATGTACTCATTTCAATAACTGGTACATTAATAACAACCATAGTTGTGTGCCTAAAATGTAAAAGATCGGATACAGTAATCAGCACATTTGCCAACCCATCGCAGCCAAATAACCTGCTTACAAATGATCATTTTGACCTGATGTTGAAAACTATCGAAGGCAACCTAAATCAGATTCGGGCCGCATCTGTTTAAGGGAGGGGATAGTTATAGATATCCACACATGTATTTAGTTATATGTACATGTGTACAGCTACATTTGTTTACTTCCTAAGTGCAGCAGAGAAAACATAAATATGTCTGTATAGTTATAAGTACTAGTTATAGAAAGTCACACATGTGTACAAATACTTATGGTTATCAGTAAAAATCAGAACAATAGAATATAAATACAAATAGCCCCGAAACCCTAAATGTTTCCCTTCCTTTGTTAAAAGTAGATAGGTACACATAAGATTTGGAAAACAACTGACCTGCGCGTTTGTACTAGCATAAGTATAAATATAAGTAGTTTGAAAAAGAAGAACAGAATAAATTTACCGCTTATTTAATTGGCGCACAACGAGTTTTTGTAAGTCTGTTCGCAAAATCCTTATGTCAGGATAATAGAACAGCAGAAAAACACCCTAAAACAAAAAAATCGAGTGAAATCGAAAATCGTGAACACATTTTTCCTCAAACTCATCGGGAAAAAAAAGAGAGGTCAACAATCCCACGCCAAGGACAACGGGACATGAAGGTGTATTTATGACAAGCGAAAAAAATAGGTGTAAAATGTTGTTAACCGCAGAAGCCATTACCGATTTGGTTAGTCAAATCACTACAGCTGTAGCGAATCAGCTGGAACAGCACGTATCTGAACAGATTAGGCAGGTGCAAGCTAATTTTGACGCGTTGAGTTTAAATGTTTCTCCGCCAAAAGCTTTGAGGTACGAGGACATAGGGATAGATACAAATATCCAATGCGATATTGGACTCGATGTTGTGAAGACTGTACCAGAGTTTTCCGGTGAGTCGGTCCGATATCCATCATGGCGACAGTCTGCAAAAGCAGCTATGAAGCCTTACGAAAAATACTTAGGCTCAAATAGGTATTATCAGGCCATAGCTATAATACGAAATAAAACAACAGGAGTGGCGGATACCATGTTATTATCGTTTAGCACGCCTCTGAACTTTGATGCTATAATAGCAAGGCTTGACCAAACATACTCGGACAAAAGACCGTTATATCTTCTAGAGCAAGAACTCTCCACTTTGCGACAGGGAAGACGATCCATTACGGACTATTATGATTCAGTAGAGAAGCATCTGACACTTCTTACAAATAAAGCAGTTATGCAATATAACGGGGACAGAGAAGCTTTGAAAATTCTTAATGAGAAGTATAGGAATGATGCCTTACGTGTTTTCATATCAGGGTTAAATCGACCCCTTAATGATATTTTGTTTTCAAGTCGACCGGCAGATTTATCAACCGCTTCAGCCTAACACAAGAATTGGAAATGAATCAACAACGCTATACATTTGCTAACGCATTTGCAAATAGAAACAAAGATTCATACCGAATGTCTCATCCTCAATATCGCACGGCACATAATCATGAAAGGACAGTCTTGTCACAACCACAACCAGAGCCTATGGATGTTGATCCCTGGTTTTCTCGGCTAAACAATGCGCATAATAATAGGCAGCAAACGCGCTTAATAAATTTCAATCGTTCTAACTATAGAACAAGATCAGGAAATCCTCAAAGACAAATCAATAATAATAGTAATAATAATAGATAAAATAATTGTGGTCAGCATGTGAATCATTACCAAACATATGAAAGTGAAGGAATGAAGAATACTTCCAAGGATAGTCGCACTAATTTTTTAAATAATAATTCTCAATTGCCGTATGTGCTAATTAAAATAAGTAATGGGAAAGAACTTAAATTACTTATTGACACGGGAACAGCGAAAAATTATGTATTTAACCATGAATTTTTAATGTCATGCAAAAAACTGGAAAAACCTTTCAGTTTATCATCCATTAATGGTACCACAACCATTTTCGAAAAATGTTAGATAGAAGTATCTGGTACAATAACAGAATTCTATATTTTAAAAGATCTAGAAAGTTTTGATGGAATCATAGGATTTGATTTCCTTCGGCAAATTGGCGGAGTTTTAAATACAAATACAGGATATTTGAATTATAATAATGGCAGGGAACATATAAGTTCTTTGGAATGTGTTAAAATTAGTAAATTGCAAATTATTGTCGAAAATGTTCCGCCCCAGCCAAACTTAAAGTTTCAAAATATGTTAAAATCATATGAAAAAGTATTTGCAGACCCAGAAGAAGCTTTACCGTATAACACTAAAATAGTGGCGACGAACCTATTTATTCGAAATCTTATCCTTATCAAATGTCTGCAACAAAATTTGTAAATTCCGAAGTCGAGTCACTTCTCGCTAACAAAATCATACGCAAAAGTCGCTTTCCCTATAACAACCCAGTGTGGGTTGTAGACAAAAAAGGAATTGATGAGTCAGGTAGCAAAAAGCTACGGATGGTAATAGATTTTCGCAAATTAAATGAAAAAACTATTTCTGACCGGTATCCAATTCCTGACACAAATGTCATTCTGACGAATCTTGGAAAATCAAAGTATTTTACAACGATCGAGAGAAAACAGCCTTCTCCGTGAATAACGGCAAGTATGAATTTTGCAGGTTACACTTTGGGTTGAAAAATGCTCCCAGTATTTTTCAGAGAGCGATAGACGACATATTGAGAGAAGATATAGGGGCACGTTGTCATGTTTACATTGATGATGTAATACTTTTCTTTTTCAATATTGAGTCTCACATATACGATATAGAGAGTATCATTAAAAAACTGCTGGATGCCAATATGAGAATAGCAATGGAAAAATGCAAATTTTTCAGAACTAGCGTAGAGTTCCTTGGTTTTATAGTCTCCGAGAATGGCCTTAAGACAGCTGAGAATTAAACACTTGGCATATTAAAATTTGACGAACCCAAAACTCTTCGAGCATTACGCTCCTTTTTGGGACTGTCAGGATATTATAGGAGATTTATTCGAGATTATGCGAAAATTGCAAAGCCGTTAACGGAAATATTAAGGGGAGAAAACAGCCATATAAACACGAAGCATTCAAGTAGTAAACAAATAACATTGTCAAAGGAGGCCCAAAAGGCGTTTAATAAACTAAAAGAAATCCTTGCATCTAAATATATTACTTATCACTTTCCAGATTTTAGTAAACCTTTTGATTTAACCACCGACGCTTCTTCTGTAGCAATCGGAGCTGTACTATCGCAGGAGAAAAAACCTATAACCTTTATATTTTCCTTACCAACACCTGAGAAAGAGAGAATTTGAGAGCTTTTACTAAAAGTTCAGAACCAACAAAATGAGATTCATAATAATAATCGTATGGATAGAAAATTCTTCCCAGGTCAAACAATTTTTATTAAGTTAGACAAACGAAGAAATAGCTATTTATGACACCTACATATATCTTGTACATACCATAAACATAACTGAACTTGAGGAAATAGCCCTTGACGTATCCAACCTTAAAAAGCTTTTCGATAACCAGGAGAAAAAGGAATACTTTGGGGCCGATGCCAACGAGATGCTTCGCCTCATTAATGCACTGAGCTTTCGCAGTAGAAAAACTAGATCAATCAATTTTTTAGGTTCCGCATTGAAATTTGTTGCTGGTACCCCGGATCACAGTGATTTTGAGATATTAGGAGAAAGGCAAACAAGGCTAATAGAGGCTGAAAACCAGCAGATAGAGATAAATGCTGATTTAGTAAATAAGATAAACGAGTTAACTTCTCAAATTAATAAACTCAAATACAATCATTACGAGAAAGGAGAAAATAAAATGTATCCAGACTTATTTCAGATAATAGCTGTTCGTAATCAAAGAGTAATCTCGCTTCTCACTAATGTTGTCTATTCAGTTACGCTCGCTAAATTAAATATAGTAAATAATGTAATTTTATCAGATAACGAAATTAAGAAAGTATTAAGTCAAGAAAATTACTGACTAGGTATAAGTGCTCTTATGGCTGCTGGAGATGTTAAGATCTACTCTAATAATAAGATATTAATATATTTGGTAAAAATACCAAAAGTGTATTCTGTTTGTCCATTAATAGAAATTTTCCCTGTAGTATACAATAACACGATATTAGATTTAAGAAATAAATATGCTGCTAAATACGGGAAATACCGTAGTCCGCTTTATAACTGCAAGGAAACTGTAACTATCCCTTTCTGTCAAATTGATACATTTGATTCCTGCATGTACCAAATGCTAAACAACATTTCGGCAACCTGTAAGACAACCACAACATACCATGTACCTCCGTTTATCCAAATCGACGAAAACATTCTGTTAGTCAACGACCAGAATATAATCTTAACCGAAGGAAACCAAACGAATGAATTGATGGGAACATTCTTAAACATGTACGACAACGATATTTTAATAAATAATACAAAGTACCCGGTGAGCGAAAAAAGTCCATCTATGGTGCCTGAATTAACGAACCGCTTCAAATTGAATATTTCCGAGCATGCCACTATCCCAACGCTGCCTTACCTGCATCAAATACAAATTACAAAACCTACAGAAGATAGAAAAATTTAGTGAAGATGCATCAAAAGGAAATATGTATTGGTATGTCCTCATTTCAATAACTGGTACATTAATAACAACCATAGTTGTGTGCCTAAAATGTAAAAGATCGGATACAGTAATCAGCACATTTGCCAACCCATCGCAGCCAAATAACCTGCTTACAAATGATCATTTTGACCTGATGTTGAAAACTATCGAAGGCAACCTAAATCAGATTCGGGCCGCATCTGTTTAAGGGAGGGGATAGTTATAGATATCCACACATGTATTTAGTTATATGTACATGTGTACAGCCACATTTGTTTACTTCCTAAGTGCAGCAGAGAAAACATAAATACGTCTGTATAGTTATAAGTACTAGTTATAGATAGTCACACATGTGTACAAATACTTATCGTTATCAGTAAAAAATCAGAACAATAGAATATAAATACAAATAGTCCCGAAACCCTAAATGTTTCCCTTCCTTTGTTAAAAGTAGATAAGTACACATAAGATTTGGAAAACAACTGACCTGCGCGTCGGTACTAGCATAAGTAAATATAAATAGAAGTAGTTTGAAAAAGAAGAACAGAATAAATTTGCCGCTGAGCACAGAGCACCGCGTTCAACCACTTATTTAATTCATGCAAAGCAGGGACGTTGACGCTTCACGCGAAAGTACCAACCGTAGACGCATGTTTGCTCCACTCAAAATGTTTTGAGGGTGGAAGCTTCGAAATAAGTTGATCCAACAATGCCGGATTCACCAGATGCTGCTCACATTTGGCAGATGTACAAAATGCGGTTATATTTCGTACCTCACTGGAGAGCGCTAAAACTTGTTCGAGATGGTTCTCCGACATGCTAGGGAATTGTTGCACCTTCTGCAACTGTGAAAGAATCAGCAGTTCTGGTCGCCCGAAATTGAATTTAAATCGTTTTATATATCTTCAACGTTTTCAGGAAATACCAGAAGCGATGTGACTGACCGTTTGGCATCACCTCTCAAGGCCTTCTGCAGACGAATGAGGTTCTGGCGATAGTTGTAGTTAAATTCTCTCGTTGAGTCGACGTAACTGACAAAAAATAGAGGCCAAACCTCGAGATTGCCGTCGAAATCTGGTAGTGGATTCAATACCATAAGGCGAAGGTGGTGAAAGTTGAAGTGGTGCAAACGCATGTGGATGCTGCGTCACAAACGCGTGCGGCGATGTATGAAGGTATACATGTTGACAATTTATGCTACGCATGTGCCACATACGTCAGGTTTCTGCGGCGACGGCTGATGCGACGCATTGGCTGGTATACACGATGTTGGTTCATGCGACGCAAGTACTGACACATGCAGTTACTGCGCCGCTTGTGCCGGTATCCGCAGTTGCTGTGACTCTAAGGGCGACATATGTATGTGTCATGTTACGTGTAGATGACGGGGCACATAATCTTGTGCAAACAAATGTGATGCATTGACTGATGCCCCGTCCGAAGCCTGACATAGAATACAAAAGCACCGTTGGCACTAATAAAGGTTTTTATGATATTGAAGTAAAAATTTACTAGTTGCGCAAAAGATTTCAGCAAAAAATCACACGATTTTATTTGGCTGTATTTAATACAGTGTATTAATGTTTATAAAATGGCAAAGTACATGTAGCAAAAAGAGTAAAGTATCGAATGTTCGTGTTCTCCTTTTATACAAATAAAAATAAAATAAATAACTTAGCTTCAATTCCTAATCGTGACACTGAGCCGAAAAACTAATTTTAAATTCTACTTTAAGTATTTTCTACCAAAGCGTTAGAGGTTTAAATACTAAATTGAACGATTTATATTTAAAAGGCTTAGACTGTAATTATAACGTAATTTGCTTTACTGAAACCTGGCTTAAACCACATATTTTTAATTCAGAGATCCTTTCTAATCAATATCAAATTTATAGAAATGTTCGTAAGGACATAATCGGTGGGGGTGTTCTTTTTGCAGTTCATTCTTCAATACCATCCGAAGATGTTAATATCCCCCTCATCGAGTCAATCGAATTTTAAGCAATACGAGTTATGGTAGGAAATGGTTTATTTTATTTAGCTGCTTGCTACATCCCTCCTAACTCTGACTTATCGGTTTACTCTCAACATATTGCGTTACTTAGATCTTTAAGTTCAATGATTACTGCACATGACTCGATGATTGTACTTGATGACTTCAATATGCCAGGCATATCATGGACTCTTATACACGACTTTATCGTTCCAATATCATCAAAGGATAGATACAATGTGTTTTTAGAAGATATGGCTGAGCTCTGTATAAATCAGATCAATTTAACTCCAAACAATTTTGGCACCATTCTGGATATTGTTTTTGTTGATGACGTATCTAAGTCATCTATGAAGATGTGCGAACCCTTGGTTATTCCAGAGGACTCTTATCACCCTGCGAATGAGGTAAATTACGAAGTAATTGGTGATTTTGGAAATTATGTTGATAAATCAAGTAGCTCAAACACTCGTTTTATTTTCGCGAAAGCCAATTTCAAGAAATTAGATCGAGAGTTATCAAAATTATCATGGCCGACGTATAAAGATGATGGTGAACGTTGCGTCCAGAATTTTAATAACACTATATTTAGCTTATTTTAAAAGTTTGTACCAAAACGGGTTTGCGTACAAAAGGAGCAATCACAACCTTGGTTTACTAAAGAACTAAAAAATTTAAAAAATAAGAAGTCGCGATCGTTTAAATTGTACAAAAAACTGGTTTGCACACTAACTATATTAAATACTCAGTTATCCGACACGCTTATTTTGAATTAAATAAAAAATGCTACAGATCTTATTTGTGCAAAGTTAAAAGGAATTTAATAAAAAAACCCTGAATCATTTTATGACTTCGTTAACTCTAGGCGCAGAGTGACTAGTTTTCCGTCTGCTATGAAATATCAAAATACCGTTTCTTGTGACTCCCAATCATATTCCAACATGTTTGACCAATTCTTCAGGTCAAATTACTCCATTAACTCGCCTCTGAGCATACCCTATCCATATAAACTCTGCTCCCTCACCTCTGCTATTATTTCGCAGATATCTTCCGAGGAAGTATTTTATTATTTGAGTAACTTAAAAGAATAATTTAAGGCTGGCCCCGATTCGATCCCGACGTGTTTCCTCATAAACTGTGCTAAACATATTTATGATCCCTTAACTAATTTATTTAATCTCTCTCTTAAGCTTGGGATTTTCCCTTCAGTTTGTAAAGAATCATTCATTATACCCCTTTATAAGACCGGGAGTAGGTCCTCTATAGAAAATTACCGCGGTATAGCTAAGCTTTCTGCTATTCCTAAATTATTCGAAGCTATTGTTTGAACACGAGTTCCTTTCACATATGGAATATTTTACTCACTTTCCAATACTCTTTTTCACGAAATGAAAAAACACTCTTTTTTTTCTCGAAAACGTTATAAGATTTATTTATGTTTAGAGGACCGAATTGAAGGGTGTACGTCCGCACAGGCTCACAAACGAAAGCTTTATGTTCTTGTACATGTATGTGTGTGTGGTATAGAGTGACAGTGGTTTGTTTATGTTTACAATTGTGTACTGGTGTATGTGTGTAGGTGGTGAGATCATATGTCAAATGTAAACGGTGGCCTATATCCACGCATACTTTGCCATGAAGATTGACGGCGGTGGTGGGCTGCTGGTCCCGGCGGTTGGTGATTGCGTCGCGTAGCTGTCGGAAGCTCATGCAACATCGTATGGTGTGGTCTATGGCAAACGCGGCAGCGATTGATTGACGTACATGCCCTTGTGGTATGGGACAGTGCAAGGCAATTCAGGCAGTGCCCATGTGGTCGTACCACTTGCTGCCGATGGACCGGTTGGAGACCCCGGAAAATTGAACAGGCGCTCAATGCGTGGCTCCTATGACACAGATCGCACAGAAAAAGTCCCTGGTCGCTATCATTCGGCGCACGGACGGTTGATGGCATTCCTGATGTGTGCGGTGTCGTTAACCCAGGCGTGGCAATGCGTCTGCTGCTGGTAGGAGGTGCCACTGGTGGAGTTGCCACAGCAGTTGCGGAAGCGGATCGCGGGGCTGCGATTGGGGGTGTTGCTCTGCCTGGAACGGTTACGGCGGACCGGATTGCGGGAGTCCCATTAGTGGAGTTGTGATTGGCCATATCCATTTCTATTAAAGAAAAACGGACTTTAGTGGTATGTGAGGGGAAATCTAAGCATGCAACTCTCTCTTGTTTAGTTCTTTAGTTCTTTACTGTGGTATGAGTTTATTTTGATACGCTTTTTTCCTTTATTTTATTTGTTTATATTTTTCTTTAACGTTTAGCGAATTTTGTGCGAGATTAATTTATCAGATGAATTTAATTATTTTCGGTCGGTAAAAAGCAAAGTTTAACGAGCGGTCGAGTTAATATGCCGTTTTGGGTACGCAAATCTACTACTCGTATGTGACCATCAGATGCACGATGTAGCTTTTTAATTCTTGCGAGACGCCACTCGGTAGAGGGAAGACATTCATCGTGAATGAGGACACATTCTCCGACTTTTTCAGCGTTCTTCCATCTGTATCTTTTAAGAAGATCTTTGAGATAATCTTCTTTCCAACGGCGACTAAATTCATGATGGAGGGTGTTATCCGTTCCCATCGATTTATGAGGGATATGGATTGCTCCTCTGGTTCGGGGATGGCCAGAAGTGGAGCTCCTCTTAGAAAATGCCCAGGATTGAGGGCCGTAAAATCGGAGGGATCTTGCTAGAGTTCAGAGAGGGGTCGTGAGTTGAGAACGGCTTCTATTCGGGCTAGTAAAGTAGTAAATTCTTCATAATTGAAGTTGTGATTACCAGCGGTCTTTTTAAAATGTGATTTAAAGCTTTTTACGGCTGATTCCCAGAGTCCACCCATATGTGGAGAGCTCGGTGGTATGAATTGCCCGTCAAGGCCTTGGGGTGCGTATTTTTCAACAATTTCTGGCGAGGCTTCCTCTATGAATTTAACAAATTCTTTCTCAGTAGCTCTTTGGGCTCCAATAAAGGTTTTCCCATTGTCACTCATTAGTTTTGAAGGAAATCCACGCCTTCCGACAAAACGAGCAAAGGCCGCGAGAAAAGCTGCAGTTGTCAGATCAGAACATAGCTCGAGGTGCACCGCTTTTGTCGTAAAGCAGACAAAGACGGCCACATAGCCCTTTATCTTGAAAGGCCCAGCAAAATCAACACCAGTAATAGTAAAGGGGAGCGAGAAATTGCAGCGTTCCGGTGGAAGAGCTGCCATGATCTGCGTACGCATCTTCTGTTTATGAATAGTGCACACTTTGCACATAAATATACACTTTTTGATTTGAGGCTTAAGTCGTGGAATGTGGAATTCCTGTCGGACCATTTGTTGTATGAGGCGGTGTTCGGCATGCCTAGAAACTGCTGCAATGCGGAGGTTCGGGAGCGACCTAATGCGAGCGTGTCTGGAAATTGTGGCTTGAGTGGTAGTCGTACGACATACCTACCATTTTTTGATTTCGTAGTTGTGGCTTTGTAAAAATCTTCACAATACTGATCTTCTGGCACTGTTATTTGGATGGGGGAGTTCTTCCATCTCCCAAAATTTTTTTAATTGCATATTTAGAAATTCATTTGAAATCTCTTCCACTTGTGTGGTGAAAGTAGAGATTCTTTCTGTGATTTTGCCACTTAAAATCCAACCGAATATGGTATTTTGGGCAAGTAGAGCATTTGAAATTTTTTCTATACCTTCAAGCATAATTTGAGGGATTAGGTCGCTGCCTAATAAAATATCTATTTGAGCGGGGGTGTGGCAGTTGGGATCTGCTAACTTGAGGTGTGCGAATCTTTGTCGATCCATATTGTTTATTTTATATCTTGGAAGCATGTTGGTAAGTTGCGGAAGAACTATAGCTTGTGCTTTTATTCTTATCCTCGCGTTGGGGGAAATTAGGGTTAATGAGCAGATTTTGTTCGAGTTTTGAATTACTCTACCACCCATTCCCGAAATTTCAAAGTTTGAATTTGTTACTGGCAGCTTTAGCCGGTTTTGCACCTTTGATGCAATAAAGGATCGTTGTGAGCCTTGATCAATTAAGGCTCGGAGCTTAAACAGTTCTCCTCGGTGTTCGATGGAGATGAGTGCTGTGGGTAAGAGAATTTTGCTTTCATTTACTGAATGAAAAGCTTGTATATTTGCTGATTTTGAACAGCATGGTTGTTCAGTATTTTCGGGATTTCTAGTTTCAAGGTTCTCAGGACTTGATATTGCTACTAGCCCTGTTTCTCTTTTCACGTTTGAACCATTTTGGGGTGTGTAGGAAAAATTGGTTAAGTGGAGCATCGAGTGGTGCCTTTTGTGGCAATATACGCAATTAAATTTGCTCTCACAGTCTTTTAGCATGTGGGAGTGTGAAAAACAATTTGTGCATAATTTGGAATTTCGAATAAAATTATTTCTTTCATTTATTGACAAGTTTTTAAATCTCTCGCAAGATCTTAACGGGTGACCTCCTTTACACAATTCGCATGACGCAAATTTCTTTTGATCTGAGACATATGATTGCGATCTATTGAAGCTTCTGTTATAAGAATTGTAATTACTGGCTTGGGGTTTTGTGAAGCTTCTATGTAGATCGTTTTGTGTGTTTTTAATTTTTAGCGCTTTTTTATCTACCCTCTCTGCTATTTCGTACTGGGTAGTGAGAAAATCTTTCATTTGTTGCCACGTCGGGCATCTTTTGCGGGATGAGAGTGATTGTTCCCATAAAAGTAACGATTTCTCTGGCAATGCTGCAGCGCAAACATTGACCAGAATTGGGTCCCAGTTATCTGTGGGAATATTTTGTGTTGCTAACACTGATAGACAGTTTGTGACAGTGGACTGTAATTTTATATATTCTTCGCTTGTTTCTCTTTGAATCTTTGGCAAGTTTATTAAAATCGTTACTTGATTGTCAACTAGTACTCTTTCATTTTCGTATCTTACTTTTAGTGCCGACCAAGCCAGGTTAAAGTTGTCATTATTTAATGCGAATTGTTTTACTATAGCGCCTGCTAGACCTTTTGTTTTGTACCTGAGGTGGTACAATTTTTGCGCCTGGGATAATTTTGGATGGTTTATGTACATGGCAATAAACATGTCCCGGAAGGACGGCCATTGTTCATAACCTCCATGAAATATTTCTGTGTCACATGCTGCCACTTTGAGGTAAATGCCTTGCTTCATGTATTGGGGTTGGGGGCAGGTGCAATTGGTTTTAATAATTTAAGCTGATCTGAAATCATAGCTTTTGTCTCTTCATACTGGTCAAGACAGTTTTCGAATTTGGCGAAAGCTGAAGATTTAAAGTTGTCGGGCAAATCGGAATCATCCGTTTCGACAATTATATCATACGCCGCTTGAAGGCGTGCCCAAAAGTTATCAAGATTACTATTTTTTATTTCCAGGACTGATTCTGAGTTATCTTCTATTGGGGCAGAGAATCTAGTGCAGTATCTTATAATACTGTCACTGTCGGAAATAAATCTTGCGGCTGAATTTTCTTTATTTTTTTTTGCTTTTGCACCCTGTCTTGAATGTGTAGCTTCTGCAGGTGTGCCTTGGGGTTTTTCGTCATCAACCATTTTTGGTATTTCTAATAATTGGGGTGGTTTGACTTTTTGTTGTTTCGATGAGGGATTTTCTGATTGTATGTAAATGCAAGAAGGATTTTGATATTGGTTTTGTTTTAATGAAAAATTTAAACTACGTAAATTTTAGGTTGAATTATATTTAAAATAGATATGTATATTTACTGGGCTATGTATGTACGTATTACTATTAATAACCACGATTATAATACTTTTTTCTTTTGTAATTTCAATATAATTTTGGTTGTTGTTATTGTTATAAATATTATTTTTGCGTTTTAAAGTGTTTATGTTGAACCCGCGATATTTAAGGTGAAAAAAACATTTTTTTTTTGTTAATTTAGACCCGCACTAATGTTAGTTTGCGATATGTATGTACGTGCTTTAATACTGCAGTGCTAATAGCTGCACTGAGCGGTCTATTCGTTATAAGTGCGTGTGTGCGTTAATGCTTGCAGTGTTAGACGTAGGCGGATTACAATGTTTAGTGTGTGTATATACATATACGTGCGTGCAATAACGAAGGACGGTATAATGGGAAATTAGCAATTGGAATTCAGCTGATACGAATTGTGTGTACATACATACATATATTTAATGCTGTTGGGGTTATCGAACTTTTTCGCCGGTTAAATGGACAGTGAGTGTGCGATGACCGTACTAATATATGTTTGTGGGTATGTTTATTGTATGATGCTATTGTGTGCTTGTACACTTGTTTTCTAATCACTCTGGCTATGACGGGAGGCAAGAAACTATAGTTGGCTCCTAATTTATGTTGTTGAGTATATAATGCAAATATTTATAAATATGTAAATATAAATGTATTTTTAACTTTTTACCGCCAGTTACACATATATTGGGTATTCTCTTTTGCTTATTTCTTGTATGCAATCCTGCTTTTGCTTGATACACAAACAGAAGGGGTATTCCGGGAAAATATTGCAAGTAAGTACTTGAATTTTTTATTTGGGTTTTTTGTTTTGTTTTTTGTGTGTGTTTAAGAACACGAAAATAAGCTAGAGAAATTATGTATGTACATATGTATTTTTGTACTTTTGTGGGGTTATACATATGTACATATACTCGTATGCGAGTGTTGTATGTTTGGTATTTTAAGAAATGTTAATTTTTTTTAGAGTTCCGCATGTACATATATTAGAATTAGATCACCGTTGTCTAGTTGTTTTTTAAAAAATATACTTATATAATTTTTTGTTTTTCCAAATACATAAAAAAGGAAACGATACAACTCACTGTGGCTCCGGGGGAAATAGGGAGGATTTATTTTTGGTTAATTTAGGTTTTGTTCAACTTCCTGTAGTGTCCAAATATTTTCTTGTGTCCCTCGCTGTTTGCAGCAATCCTGTTAGTCCTTCTCTTGGCTGTTGTAGTTCGTTGAAATTGTTGATTGTTTGTAACTTTGTTTATTAGTTTAAAAAAATTTTTGTTTTTTATTTTTCGCGCCCGATTCTATTTAAGATCTTTTTTTTTTTTTTTTGATAACTGTTTATCGATACGCGGTCGAATTTCTTTATTTTTTTATATATTTATTTTCCATAGGTGCCTTTCTTTTTGCGAAGAAGGACCATGAACACGAGTTCCCTTCACAAATGGAATATTTTACTCACTTTCCAATACTCTTTTTCACCAAATTAAAAAACACTCTTTTTTTTCTCGAAAACGTTATAAGATTTATTTATGTTTAGAGGATCGAATTGAAGGCTGTACGTCCGCACAGGCTCACAAACGAAAGCTTTATGTTCTTGTACATGTATGTGTGTGTGGTATAGAGTGACAGTGGTTTGTTTATGTTTACAATTGTGTACTAGTGTATGTGTGTAGGTGGTGAGATCATGTGTCAAATGTAAACGGAGGTGTGTTTGTGTAGATGTGTATGCGGTAGGTGTTGTGCCATCTGCCGGCGTTGGTTGGCGATGGAGCGGAAGTGCTCATTTAACCAGTATTCCATATCCTCTACAAGTTCTAGCACACAACACGGGTTCTCTAAGGATAAATCTACCGTTACAAACTTGCTTGAGTTCACAACTCATGTTTCAAATGGATTCAGAGAATTTATGCACACTGATGTTATATACTGTAGTGACCTACAGTAAATACACAACAAAGACAATCGCTGACTGTGCAATACAGCAGTATAAACAAATGCATAGCTTAGCACATTGACCGCTGCACTGCCGCAAAGCTATCGCTGCGCCGGCAGAATATTTCAGTATAAACATAATGCATAGCATGCACTCTTTTAATTGGTTACGCTATTATTGGAAAGCGGAAAACTAAAATCATGGGAAAAAGAGGTGGAGTTATGGAAATGATTTTCAGTTACATTTTAGTATAAATAGACTTAAGTTTTACCAAATAAAATCAGAATTATTTTGACAGCTAAAAACTGGCATTTTATTTCTCAAGCATTTCGGCAACCTAACGGCTGCCTATTGAACGGCAGAATCCTCTCTGCCTTTACAAAGAAGAGGATTTTCATAAACAAACAGACATATAGGACCAACACATGGCGATCCTGCCAAACCACTAGAACCATTTACTGCCAATCACAAAAATTTAAATTTTACTAAAAAAGATTGTTAGCAATATGGGCGGCCAAGAATCCAAAATAAGCGATCCAAAAGCAAATGTAATAAATGAGGTAACAGTTGAAGACGATCATAAACAAACAATGATAGAATTGCTATTACTTATAATAACAACAATATTAGTTGCAGATTTTGTCATTAAACTACACTCAATATAGCTTAAAAAGAATATCACCTAAAATATCAAACAAGACGAAATTTAAAAAATATTATGGAACATTGGTTAAAAATTGTCGAAAAGATAGAGGTAGAAAAAGAAAATTTTAATAAATCCTACAAATGTTTAAATAAAACAATAAAGGTCAAAGAAGACACACTAAATAAGCATTTAAGAACATTAATTACATCACTAGAGACCATTAGAAGTATACTAAATGTTCACATAACTAGGTTAACCAAAGAACATAAAGAAATTGGACTAGGAGTATTTTGGTCACATAGGGACAAATTACTTAAAATATTAGCAAATTACAATTTAGATATAAACATACCACATACAATCAATACACAAATAATAATCCCAACTGAAAATTTTAACATTGAGTCCAGCCAACAAATAATTACAATGTCTGAGTTTAGTTTACAAACAGCAAATCACAAATCATTGGAATCATTTCTAAAAATGATCGAAATAATCTATAACAGCCTAACCGAAACAGGCAAAACAGCACTAATAGATTTTGTGGTTTACGTAAAACTGAGTCAAACGGTGAAGACAAACGTAACTGCAATACAAATACCACAAACATTAGAGCAACTAAAAAAATTCACTGACAAATAAATACAAATGCACAACAACTATACCCCACATACAAAACCAACTCGCCAATCTCACCCAAAGAAATCTAAGCATAGCAAATTTAAAAAATAAAATATTACAGTTGATATCAGAACTAAATGTATTGCAAATAGGACAGCTAGGGACAAATTCAACAACTGAACAAAAATCATTGATCACTCAACTCAATGAACAATACAGTCTGACAATATTTAAAAACGGACTAAATGACCATATTAAACAAACAGTATTTGCTGCACTACCTAAATCTTTTGACACTGCTGTTGAACTTGCTCTAGAAATAGAACAAGGAAATCAACACAATAGTAGAAATGTTATGTTCATCAGAGACAATAATAGAAACAACAATAACGCCAATTATCGCAACAACCCACACAAACAATATACGAATAATAATGGCAACAGGTACAACAATTATAATAACAATAATTATAATAATACCAGAACATTTAATAATAATACAAGAAACAGTACTAACCAGAGACAAAGTAATAACTACCAAAATTATAATACAAATAGGAACTCAAACAATTCGAGACCTAACAACTATAACAATAATCAGAGAAATTATTCAAATGAAAGACAGACAAATAACTACAATAGGAGCAATCAAAGATCTTTGCCCAGAAATCAGCAAAATAGTTACCAAGACAGAAATGGTCGCCAAATGAACGTTATCCAATCTCAGGGAAACGTAGGCGACCCGGAGGATTACAATACCAATACCACTCCTACGGGGGACAGGGACTAATTGAAAACATTAATTATAAAAACATTTATGTAATAACACAAAATTTAACCAACTATATAACAATATATAATATAGAATTCAACAAACAAATGACATTCTTAATAGATACAGGTGCAGATATTTCAATTTGCAAAAACCCATTCAATAACAACTTTGACTTTGATACTGACACCAAATGTAAATTAACAGGAATAACAAATGTAGCAATTTACTCATTAGGTGCATCATATCTTAATTTTCTGATAGATAAAAACAAAGCAACTATCAACTTCCAGCTAGTAGATAATATTTTCCAATTGCAACAGATGGAATCCTAGGAAGAGACTTTTTAGTAAACTACCTTTGTAAAATTGACTATGAAACACAATAACGATAAACCTCAAAAACAAAGAATACATTTTACCAATAGACACGAAATTACCTTTAAAGAAAAGTATAGAACTACCACCTAGAACAGAAGTTATTCTACCTATAAAATTAAATATACAAGAAGACAGCGTTATTTTCAACCAAGAAATAGAGAAAGGAGTATTTTTAGCAAACTCTATTGCACCAGCCAAAGGAATTTGTCACGTAAAACTAATCAACGTTAATAGTCACACAGTCAATATTAAAGAAATAAAACCTCTAACGGAAAAATTAGCTAATTACAATATACTAAATACACATAACCAAACAAACACATACAACAATGAACGCTTTAATAGATTAATGAAAGAATTAAATTTGAAAAACCTAGATAGAAATACAGAAACAGAATTAACAGAAATTTTTCACAAATATCAATCTATTTTTCACTTGGAAGGAGAAAAACTTTCCGTAAATAATTTCTATAAGCAAAAACTCAATTTAACTGACAACTCACCGGTATACATTAAAAACTACAGCCTACCACAAACACAACAAGAAGAAATGCAAACACAGGTACAGGGAATGATTGACAACGACATCATTCAACCTTCTGTCAGTCCATACAATTCTCCACTACTTCTAGTACCTAAGAAGAGTGAAAACAACAAAAAGAAATGGCGTATCGTAGTTGACTACAGAAAATTAAACGACAAAATAGTAAACGATAAATTTCCGTTAACAAGATTAGAGGATGTACTAGACGTTTTAGGAAGAGCTAAATACTTCACAACTTTAGACATGACAAGTTCTTTTCACCAAATACCTCTGCTAAACGATTCAAGACCACCAACAGCTTTTTCTACACAAGACGGACATTATCAATTTAAACGTCTGCCATTTGGATTAAAAATTTCCTCAAACAGTTTTCAAAGAATGTTAACAATTGCACTTAGTGGTTTAAAATCAGAAGCATTCCTCTACGTAGACGATATTATTGTTTTTGGATGTTCATTAAAACATCACAATAATAACCTCTTAAAAGTTTTTGAAAGACTCAAATACTACAACCTCAAATTAAATGCAAGCAAATGTCAATTCCTTAAATCAGAAGTAATTTACTTAGGACATTTAATAACAGACAAAGGAATCAAAACCGACCCAGCTAAATGCGAAGTAGTACGCAATTACCCAAAACCAACAAATCCAGATGAAACAAGAAGATTTATAGCATTTTGTAATTAGTATAGACGTTTCATACCAAATTTTGCTCAAATCGTAAAATGTTTAAATTCATTATTAAAAAAAGGAAAACCTTTTATTTGGTCAGAAGAATGCGAAAAAGCATTCAATAATTTAAAACAGAAGCTAATTAGCCCTCCGATATTACAATATCCAGACTTTGACAAACCTTTTATTCTCACAACGGACGCATCTGACTTTGCTTTAGGAGCTATTTTATCACAAGGAGAAATAGGTCATGATTTACCAATATCATACGCAAGTAAATCGTTGCAAAAACACGATATTAACAAACCAATTATAGAAAAAGAATTATTAGCAATCCATTGGGGAATTAATTACTTTAGGACATATCTCTATGGCAGAAAATTCATCGTAGTCACTGACCACAGACCACTAGTATCACTATTTTCGCACAGAAACCCATCATCAAAAATGACAAGAATTATAATAGATTTATCTGAATATGACTTTGAAATTATATACAAGCAAGGTAAGATAAACACTAATGCAGATGCATTATCACGCATCAAGATAGACAGTGACATACATTCTTAAAGCAATGATTCCAACAAGTAAAAATGAAAAAGAAGATAATAAAAGCATTAACGTTATAACATGGAGCAAGGCCGCAAAATTAAAGAATATTCACGTATAAAGGAGCTAGCCCTTTGTGACAAAGATTTTATATTTAAAAACATTGATATGAATGCATTCAAGAAGAAATACAATGAATAAGAAATGAATAAACGCGCGCCAATAAAAATACTAATATATAGAGCTCCAAGAGAAGTAGAAAGTATGATACTTAAATATAAATTGATAGATGAATTTCACTGCTCTAACATTGCAGGTCACTTAGGAATCCGAAAAACTATTTTAAAACTCAAACAAAGATATATTTGGAAAAATATGAGACTGATGGTAAAAGAATTTATAAACAACTGCAAAAAATGCACACAAAACAAAGTAGTTAGACATACAAAAGAACCACTTGTAGTGACAGACACACCAACCACAACTTTTGACACCATAACAATTGACACTGTAGGCCCATTGCGCATATCTAGTGGCTACAGATACATATTGACAATGCAATGCGACTTATCAAAATTTGTAATAGCACACCCAATTGAACAACTCATTCTAAAGTACGGTTTCATTAAAACATTAAAATCAGACAGAGGGACAGAATTTGTAAACGAGCTAATGAGTAACGTATGTAATTTACTCAACACAAGACAAATATTTTCCACTCCATATCACCATCAAACAATAGGCGCACTTGCGAAAAACCACAGAACGCTTAACGAGTATTTACTTTCATTTGCCGACGACTATGAATGGGACAAGTGTATCTCATATTACACTTTCGCATACAACACCACCCCTCACGTAGACACATTGTATTCACCGTACGAATTAGTTTTTGGTTAACTACCAACTCTACCAAGTGACAACATAAATAAACAAAACAAAATTTACGACATTGATAATTATGCCAATAAATTGAAAATGAGACTCCAAACCTCAATAAAAAATGCCAGAAATATAATAAATATTGTTAAAAGTAAAAGAAAAACAAAATATGACAATAATGTAAATATAAGTAATTTTGAAATAGGAGACTTAGTTTATGTAAAAGTAGAAAATAGAAAGAAAAATCAAAGCCCATACCATGGCCCATATAAAATTGTATACAAAAGAGGAGTAAACTCCACTTTAGATATTAATGGTAAACATAAAGAACTACATAACAACATATTGAAAAAATACAAAGAACTACATTAAGAACACAAAAATAATTATTAAGCATAAATTATAGTTTAAATACAACAAAATTATGGCAATAAGCAAAATATTACCATATCCATACACATCTAAAACACTTGCATATCTCCACACAAAAAAAAAAAAAAAAAAAAAAAAAAAAGAACGAAATAAATTTGTCCTCTGAAGGGTAAGGGTGTAGTGACCTACAGTAAATTCACAACAAAGACAATCGCTGACTGTGCAATACAGCAGTATAAACAAATGCATAGCTTAGCACATTGACCGCTGCACTGCCGCAACGCTATCGCTGCGCCGGCAGAATATTTCAGTATAAACATAATGCATAGCATGCACTCTTTTAATTGGTTACGCTATTATTGGAAAGTGGAAAACTAAAATCATTGGAAAAAGAGGTGGAGTTATGGAAATGATTTTCAGTTACATTTTAGTATAAATAGACTTAAGTTTTACCAAATAAAATCAGAATTATTTTGACAGCTAAAAACTGGCATTTCATTTCTCAAGCATTTCGGCAACCTAACGGCTGCCTATTGAACGGCAGAATCCTCTCTGCCTTTACAAAGAAGAGGATTTTCATAAACAAACAGACATATAGGACCAACACAATACACTGATTTTAGTAAAGCATTCGACAGAGTAAGTCACTCTTTACTGATCCATAAACTTGATCTTCTTGGTTTTCAACCTAATCTCCTTCGTTGGATGTCTTCTTACCTCATTGACAGAACACAACGAGTTCTTTTTAAAAATAGTTCCTCAAACATTATTTATGTTTCTTCAGGGGTTCCGCAAGAAAGTCACCTTGGTCCGATTATGTTTTTACTTTTTATAAATGACTTACCTTCTGTGATAAATGATTCAAAAATTTTATTGTATGCTGATGATGTAAAGCTTTTTAGATCGTATCATTCTATTGAGGAAAGGTCCTTACTACAAGCGGATTTAAATAGCATGACTAACTGGTGTGAAATAAATTACATGCCACTAAACCTTAAAAAATGTAAAGTACTGTGCTTTTCTCGCAGAGCAGTTCAACTAGCTTCTTATGAAATATGTAACCATAACCTCGAACAAGTGCTTAACTTTGTTGATCTTGGAATTACAATGGACCCGAAAATTAATTTTAATCTTCACATAAATGTTACAGTTAACAAAGCCAAGGGTGTTTTTGCATTTGTAAAACGGTAAACGTAAACGGTGGTCAAGAATTCAAGGACCCTTACATCACGAAGGCTCTGTTCATAACGTTAGTGAGGCATATACTGGAATATGGATCTGTTGTTTGGAACCCGCGCTATCAAGTTCATTCCGACAGAATAGAGTCAATTCAAAAACAATTTCTGCTTTTTGCTTTAAGGAATTTTCGTTGGGATTCTCAGTACAACCTGCCGCCATATATAAGTCGTTTAAAACTCATTAATCTTCCTACACTTGCTAGTCGCAGAGAAATGCTAGGCATTGTATTTTTGGTCAAGTTACTGACAGGCTTGATCTCTAGCCCATCTCTTCTTAGCGAAATAAAACTAAACATTCCCTCCAGAATTTCAAGACATTTCCGGCCTCTCTTTCTGAAGCCATGTAAAAGTAATTTTGAGTTAAATGAGCCACTTAGTAGTTTGTGTCAGGATTTTAATACTCACTCCGGTTCTTTTGATATTTCAGACTCACTTTTTAACATAAAGAAAACTATACTCAATGCTCACAATAATTGATACATACATACATATACATATATTACTATTCGATCAGCTGATGAGCATTTGTTCTGTAGCTGAACAGTTTTAGATCTCGACACTTAACAAACCTCTGCCTTTCATGACTCGGCGCAACATATATGAAAAAAAATTTTTGTTTTGTATATCCGTGCGTCATGCGGATGCGCCACTCGCGTCGGTCGGGCGGGAATGGAGGGATAAAACCGTTGGGGTTATTATTATTAAAAGTAACGGTAGATTACGACAATACGACATACCTATGTGTAAATACCAAAATTACATATAGATAAAGGAATGATAAATAAAGTACATGAAAGTAAAATGGGAAGTGTAACATGGTGTAAAATGGTCCGCAGTAGTATACACCAGCATATAAAAACAGACGCACATAGGGAGTCCAGCGATCCGCCGGCAGTTGTCCCATTAGTGGCACAGTATGTTTCGCAGACCAGCGTATGCATATCGGACAATCTCACTTATTCAATAGTAATAGTCTTCGTGCGGATGGTACCCAATATTTCTGCCGCATTTCATTGATGACCAGGTGGTCGTTTTGATGACGTCTTCTTGTGGAACTGCTGCATTATAAGACGTGTTACGTAGTGCTTTTGTGGATGTATGATAGAACGTCTGGCTGACAATGGTAAACAGTAGGCAGCATCGATTCGTCCACTGACTGTTATGAGACCGTCTTCATCTATGAATATTGTAAGTTTGTGGATGCAGGTACTTTTCGGCAGTAATTGCTTCGCTTTCAACGCTGACACTTCTGCTGGAAAACATTCGCGCTGAATGTGGCGACAAACATACGTTTCAGCTTGTCTGACTTCGGGAGGGGTCAATTCCCCTAGTTGGCGACTGTGATTCCGAGCGTTACTAGTGAAGCGCAGCATCCAGGCGGCGATTCTGTTGATCTTGAAAAATGAGGAATAATTAGCGAACTTGATTAAATCACCTGTTACGGTTAACAGCAGAGTTCTTCCAAGCCATGATCGGATGAATAAAGTTGATTTGGTTCATCTGGCCATTTTTTTTCATCAAGCTGTAGAAATTCAGGCCCCGGTAACCATCGATGTGAAAAACATTGTGTAAATGTTGCTCGTGTTGTGTCGTCTGCCACGTGGGCGTGTGAGGGCCACCAGCGCCACATATCATTGGTTGTCAGTTTCAAAATCTCAGCTATTTGGTGCTTAACGAAAGGTTTGTACTTACGCTCGTTAGACCGTATCTACATTATCACCGTTTGGGAGTCGCTTCAGAATATGCAGCGGTGAATGTGAAAGTCATGGCTTCGTTCTATGAACGTTTTAAGAGGGCACCCCAAAATGGCAGCCAGCAGTTCTAAACGTGGAATTGTCATTCCTTTTACAGGAGCACAGCGAGATTTGAAGCAGATGAATGCAACGCGCACTCGATTGCTTTGCCGCATTCGTAAATAAAAGAAGGTGGAATATGCTTTAGAACTTGCGTCTAGGAAAATATGATGCTGTACTTCGTTGGCAATCGGCTGCATCTTTCCATAGCATCGTGGTATTGAAAGCGTTTTGATGGTTTGGAACTTGGCCCACCAAGTTGACCATAAGACGCTGAGATCATTACGCAAGTGCTCGTCCCACTGGATTTTCTGCTTCCACGTAGCTTGTATCAATAGCTTCCTCGCGATTGTTATGCAGGTAAGGAAGGTGTGGAGCGCTAGGGCTCCGCTGACACTCACTGTTGTTGTTGGTGGTGCTGCTGCTGCTGCTGCTACTGCCGGTGTTGGGTGACGCTGTGGAGCGCTAGGGCTCCGCTGACACTCACTGCTGTTGTTGGTGCTGCGGTTGAGCTGCTGGCTTAAGTCGGTGCTCTTTATATTTAAAATAATACTGGTACCTCGGCCAGTTGCCGGTAGATTAAAAAAATGAAATTTATTGCCGAAAATGAAAACTGAACTGAACGGTTTTAGTGCGCGCAAAAGAGTCGCTTTATTTTATTTTTCCTTTTAAATCCCGATGTTGGCTGCGATTGCATTTGTAGTACAAAAATGTAGTGGTGATTGGGGGGATGCCAGATTTGACATTACATCACCCTCCTTTGGAAAAGAAGAATTTGGCAAGTTGATCAGATTTGCCATATTCTTCTTTCCCTTACTTATTTTTATTCTTATAGGGAACTCAATACAATTTAGTTGTTGGTAACTTATTTTTATAGTAAGAAATAAATTGCTTAATAAAGGAAAAATACTATAGCTTATTTAAAGTATTTTTCATGTACTAATGTAATGCTTACATTTAATTTATATTTACTGCTAAAGTTCACTAGATTTAATGATAATATTTTGTAATAGTTTTATACAATTCTTAAAAATATTGCAATTCAAAATGAAAATTACGAATCTATGTTTATACATAAGTTTTCTTTACGCAATGCGGCTAATATAATAATATGAAAAATTATATTTTAAGTTTAGTTTTGTACATTAGACTTAGATTAAATATTGTTTTAATGTTTGATAGCAAGAATTTTATTTGTACATAAGAATTTTTTATTTCTTGAGGATATATTTACATATTTATTTTAATTTTGAAACATTTTTGATTTTTCATTTTATGTAACTTAAGAATTACTAATTTTTATGTGTTATTTTATATCTACGTGACTTGCAAACTTTAATCACATTCTAATACTAGAAATTTATTTGTTTTAATTTGGAAATAGAAAAAGTAAAATATTTGATTAAAGTGTTTTTGAATTTTAAGTAACTTTTTGGATTCTGTTTTTGTGAATAGTTTTTAATTTGTTTTTGTCTTTGTCAAATATGGTTACGTTCACACCGTCTACTTGTGTTACTACGTGTGGACCTTGGTATATGTTTTGATGTTTGTTTCGGGGTTCCTTTTGTACTAGAGCCATGTCATTCTCGTTTATTAGGATTGGTCGTGTGTTTGTATCGTAGGTCTGTAGGTTAAAGACTCTATGGTTCCGTTCAATTGTTCCAACAGTTTCATGGTGGAAAAGTCATGTTTGATATTTAAAATTTTGGTTAATTTCGAAAAAATTTCATTTTTGAATTCAGTTCCTAAATCTGATTTAATTGTATTCATAATGCCATATGTTAATATGAAAGTTTCGAAGATAGCTGAAGCAACTGTTTTAGCTGATTTATCTTGTATAGCTACTGTTACCAGGTATTTTGTTAAATCGCAAATCATAGTAACTGCGAACCTGTTACCAAATTTGGATTCTGGTAGTGGGCCTATCGTGTCTATTACTACTATATCAAATGGTTTAATAGGAGTTGGTGTTAAAATTAAATTGTCTTTTATTTTAGGTTTTACTTTGTTCAAAAGACATTTATTGCAATTTTTAACGAATTTAGCAATGTCTCGGGTCATGTGTTTCCAATAATACTTTGTTCGAATTTTTGCATATAAGTTTTTCATTCCGCCGTGTCCGCCTGCAATTGGGTCATCGTGGTAGAATGTCATTAGTTTTAGTTTTTTGTCGTCATCAGTTACATCAGTTTCTACAGTGTCTGTTAGCATAATTTGTAAGGATTTTAAATGTTTATTTCCGCTTGTTTTTAAGTTTGTAATAGAAAAATGTTTGAAAAATTCGTCATCTTTAGGCCATTCAATAATTTTAATGTTGCGTTTGCTGGCTTCTTGTTCTAGCCTCGAAAGTAATACATCTAAATTTATTATTTCGTTAGCATTCTCAACATTAATTAACTCGAGTTTCTTATGTTTTATGTGCTCACATATTTTTAAAGTTGAAATTTTGTTATTTTTGTCGTAAATTATTAATGATCTAATCCGCGGTACCTTTTTTGAGAAATTGTAATCAAATTTATCGTAAACGTTTATTGTCTGAGTTGTATTGTCCGTATTGTCTTTATTTTGTAAGTCCTTACCGTAACATTGTTTCGTCATAGCTCTAGTTTTAACTGCAAGAACATGCTTCGTAGATTCTCTAATATCATCGAAATGAATGCGTGAAAGTGCATCTCCGCCTACTTTTGTTTTGCCCTTAATGTACTCGATGATAAAGTTATATTCTGCTAATTCAAGACGTATCCTTGCTAGCTTTGAGGCTGGGTCTTTCATATTGAATAAATAAACTTAAGGCCTGTGGTCCGATTTAACAGTAAAGTGTGTTCCGTAAACGTATGGTCGATAATGCTTGATTGCAAAATAAATAGCTAAAAGTTCCAGTTCTATAATTTGTTTTTTCTGTTCTGCTTTGTTGAATGCTTTAGAAGCATAACAAATAGGCAAATCGCTCCCTAGCTGCTCTTGACTCAATATAGCACCGCACCCATTTTTCGATGCATCGACAGTAATAATAAATTGTTTTGTAAAGTCTGGCTATTGAAGCAATTTTGGCGAAATTAATGCTGATTTTAAAGATTCAAAAGCTTTATCACACGCAGTGTCCCAATTAAATTATACTTTTTTTCTGCTTAATTGGTTTAAAGGCGCTGCCAGAGACGCAAAATTTGGTATAAACCGTCTGTAGTAGTTAGCAAATGCGACGAAACGGCGAACCGCGTCTTTGTCAGTCGGTTTTGTATAATTTTTTACAGCCTTTATTTTGCTGTCGTCTGGCAACAGACCTTTTGCTGAACATTTGTGCCTAAGAAAGTAACTTCTGGCCGAAGAAAATTACATTTTTTTGGATTAAGTTTTAAATTGAAGGTTCTGCACGTATCAAGTACTTTAGCAAGATTTTTTATGTGATGTGCTTCGCTACACCCAATTACTATTATATCGTCAACGTAAAGAAATGCTACATTGGGCGGAATACCAGAAAAAGCAATTGTCATCATTCTTGAGAATGAATTTGGCGCTACATTTAAACCAAACGGTAACACTTTCCATCTAAATGCTCCTCGGTCAGTGCTGAAGGATGTTACGTCACGTGAGTCGATATGCAATGGCATTTGATGAAACCCTGAATAGAGGTCTAAGGTTGAAAAATACTTCGCTCGGCCGAGATTATCTAAGATGTCGTCTACTCTAGCGAGAGGAAATTTATCGGCAATCAGTTTTTTGTTAACAGCACGGAAATCTACACACATACGGTACGCTCTCTGACCATTAACATCTTTTTTCAGAACAACAATTAGGGGGCTATTATAATTTGAATAACTTTCTTCAATTAGTTCGTTTTCTAATAATTTCGTAACTTGACGGTTTATTTCTTCACGGGTATATGGTAAACGGTAGTTCTTTATGTAAACTGGATTATTGTCTGTCAATCGTAGTTTTTGTTCGTAGAAATTGTTTAATGTCATCTTGTCGTCTGGAAGTGCAAATATGTCTGCGTATTCTATGCATAAATTTAGTAATATGCTTTCCGCATGACTAGGAATTTGTTTTTTCAAAACGGAAATCAGTTCTTTTGTCCGGTTGTCATCGTTTCTAGTCTTATTAATGGAATAAACGTTGAAATTTGAAAGTTTTTCAGTCCGAATGTTACAGTTGTTTACGTATTTTATATCGTTTGTGGTATTTATGACTTTGACGATTGGGTTGCTTTTACTGACTATGCATCTTGCAGTGAATACACCGTTGTCAATTTCTTGCGACTCCACGAAAAGTGGTTCCGGTGAACTTCCTAGACTAAAAAGTCGAAAAACTTCGCATCTGGGTGGAATTACGCAGGTGTCGTTTTGAGTTCCGTGAACGATCGGAATCGCGACATTTTCATTACCAACCCAGAAATAAACGCAATTGCTCGCATAGCTAATAACGCATTTGTTAATTTTTAAAAAATCTTTACCCAGTATACCGTCTGCTGGAATATTAAAATCGTCGTTAACCACGTGTAACGTATGTTTTAAAGAAAAGTCAGAAAAGGTTAAGTTTGTCGTTATTTTACCCAGAGTAGAAACGGTGTTGGCAGTGACGCCCGTAATGCGTATAATGTCGCTTGTATCAATTGGAAAACTTTTGTTGAAACTTGAAACTTTAATTAAGGAAATGTCGGCTTGCGTGTCGACCAAAAATGTATATAATTTATTAGACCCGGAAATTTGCAATTGAATAAAATCTGAATAATTTAAATTTAAGCAAGAAACGCCTTTTGTTGAAGAAAAATCGATTAGTTGTTCATCTCTTGCTCCCCCAGTGTTCGCTCCTGAGGGGCATGAGTGTTTAAAGCACGGACATTTGCAGTTCTACCCCTATTGTTTGAAGATCCACTATTATTGTTGTTGTTTCTATTGCTACTCCAGTTATTGTTAAAACGGTTATTATTACCCCTGCCTTGATGGGTATTTCCATTAGCTGGTCGATAACGTTGATTTCCATAATTGCTTGAAGAAAACCTGTTCCTATAACCAGTAAAATTGCGACTTGGGTTGTAGTTACTATGACCACGAAAACTACCCCGAAAATTTCTAGAAAAGCTACTACCACGTGTTCGAAATGCTAAAACTTGACGTTCTTTTACTTCATTATTTTGCTCGACTATCAACTTCGCTACTACGTCTTTGGAATCGGAAAATGTTGTTGAGGCAAGTATTGACTTTACTAGGTCCGACTTGGCATTTAATCTACAAACGTTAACGGTTTGCTCGATGGCCATTTCGTGAGCTTTTTGTTGGGTCATTCCTTCGATAATTAAGGAACGCTCCAAAGAGTCGGCTAGTTCTTCTACGCGTTTAGCAAAGTCTGTATAGTTGTTATTGTTGACGTGTAACGCCGAAATTTTTCCTGCAACAACTTTTGAATTATCAGGTTTAATCCTGCCGCGAAGGGCAATTTTGATGTCGTTAACTGATTCTATTTGCGTCGGCAATGCTTCGCGAGCTTTTCCTTCTAATTTTGATTTTAAAAATGCTATCAATGTACTGGTTAGGTTTTCTTCAGCTAGGTCTTCTATCAAATTTATTTTATCTAGAAAAGAATCGAGCGCTAATGGATCCCCGCTATAATTTTCTCTAATTATTGATGAACATAGGGAAATAAATGACTTTTTCTGTTCTACGGTAGCCATCTTGTAAAAAGTTTTAGAAAAATCGGTAATATCAGGTGAGCTGGTAGCTGCTGGTGAAGCGTTATCTACAAATAATGAGTGCTTTAAATCTGGAAGTGACGTGCTTCTTTTCATACAAAAATCTAACGATACTTCTGACTGAGCGTCAGCAAATTTTTCTGATTCCGAATCGACTACGTTCGTTTGGCATATAAGGCTTAATGCGTCCTTCGGAATTGGAATGTGGCAATCTAACTTAACAAAGCACTTCACTAATAGCTCCTTGCAACGTGCTAACTTTCTTGTACTTCTTGGTAATTATGTATTGATTTGTTATCAGTTACGTGCAACACAATTTCGTTATAACAAGCTATAAGAAATCTTTGTATTCTTTGAGTTTAATTACGTTTGTCGACAATGGTCGATTTTGCAAAATTCGCTTAGTTACTTTTACAAAATTAGCTTGGTATTCTATAAACTGTATTTCAAAATCTGACATAACCGAAAACCTCAAAAAGTTCAAGCACTTGAAGCAGCAACCAATACCACTCACCGCACCCTAATGTTGGCAAAAAAAATATATGTATTACAGAAAAAGGTCAAATATTACAGTCCGCTGAAAATACATATGTCATGCGATAAAAAGGTATAAGCATGCAAGAGGAACGGGGTGTTGTTTCACATGCAAGCAAAATATAGCAGTTTGTGTTCAAATATTTTTGTTTAATATTGTGAAAAAGTTTGCAAAAGTGTCGATAAAATGAAATATATAATTTACATGTATAAGCTAGAAAGGTTTTTTTTGAAAAATGTAGTTTGCAAGATTATGATAAAAAAAAGTGGTTGAAAAATTTAATTGTAATTTACATATGTATATAATAGCGAAAAGTTTTTGAAAACTTTCCAAAAAATAGAAAAATTTAATTTACATATTTTAATATATAACTGTTTGAAAATATATTTTAAATAATCTTTAATTTAATTTTTTCAAATGTTGGTTAATTATTGCACACTGTGCATCATACCCCACTGCTACTCGTCTCGCTGCTCACTCTTGCTGTTTGTTGCAGGACTGCTCTGGTATACTGTTAGATGTTGCTGCTTTTCTTTTCGCTGTTATTCCCTCGCTGCAGTCTGTACCACGAAAAGTTGTTTTGCACGGTGCCTAACGGCGCTTTTTATGGCGTGGCTTGTATGCCGTTATGCGAATGCATGGCGTGATATTTTTACAGTTTTGCCATCACATGCAGCCTGTACAAAAAAGTTCGCTTTTTTCACGTGCCTAACGGCGCTTTTTATGGCGTGACTTAAATTTTGAAAAATTATTTAAATGTGTTTGTTTGAAAATTTGGTACAACCGATTTTTTTGTAGTTTTTAGATTTTTTGTTTGAAAATTTATTAAAATTTTTTTTTTGTTAGGAAATTTGGTACCACCGCTTTTTTTTTTGTATTTTCTTTTTTTTTTTATTTAATTTCAGTTCATTTTTGTATGTATTTTGGGATACAATTTTGCCCTTTTTAGTTTTAGTTCATTCATTTTTGGGAAAAAAAAATGTTTACTGTTTAAATTCAGTTCATTTTGTATTATTTGTATTTTGTAAAATTTTTTTTTTTTTTTTTAATTTAATTTAATGAAATAGTCACCACCAAATTTAAATGAACTATTTTAAGAATTTTTTTTTTTTTATTGAAATAACACTGTGTAACACTGAAAATGAACTTTGAAAGAGACCTAGCCTAGGCGTTAGGCCTTATTAAACTAAGAAAAACTGTATACTTGAAATTTGCGAAACAACCCCAAAATCTCATTTTAGGGCCAAAAAACTGTTTTTGAGGTCATTCGCTAGTCAATCATCAATATCTTTGCGAATTTTCATCCGATCCAAAAGTTGTTTATATATTTTGAAAGGTGACAAATCACTATTTTAATGGCGTATAACTCATCAAAATCAAACGAGAACTGACGAAGCTACAGAGAAAAAAAATCGTAACTTAATAAAAAAAAATTAATTTTGAAACTTTGACTATGATTTTACGATAGTCTTAATTCAGAAAGGTACCTATCAAAGACAATATTATTAAAGTGAATTTAGTACTGCGTCGATTAAGCTATTTCAACCGAAAATCGGTTGGAAATTGACAGAGTTATTACTATTTAAATTATTTTAGATGATGACCATATTTAAAAATTCATACATTTTGATTATCTTTCAACTTCAAATTTTTATTGTGACTGAAAATAAAAAAAAAATTAATCATTAAAATGCTAAATAACTTTATAGCTAAAAATGTTTGCTTGATCTTTTGCGTTTATAAGACGAGTCATCTGTTTCACGTTTGAGTGACCAGCAGTAGTTAGCTATCATCCTAACTTGGTTCTTTCCTGTAAACCGTTTTTCAATGTTGGAGATTTCTTGGTGAAATCTTTCACCTTGTTCGTCGCTGAATTGACCAAGATTATCCGGGAAAAATTCCAAATGAGAATGCAAAAAGTGAATTTTTATAGACATGTTGCATCCCATTCCTCCATAAGCTTCCAAAAATTCGTGGACCACCTCAACGTAATTTGAACTTCTCGTGTTTCCAAGAAAGTTTCGGCACAAAGAAATGAAACTCAGCCATGCTCTTTTCTCTACTGGGTCCAATTTTTTTATGAAGTCATCATCAGTCATAATCTTACAAATCTGCGGTCCAACGAAAACGCCTGTAATTCATTATCAAAATGTAAAAATAAATTAGGATGAATTCTTTTTGAAGAATTCTTGTTGGGAAATTTTTATAAGTACCTTCTTTAATCTTGGCGTCACTCAACTTGGGGAATACAAGTTTCAGGTGTAGAAAAGCCTCGCTGTTTTTTTCGAGTCGTTTAACAAACTATTTCATGTTCCCCAATTTTAAATGCAATGGCGGCAAAATTATATCATCAGGCTTAACTAATGCAATATTGTGAACATTATTTTTGCCAATTTGAAACTTTCTCGGTGGCCATATGTTACACTTGTAATGATTTTTGGCACGACTGTCCCATTCACAAAAGTAACAAGGATATTTAGTGTAGCCACCTTGCATTCCAACAATGTCGGATTCACCAGATGCTGCTCACATTTGGCAGATTTACAAAATGCGGTTATATTTCGTACTTGACTGGAGAGCGCTAAAACTTGCTCGAGATGGTTCTCCGACATGCTAGGGAATTGTTGCACCTTCTGCAACTGTGAACGAATCAGCAGTTCTGGTCGCCCGAAATTGAATTTTAGATCGTTTAATATATCTTCAACGTTTTCAGGATGTGCTCATTTAACCATCCCGGCCCCCCTAGGCGTATACTTAGCCTAGTAAGCGCTGCAGTTGTTGCACCGTCTTCACGACGTTTTCCAGCCCGGTTGGGCGGCGATGATGCGGTGGTCGAGTGCGATTGGTCGACGGTTGGCGATACTGCGAGGCCGGTGGCCTATATCCACGCATACTTTGCCATGAAGATTGACGGCGGTGGTGGGCTGCTGGTCCCGGCGGTTGGTGATTGCGTCGCGTAGCTGTCGGAAGCTCATGCAACATCGTATGGTGTGGTCTATGGCAAACGCGGCAGCGATTGATTGACGTACATGCCCTTGTGGTATGGGACAGTGCAAGGCAATTCAGGCAGTGCCCATGTGGTCGTGCCACTTGCTGCCGATGGACCGGTTGGAGACCCCGGAAAATTGAGCAGGCGCTCAATGCGTGGCTCCTATGACACAGATCGCACAGAAAAAGTCCCTGGTCGCTATCATTCGGCGCACGGACGGTTGATGGCATTCCTGATGTGTGCGGTGTCGTTAACCCAGGCGTGGCAATGCGTCTGCTGCTGGTAGGAGGTGCCACTGGTGGAGTTGCCCCAGCAGTTGCGGAAGCGGATCGTGGGGCTGCGATTGGGGGTGTTGCTCTGCCTGGAACGGTTACGGCGGACCGGATTGCGGGAGTCCCATTAGTGGAGTTGTGATTGGCCATATCCATTTCTATTAAAGAAAAACGGACTTTAGTGGTATGTGAGGGGGAATCTAAGCATGCAACTCTTTCTTGTTTAGTTCTTTAGTTCTTTACTGTGGTATGAGTTTATTTTGATACGCATTTTTCCTTTATTTTATTTGTTTATATTTTTCTTTAACGTTTAGCGAATTTTGTGCGAGATTAATTTATCAGATGAATTTAATTATTTTCGGTCGGTAAAAAGCAAAGTTTAACGAGCGGTCG
The DNA here is from genome assembly GCA_963971545.1 of Philophylla caesio. Classification (NCBI taxonomy): domain Eukaryota; kingdom Metazoa; phylum Arthropoda; class Insecta; order Diptera; family Tephritidae; genus Philophylla; species Philophylla caesio. Next base: position 4,816,337 of record OZ020605.1, read on the forward strand.
AGTTAATATGCCGTTTTGGGTACGCAAATCTACTACTCGTATGTGACCATCAGATGCACGATGTAGCTTTTTAATTCTTGCGAGACGCCACTCGGTAGGGGGAAGACATTCATCGTGAATGAGGACACATTCTCCGACTTTTTCAGCGTTCTTCCATCTGTATCTTTTAAGAATATCTTTGAGATAATCTTCTTTCCAACGGCGACTAAATTCATGATGGAGGGTTTTTATCCGTTCCCATCGATTTATGAGGGATATGGATTGCTCCTCTGGTTCGGGGATGGCCAGAAGTGGAGCTCCTCTAAGAAAATGCCCAGGAGTGAGGGCCGTAAAATCGGAGGGATCTTGCTAGAGTGCAGAGAGGGGTCGTGAGTTGAGAACGGCTTCTATTCGGGCTAGTAAAGTAGTAAATTCTTCATAATTGAAGTTGTGATTACCAGCGGTCTTTTTAAAATGTGATTTAAAGCTTTTTACGGCTGATTCCCAGAGTCCACCTATATGTGGAGAGCTCGGTGGTATGAATTGCCAGTCAAGGCCTTGGGGTGCGTATTTTTCAACAATTTCTGGCGAGGCTTCCTCTATGAATTTAACAAATTCTTTCTCAGTAGCTCTTTGGGCTCCAATAAAGGTTTTCCCATTGTCACTCATTAGTTTTGAAGGAAATCCACGCCTTCCGACAAAACGAGCAAAGGCCGCGAGAAAAGCTGCAGTTGTCAGATCAGAACATAGCTCGAGGTGCACCGCTTTTGTCGTAAAGCAGACAAAGACGGCCACATAGCCCTTCGTAATGGAGGAAGATCTTAACATGGAAGCCTTTATCTTGAAAGACCCAGCAAAATCAACACCAGTAATAGTAAAGGGTAGCGAGAAGTTGCAGCGTTCCGGTGGAAGAGCTGCCATGATCTGCGTACGCATCTTCTGTTTATGAATAGTGCACACTTTGCACATAAATATACACTTTTTGATTTGAGGCTTAAGTCGTGGAATGTGGAATTCCTGTCGGACCATTTGTTGTATGAGGCGGTGTTCGGCATGTAGCATAAGTAAATGGAGGAATCTTATGTATAATAAGGAAAATTGAGATTTTTCCGGTATTATTATTGGGTAGCGTTCATTGCACGTTAGGCTTGAATTCGCTAGTCGTCCATTAGCATAAAGTATACCCTTCGTGTCCAAAAATGGATTGAATACTAAGAGTGGGCTCTTTTTATCAATGGGTTTTGATTCTCTTAGCATTGAGATTTCGCGGCTGAAATAGCGCATTTGGGTGGAGGTAATGAGCGAGATCTTTGCTTTTTGCAGATCTGCATGGGTCAATGTAGTATAAGGAGAATTCGGTTTTTTTTCGATTTTATTTTTGAGGCGTCTTACGAATTGAATCACATATGCCACTACTCTGAGGGCTCGGGGGAACGAAGAAAATCGCTCTAAGATGTCAGTGTCATCCAATATGGTGTGAAAGGTTTCAATTTTTCCACTTTCTGGGGCGATAACATTGTGGGTCGGAGATTTTGGCCAAGAATCAGAAGATTCTTTTAACCAGTTAGGGCCTGTCCACCAAAGTGGAGTGGTGGCAAGGTGCAAGGGTTTGCAGCCTCTTGTGCCAAGATCCGCGGGATTATCAGCACTGGCTACATGCCGCCAAGTGGCTGGTCCTACAAAATCAAGGATTTGGGATATGCGATTGGAAACGTATGTTTTCCATGTGTGGGGAGGTTTTTCTAACCAGGCTAAGACGATTTCGGAGTCTGACCATAGATATAATTTTTCACTGGTCATGTTTAAATGATTCTTCACTGTTGACGCTAATTTGTTGTTGTTATTGTTATAAATATTATTTTTGCGTTTTAAAGTGTTTATGTTGAACCAGCGATATTTAAGGAAAAACAAAAAAATTTTTTTTTTTTTTGTTTATTTAGACCCGCACTAATGTTAGTTTGCGATATGTACGTGCTTTAATACTGCAGTGCTAATAGCTGCACTGAGCGGTCTATTCGTTATAAGTGCGTGTGTGCGTTAATGCTTGCAGTGTTAGACGTAGGCGGATTACAATGTTTAGTGTGTGTATATATACGTGCGTGCAATAACGAAGGACGGGATAATGGGAAATTAGCAATTGGAATTCAGCTGATACGAATTGTGTGTACATACATACATATATTTAATGCTGTTGGGGTTATCGAACTTTTTCGCCGGTTAAATGGACAGTGAGTATGCGATGACCGTACTAATATATGTTTGTGGGTATGTTTATTGTATGAAGCTATTGTGTGTTTGTACACTTGTTTTCTAATCACTCTGGCTATGACGGGAGGCAAGAAACTATAGTTGGTGCCTAATTTTGCTAATATTTGAACTGTATGTAATATGTTGTTGAGTATATAATGCAAATATTTGTAAATATGTAAATATAAATGTATTTTTAACTTTTTACCGCCAGTTACACATATATTGGGTGTTGTTTTCTCTTTTGCTTATTTTTTGTATGCAATCCTGCTTTTGCTTGATACACAAACAGAAGGGGTATTGCCGGGAAAATATTGCAGTAAGTACTTGAATTTTTTATTTGGGTTTCTTTTTTTTTTTTTTTTGTGTTTTTTGTGTGTGTTTAAGAACACGAAAATAAGCTAGAGAAATTATGTATGTACATATGTGCTTTTGTACTTTTGTGGGGTTATATGTACATATACTCGTATGCGAGTGTTGTATGTTTCCTATTTTAATAACTATTATATTTTAGAGTGCCGCTAAATTGCATGTACATATATAAGATTTAGATCACCGTTGTCTAGTTGTTTTTTAAAAAATATACTTATATACATTTTTTTTTTTCAAAATACGGTTAAGAGCAGGGGAAAGTTTATCAGCAACTTTCAATATGCATGTATGTACATAAAAAAGGAAACGATACAACTCACTCCGGGGGAAATAGGGATGATTTATTTTTGGGTATAATTTTGGTTTTGTTCAACTTCCTGTAGTGTCCAAATATTTTCTTGTGTCCCTCGCTGTTTGCAGCAATCCTGTTAGTCCTTGTCTTGGCTATTGTAGTTCGTTGAAATTGTTGATTGTTTGTAACTTTGTTTATTATTTTAAGAAATTTTTGAATTTCGTTTTTCGCGCCCGATTATAATATTTAAAATTTTTTTTTTTTTTTTGTGTTTTTTTTTTTTGATAACTGTTTATTGATACGCGCCCGAATTTGTTAATTTGTTTATATATTTAGTTTCCATAGGTGCCTTTCTTTTTGCGAAGAAGGACCATGAACACGAGTTCCCTTCACAAATGGAATATTCTACTCACTTTCCAATATTTTTTTTCACCAAATGAAAAAACACTCTTTTTTTTCTCGAAAACGTTATAAGTTTTATTAATGATTGAAGGGTGTACGTCCGCACAGGCTCACAAACGAAAGATTATGTTCTTGTACATGTATGTGTGTGTGGTATAGAGTGACAGTGGTTTGTTTATGTTTACAATTGTGTACTGGTGTATGTGTGTAGGTGGTGAAATTATGTGTCAAATGTAAACGGAGGTGTGTTTGTGTAGATGTGTATGCAGTAGGTGTTGTGCCATCTGCCGGCGTCGGTTGGCGATGGAGCGGATGTGCTCATTTAACCAGTAGCAAAAAGAGTAAAGTATCGAATGTTCGTGTAGATTACGACAAATACATACATGTAAGAATGTTTATTGTTGATTCCAATTATTAATGTTTAATTAAATACAAGCAGTGATTGCATTCGATATATAAAATATGTTGGATTAAAGTTCAAACAATTTAAGATTTCAAAATATATTAGCGTATTAGAAATAAGATGACTCGGCTTAAACGGCTTCTTAGCGGCTTGACAACTGATAGCTAAAAACTCCTTCGACTTCTTACTTCGGCGGCTACTTTACGACTTGACTCTTTTGACTTTCGACAACTTCGACGACATGACCTTTTTTGACATTCGACAACTTCGATGACTTGACTACTTCTTTTGGATGATTGAACGGGCTGCTGACTATTTAACGACCGATAATGTTGCCACCTTTTTACATCCGGTCATCCTGATCATCATCTGACCCAGATGATAAAATCTGCGCGTCTTCTAAGTCTTTCCACGGCTTTATGTTGTCTGCACTTGTAGATGTTTGCCGTGGCCCTTCAAAATCTGCTGCTTTTTCGACCTCGTATCTGCCATTCTGTTTTACTTCTATAATTTTATATGGTCCTATAAATTTTCTACTCAACTTCTTGCCTGTCACGAACTGCGTCTGTTTAATCGCTACCAAATCAAACTTTTCGTAACCAGTACGAGATTTGCGCTTTTTATCAAAGTTCTTCTTATATTCTGCTTGTGCCTTCTGGATAGCTTCTTTCGCTTCCATCCTAACCCTTTTTCGCTCATCTGTAAATACAGTTAATATTTCTTCTTCAATCGCTCTTACCATGTCCTGCTGCGTTTCGTTCCGCATTTTTACTCCAAAGAGTACTTCGAACGGTGTATACTTAGTTGACGAATGGACGTTTGCGTTAATTGCTTTCTGCACCTGTCCTACGTACTTGTACCACTTGCTTGGTTCCGTTGCTGACAGCTTTGACAAAACTGATAAGATAACTCGATTTACTCTCTCGATTTGGACATTGCCTCTTGGGACGCCAGTAGTTGTATCGATATGTTCAACTTTACGCAAAACTCTTTAAACATTTTTGAAGTAAATGCTGGGCCCTTATCGCTTATAATCCTTTGTGGGCTGCCAAAGATATCCACCCACGTCGTCAAATGCCTCACTACATCCGCTGCGTCCGTCGACTTTGTCGCAAATAACCAAGTGAACTTAGTGAAACCATCAACTATGGCTAAAACGTATTTGTAACACTTTACTGTTGCATCTAATGGGCCTAGATGGTCAATATGAATCGTGCATAGTGGCGCATCGCCTTTGTTAATGATATGCAAAAAATCGTCTTGCTTTCCCGTTTTGCGATTGTGCAATATACACTCGATGCAATTATTAATATGTTGCCTGACCTTTTGTTCTAAATGCGGGATAAAGTAGTCTTGCTGAATTGCGTGCATGGTTTTTTGCACACCCATATGCCCGACACTATGCGCTTTAGCTATGACTTCCTTCTCCATTCTCTTTGGCACCGCTAAAACGTCACAGCCCGTTAGTTGTTTGTAAATCAATTCATCTTTAATTACAAAATTTTCATATGCTTTCTCTTTGAGGATTTCTGCAACAGCATTCAAATGTTCATCGCTTTGTTGGGATTTTATTAGTCTTGCTCGGATTTCGGATGTTACAACAAAAACTGGATAGCGGCTTAGCGAGTCTACGTGTTTCATTCTGTTCCCAATTCGGTGTTCGGTTTTGAAATTGAAGTCTTGCAAATACATTTACCATGGGGCAACTTCGCGTGGAACGTCTTTTTTCGTTGTCGTTTGCTTGAACGCTGAGCAATCTGTGACTAAAATGAACTCAATACCTAGCAAGTAGTGTCGCAGTCTCTTCGTTGCCAAAAAACCCGCTTTCACTTCCAAAATATAGCTGTGCAACTTTTCTTCGTGAGCCGTAGTCTTTCTGCTCCAGTAATACACTGGATGCCATTTACCATCATGGAGCTGCAAGAGTACTCCGCCAAAACCCGACTTAGAAGCGTCGAAGTGAAGCTGAGTTTTTGCCGATTGTTTAAAAATCTTAAGGACCGGCTCGTCTATCAATATTGCTTTTAACCTAGCTACTGCTGCCAGTTGTTCGTGCGCAATTTTGAATTCTGCATCTTTTTTAAGAAGCTGAGTTAACGGCCTCGCTATCAATGCATAATCTTGGACAAACTTTCTAAAGTAGCCTGTCAAACCAAGAAAAGCTTGCACGCTCCTTATGTTGTTTGGTGTAGGAAAGTTTTTTACTGCTTTTAATTTTTCATGGCCAGGCCAGACTTTGCCATCTTGAATGGTATGACCAAGAAAATTTATGCGACTTTGTAAAAATTGGCACTTGGACCACTTTATTTCCAAACCGTACGATTGTGCGCGCTGTAAAACCTTTTGTACATTTGTTAGACACGCTTCTGCTGTTTCCCTAAACACAACTATATCGTCCACATACAATTCCATTATACCCTCGTTACGCAAGTTTTGGAAGATTAAGTTGAGAAAGCGCACAAAAACTGCTGGCGAATTGCAAAATCCAAAAGGTGCCCTATTAAACTCAAATACACCCTGCTTCGTTATGAACGCAGTGTACTTTTTACTATTTTCCTCAACCGGCACGTGGAAAACGCCATTTTTGAGGTCCATAACCGTGAAGAATTTGGCATTTTGCATTTTTTCTAAAACATCTTCTACAATGGGTACTGGAAAGCGATCTTTTAAAACGAGACAATTCAACTTTCGATAGTCGATGCACATTCTGAATGTGCCATCTTTTTTTTTCGCCAGTACCACCTTACTTACAACATCGGAAGCAGACTCGCGTATAACACCATCTTGTAACCAAACTTCAATTTGCTGCTTCACCACCGCGTTTTCCATTGCAGACAATCGACTGGGATTTTCTTTAATACATATCTTGTCACTACTGGGAATAATTCTCAAATGGACGGGACATTTTTCAATTGCATTGTTTGGCGTATAATTCGTAATCATTTGGTTTATAGTACTTCTGTATTTAGGTGGCACATCGATTTCGTCCACCCCCTAAACATTAAAAACTGCTGCTGCGCTGGCGTCTACGCTTTTCTCTGTAAAAGTATACCCGTTCGTGCTCACTGTCAAAGTGAATTTTTCAATTAGGTCGAATCCAATTAATACATCCAACGTGATATTTTTATCGTCTACAACTAGAATTGTGTGCTCGGTTTTCAGGCCGTCCACTTCGATTACGCTAAAAAACATGCCTCGCACCTCGGTATTTTTGTTACCTAAGCCGTACAACTTCATGCTGGTTGCTTATAATGGATATTGCTGAAATAATCGTTTGTATGTGCTAAAAGTCATTAGCGTGACATCTGCGCCTGTATCTACGAGACAATGCACACTGTTCCCACCTATTACTATTTGCTTTAGCCTTTTTGAAACCAGGTTGACGTTTTGTGTCGTGCCGTTTTTCGCAATGTGGCCATTTCCATTGCACTTGAAACATTTCGTTTCCTCTCTACATTCTGATCTTACATGTCTCGTCGATCCACAATTGTAGCAGTGCTGCTTACGTTCACTCGCTCTATTTGTTTCACTTGCTTGCGCGTTGTTCTTCAGCGCAGTTGTTGCTGCTGCGCCGCTACCAAATTTTCTTTCGCTGCTTACGGTGTGCTCTTTGCTGCTGCTCATCGTTTCAATAATTTCATATTGTTCCATTAACTCTTTGTACGTTCTTGCATTCAGCAGGAGAATTTTCAACTCCGCATTGTTAACCCTTCGACGATGTACCGGATGACTGACGTTTCTTCTATGCTACCCATTGCTGCTAATTTTCGCATGTTTAGGATATACTCGTGCATGTTCTCCGAATCTTTCTTTCTTCTAACCCTAAGTTGTTGGTGAATTTCAGCGCTGCTAAGCGTTTTGTCAAATTCGGCAATAAGCGCTTCGCGTAAGTTATAATAATTTACCCACAGCTTTACGGCCATACTTATTCCATCGTAATCGGGAACAAATTTTGCAAAGCTCTCAATTGAAACTGAATTTCTTGAATCGTTGCATAGCTTTTCTGTCAACAGACGTAAAAGTTCAACATTTAAGCCATTTCGATATTAAACAGTTCACTCTTAACTTCAGTTATTTCTTCGCTTTCACTTTCCGTTGACACTTCTCTTTCAGTTTCGACTGTATTTACTCCTTTTCCAGATCTTAAAAGCATATTTCACTGTACCATATTATAGCATCTTTTTTAGAGCGTTCGGTTAAGCCCCCATGTAAGAATGTTTATTGTTGATTCCAATTATTAATGTTTAATTAAACACACGCAGTGATTGCATTCGATATATAAAATATGTTGGATTAAAGTTCAAACAATTTAAGATTTCAAAATATATTAGCGTATTAGAAATAAGATGACTCGGCTTAAACGGCTTCTTAGCGGCTTGACAACTGATAGCTAAAAACTCCTTCGACTTCTTACTTCGGCGGCTACTTTACGACTTGACTCTTTTGACTTTCGACAACTTCGACGACATGACCTTTTTTGACATTCGACAACTTCGATGACTTGACTACTTCTTTTGGATGATTGAACGGGCTGCTGACTATTTAACGACCGATAATGTTGCCACCTTTTTACATACATATGTGTAATTACCAAAATTACATATACATAAAGGAATGATAAATAAAGTACATGAAAGTAAAATGTGAAGAGTGGTGAAATTTTGTATTTTGCAATCCATAAATTTCGCCGTGCTGCCAGATCTTCTAAATTTCGATGTTTATTGCGACATCCCACCGAGCGGTTAATCTTCCGCGAATTCACGAAACCTTAAAGCAGCTAGCTTGCTGACTGGACGACGAATGACTCCATGAGATGTCTGTATCGCTGCGCTTCGAACTCGGTTGTCTCTTCCAGGCAAGACTTCGACCACCTTTCCCATCTCCCAGCGACTTCTCGGCAATGTGGGGTCGCACACTATTACAAGCTGGTCCAGCTGGAGAGAATCGGATTCCTCGGCCCAATTGGGGCGACACAACATCTTTGGCAAATACTCTACCATCCCTCGCTTCCAAATTCGGTCCATCAGGTTTTGGGCAATCTTCCATTGCTTTCGTGGACAGATGTGCTGTATCGAATGAAACAATTCAGTTAAGTTTTAATTGTATTGAATTTATTTCATTGAGCAACTCAATGTCACTTTGTAGGTTCTTTTACAAAATTGCCTTCTTAGCCTAACATATTTTGGTTTTTATGGGAAATAATTGCTGCATAAGCATAAATAATATTATAAGTAAATTGAAGCTTAAAGTTAGTTTGTTTGACGGTTTGGCATGTGTGCCTGACAATGCGTGAGTTCTACATTCAAAATATTCAGACAACTTGTTGTTATGAATGAATTAAATAAATATAAGCGTTAAGCATGGTCGACTTTCAGTTACAGTACACCACCTTTTTTAAAAGAATGCTCATACAGAGTTTATTGTATGAACATTCCTATTTAGCAAGTTATTAAATATAACAATAGTTTATAATTTTATTTAAACTTAAAAAAAATAGTGTTAATGATTATATATCTTAATTCTATTTTTATGTATAATTTGGGGTTTTCCCGTATTCTTATCAGTTATAGTTACATTATTTTTAAAATCTGTATTATTAATTTTAAATGGTCCTTTGTATTGTGGGTCCAATTTGTGCTCTGATTCGTTTTTTAGCAAAACTAAATCACCTATTTTAAAGTTATAGTCTAAAACTTTTTTATCAAAATACCATTTTTGTACTATCTTAGCTTGTTCTATCATATCCCTTGCTCTCTTATGAGATAATTCTAACCTAAATTTAATTTCCTTAGCGTAATTATCTAAATTATAAAGTGGGCTTATTTTGTCAACCTGATTAAATTGTCGAAATCCATTTGGAAGTTTTCCAAAGACTAACTCGTATGGACAGTAGTCATGTACAGTTGACGGTGTTGTGTTAAAGCAGTATGTGAAATTCTTAAGCCATACATCCCAATCACTTTTGTCTATCGATACATATGACCTTACATATTGGTTAAATGCTTTATGTGATTTCTCGACCGTCCCTAACGTCTGGTGGTGGTGGGCGGTTGATGTTAGTTTTTCTATATTTAAAAGTTTGCATATTTCTTCTAAAAGTGAATTTTTATATTCAGTGCCCATGTCCGATATGAACGTCTTCATAGGACCGTAGACGAGAATAAAATTATCAAAAATTGCTTTAGCTATAGTTTTTGCATTTTTATCTTTGGTTGGTATTGTCACTAAATATTTAGTCATGTCACATATTATCGTGACTGCGTATGCATTTCCATTTTCTGACAATGGTAGCGGGCCGATTGTGTCAACGAATATTGTATCAAATGCCTTGTTTGGTGTTGGCGTCAAAGTCATTGGACTTTTTATATGTTTTGTGACTTTGGTTATTTGACACTTATGACAATTCTTAACATATTTCGTGACTGTTTTAGTCATGTGTTTCCAGTAATAGTATCTTTTTATTTTATTCAATGTTCTTGAAATGCCACAACGACCTCCTTCTGCCGGGTCAACATGATATATTTTAAATATACTTTCAATTGTTTTTGTATCTTTATAATTTATTTGGGTCACCTCATTCAGTAGCGCTACTTTCATTTTAATTAATTTCTAATTGCCCATTTCTTTAAATTCATTTATAGAGACAAATTCGAAAATTTTCTCACTAGGTGCCACTTGTAATTTGTCAATTGAATGTTTATCGGCCACATCATTGAGCCTAGAGAAAAATTGACCTAAGTCAAATTTCCCTTTAACAAACAAATCATTGATTTGTATATATGTTTTAATAGATTTTCCCCGTTTGATATAGCATGTCGTGGGTGTAATGTTTAATTTATAGTATTTTCTCACGTCAGTGTTATTAATAGGTACATATATACTGGGCTGATGCGTTTTAATTCTGTTTTGATTAAGAGGACTTTTGTTTGTCATAGATCTTGTTTGCATTTTATATAAAGTGTTATTTTTAACATTTATATTTTTTAAATCGTCAATTGTAATGCGTGATAATGCATCCGCAACATAGTTGTCTTTTCCCCTTAGATACTCTACCACAAAGTCATATTCTTCAAGATCAAGTCTCATTCTAGTTAGTTTTGAGCTAGGGTTTTTCATTGAAAATAGGTAAGATAGTGGCCTATGATCTGTTTTTACCAGAAAATTTGTTCCGTAAATGTATGGTTTAAAATATGTTATTGCCCAATGTATGGCGGCTAATTCTTGTTCAATGGTTGACTTATTGCTTCTCCTTTTGTGAAAGTTCTAGATGCATATGCCACCGGCAATTGTTTTCCCTCATATTCTTGTGTTAGTACAGCACCACATGCGTGTTTGCTTGCGTCAGTAATTATACAAAATTGTTTGCTGAAATCTGGGTACTGTAATAATGTAGGACTTATCAATGCCTTTTTAAGGTGCTCGAAAGCATTATTACATTCTAGTGTCCACTGAAAAGGTACTCCTTTCTTTGACAATCTAGTTAGATGTTTTGAGTATTCAGAGAAATTTTTTATAAACCTCCTGTAGTAGGTACAGAATGCTACGAATCTTTTCGCACTATCTGCATCTGTAGGTATAGGGTAATTTTTAATTACTGAAAATTTTTTGTCGTCGGGGAGTATACCTTTGTCAGTGCACTTATGTCCTAAATAAGTCACCTCGCGCATAAAAAATGAACAGTTTGTTTAAGAAAGATGAAATAAACACAACAGCCAACTCGGCTAGCGTAGCACAATAGGTAGCGTATTGGCTCTGCAACTCCGAGCTCCCGGGTTCAAAGCCTGAGAGATGTGGTTATGAAAATTAAATTAAAAATAATTTAATTTAATAATCAAAAAGAAGTCTGATGAGGAAATGTGGTGATTTCCGAAATAGTACTATAACTTCAACCATTGAAAGCTGTTGTTGTTTTTTCACAAACAAATCTTCCATAAACTGGCCTTGAGCTCAATAAAATTATAAAATATTAACATTTTACTAGGCCAACAGAAAAATGAACAAACATTGTATACAAGGATGAGCACGCCTTAAAAATGCATAAAATAAAGAATTTGCAAAATAAAAACACAAACAACAACCACACAAACAAGTTAAATAGCGGCAGATCAGTTGCTCTTGTTTGTAGTTGGTTTGTTTAAGGAAGATGAAATAAACACAACAGCCAACTCGGCTAGCGTAGCACAATAGGTAGCGTATTCGCTCTGCAACTCCGAGCTCCCGGGTTCAAAGCCTGAGAGATGTGGTTATGAAAATTAAATTAAAAATAATTTAATTTAATAATCAAAAAGAAGTCTGATGAGGAAATGTGGTGATTTCCGAAATAGTACTATAACTTCAACCATTGAAAGCTGTTGTTGTTTTTTCACAAACAAATCTTCCATAAACTGGCCTTGAGCTCAATAAAATTATAAAATATTAACATTTTTCAGGATGTAATTTTAAGTTGTGCCTGCGACATAGTTCAAAAACATCCGATAGGTTTGATAGCATGTGTTTCTCA